>WOVY01013016.1:0-647500 GCA_013436015.1 Rhipicephalus annulatus
TGGCCTGGTAATTTAATAATGTAATGAATTACTTTTGGCCACTAATTAAAAATAAAATTATTTTTCCGATTATTTTTAACTAAAATATTTCACATCCTTAGGGTATAAAATTTACCGGCAAAAAAAAAACGAGTGTGAAAACTCAATGGCGTGAATGATGCAGGCGCACAGCAAAGACGCACAACATCTCAACTGAAAGTTTTGTATAAAGTTTGCTTGATTGTCTTGTAAATTAATATTTATTACTTTGCAAAAGTAATGGTAATGTATTGTCATTACGTTTGATCAGCTGTATTTTGAATAATTTTGATCATTTTAAGTAGTAATGAGGCAATGTAACTTAAGTATTTTTTTTGGAAACTCGCTGTGGTACTCCAGTGGCTATAGTGCTAAGCTGCAGACACAAAGCTTGCAGGACCGAATGCTGGTTGCGGTGGCTATGTTGTTTCATGGAAACAAGATGCGTAGAGGTCCGTGGTACTTAGATTCAGGTGTACATTAAACAACACCATATGAACAAAATTTACAGAGTCCTCCGCTATGGCGTTTCCTTATGAACATATTGTGGTTTTGAGACGTAAAACCTGAACAGTTACATGTACATTGTATTAATATTCTCTAAACAAGAAAGAGTGCTTACAAATTTTCAGTACCAAGCAAGACAGTATGCAGCAAAAGTGTGAAACACGTGCGTTTTACTCATATGAATGTCTGGTTCGTTTGCTCAGCGACTATAATGAAAACTGTTAGCGGATGGGGACGATTTACAGGTAGGGCCTTCTGTAGTCTCGCTGCGCGACCTCTTTGCCGTCAATTCTGTGAAGCTGGTAGAGGAGCTTGTTCTCGATTTCCTCGACGGCAGAGAGAGTCAGAACGAGCGTGTCGTGCTTTCAACATGCTGTGTACGTTGAGTCCTGCAAGAGCAACTGAAATTAGGCTTGGTGTACCAAAAGCACTCTTGAGGACCGAAAAATAACAGCAACATTGATAGAGCAGTTCACTGTATCACTTGATCAAAACATCACTCTTCTCGCTGTGTGCGACACGATGTGGCGAGGCTTTTTGGTGAAATAAATGGTAACATTGCAGCTGAACTGCTGTATGTACACTTAATTCACATGAAAATTATAAGGCATCTTTCTAGATAATAAGGGGCCATGACACGGCCACCCAAACAATTTGAGGTTTTTTAGCGAAACAGAAATAGAGGGTCTATAGTGCGAACTCGTACATGAAAAATGGACAGGGGAAAAAATATTTCAGGCAAAATAAGCCCTAGAAGTCAGTGGCTTTAAACTCTGTCCAAATTGCTGGCGACAGCCATTTTGCCATGATGCGCGTGACCTGTACTGCATGCATCGTAGCAGTAGTTTTTCGACCAAAGTTTCAAGTTGCTGCAAATCGTTCAACTTTAGTGCCAATTGCATGTGCGGCAGACTGCGGCATGAAATTGTTCGCCGGAATTCGCAAGCTCACACAGCAAGCCTGCGAGCAGCTTAGGAGTGCGTCAGTGTTGCCCGATTCTGTCGGGCTGCTCAAGTTTTTTACATAACACTGAATTATAATTAAGGTGCTCAATGAAATGAGCTAAAAAATTCCAGAAGAGTGTTTGTGAATGAACAGGCATTAACCCACATGACACAAATTATGATTGTAAGTTGGGTGTCACAGCCACTTCAAGATACTGTCTCAAGGTTTTCACGAAGCTTGTAAACTGTAGCAGCACTCGACGGTGTCATCAACCACCCTTTGGGCTGGTGAGATAACAAGCCTTTGGACAGCAGACACTGCTGTGAAGATCTTGCCCAAACCTTGCAGTTGTGCGCAGCAAGGAGAGCTGACAAGTGGATCGCGAAGTTGCACTTTTCTGATGCACCCACTTCTCCTATGCAAACTCACGTCGCTCGCTTCAAAGCTGCTGGCGATACTGCTATTGGGCAACAGCTTACACAAATCAAGAGTGGCATTTAGATCGGTTGAGCTTCTTTGGCATGGGCTGCTGGCACATGCCTGCGCTGTGCTCGATAGCCTGCCAACATTACGCACTGCGCAATGCGTTTCATCATGCACACTGACGTAACGTCTTTCCCGCGTGCCATCCTGCCCAGTGTAGCTTGCCGTGTGAGTGGTCCTTGTGACTTGAGAATGGAGAAACTGCTTCAAAAAAATGCCACGGACGCCTACATTTCTGCTCATTCTAGACGAGTTCGAGAAATTTTGCGGCAATCGATTTGTGAGCCAATAAACTGGTCTGGAGGCCATTCAATGCCTACTTGGAAGAGTAGCTCATACCCTTAAAAAATAAGTGATTTCCAAGTACGAAAGCCAATGTTTTCTGGCATGACTCGCGCAGCGCGGCCCTCTTGGTGGACGTCTTAGCACAAGCACATGCGGAATAAAGATATGGATGCTCACCATAAACGGGCATTATGTTGAAGTGCTTCACTTCGTCGCAGATCAGGGCTATGTTTTCAGGGACATAATCTGTGCTGGAAGGCGAAAAGAGTGGCATATATTAATTACACTGCTACAAGGTTCAGAACTTTCAAATGATGCTGTGTGTTTTCGTATAAGTACTGGACAGTGCAGATTTGATGCAGGAATAACACTGAAACCAAGGACAAGCATGGGACTTTCCTCTGTTCTGCATTGAACCTGCACTATCCAGGCAGTGTTTATATATTCACCAACTAGCCCAGCAACAAAATTTGTCATTTACACTTTGTGTTTTTTTGGAGTTCAAGGGACACACAACTGGCCTGAACGTGCAATTACATCCTAGTGGAAATGAAATAACCATAAAATATAGTGGCAGATTCCAGCATTTCTTTTTTTAGCGTTGCAACTCGGACTTACATTCTTGAATTGTGTTTAAAGTAACATAAATCATTCTGTAGCACCGCCTAGCAGAAAAGCCTTGAAGCTAGATCATCAAATATGGAGTCCATCCATTTGCTGAACCTGGTCCTGTAGCCTGATGTTGTCGTGTGTGCCAGTTTTCAAAATTAGAATATGTATATGAATTATGCAGCCCCACTCAATTCTGTGCTACTTAAGACGTAAAAGCAGTAGCACCGTGAAAAGCAGTGCGGCCATCGCGGCTGCCGGTGGAATAAGTAGAGTTGCGGCGCAGAGTGCACGCACGTGCTGTAAACCGCTGCGCTCAAACACGAACTGTCCACGCGCTCACTGTTAACAGCATGTGAGCATACGAGTTCATGTTCGCTGCAGATAGAAAAACTCTGATTACAAATGTTTCACAGCGTTTTCTACTTTGCTATTCCGAGATCAGACTCACTGACGAATAAGATTTCACTCGCACCAAGAAAAATAGGCACTATAAAAACGGTTGTTCGTGCCTTTAAGTTGCCAAGTGTCACCCATATCCGGAGTTTTTCAGTTATTTACAGTTAAGTAGGCAATCTTGCAAGTAAAACAATGTCAGCAGTGGCAGAATAAACATTAAAGGTTATGCTGCAAAATGGGATGTGTTAAAAACTTTTTGGTCTATTCGTGCCATGTATTGCAACACTGATCTATACCAACTCACAACCAAAACTCTTTTCTAACAAACAATTTTAACTGCAAACATGAGGTGACATTTTTTGTACAGTGTAACATTATGCATAATAGAAGCTCCAAATCCCTAGGATCCAATATGTCTTGAGGCTTTGAACACAACATCCAGGTGCGAATAAAGTTCCGAAAATTCAGTTTTTTATTTTTTTTACGTTCTACTGAAGCTGCAGACACATAAAACTAATAAATATCTTGCAGCTTTCACTGAGAACCCTTGAAAATTTGTCTGGTCATATTGAAGGACAGTTTTATTTATTCCAGATTTGCACATTTTGCAAATGTCAATGTTAAAAGAGCCCTGCAACACTTTCCCGAGTAGCCACGTAATGGATTCACTAATGGAACATATTGCCCCACGAATTCGCCGCTGCGAAAATTCTTGGAATCTGTTCCGTAGGAGCGGAGTTACAAAGATTGTCGCACGCTGCAACTGCATTCTCTCCTCTCTCTCGTCGCGACAGAAGCACCGGCAGCTAAGCTAGCACGGATGGCACAGGGAAAGAAAACGTCACGCGTACCTTGTGACCTTGAGCACTTTTTCTTTCCCCCCCTCCTCCAGAATACACGGCTTTCAGTGAGATTGTGTGCGCACGCACGGACGAGTCCCAGCTTTCCACAGCAGCTGCTGTAACGACCGAGTGTTCCATGCTCGAACCGGCCAATGGCTAATACAATGGCTGTGACGAGTGATTTTTCAGCTTGTATCGTCATTTGTCGAAAGAAGAGAAAGCGATTTTTAGCTGACTTTGAGAATTCACTGTAAACTCCAGGCCGCCTGATGCGCTGCAATATTTGGCTCGCGCATTTTCAGGAGCCTCGACTACCGATCGGCACAGCATTTTCTGACCATGTTCGAGAAGTTTTTAGGGCCCTTTTAATACAACAAGGAGTCAGGACAGAAGAAGACATGCATATGTAAAGCATTACTAAACGTAAGAAGAAAAGCTTAAAGTTCAGAGTCAACTGAATTTCTGGCATGTGAGCAACGTACTTGTCCACAAACAGCACCGAAGGTCCCCAGAACCTTTCGTCCACCAGCTTCAGCAGATACTGGAACAGAGGAAAGTGCAGTGCATGCGGCTTCTGCAGTTAGAATGCATTGAAAGAACAAAAAAATCTTTGTATACTTAAAATATGCTGCTTACAAAAAATGGCTAAATATTTGTGGGCCAGTTTTTAAGTAAAACGTATCTATACTGAGTTGCTAATTAAAAAAAAAATGCCAGCTTCGCACAAAGCCATCATGGTCCCTTTCAAAGAGAATTACCAAAAATGTTCCATCCAATTGGGCCAACTCACTTTCGTGATCTTATGCACCTTTGTAATGTCTCAGATAGTTGACTTTTAATAATAATAACATTTGAGGTTTTGCATTCCAAAACCACAATATGATTATAAGAAACGGCGTAGTGGAGCACTCCAGAAATTTCGACCATCCGGTGTTCTTTGACGTGCACTGACATCGCACCAGTACAACAACCGCTATCATTTCGCTTCCATCGAAATTCGACTGTCACAGCCCGTATCGAACCCACGACCTTTGTGTCAGCAGCCGAGCAATGTAGCCACGATAGCTGTCTTTTCCAAACAGACAGGTATTTGGAAATCGGAAGCTTCTATGTCCCAGCGGCTTTCGTCAAGGGTTGTGACATCGTTGCTTAGCCAAACATTAGATTTAGGTAGCAAAAATGAAGTGCTTGTGTAGCAGTAGACAATAGCCGAGAAGGTCTACTCACGCTTAGAGCAGAAATCAACTGTGACAACTGTCTTCCGCAGCCACGGTTGCGTGGACACTAGAGTGGCTATCTTTTTTTTTCTTAGGTTGCAACTAAGTACTCTTTGTTCAGGTTCTCGATCTGCTTCTTTATCCTTACTTTCAAGAGCTTTTACTAAGCTCTGTAGTGTTTTCTAGTTTGCTTAGACGGGTGTCGAAAACTGAAATACACAGAAATCACTATAGTATAAAACATGTTCACCGTGGTCATGTGTTCTTGAAGGATTCTACAAAGCTGCTCATTGGAGCCCTCCACTTTCACATCAAGACGCGAAGTTGGCCACCACACTCTGTTTATTGGGGCAGATTCAGTCATGAGGTTAGACAAAAATCCTGAAACAAAATGTGCTGATAGTTCATTTAGGAGTGTAGAATAATTTGAAAATGCTATTCACAGAGTGTAAACAAACAAGAACAATCCACCAATATGTCGACTGTCCTTTTACTTTTGTAAACACACTGGAACTGCACATGAAAAAAAAAAACATTCAATTTCTTTGCCAATGTCATCCTGTTTTTTTTTTAACACACATAAAGTTTGACTTTTGAGATAGTTTGCAGGGCAAACTTATGTGTGTGAAGGGCATACTTTGGATTAACATGGGCATTTATGAGGGTTGATAATTCGTTGTCAAGGATAACTTGCGGTGCGAAAAAAAAGTCAAAGACAGGGGAAAGCATCGCCGTTTAGCGCTGGTCCGCGTCACCTTCCTCCATCTGTTTATGTTTTTGTGCACCATAGGTTTTTCGGAAAAGTATGTTGAATTTGGCAAAATTTCCAAAATGCACAAAGACAGAATGAAGACTGTTGAATCTCGTCCAGGGACTGACAAGGCCAAGGGTCCAACGGGCAAACAACAGCGTTTATTGCCGAAGCGTACGACGGGGGTTACATCACGGGAATGGGGGACAGTGCATTGAGCGTTACCATTTAAGCACTAGTGGGCGCATGCGCACTAACGACAGTTCGGTTATCAGGTGTGCTATTGCGAACACCACACTTCCTCTGCTTTTATTCGGAAGCTAACAGTTCACGTTCCCTCTCAGAACCAATCAGGCGGTCGGCGATTTCGTAGCGGGTAGCGCCGATCCAGGTCGCCTCGAGAAGTGTCTGTCAGCAACGTCGGTGGTGAAGGCGAAACACTAGCTGCAGGCAATGAAGGTGCTGGCTCCGGTTCGGTGTCACTCTGTGGCCACACGGAGAAACCGTCGTCTTGCGCGGCGTCTTCGGCAAGCCCTGCCGTGCCTTGAAGTAGCTGGTTCTTGTGGCGCCGCCACTCGAAGCATCCTGAAGATGTCGACGCTCGTACCCTGAAAGACACTGGTCCACTTTGAGCCATCACCACAGCTGGTACCCATTTGGGCTGTCCCCTGTAATTTCGTGCAAGTACATGATCACCAACACTCACGTCACGCACACGACACTGTCGGTTCACCGTCTGTCTGAACTGATTGTAAGCCACCCTTTCCCCCACGGCGGGTTTGAGTACATCGAGGCGGGTGCGCAAACGTCGCCCCAACAACAAGTTGGCTGGTGCCTCGTGTGTCGTAGCGTGGGGCGTGTTGCGATAAGCGAGCAGAAACTTGTTGAGCTTTACCTTCATAGGTTGATGCACGTCATCCTTTTTAAGCGCGTTCTTCAGGGTTTGTACGAAACGCTCCGCAAGTCCATTGGTGCTGGGATTGTAGGGGGCTGTTTGCACGTGTCGGCAACCCATCTCCCTTACAAACTGCTTGAACTCCTCTGACGTGAACTGTGGGCCGTTATCCGACACGATTGTCTCAGGGAACCCAAAACGAGCGAAAACATCTCGTAAGCACTCAATTGTTGCATCTGCAGTAGTTGAACGCATCATAAAAACTTCGGGCCACTTCGAGTGAGCATCGACCACTATAAGAAACATTGACTGTTGAAATGGTCCTGCAAAATCTATATGTATGCGTTGCCACGGCGCTGAGGGCCAGGCCCAAGGGTGCAACGGAGCTTTGCAAGGGGCACTGCGCTGTTCTTGGCAATCTGTACATGACTGCACCATACGCTCAAGGTCCCCCTCGATGGACGGCCACCAGACGTAACTACGCGCAAGCGCCTTGCTGCGAACTATACCTGGGTGACCCTCGTGTAATTCGGCCAGAACTGCTCTCTGCAGCTTTGCGGGAATGACTACCCGCGTTCCCAGCAAAATGCATCCTCCATGCAATGTCAGTTGATTGCGTCTGGCGAAGTATTGTTTCAGTCTATGGTCACTGACAAATATTGGCCAGCCTGTGCTTATGCACTCTTTTACTTTCGCCAGATCGTTATCCTGCTCTGTGGCATGGGCAATTCCTTTGCTCGACACTGGTAGGGAGGCCAGCCGCAATGAATAGAAAGTCTCTTCCGACTCCTGCGTTTCGTCTTTCACACATGGTAGCGGCAAACGTGAGCAAAAATCGGCTTCTGCGTTATCGGCTGATTTTCTAAAAAGAAGGTCGTATCTGTATGCCGACAACGTCACAGCCCACCGCTGTAGGCGCGCAGCCGCGATAGGCGGAATACCTGTTGTTGGCCCCAAAATTTGCTGTAAGGGTTTATGATCAGTGATTAAAGTGAATGCGCGGCCATAAATATAGCAGTGAAACTTTTTTATGCCAAAGATTATGGCCAGCGCCTCTTTTTCAAGCTGGCTATATTTCTTCTCTGCCTCGGAAAGCGTGCGCGAAGCAAAAGCAACTGGCCTAGACTTCCCGTCCTCAAAAACATGGGAGAGCACTGCACCTACCCCATACTGCGATGCGTCACAGGCCAGCTTTAATGGCCTATCCGGGTCGTAGTGGGCCAGCACCTGCGGCGATGACAGCATTCTTTTAACTTCGTTGAACGCGTCTCGGCAACAGTCGTCCCAACACCAAGGAGCGTCTTTCCGTAAAAGCTGGTAAAAAGGCACAGCCATTGTTGAAAGATTAGGCACAAACTTTCCATAATAATTAACGACACCCAGGAAGGACTGCAGTTGCTGCTTGTTTGTCGGTGCGGCAGCGTTTATGACTGCTTCAATTTTCTCCGGTGACGCAGATATTCCTGCTGCAGTAATTTTGTGCCCCAGGTAACAGAGCTCATTTTGAAAGAACGCGCATTTTTCTTTCTTTATTTTGACGCCTCGCTCCAGCAACCGTTTCAAGAGTGCGTCTAGGTTTACCAGGTGTTCTTCAGCGTTTCTTCCTGTGACTAAGATGTCATCGAGATAACAACAAACTCCGTTTAGGCCCTTCAGCATTGTGTCCATTATTTTCTGAAAAATACCTGGTGCTGACGCTATTCCGAAAGGTAGCCTGTTGACTGCAAACAGCCCTTTCTGCGTGTTCAAAGTCAAGTACTTCTTCGACTCTTCTGACATGAGTACTTGTTGGTATGCCCTGTTAAGGTCGATCTTACTAAAGTGCATTCCCCCGGCCAACGCAGCTAATAGGTCATCAATTTTAGGTAGCGGGTAGTGTGTGATGTCCAGAGAGGGGTTTATCGTTGTCTTATAATCCCCACAGAGACGTATGCTTCCATCTTTTTTTATCACTGGCACGGCGGGCGTGGCATATTCTGATGTATTCACGGGTGTGAGTATTCCCAGCTGCACCAATTTTTCTATCTCTGCTTCTACTGCTGACTGCAGTGCGAATGGCACATTGCGTGCCTTCAGGAACCTCGGCCGGTGATCGGCTTTGAAGAACAGCTCGGCCCTTTCGTCTGTGATAGCGCCTAGCTCATCCTTAAACAGCATTTTGTATTTTTCGAGCAACGATTCTAGCCTTTCCTTCGTTCGCGAGGACAAGTCGAACACTGACCTTGAGACGTGGTTGAGGCCCCAAATCTGGTTCCAGTTTAGCCGTACTGTGCGCAGCCATTCACGCCCTAGCAGTGGTGGTCCTGCTTGATCGACGAGGTAGAGTGGTAGTTTCGCCGTCTGTTCCCCGTGCTGCACCTTGACGACCGCCACGCCGCAAGGTTGGACGAGTGCTCCGGTATAGGTGCGCAGGACGATGTCTGTTGGTCCGCATCTGGCTGAAGGGAACTGCTGCTTGAACTGCTTGTAAGGCATGATAGACACCGCGGCTCCCGTGTCAAGTTCCATTTCCACCAGTGCTCCATCTATTTTCAGTCCAACAAAAATAGGAGTGCGGCCGGACGCCACTTGTTCCGAAACGCCTATGGGTGGCACCTGCGTGACCACTTTCAGCGTTTTCACTCTCCGTTTCTGCTGATACCCGCCACAATATTGCCCGTTGCTGCGACAGGCCCTTTGAATATGCCCTTTCTTTCCACACTTATAGCACGTATTATTAACGTGAGGGCATACTGAATGAGTGTGGCTCGGAGAACCGCAGCGATAACAAGCCAGTCGCTGCTTACCGGAAATCGCTTGCGCCTCGTACAGATCAGCAGGGTCATAATTGCATTCTCCCTCCATTTTGTGCAGCTGTGTGGCCACTGACTCTACGACTCTAGTCTCGGCAACATTCTTCCGGGCTGATTCCATGGCCAGGGCGCGCTCGACTGCTTTCGGGAACGTCAGTTTGTCGTCCTCGGTAAAGAGTACTCGCTGCACGTCCTCTCGCAGTAGTCCACAGACAAAACGATCCCGCAGCGCTTCGTCCAAATTTGCTCCAAACTGACAACTCTGGGACAACTTCCGAAGTTCAGCAACATATTCGGGCAGAGACTCGCCTTCGTGCTGTGCTCTGCGGTAAAACTTTGCTCGTTCCCCGATTATGGACGGCTTTGGGGCAAGATGTGCATCCAAGAGGCTCTTCAGTTGCTCGAAACTTTTTCCCGATGGTAGGTCCGGTGCAGCCAACGACTTCAGCAACCCATACGTACGCGGTCCGATGATGCTGAGGAATGCGTGTACCTTGTCGCTGTCGGGAACCTTGTTGACAATCAGAAAAGAGGTCAACCTCTCCTTGTATGCCGTCCAGTCGCTTGCAGTAACGTCGAATGACTCCATCTGGCCCAGCTGCCCTCTGCTCACCATCTGGCCCAGCTGCTCACCAGACCGCATTGTCGCTTCTTCACCACACTGCTCGCTACTCTTCATTTTTCATCCCATCCTCGTCTCCAGTGTTGAATCTCGTCCAGGGACTGACAAGGCCAAGGGTCCAACGGGCAAACAACAGCGTTTATTGCCGAAGCGTACGACGGGGGTTACATCACGGGAATGGGGGACAGTGCATTGAGCGTTACCATTTAAGCACTAGTGGGCGCATGCGCACTAACGACAGTTCGGTTATCAGGTGTGCTATTGCGAACACCACAAAGACAAAGAGGCATACACGAACGCAGCATAGATGCCTCATCCGATATTTTTGTCTAATTAGCTGGGCAACATGCCTTGCTTACCTTGGAGTCATTAGTGGGAAGATCCAGGCTGTCCACTATCTTCAGGTCATCCTGAACAGAAAGAACAACTCATATGTCAGGGATATATTGATCACTGCAATAAATAACTAGGACTAAAAATAAAAGTGCCAAACAATAGATAGTCAATAGGTTGACTGTGAGGCTTTAGTAAGAACTCTGTACTCTGACTGCACAGCATGGGGATTAGCAGGCTCATACCTTTGTATGTGCTCAGTTCTCAGTGTCGTTTGCATTGAAACGATAGCACAGAGATAACTTTTTTTTGTGCAGTGGCCACGTTTATTGACGCTGGTATTTCGTCGATTTATGTTAGGTGAGATGATAAAACTGTTACCTGCTAGCTCTACTTCTAATAATATTGAAACTTGCTGATACTGCACTGATTGCTTCAAAGTTTTGCTAAGTCCTTGCAAAAGAAAGCACAGTTTCGCTGCACACTTGCAGCAAAACTGACTTTTTTTTTAAGCGAGGCTCCTACGAGTTACAAATTTTTGTGACAAGCTGAACTCATAAAAAACCTGGCACTGGAGAGTGTACAAAAATGCAGGTTTACACAAACAGGCCTTCGATGGTGTGCCAATCACGCGCGTATTTGGATGTACTATTCTCCTATTGCTGACAACTCTTGAAACCTTGGACTTGTCAGCAATCAGCCATCTCGGATATGGAAATCTGATTTTATATCGACATCACTCGTCAATTTACCCCTATCAGTGCCTATCAGTGTTGCATTTCATTGTTCCACGAATGCCCCCCCCCCTCTTTTTTTTTTTGTAGCAACAAAAATGTTGTGCTGCTAAATACGTGGCTGAAGGTCCGATTCTCAGCATGGAGGAAGAAAATAGTTGGGAGGGGGCATTGTGCAATGCGATAGAAAGAACGAAAGAAAAAAAATATGCAGTCAAACCTCGAAACAAAGTTGCAACTTACATGAAAATAAGTTCGTTATAACCGAAAATATGGTATAAAGCCATATACCCAACAGTGTATCTACTGCAAGACTATTCTTTGTTTAATTCATTATGACCGATCATTCGCTATATTTGGATTAGTTATATCGAGGTTTGAGTGTAGCAGGTCAAGCACACACAAGCCAAGGTACGCTTCACCTGCCCGATTTTTCCAATAGGTCAAAGACTCCTGAATATTTTTTGAATGAGGACAGAATGAATCGATGTCCAACGGCTTCATAAATAACATCCTGACAGACACGCTTGCACTATTTTCTTCGCAACTAAGTCCACTGCAGTTCCGTTCTTGATGCGGTCCGACACAATTACCACAGGACAAAATTGAAAGGGGGGGGGGGGGCAGCATTAAAAGTGTCAAACTTAGCCAACATACCTGTGCGAGCTTGACAGAGAGTGCAGTTGTGAGACCCTGGACGCGCCGAAAGAAGGGCAGCATGTAGTAGTACGTCCTCGGTCCACGGGGCCCATGAGCTACGCCACCTGCGGGACCAGAAACCCTGAGCTTCACTGCACGCCACGAATTGAAGCGCCATGCCAATGTGAACAACATCAAAATATCCCGTTCGGGGGTGACATGCACAATTGTCCACACCAACTACCGTAAAATGTCAAGCAAGCCGCCCCCTCCCACCCCCACGGTGAAGGATAATCCGATTAGATTTGGGAGGGGGGCACTTGTTCGGGTGGGGGTGCTTGCTTGACATCTTACGATATAGAGGCAAGTGCTGCGTGTTGCTTCAACTGGCTTGAAACACAGAGCACATGTTTGCACACGCTTCTCGAGTCAACAAATATGTATAAAGGCACACACCATGTGTTACTTTAACTGGCCCCAAACACAGCGTGCATGTTTGCATACACACTTCCCGAGTGAACTTGTGAATCCACTGTTTCCAGATTAAGAAGAGCTGAATTTTTTAGACAGAAGATTGTGCGTATAGTAAATGAGAACAACTTACAATGACGTGCACACGCTCTGGTTTGTTGTGTTTGAGGGGATGTCGTTTTCAGAAACAAATCGGATGATGCAGCACCGATTCCCTTATTTTGTCTTTTTGGAACGTCCAGCTTTCCTTGTTGCCTTATGGTTTATTATCATTCGATGACCCCCGTAATGCACCATGTTGCCCAACTAGCTATTCTTACGAATTAATGAAATGTTAGAGCGGCCTTCGAAACAACAAAAACAACTGTTATTGTGGGACAATCTTGCAATACAGCCATCTGCCACCTCAGCTAACATCCAGCAAGGCTGCGTAACTATTCGTAGCCTTTTATTGTTCTCAAAACAGGGCAAGGTAGTCAGCAAGCACTTGCCTCCTTTCCAGAGGGGCGACCGGATGCTGCCATGACGCGCTCGGCCAGTGCCCTTTTGTGGCCATGGCTTGCGGCCTCCACCTCTCCGCTCGGCACGCGACTCCGTTGTCGTCCAGTCCTGCGACGCACAATACCAACAATGATGCCAAACTAGCGCAGCTAAAAAGTGAAATCGCAAGCTTTTAATATCTTAGCTGCATTGTTCATAACCTTTTGGTCAAATCGCATTTAGATATTTGTTATACAACCTGAAATGCCTGCCTAAGCCGATGTTTCCTTCTGCCTCTGCTTTGCTAAAATTACGCTGCGTGAGATGCTAAAGAAGTGAGCTGCTACAGTCGCTTGCAGCCTAAGAAGTCGGCTCCACCCACAGCCATCGCTGGCCCTCCCACAGATAATTTGCATGAATGCTCCATGGAATAGCGTTTGCCCATTTCTATGAGGTCAAGCATTGCTCAAGTGTGTCAGATCGGTGACTTTTTTTATATAAACACACATTTTTCTTTGTTACACACATTGTTAATGAGAACTAAGAGACAAAGAAAGTACAGGGTGTGTTAAGTGCCGTAATTGCTATGTAAAGTGAAGAAAGCAGGAACCGAACCTGCGACCTTCGTATAACACGTGCAATGCTGTACCAATTGAGCTACAGCAGTGGTCACCCTCACTGCCCTCTTTATGGGGTACTGTTATGCGCATATAAACCGGGCAGCGTTGGCAACTCGAACACCCTAGAAAACTCGGTCACGGGTCCTTACATCACTGCTCAGCTGAATGTAATTTTTCAGGTAATAACGATGAATCCCTAGCTATTATTATACACAGTATCTGTATTAGCTGAGAAAATGTACATAAAGTAAAGAGATAATGAACAAAATTTTTGCTGCCAGAAATTTCAGCTAAAATGAAAGTCTGGGTGATGAAATCGATAGATACAACCTTTATTCCGTGAAGTAACTGGAGGGAAATGATGCATCTAATGAGCTTTTCACAAATTGCGGTGTCTATCCGCTGCGCTGTTAACTACAGGAGGTGACGTTCCGTGGCATTTAATGCACTTAAAACGAGCATGCCAACAATACCAGTCGTAGCCTGTGTCTCTTGACCCGTTTACCTCCCACTACGTTTTCCAGAACAAGTATGATTGCCACAGGCTGCAGACGTTGCTCCCAGGTGAGGTAAAGCCCCTAAATGATGGTGCACATCTCAATGCCATTGTGGAAGGGGGAGAGTGATGTAAAGAAGAGGGGGAGAGAGAAAAGCAGCAGGAAAGCGAAATGTTCACTTAACATCTGCTGTGGTGGCTTTGACATCATTACATTGATGGCATACAGCCACTGTGCATGGACTTTTCCCCAAAACTATAGCCAACTGTTCAAAAAAACATGGCTGATCCCTCCTTCATAGGAATTGGTATAACACGAAAATTAAACGTGTCATCACAGAAGTAGTGCTTATTGTGTAGCGATATTGTTATGTGATTTTTTAGATATAAGAGCTTATACAATTTCTACTGGTGTTTCGCAGCTATAGCACCGTTTAATATGGACACAGCCACATTGATGTCTAGTGGCACGTCTCTCTGGTGGCAACTACCACCCATGATCATGATTTAAGCATTGTGGTAGCTGGAGTTTTAACACACACCTGAACACAGCGTATTGATATGTGCGTCTTCAAAGATCATCAGTTATGGAGAAAAACAGCACGGTGCTCGCTCTTGAAAACTGCACCACCGCTCGGAGCATACTGCGCGTCAGCAACGCTGGACGCAGAGGTTCGTAGCTTGAGCCGCGAATGTGCACCAGCGTACCATGTCCTGCTGACCTCAGTTTCGCTTCGCCAAGGCACGACACTCGCCTGTCGATATCAGTGCCTTGCTGCAGTGCTTACTGCAGCAGTTAAATTTAAATAAGCCGGTGCTACACGCTTGAAGTGGTCGACGGTGAAACATTGTTGGTGCATGTGGAAGCTGCCCGACTTTAACGACGAGCTCTCACGCACTAACGCAAAGCGAAAGGCAAAGAGTGTAACTGCGTCGGCAACTCTCTTAGCCTCGTTCTGTCGGGGTTTCACATTGCTATCGAGAAGCTTTAACCGCAACCTCCAAGACTGCATGCCGGCGCGCAATCTCTGACTCCATGCTTTAACTGCATCATGCCGCCATTACTTCTCTTGAGCACTCACAGACGGCAACACCGCGCCGCTTCGCCAGCAGAAAGCATGGAGCGAGAGAGAATGCGTGAAAGATATAAGGAGCGTTCGTGCGGAACCCAGCTATTGTCTCAGTAGCACAGTGAGTAGAGCACTGGGTGCTTTTTGTCGTTTCGGAAGTTCTACGTTCGACGCCCGGTGGGGGAACTTTTTATTGAACGTTGTTTTTTTTATCATTTTGTAGCATTAATTTTAAGTCATATTTGTGATGTAAATGCGTCACTGAAGTCTTGGTGGACCCCGGCAGAAAACACTTTCGTGTTAAAATATGTGAAATAAACATGTTCATTAAGACAGCCGAGTCTTCAGAGTAATATAAATATCTTCCCATCAGTTTTCCTAATTTCGTTTAGCATCCCTTTAAGGTTTGAGTGGAAACCAGCTAGCGTGACCTCATTTCAGGGCTGAACAGCATGGCATGGGTCTGTGGGCAGAGCCTACAATTTTGCTCGGGTTGTAAATCGGTATAGCCCTATTTCGTACAACATTATAATCTCTTTTGTACAACATTATAATTTGTTGCTAATGCCACTCAGTGCCTTGCCCTTGAGGTGAAACTGTTTTTTTTTTTAGAGGTTTCAACTACAAAGAACAATAAGTGTTTAGCCAAACAACAGAAGAAGACACGTACCACTTTCTGGTAGTTGCTCTGCCAGTTTATGTTCCAGTGCAGCGTGTCAATCCTGCATGCATACACAAATGTTCAGGACATTTACTGTTCAGGACACCTACCACACACTACAGTGCAGGGGACTCCCCCACTAAGGTGGAAGGTAATTAAACAAGATTTGGGGTGAGGGCGGATGCTTTCTGGGCGGCGCACCAACATTAATGATGGTGGCAGAAGAGCCCTTAAGAATGCGCACCTGTGCTGATGGTTCATTATGCACAAAATGATCCTATTTAAGTAAGTGCAGAGCTTTTCCTTCTATTCAGACATAGTCTGTGAAATCAAACCGAAACACACCAACGCGTCCATTCACACACCACCTTCAAAAGAGAGCCATTATTATATACAACAACACAGACGCCCACCTGGGAAACACGCCAAAGACTTTTGGGGTGAAGTGGAACGAGTCCTAGCTTCTCCGATTCGACGGTGTCCAAGTTCTCAACCCATGCCTCCCTGTTTGGTGTGAACTTGGAAGGGTAGGCGAGGTCTCTCTTTATTACAAGTGGCAGTGGTGGTCTTGGTGGGGTAGCAGACACTGGTAACACAGACGCATGCAGAACATCATTCATAAGCAACTGAGCAGCATCAGTGACTATATGTCGATCATTCTTCACAAAGTGCACCCCTACGTGTCTACCCTAATGCCATAAGTCAAGCCTTGTGTTTGTGCCGATGATATTTGTGATAATGTGCAACTGCTTCAGCCTCGCTGCTCGGTCCGAGAGTCTATATGTCTTAGGAAGCATATGATGTGAAAAAAACTCGGCAGTTATTTGATTACATTTTTTTCATGTGTCGTATCTTCTTGACTATTCTAGTGCCTCAGGCGAAATAAAATGACCAGGTGAGCGTATCTCGTGTATATATTCTTCCTGCATTATTGCTCAATGATTCTTCATTGTAAGCACGCACGCCTCTATTTCCCGTTTTGTCTTATTTCTTAGAAGTAGCATTTAAACGTTGCACGCAGCAGATACGATCACGAATTAATTTTATCCCCGCTGTCGAAATGTTCCAGAGGCCTTAGTTACGGTACGCATTGACAATAATCTACAAGTTATGGCCATGTTCACAAATAACATTCACATTGAAACGATCACGCGGTGTGATTACAATCGGAATCTAGCTCGATCCCGATCGAATTTCCCGGTCGATAAGCTTCGCAAAGGAGCCATTCGAAGTCGAAAGCAAGCGGTATGGGTGATCAAGGTCAACAGCAGGTTCAACAGAAATGCTACGAACAACAGAGCATGAACATTTGTGCCATATTTAAAGCGTGGCGACGTAACTCTCTCTCGATGCGAGTTTGCAGACTAATTGGCATTGAGCTGTTTTAAGTAGGAGCGAGATGGGCCAAATGGTTTCCAAACGAATATCTGCCAGTTCTGCGCACCTGAGCTAAAAAGCCTCTTCGTTAACTCACCTGCGCCATCAGCTGCTGGAAGAGGCACTTCGCCTGCCACGGAGACTGGAGCCTGACTGCATAACCTTTGGCAAAAGACACTCTGAGATCCAGAATTCTGAAATTCAACGTAAAAACATTTCCTGTAAAAACCGCTTACGGTATGTGTGCACCCAACGCTTCGCTTGTTTGTAGTCGATCGTAAAGCTGATAGAGAGAAAAAAACTACTGGAAACGCGGACAGACATTCGAAATCATCCCAAACGTTACCAGGTGACAGATTAAAGATAGTGAAACGATAATAGCTTACTTTAACCAGCCGAAAGCTCACGAGGACGCATCGCATGGCAGCAGCCATCTTGCGCCGGCCTGGCTATGGATTGTTTCGCGTTGGATTCGTCAGCTTTGACGTCTTGGTATCTTTTGTTTTGGTTCCGTTTAGCATTTTTTAGGCCTTTGCAGTGTGTGAGACTGGCACACACACAGATATATATATATATATATATATATATATATATATATATATATATATATATATATATATATATATATATATATATATATATATATATATATATATACTGAAACACACAGTTCACGCTACTAACCTGCCACTAAAATGCAATTGCTTCATACAGCGCAGGAAAACTTAATCCGGATCTGCTACTGGAATTCATTGTTATGGTGAGAAGTAGTTTGGAAAGTGTTCAGTGGTAATTTGAAGTTACTCGCTTGCAGTAATGCATTACGTTGATAAATTACTAGCCCACAAAGGTAGCTCATGACGTAACACGTCTTAAAATCATAATAAGACCACGTAATAAGAGATAGAGGGAAAACGTCACTCATTTCAGCACGGAGGAAGTGCATTTCAGGCAGATTTCTCAGGCTTCTGTATCGCCCATAGTTGCTCGCCCAGGCCCAAAGTGAGCATGCGCTGTCCGTCAGTGCGTGCACCCAAAGTGTTCATTGGTGGCCCCGACCTAAGCTCGCAAGCATTAACAATCCTTGATTTAAAGCCGAAGAAGTTGCAATTAAGCGGACAGCTCGATGACCGCCGCCGTGGTACCTCAATTGGTAGAACACTGTACGCGTTAATTATTCAAAGGTTGCAGGTATATGGTCCCTGCCGAGTGCAAACTGTCTTTTCCTCTACTTATTTTCCCTTTTATATCACGGTACAGCTACTACAAATGATATATATCCCATATATTCCTTGTCTTGATTGCTCCGCCGCGGTGGTCTAGTGACTAAGGCACTCGGCTGCTGACCCGCAGGTCGCGGGATTGAATCCCGGCTTCGGCGGCTGCATTTCCGATGGAGGCGGAAATGTTGTAGGCCCGTGTGCTCAGATTTGGGTGCACGTTAAAGAACCCCAGGTGGTCGAAATTGCCGGAGCCCTCCACTACGGCGTCTCTCGTAATCATACGGTTGTTTCGGGACGTTAAACCCCACATATCAATCAATCAATTCCTTGTCCTGATTGTAGGTTAGGTTTCGTTAATGATGTTTTTAACGAAGAAAAATGGCGCTTCTAAGACTCCCCTTATTTTGTAACAAGAAAAATTATACTTCACATACTAGCTGGAACTTATAGTATACAAGCTTCTACAGCTGTCAAATCTGCTAATCAGAGACGTGCAGCTTGCCTAAAGCTGGCGCGCATCTGGAGGAGATGTCTTTCAGCGCATATAATACAATGCTGCACGATCGCACACAGACAACAGGCGCTTTATGGATGCCAAGTTAATTACTAAATCTATTCTCGCTCGCTTGCACGCCCGTGGAGCCGACTATTAGTGTCTGAAAAAAAAACAAAAAAAAGCTGCGAGCTGGTTATCGGGGCCATTGAGAATACACGGGTGGTGTCGGCTAATTACTGAAAAAAAAAAGAAACTCACGTGCTACGCGTGTTAAATTGGCCTAGTAATGTTTTGAGCCGCATGAAACAAGTAAGTATGCCCCGCCGCGCTGGTCTAGTGGCTAAGGTACTCGGCTGCTGACCCGCAGGTCGCGGGATCGAATCCCGGCTGCGGCGGCTGCATTTCCGATGGAGGCGGAAATGTTGTAGGCCCGTGTGCTCAGATTTGGGTGCGCGTTAAAGAACCCCAGGTGGTCGAAATTTCCGGAGCCCTCCACTACGGCGTCTTTCATAATCATATGGTGGTTTTGGGACGTTAAACCCCACATATCAATCAATTAACATGTAAGTATATTTCTATACATAATCCACTGAGCTTCATACATAAGCGAAGTGGTTCTTGAAAGAGAAAAGAAGAGAAAAGTGAGCCCCGTTATTGTCTGCTTCGATGAGCGACACCGCCACAGTAGCTCACAAGGGATGGGGGTGAGGAGGGATAAAAAAGGATAGAAGTAAAGATGTGGGAAAGCCGAAGAAGGAGAAGAGAAGAAGAGACGTGTGGTGGTAAGCCACAGCGAGCGAGGACAAACCGAGAGGATAGAAGAGATAGGAAAGATGGAGCACGGTCACTGGAGTCCGAGGACGGGGCGCACCTGCGAGAGCTCCTTTCGGCGTCGGTGGATGGCGTCGAACAAGTCCAGTAAGTCAGAGCTGCACTGTCGTCGGAGGTGGAAGGTCGTCGGCGGCAGGAGATGACGTAGGGCGAGTCCAGTCGGCCAGAGCCACGCTGACGCGGGAGATCGCAAGCGCGCAAGCGCACGACCGATCGGCCCGAAATCCAGCAAGCGAGATCTTCATACATAAGCGTAATAGTAACCCCATGCAGTGAAGAGCCTTCAACGAAAAAGTTGTAGCACTCTCTCCGGAACGTAATGTCGCCTCCATGCGCAGGTAACTGCCAATCCGAAGAGCTGGGTAATTAACAACTATTGCGCAATTGAATTTATAATGAGTAAACCTAGCGAGAAACCTTCGATGCATAAGTTGTCGCGAATGTCGTAGGCCCGTGTGCTCAGATTTGGGTGCACGTTAAAGAACCCCAGGTGGTCTAAATTTCCGGAGCCCTCCACTACGGCGTCTCTCATAATCATATGGTGGTTTTGGGACGTTGAACCCCACAAATCAATCAATCAATAAGTTGTCGCGCTTGTTCTGAAACGTTGGAGCATCTAATTTACGCTAGGGCAACTGCCAAAGCCGCGAAGCTGGGTAATTAACGGAGGTTGCCTAATTAACTTTTCAAAATAGTAACACTATATAGCGGCACATCTTGAACATCTGTTGTAACGCTCGTTCAGCAACATCGGGTTATTCACTGTATGGTGGGATAACTGCATCGTTTCTTTTTTTTCTTTTTCAACTTTTCTTTTAGACTGCTCGAAAGCGATGATGTGCACTCTGAGCAAGTGTGCCGAAACGCCCGGCATATACGCTGCCGTATTATGGAGATCGTTCGAAATGCCTTCTTCGTCCGCGCGCTGGCGCTGGTGGCGTACTTGTGGTGGCAGCGCAGCGGACTGGTCGACGCGCAGCGGAACCGGACCCTTGTGCAGCCGGAGGACTTCCACAAGTACCACGACTTGGTCAACCTCGGCGTCGTGGGTGGCTCTTCGCATGGTGACTTCTACTACATGCTCAAAACGATATGGGCACTCAAGATTTACGTACGTACAGTTAATACTACTACTACTACTACTACTACTACTACTACTACTACTACTACTACTACTACTACTACTACTACTACTAATAATAATAATAATAATAATAATAATAATAATAATAATAATCTTTATTGTCATCTTGAGATGTACAAAACAGATAACAGGCCTGTCAAAGCCAGACGGTGGCTTGGAGGACTTGGCCCGGCACATCGGCAGACGAGAGATGACATATATGGAAAAGCTTTTCATGTAAACAATCAGAGAAAGAATACATGTAACTCATTTACGCTACATATAAACACAATAACAATCGAGAATCGAATTAGCGGAAGCAATACTACCTAAACAGCAGAAGTATGAAGACAAGCATTGAAAAATTTAAAACAGATTATACCCCGTATGCAAGAAACTAGAAAAAAAATAATAATGCGATAACTGATGCAGCATTAAAGAGACCTTATAGGCTCTTTCGTAGACTGCGTTTAGTCGTTGCCGAAAAAACACTGTCGGGGATGTGATTAAAAACAGTAGGGACATATAGACCTTTCTAGTAGCTTTGCCATATCGTGTTTTGACGAATGGTACAGAAAAGAGGGCAGTGTTTCTAAATAATAATAATAATAATAATAATAATAATAATAATAATAATAATAATAATAATAATAATAATAATAATAATAATAATAATAATAATAATAATAATAATAATAATAATAATAATAATAATAATATTATTATTATTATTATTATTATTATTATTATTATTATTATTAGTAGTAGTAGTAGTAGTAGTAGTAGTAGTAGTAGTCGTAGTAGTAAAGTGTGTCAAAGATCGTTCAAAGGGCACTAAAGGCAAACATTAAGTCGACGTTGATTGCTGAACCAACTGTCCAGGAACCTCGTAGCGCTACTTCTGTGCCAAGAAACTGTTCATTCCGATATAAACTCGCGTTTTAGTGGTCCGCATCGCGTTGGCGCACCTCAAATCACCCGCCGGAAAGTCTTTCTCGCATCACTGTTGTCATGCCCAACGTTAGATGAAGCAAACTATACCTGAAACTTCGTAATTCGGTGCGTTGCCCCATCGGAGGTCAACTCTCTGTGTGTGTGTTTTTTTTTTTTTACAGATTTAGAGCTATATTTGTTAAAATCATGTGCGCTAGAACCCCTGCAAGTGTGCCGCGAAAAGCAAAGGTTAAAACTCCTGTTTCAAATTATAAGAGGCGAAATGAAAATAAATAAAGACGCATACATACAACCTGCCCCCAAACGAGGAGCTCGGTTGAACCATAGTCACCCTATAAGGCCTTTTTGGGCGCGTCTGGATGGCTTGATTTGATATGTGGGGTTTAACGTCCCAAAACCACTATATGATTATGAGAGACGCCGTAGTGGAGGGCTCCGGAAATTTAGACCACCTGGGGTTCTTTAACGTGCACCCAAATCTGAGCACACGGGCCTACAACATTTCCGCCTCCATCGGAAATGCAGCCGCCGCAGCCGGGATTCGAACCCGCGCCCTGCGTCTGGATGGCTTTAAAAATTCTTTTTTTTTCGTATAGTATAGAAGTGTGGAATAGACTTCCAGAGTACGCTGTTACTAGCGCAAATGTCAAAGCGTTTGAGTGTTCGCTAGAATGAAACATGAAACGTAATGTCTGTTTTGTCGTTGTGTATTGTTTTTGTTTTGTGTTTATATTCCTCCCTGTAATGACCCTCAAGTGAGGGTTACAGTATTAATAAATAAATAAAATATACACACTGCTAGACGCAGTCAAAATGTATGACGTCACACTGTGGTTGGGCGGAAATCGCTGTGCGGCGTCGCTTATACCATTGCAACTGTGCTTGGCCCTATTTGTAGTGTACACTGGAATACGATTCGCGAAGCGACATGACTCCCTGTGTGCCGTTACACTTCCACTTTAAAGACCGTTTTTCCTTTGTCCCGTCCCTCCTCAGACTGGTGCCGATACCGTGCTGTGGGCCACGGTCGCCGCTTCCAAGTCCAACTGCACGACGCGCGTACCATTTCTACACCAGACGTGCCATGCAGACCCGGCGAAGGTGAGCCACGACTTGATAACAGTTAAAGGGCTGACTTTTAAACTTGTTGGTGTGCGACCTCCGAACTGGTTCGCTGCAGGCTTTCTCAAGACGGGGCAAGACGAAATAAACGCCCACTCTGATTGGCTTACTGTTAGCGATTGTGGGAATGTCCTTCGTGTTGTCCTGTCTCGAAAAAGAAAAAAAAAACTACGCTAAACTACTTCAGGCGAGCCACGAATCAATGTCGATGAGAAACGAACGGAACCAGTTGGTTAAAAGGTTCACCGTTAACGCACTCGAATATGGTTAAGTTTTTTCAATAAGCTGCGCTGTTTAAGCCCGGCGTTCTGAGGTGTCGCGTTAGCAAAAACTGCCTTTTTCACGAAAGGCCTCTGGTTTTCGAGGGTGCGAAGCGCTTAGCTTGCCCAACGTGTGCTCTTCAGCGGTGCCAATTTCGCCGGCCTGCGATGCAAAACCTCTGATGGGCGGGAGAACAAGCATTGAGAAATACAAAGAAAGTGACAGAAAGTAAGACAAAGAGAAAGAAGAGAAAAAAATTAGAAAGAAGCAAAGAGATGAAGACCTGCATTGTATATGAGCCATTACAGCAGGAAAAGAAGAGGAAGACGAATAGATAAAGAAGTGGAGACAAACAGACACACACACAAAAAAGACATCGAGTAATAAACATCAATAAAGAGAATGAAAGAAATAGAAAGGAAGAAATAGAAAGAAACACGAAGCCGCCAATAGTGTGAGAGAGAAAGAATACTAGGAAATAAAGTTAAAAACATAGCAAGAACGAGAAAGAAAAAATGGCAGATCCCACGTACAGTGGGAATCGATGATGTGCGAAGCACGAATGAGAAATGTTGATATGCCACTTTAAAATAAGCACAACGTTACGAGGTGGAGGTAAATGATGCCGTACATGACTTCCGTGTCATGATTATCATGTTTGGATGTGTCGTTTAAGGCTTCGTCATCTATTCATGTGATACCAAATTTAGTATATGTGGAGCTAGCGAAACGGCCGCGAGCACGCTATGAGCGTGGTATGTTGTCGCGTTCTTACATGACACGCGTGTCAGGATTGTCATGTTTGCACCAGTCATACGTTTCGTCATCCATTGACGTCACGTTACACCAAATTTGGTATATCTGGAGCAAGCCAAACGGCCGCGAGCGCGTCACGAAGGGCCCATAATGCTACAATGCAGCGCTGACGCGCGCGCACGCTGGGCACAGCGACGCTACGTTAGCAAAACGCGAGCACTCTACAGTCTGACGCCAGGCGCGACCAGCGTTCGTCGTCGCGGCTCGACGGCAACCGGCGCGAAATGCGACATGCTGCGTTTCGCGCCGATGCGTTACCGAGACAACACTGCGGCTCCCTCTTTTCGTGACGGAGGGACGCCGGACGTGCTGAAACGCGCATGCGTCAAAGCAACGCAGCGTGGCTGCGCCACGAGTACATGGGAGGACCGGCGCCTTGCGTGGGAACTCCGGCGTGACGCGACTAAGTGAACGCCAGGGATCACGCGCACCGCGTCACGTCGAAATCTATTGGCGCCTTGACTGTGACATGTAGTCATGTTCTCTCATGACACGCATCTCATGATTATCATCTTTGCATACCTTTGTCATTCATTGGCATCACGTAATGCTAAAATAGGCTTATGTGAAGCTAGCGAAACCCCCGCGAGCGCATCATCAGTGTCGCATGTATAGTCATCTTGTTACATGACACGCACGTCATGATTTCCACGTTAGGGTCTGTCACTTGTGTTCGCCATTCAGTCATGTCATACCATGCCACTTTTGCAACATGTCATGTGAACGAAGCCACCGCAAGAGCAGCAAGACCATGAAATGTAAATAATGACATTAATGTTATACATGCCATGATAGTCATGTTATGACTAGTCGAATGACTAGTCGAATGTTCTTCATACAGTCACGTTATGCCATAACAAGTTTGGTATCGATACCGTTATCGAGACAGCCAGGAGAGCTAAAAGTCGTAGGCGACTAGGTAGATAGATAGATAGATAGATAGATAGATAGATAGATAGATAGATAGATAGATAGATAGATAGATAGATAGATAGATAGATAGATAGATAGATGCGCTTAAAGTTGCCGAAGTTAGCTAAGAAATACTTCGCATTTCAAACACGAGAAATAGAAAGGCAAACAAGAAAGTGATAGAAAGAGCAGAGAGCAAGAGGAAAAGAGAGAAAAAAATCAAGAAAGAGGAAAATAAAGAGAAGCAAATTAAGGATGGTGGCTTTAATGTGCTGTTCCTTAGGGCTTCACCACTATAGAGCTAAGCTGCCTAAATTTTTCTTTTGTTTTGCCCAAAAGAACTTCCTCGACAAACGTGGAGCGATAAAGGTTTCTCTCGCAGTAAGGAGAAGGGGACATTTTTTTTACAGTGAAAATACTTTATTATAGTATGTGCGTATAAGTGTGAATGAAAGTAATACATATTTGTATTTTAAGGAGTCACTAAAGAAAAAAAAAGATTTCTCGAATATTAGTAGAATACAATTTTGCCATCTTGGATACGTGACTCTTATTCCGCGACGCGACGCTTGGCAAGACAGAAAACGCGCGAGAGGGAAATTACCCCCTTATGCACAAACGCTCTTCGACTCGACTTTCACCCTTCACTTGACTGAGTTGCTCACTGTGCTGCTGCTCGGCTGAAAATGACGCTGCGCTACTCAACAACAGCAGCAAATTATCACTGATATGCGGTGACTTTTCCTGCCTAGAGATGGCACTCCCATAGGCTTTCTCAAATAAAGGTGGAGCGTTGAGTGAAGGGGCGTTCTAGAATACGGGGGTTAGGCTGTAGATGCTACCTTGAGATTACCGCACCAAACACCGTGACGTCATTGTTTATGATGGTGTCAACGGTGTTCAACGCATTTTCTGATATGTAAAAATGAACTAAATTCTCCTATGTGGGTGCCATAGACGAATAGCATACGAAGTTCTGAAAAATGCCGTCGGTACAATGTTACGACAACACATAAAATACAGTTTCATATCACTGACGTCACGCCCGGATATTTCGGCTCGAAATTAAGGAATGAGATTTAAAGCCTTGATTTTCACCGCTAACAACGAACTTCTTATAGTGAAATTTATGGCATTAGAATACTCCCAATGCAGCTCATCAATCTAAACTAAATTGGGCACCTTTAAGAAATTCTTCGGCGTAGAGCCCACTCTTGCCTGCTGTGCGTAAGTAGCGTTAGTCCTCGACTATGTTAGTCCTCGACTATAATTGAACGCTCAAGTCCACAAAGTCATCGACAACCGTGCTATTTTGTGACGATCTGTGAAACAGCAATGTGAAACAACAAGAAACCAACACAAGAAACGAAACCTGAAACAACAAGAAACCCATGTCTGATCCTACATACTATTATTATTATTAGCCGCTGATCCACCGAGGTGGATGATATCTATCTATCTATCTATCTATCTATCTATCTATCTATCTATCTATCTATCTATCTATCTATCTATCTATCTATCTATCTATCTATCTATCTATCTATCTATCTATCTATCTATCTATCTATCTATCTAACGGGTAGCTCTGATGCACGTATGCATATCTTCCATCCTCCCATCTTCACATTCTACAGACACGGCTCTAAAGGGACACTAAATTCAACTATTAAGTCGACGTTGATTGTTAAAATAGCGGTCCAGGAACCTCGTAGCGTTACTTTTGTGCCAAGGAAGGGCCTACTTTGAAATAAAATCGCGTTTTAGTGCTCCACGTCAGGTTAGCGCACTTCAAATTACCCGCCTCAAAAAGTGGACCAACCAGACCGTCTCACGTCACTGTTGCCGTGCGCAACGTTGCCCGGCTTTACTGCGCTAGTAGCAGCAGACTGAAAGCAGCGGGAGCCAGAGCAGCACCAGATCAATTTCCCGCCGTTGGTTTCGAGATTGCAGACGTTTTTGCTTCAGCTGCGCTCCGCTAGATGGCACAACCTGCCCCGTGTATAACCACGCGAAAATAGAATTTTTGAACCACTCGTGCCATTTCTAATAGTACCGTCCGGCGGTTCTTTTTTGCAGTGAATCAAACAGAAACGAACAAGCAGCATTTCACGGCGTCTCCTAATGCACGGAACGTTCTCTATTCAGAGTAGTTAGATCGATTACTAGTGATTAATTGTAGGCGGTCCGCCTGATGTCATCAGGATCATTTTGAAACTGTCCTACTTTGGCGCTTGTGTTCTTGTGCATTTACTTTAATTTCTTGGTAATTAGGGCACTGTTGTTGATATTGTTACGGGAAAGATTTATTCGCCGAGAGCTGGTCTTGCTAACGGCTTCGAGAGCGCCCAATCAAGCAGGCCAACGGGAGAAACTTCAGAGTCCAACCCACTACAACCACGTTGTCGTCTTCTTCATTTGGGTGCCAATTCAGTTGTGTTGGTGCGACAGTTCCATACACGTATCATCACCCCGGCCCGTAAGGCACCGTCTCGGTGCCTGTTAAATGAGCGAGTCGGCGTTGTAGGGCTTGAGACGAGAAACGTGGACCACTTCCGTTTTCGGAGCAGCAGCTGATGAGTTTGTGGTAGCGGCAATCTCGTAGGTCACAGGTGTGACTTGACGAATGACTCGGTAGGGCCCAGCGTATCGCGATAATAGTTTCTCGCAGAGGCCAACACGTCTAGATGGGAGCCACAGGAGAACAAGAGATCCCGCAGAAAAAACGGCATCTCTATGTCGACGGTCATAAAGAGACTTCTGTGCTGTCTGCGACGACGATAACCGAGCACGTGCTACCGCACGTGCCGTGAGGGCACGGGTGATTGCATCCTGAGCGTACGAGGTGGAGGATGGGTGGTCTGACGAAAGCAATGTGTCGAAGGGCAGTAAGGGATGACGTCCGTAGAGTAGATAAAAAGGGGAGTAGCCCGCTGTTTCATGACGCGACGAGTTATAGGCGAAGGTTACGAACGGAAGAGCTATGTCCCAATCGGTGTGGTCGGTAGATACGTACATGGAAAGCATGTCTGTCAATGTGCGGTTTAGTCGCTCCGTAAGGCCGTTAGTCTGAGGGTGGTAAGATGTGGTGAAGTTGTGACGGGTAGCACAAGATCGGAGTAGATCATCAACCACACGAGATAGAAAGTAGCGACCACGGTCTGTGAGCAGGTGAGTCGGAGCGCCGTGCTGGAGAATAATGTCGTACAGCAGGAAGTCGGCAACGTCGGTTGCGCAGCTGGTTGGTAGCGCTCGAGTGATTGCATACCGAGTGGCATAGTCTGTGGCCACTGCAATCCATTTATTTCCAGTTGTAGAAGTAGAAAAAGGGCCTAGCAAGTCCAACCCCACTCGATAAAATGGCTCGGCTGGAACTTCAATAGGTTGAAGTAGACCGGCAGGGGGAGTCGTAGGCTTCTTTCGGCGCTGGCAGAGGTCACAAGATGTGACGTAACGGCGAACAGAGCGGTACAGACCCTTCCAGAATACTCGTCGTCGAATGCGGTCGTAAGTTCTGGAGACTCCTAGATGTCCAGAAGTTGGAGCGTCGTGGAATTGTCGCAGAACATCCTTTCGCAGGTGATGCGGTACGACGAGTAAAAGTTCGGCGCCGTCGGGGTGTAAGTTGCGGCGGTACAAAACGTTGTCTTGAAGCAGGTATCTGCTAAGAGAAGGATCAGCATAACGCGATTGAAGGCGGTCAATGATGGTGAGCAGCGATGGATCTTGGCGCTGTTCGTCAGCCACGTTCAGAAAGTCAGTGATGGCTAAAACGCAGGCATCGGATTCCAAATCAGTGGAGCTAGGTGGATCAACAGGGTGCCGGGATAAGCAGTCAGCATCGCTGTGCAGCTTTCCAGATTTGTAAACAACCGAGAACGTGTACTCCTGTAATCGAAGTGCCCATCGGCCGTGTCTTCCTGTAGGGTCCTTAAGCGTCGACAGCCTGCTAGCAAAGCGCATGATGGTCCGTGATGACTGCGAACGGACGTCCGTATAAGTACGGACGGAATTTCTCAATAGCCCAAACGAGGGCTAAGCATTCCCGCTCAGTGATGGAATAATTTTGTTCCGCTTGCGACAAAAGACGGCTAGCGTAGGCTATCACACGGTTGGTGCCATTCTGTATCTGAGCGAGTATAGCACCAATGCCATGGCCGCTTGCATCGGTGCGAAGCTCTGTTCGAGCCGCTGGATCGAAATGAGCCAACACAGGTGGTGATGTGAGGGCGGTAATTAGCGACGCGAAGAAATGTTCTTGGTCCCTTCCCCAAGAAAATGCCACATTCTTTTTGAGGAGATCCGTGAGGGGCCTAGCAATATCCGCGAAATGGAAGACAAAGCGGCGGAAGTATGAGCAGAGCCCAATAAAACTGCGAACTTCTTGTGTGGAACGCGGAACCGGGAATTCTCGGACTGCACGGACTTTGTCAGGGTCGGGTTGAACACCAGTGGCGTCAACAAGGTGGCCGAGTAGTTTAATCTGCCGACGTCCAAATGAGCATTTCGACGAATTGAGTTGGAGACCAGCGCAACGAAAAACGTCAAGAATTGCCGAGAGACGAGACAGGTGGCTTTCGAAGGAGGGCGAGAAAACTATTACATCATCCAGATAGCAGAGGCAGGTCGACCATTTGAAACCGCGAAGAAGAGAGTCCATCATACGTTCAAAAGCAGCCGGGGCATTGCACAAACCAAAAGGCATGACCTTGAATTGGTAAAGGCCGTCGGGTGTGATGAATGCCGTCTTCTCGCGGTCGCGGTCGTCGACCGAAATTCGCCAGTATCCGGATCGAAGGTCAAGGGACGAGAAATATAGTCGAGCGCATCATCGATTCGAGGTAAAGAATAAACGTCCTTCTTGGTGATCCGATTCAGGTGGCGATAGTCGACGCAAAAACGCCAGGTGTTGTCCTTCTTTTTAACTAAGAGCACAGGGGAGGCCCAAGGACTCGATGACGGCTCAATGACGTCTTTACTGAGCATTTTCTCGACCTCCGTCTGTATTACTTGGCGCTCAGCACGTGACACGCGATAAGGGCGTTTGTGAAGTGGACTGGCGTCGCCGGTGTCGATGCGGTGGGTTACGGCAGTTGTGCGGCCCAGGGGACGGTCGTCAACGTCAAAGATATCCAGGTAAGAAAATAGAACACCCCGGAGCGCCGCAACTTGGGAAGGTAAGAGGTCACTGGATATCATTTTGTCGAGGAACGCCTTATTTTGCGACGTGATGACAGGTTTCGTCATGGTCTTAGTGTCAGGTGTAAAAGAACAAATCGAACATTCATCAAGGGTGGAAAGATCGGCTAAAGTGATGCCTTGGGGAAGCACTTGGGTTGACGTAGAGAAGTTCAGGACTGGAAGTAGCACCGTGTTGTTAGTAACAACCACTATAGTATGTGGTAGTGCGATGTGGTGCGTAAGAGTCAAATCAATGAGGGGAGCTACCAGATAGTCTCCATCAGGAACGGACGGGAAGGGCGACAGAGGAATGTACATAGCAGCCTGGGGCGGTAGCCGTAGAGACTCCACGGATCGTAGCCGAGTGCGACTTGTAGGAGTGAAATCGGAGCACAAAGGCAATTCGAGCCGTAAGATACCGGTAGAACAATCGATGAGGGCGGAGTGGGCGGTTAAGAAGTCAATTCCAAGGATGACGTTGTGTGGGCAAGCGTCGAGGACTGCGAAGAGAACGGAAGTGTGGTGGCCAGCAACAGTAACGCGGGCAGTGCACATACCAAGCACCGATGTTCGACTTCCGTTGGCAACTCGAACAGTAGAGAACATAGCTGGTGTGAGAATCTTTTTCAGGTGAGATCGAAGTGTAGAACTCATAACAGATACTTGGGCACCAGTGTCAATTAGAGCTGTAACGGCGTGGCCATCAACGAACACCCGAAGTAAATTGCGTCTTGAATTTGTAGCCGGTTGAGGGTTTTCGTTCCGAGTCGTCAACGCAGCGCCACCTCCAGGAGCTGCACTCGTCAGTTTCCCGGGGAATGGGCAGAATAAGCCGGTGACGGAGAGCGGCGGCGTTGAGGGGAGCATGACGGCCGACCCTGAGGTGACGGCGAGCGGCTGGACCAGTTTCTCTGGGCGACGACGTCAGCGTAGGACGGTTCGGAGCGTGGAAATGAACGGCGAGCTGAAGGGTCCAGAATATGGTCATCCGGAAAACCGGGTTGCGAATAGTGTCCGCGGTCCTGACGGCGATCTACATTACGAAAGATTGGCCGGAAATACGACCTGTTGCGGCAATGGCGGGAGATGTGCCCAACTCGAGAGCAAGAAAAGCAGATTGGTCGATCATCATGCGTGCGCCACTCAGATGGATTTCGGTAGCGTGGTGGAAACCGAGGAGTCGAAGCTGCCGCAGCGACAAGTGGAGGAGAGTGGTGGTCAGCGTTGTGGACGGGAGTGCTCTTGGGCTGCGGCATAAGTCTGGCGGGCTGGGGAACCTGGACGCCCAGGTTAGCAAACTCCTGACGTACGACGGCTTGAATAAGCGAGACTGTTGCCCAGTTGTCTTGCGCAGGGGGCTGATAGGAAGCGGGTGCCATGGCTTCCAGCTCCTGGCGAACAATCCTTGCGATATTGACAGGAGGGGCAAGTGAACGGGGCGCTGCAGAATCCTCGCAAGACGAAGTCGCAGCAGTGTTTGGTAGTCTCGCGATTTGGTGGGTGATTCGCCTGCTTTTAGCTTGCTCAAATCTCCGGCATTCAGATATGATGGAGTCGACAGTGGTGCAGTTCTTGCACATTAGTATGTTGAAAGCATCATCAGCAATGCCTTTCAACACGTTGCTGATCTTGTCCGCCTCGGACATGTTTTTGTCCGTCTTCCGGCACAGTGCCAGTACGTCTTGGATGTACGTGACGTACGACTCCGTCGACGATTGAACACGCGACGCGAGTTCCTGCCTGGCTGCCATCTGACGAGCAACTGACCGACCAAACAAATCGCGAAGCTTTTGCTTGCATGTGTCCCAGCTGGTTAATTCTTCTTCATGCGTCTCATACCAGGCGCGTGCCGTACCACGTAGATAGAATAGAATATTTGCCAGCATAAGCGTTTCGTCCCACCTGTAGTGCTTGCTGACGCGCTCGAATCATGCGAGCCATTCTTCGACGTCCGTGCTGTCCGTCCCGGAAAACGTGCCAGGGTCGAGAAGATGGGGGGGGAATCACAGGTGATGGAGCCGGCGCGGATGGCGAGGCCTGAGTGCCAGTTTCAGGCATCGCGGCTGGACAAAGCTGGCGTCCACTGCGGAGTTCCAGAGCCGGGTTGTGTGAAGACCCAGCACCTTCCACCAAAAGATGTTACGGGAAAGATTTATTCGCCGAGAGCTGGTCTTGCTAACGGCTTCGAGAGCGCCCAGTCAAGCAGGCCAACGGGAGAAACTTCAGAGTCCAACCCACTACAACTACGTTGTCGTCTTCTTCATTTGGGTGCCAATTCAGTTGTGTTGGTGCGACAGTTCCATACACGTATCAATATCATTGTCGTTTTAGATGTCATACATTAAGCTTTCACTCTGACGTAAGTAATTATTCGACTTTAGTGTACCTTTAAGGACATCCCAATCACTGTTGCACCCTTCTATTTTCCGACTTTTTAATGACATCCTAGTCACTGTTGCACCCTTCTATTTTCCAACTTTCAGATGAAGGAATGCACCGTGGCGATGTACATCGGACCTCACGGAATTCACTTGTCTACTCAGTATTATAAGTGCACGAGTTAAAGAATGGAGGTGAAGCAAAGTTGACAGCTGGGCGAGCTAATATGCTTTCTTAATATTTAGAGCAGCGCAAAGGAGTGTCCGATTCTAGTGCTGTCTTTAGCGTTGTTTTAAATAAAATGGTGGTGATGTTTGCAAATTAAAGCTTATTCTAAAAAAAATGTCTGTGTTCATTGATACAAGTGTAATAAAAGAACCTCCTCTACTAGCATGAAACGTGGGGCTTGCGGCGTTTTTCATAGGTACACGTCAGTTGCACTGAGGAGATAACATCCTCTCATTGCTACAGGCAGCGTCTGGCGCTTATCGCAGACAGCTTCCATCGCAGGAACAGCGTTTTCTGAACATACGAGCTGTCTTACGGCGAATTCCACAGGGAGAGCAGGAGCACTCAAAAGCACGCTTAAAATGATCTCTTCAGAGCCGGCGTGTTTCAGTGGTCGAACAGGAGCAGGAGCACCGTCATCCATTGGTAGAGCGAGAGTGCTTTTGCTGCGCCGAGAGCATCCAGGAGCAGTTTGCAGTGCTCTCGCCTGAGAAGCGGAGTAGGCGCAGTTTGACGAGTCACGTGGCCCGGGAACGCAACAGTTTCCAAATTTTGCTTCAGTCGGTGAGCGTGGCAGCAATGGGGCGGAAAGTGAAAAGAAGAGAAAAGTGAGCCCCGTAACTGTCTCTCAGGGGGAGGACACCTCAACAGTAGCTCACGAGGGATGGGGGTAGAGAAGGAATTAAAAGGATAGGATTAAAAGGTAAAGAGATAGAGAAAGAGGAAGGAGAGAGCGAGGCGCAAGTACAGCGAACGACAGATGTAAAGAGAAGACAGGAAAGATAGACGTGGTTGCAGGAGTCCGAGGACGGGGCACTAGTCGGCGAGAGCTCTTGTCGGCGTCAGGAGATAGCGTAAGGGCGAGTCCAGTAAGCCAGAGCTACTCTGTCGTCGAAGATCGGCGAATGAGATGGCGTAGGGCCAGCTCAGTCGGCCAGAGCTACGCTGACGTCGGAGATCGCGAGGTCACAAGTGGTCGGCACGGAATACAACGAGAAACCATGTGTAGTTTGAAACCACTGTTTTGTACAGATGGCTACAATGACAGCTGAAATATGGGTCGTTGCACAAACGTTCTAGGTATTAGGATAATAAAGAACGTGGGGCTGGCCGATTTAACGCTTATTTTACTACTGCCCCGCAGAAAATATGCCGGGGCTTGGAATGTTTCAGTCACATGGTTTCCCTACTCGTCACCTTCTCACCTGCCCTCCGGGAGCGCGGCGCATTCCAGTGGCAAGTTGAGTGGCCTTGCTCTCAGTGCTCTGCCCCTCACTCTTCACTGCCCTGCACTTCTACCCCTGTTCTCTCAATGAAATTCGCCTATATTTACCACACGGAGACAGGTGGTGGTGATTTAGTGGTCATTTAGTATGGGTAATAAAACGTATGTGTAAAAAACGAATAGTCCGGGGGAGTACTTTCATTGGCATAGCCATCGTCGTGATGACGTGGTCCTTCTCCCCTCGTTCTTCAACGCACTTCAGGAGAGACGTGTCGCGGAACACCGGCCTTCGATAGGTGAACGGCCGCCATAAAGATGGAGCCACCTTACAAGCAAAATAGCGTCTTTAATAGCGACAAGCGAACGCTACTGTCAATTATCATAAGTGTAGTTCAGCACGTTCTTCTTGGCACTAGCTGCGGAGACAACAGCCCACCATCACTTCTTCTTCGTTGTCTGCTGATCTCCGGCAAGAGGTCGGCCTATTCGGCTCGATCTTTTCATAACGCTAGCTCTGGGAGGCCGTTATGCGAACTACACTGGAGCGGTGCCCCTGGAGGCCATAGAGAGGCTAGAGGAAGCCACCAGAAGGTACTGACTTGTCGTGATGGCCATTTCTAGCTCCCATTCGAAATTCCTGGCGCTGCCTTTGGAACTACAAGGGATCCTTGTTGGTGTGAAATGCAGCGCATGAAGGCGACACACAGTATTACACTCAAGGGCACACCCACTTCGCATTTGTCTTCCCATTGCCACGCCTGCGGTTGTAAACCTTTGTTCGATAACATGCATGACTTATTCAGACACATGGATCAAAGATCCAGTGAAATCACTGAAGCATTCGACATCAAGAAAAACAATTATAATTGGATTTCCACGCTATCTACGTACGTGATTGTCAAATCAGCTTACTTGAAAAAAAAGCGTGACAATTACTTGCAGTTTGGAGGATGCGCACGCAGCGGGACTGATTGTATTGATTTCTCTCTTTGTAATAAAGATGGCAGTTGCTAGTTCAGTGCTTGTCATGTGTCCTTGTGTGTGTGTGTGTGTGTGTGTGTGTGTGTCGCTTTCATGCGCTGCGTTTTACACCATAATGCTAGACCAACTCACCCAGTTTTGTGCGCTACAAGCGTTGTGTCGAATGCGTGTTCACCAATGTTAGTGCCTGCATACGCGTGTGCCGCGGAGGACTTAAAAAGAAAACACTCTGGACCGGCAACGTACGTCATCTAGTGAAGCGCCCGCGATGCAGGGCCTAACCAGGCGCACAGCCTCGAGGTTGTTTATCAATGATACCTCTTGCAACGGTGCCTTTATGCAACGCTGACCCGGGAATGAGGACTCTTGGCTACGCATCGATAGCAACGGTCAGTCAGGGGCTCGGGTCCGAAAATGGGCGTATGCAGGGCCGTCTTTGTTTTATGTTGGGTTGGAAGTTAAGCTTTACCGCAGTCCTTCCAACTGCTTGGCTTGTGTGCACTGTTGCATATGTGCACATTCGGCACTGATAACAAGTGCCCGGAGAGGGTAATAAACCAGACCAAAAAAAACCGTTTTGCGAACTACGAGTACAGAAAGACAGAAGGAAGAGTGTTATGGATCCTTCTTCATTCAGTCAGTATCGCATATGATGGGTCACTCACCGAAAACCAAACGTGCGTGTGTGTTTACATTAAAGCATGTCGTGGCGCCTCGGTATTCTTGTATGTGGATGGATTACCAGTGAAGCAGTGTTCGCTTGTTTGCTGTAGACGCCCGGCCACTCGTTTGAACAGTGTGAGAGACTGCAGGCGAGTTCTTGCTTCCTCGGACTCATAGTCTTTCGATGAATTCCCAACATTTGCATGGTGTCACTTTTGCTGTGAGCGTTCCAGTTGCTGCTATTCACACATCTCCGCCATTTTCAGCATCTTTTTTCTGACGTGTATACGCGCTGCAGCCGTATTGGTGACCTGTATTGCTGTTGTCTACGACATTCTGCGCAGCGCCACCACACAACGTCGAAGAGAGCGACGACGTATCAGCCGTGGCCTCCGAGATTGCGCGCTTGTTTTGCTGGAAATATTTCCAGCGCGAAATCTCTGAGGGCCCCCGTAAGCGCGTTACGTCAATGTTGATTTTTATTTTGTCTTTACACGCTGTTCATATACGGACGTGAGCCGCTCAGAACACACCCTGCCTCTTCTTCCTTTGAGAAAATTGACTGGAAGCTAACGGATTCGTTACCTAAAGTAGCTTGTGAAAGGAATGGCTTTATGCTATCTTATAGTAGAGTACCTAGTACTCTGAATCCTGAACAACCTTTTCTAACCACGCTTACTGATTTCCGAAATTTAGGTGTCCCCCCATTTGCAAAGTGAGAAGTGAGCACACTTTTCAAACACGGTGAAGTAAGACCTGTGATAATTGTTAGTTCGCGCTTGTCTATACGAGCGAGTACGTTTCGTGCGTCGTTTTTGGGCGAAGCTCCTTAAGGTGTGGGTCTGTACATTCTCCGATGTATGTGGTTGTAGTCGGTGTATGGGTATGCGCCACGGTAGCCACCGGTGGCGCATACCCGCTCTATAGCGGGTATGTGCCGCATGGGATGGTAGATGGAGGTACTTGAAGCGTTCACTAGATGGACACACGGACGTAGGCATGGACATACATACATACATACATACATACATACATACATACATACATACATACATACATACATACATACATACATACATACATACATACATACATACATACAGACAGACAGACAGACAGACAGACAGACAGACAGACAGACAGACAGACAGACAGACAGACTAGCATATGGACAAACGGATGGATGGACGCACGAACGGATGGACGGACGCATGGGCAGACGGACGGATGCATGAATGGACGCACGGATGATCGCGTGGACAGACGAAAGCAACAACGAACGGATGGACGGAAGCACGGATGGGCTGACGGACGCTTCGCCCCGCTCATCATCATTGACTCCGTGGATATTCTGTGATTTTTGTTTTGTTGGGGAAGTGTATAAGTTTCAAGCTATGATCGGCTGCTGACCCGCAGGTCGTGGGATCGAGTCCCGGCTGCGGTGGCTGCATTCTCGATGGAGGAGAAAATGCTGTAGGCCCATGTGCTCAGATTTGGGTGAATATTCAGGTGAAAATTTTGGGAGCCCTCCACTACAGCGTCACTCATAATCATATCACAGAGAAAGTCTTTCTCTATGATCTTATGCTGGTTTTGAGGGACACTAAAGTCAAATAACAATTTACGTCAGGGTGAAAGCTCAATGTATGACAACATCTGAAACGACAATATTATCAACAACAGTGCCCTACTTACCGAGAAATTAAGGTAGCTGTATAAGAACGCATGCGCCGCAGTCGGACATTTTCAAAATTATTCTGATGACATCAGATGGACCGCCTACAATCAATCCCTAGTATTCGATCTAACTGCACTAAATAAAGAACCTTCCATACATCCAGAGACGCAATAAAATGCTGCTTGTTCGTTTCTGTTTGATTTATGGAAAAAAGAAACACCGGACGTTACTACGGGGAATGGCGCGAGTAGTTCAAAAATTCAAGTTTCGCGTGGTTGGATAGATGAATGGATGGATAGATGTATCCGGCTGTGTCCTCTAGATCGGGTGGTGGCTCACGCCACGTAGACATAAAGTTGAGTACTATCACTGTGTGTTTAAAGATTGAACTTCACTCGTGCCTCGATTGTAGCCACCAATGAGTTAGCCTCCTCCTGGTTGTTTCTGCCCGTTTAAAGTTTATTTTACCTTCACTGTCCCTAAACCATGATGCTTTGAAAAATTCGGCGCCATAATATTCTACTATAAGGTGGGGCCCTTTACAGAACATTAATAAATGTTCAGCTGTTTCCTCCCCCTCTCCACATGCACTACATACCGTGTGTGTGCCTTCGTATTTTGCTCGGTACGTCTTGGTCCGCAATACTCCCGTTCTATAGCCTCGAAGAGCAGAGAACTACCCCGAGAATTATCGCAGATCTTTTCGCTTGTGATTTCCTGCTTAAAAGTTCGGTAGGTGTCCAGTGATGATTTCGTAAGCATTCATATCTTCCACATGTCCCTCTCTGTTTCCTTCACATTATTCTTAACCGACGTTTCCTTTTGGCTTGGTATTCTGCTGTTGTACAAATACTTGCTTGACAATTTTCGAGTTTGTTTACTCGGTTTAGTATCGACATTATTCGTGTACAAGTAACTGAAAACTTTCCTAGCCCAACGCTCATCTCCCATTTTTCTCAATCGCTCCTCAAATGGTATCTTGCTGCTAGCTTCCCTGCACCTAAATGACGCCCTTCCCACATCTCCCTGTACTCCCTGATTTGGGGTATTCCCGTGTTCCCTCAAAGCAAGTCTACCTATGCCACGTTGTTTAATTTCTAATCTTGCTTGAACTTCTGATTTCACGCACAAGATCGCATTGCCAAACGTCAAACCCGGGACCATGACACCTTTCCAAATCTTTCTCAAAACGTCATACCGATTGTAGTTCCACAGCGTCCTACTTTTCATTACAGCTGCATTCCTGGTGCCCTTAGTCATTACGTATCGTTTGAGCTGCCTTAGATACTCAGCCCCGTCATTTATCCATACGCCCAAGTATCTGTATTTATCCACTATTTCTAGCGTGACTTCCTGTACATTATGCTCACTGCCTTTGTTATCATTAAACATCATGATTGCCTATTTTGCCCTGCCTAACTTCAAATTTAACCCTCATTGCTACAGATGTGTAACATTACCTGCTGATGTTCTTTGTTGTCGGCTATTAATACTAGATACTCTGCATACATCATTGCTAGTAATGACTGTTCAATGTGTTTTCCTTGCTTGGTTAAAGGGAGGCTGAATACGAGTCGACTCCCCTCTAAATTGGCTTCTAGTCCCTGGAAATACAGCATAAATAACAAAGGTGACAAGGGACATCCCTGCCGAAGTCCGCGTTGTATCTCTATAGGTTCACATGCCTGTTCTCATTTGATAACTACCTTGTTACTTTTATAGATATCCTTTAGACGATTAGTTATTCCATCTTCCACATCTAGTGTGTCCAGTATTCCCCACAAGTCTTTTTGAATCACACTATCGTCAGCTTTCTTGATATCTAGAAATGCCGGCCACAGGGGCCTGTGTTCTTTTCCCACTATTTCAATACACAGCATCAACGAAAACAGATTGTCCTCCAACCTCCTTCGTTTACGGAACCCATTTCGTAGTTCTCCCAGCACCCCGTCATTCTCCACCCATGTCTGTATCTGTAGTATTTATTATCTGCATCGTCAGATTGATTGATGTGTGGGGTTTAACGTCCCAAAACCACTATATGATTATGAGAGACGCTGTAGTGGAAGACTCCGGAAATTTAGACCACCAGGGGTTCTTTAACGTCCACCCAAATCTGAGCATACGGGCCTACAACATTTCCGCCTCCATCGGAAATGAAGCCGCCGCAGCTGAGATTCTATCCCGTGACCTGCGGGTCAGCAGCCGAGTACCTTAGCCACTAGACCACCACGGCGGAGCTTACTATCTGCATTACCAACCTGTAAACTAGAGATGTCCACGGAACATGTTGTGCCATCTAGCGGGATGCAGTTGAACCACTAGTGAAAAATTGGCAGATTCCACGTACAGTAGGAATCGATAATATGCGAACTTGCGGCACGAATGAGAAATGTTGATATGTCACTTTAAAATCAGCACAACGTTACGAGGTGAAGGTAAATAATGCCGTACATGACTTCCGTGTCATGATCATCATGTTTGGATGTGTCGTTTACCTTCGTCATTTATTCACTTCACGTGATGCCAAGTTTCGTCTATGTGGAGCTAGCGAAGCGGCCGCGAGCACGCAAGAGCGTGGTGTGTTGTCATGTTGTTACATGACGCGCGTGTCAAAATTATCATGTTTGCTCCAGTCATATATTTCGTCATCCATTGACGTCACGAAACACCAAATTTGGTACATGTGTAGCTAGCAAAACGGCCACGAGTGCATCATGAAGGGCCTAATATACTACAATGCAGTCTTGACGTGCGCGCACGCTGGGCACAGCGACGCTACGTTAGCAAAACGCAAGCACTGTATAGTCTGACGCCAGGCGCGACCGGCGTCCGTCGGCGCGGCCCGACGGCAACCGGTGCCTAATGCTACATGCTGCATTTCGCGCCGATGCGTTACCCAGACAACAGTGCGTCGCCGCCCTCTTTTCGTGATGGAGGGACGCCGGACGCGCTGAAACGCGCATGCGTCACAGCAACGCAGCGCGACGCGCGCCTGCGAGTATATGACAGGACCGGCGCCTATCATGGCAACGCCGGCGAGCACGCGCACTGCGTCACGTCGAAATGTACTGGCGCCTTGACATGGCATGTAGTCATGTTCTCACATGACGCGCATCTCATGATTATCATATTTGCACCAGTCACGTACCTTCGTCATCCATTGGCCTCGCGTAATGCCAAACTTGGCATATGTGAAGCTAGCGAAACGGCCGCGAGCGCATCATCAGTGTGGCATGTAGTCATGTTCTTACATGACACGCATGTCGTGATTATCATGTTTGGATGTGTCATATACCTATATCGTCCGTTCCCGTCGCCTCATACTGAGTTTGGTACACGTGAAGCTAGCGAAACGACCGCGAGCGCATCATGAGCGTAGCATGTAATCTTCTTGTTACATGACACGCATGTCATGTTTGTCATGTTTGCACCGGTCACATACCTTCGTCATCCATTCACGTAGTGTAATACCAAATGTGGTATATTTGACGCTAGCAAAACGGCCGTGAGTGCACCATGAGCGTGACGTGTAGTCATGTTGCTACATGACAAGCATGTCATGCTTTTCATGTTAGGGTCTGTCGCTTGTGTTCGCCATACAATCATACAATACCATACCATACCAGTTTTGCAACATGCCATGTGAACGAAACCACCGCAAGAGCAGCAGCACCATGAAGTGTAAATTATGACATTCATGACGTGCATATCACGATTATCATGTTATGACTAGTCAAATATGCTCTTCATACAGTAATTTTATGCCATACCAAGTTTAGTATCGATACGATTATCGAAACGACCAGGAGAGCAAAAAGTCGTAGGGGGCTAGATGATAGATAGATAGATATATAGATAGATAGGCAGTTAGATAGATAGATAGATAGATAGATAGATAGATAGATAGATAGATAGATAGATAGATAGATAGATAGATATGCTCAAAGTCGACGAAGGTCGTTAAAGAATGCTTCGCATTTAGAAGCTACTAATCGTAAGCCTATCGCCTTCAAAGTTCTTTGCTCGGTGACGCGGTTGTATAGTTATTGTATAGCTATATCAATAGCTATCGTATAGCTATTGATCTGACTTCGGATAAGCGTGTGGTGATCAGCAGCTGGTTGATTAAAAGACACAAAGCTATGATTAAAACGTTTATATTTTGTCATTTACTTTCACGTTTGCTGTAATTGCGGTTATGTATGTTTAAATAATACCAGCGAAAAAAGCCTGAGTAACCGTGGAGGTTTTCTAAGTTCACCTGTTTGGACGTAGCGTTGTTCCAATCGGCCTTGGTAATAAGCACTAATGTTCAGTTGTTTTTAAGCTCACGGGACGGCTTTAAGCTCTCCCATAGTAGAGTACCCTGTACTCTAAATCGTTACCCCCTTCTTCTAACCCCCCCCCCCCCTCACGCAAGGTCCAGAACATGGGCTTTTAGCGGGACGGCTCAGTGCTCTCCCATAGTCGAGTACGAAGTACTCGACATCATTAAACAATTTTTCCTGATCAAACGCAGGACGCTAGTTGTCCTCGCCTGTAATCACTTTTGAGGCCCATGGGACGGCTTCTCCGCTCTGCCATAGTGGAGTGCGAAGTACTCTAAATCGTCAGCAACGTTTTTAAGCATACGCAAGTCATTGGAATGGCTCACTGCTCTCCAATTGTTGAGTACCGAGTACTCGAAATATTTATCTGTGCGTTTTTTCTAAATACGTTTGAATACTTGTGTTGATTTCAAAGTAACATGAAGGAATAATGTTACAGTTTGGCCGCAAGGGTCAAGCAACATATACGCTGTATCAACAAGTTGGAACGTCCTGTGAAGAGTGGCTAGCAGATCTAAACATGCAGCGCAGTGCTGAAGCACAAAAGACGCACGAAAAGAACATACACAGCTCGAGGGCGAACAGCGCTCACAGCTCAACACTTACACCCGTATTCACAAGCGATCCTCGACTCGACTTTCAGCCTTCACTTGACAGAGTTGAGCACTGCGCCGCTGCTCGGCTGTAATTGACGCTGCGCTGCTCGAGACTCACACCACATTATCGTTGATATGCAGTGACTTGCCGTGCCTAGAGAGGGCGCTTCCATCGGCTTTCTCAAGTGAAGGTGAAGCGTCGAGTGAAGGGACGTTCTAGAATACGGGGGTTAACGCGCTGCTCAAACACAAACTTTGTGCTTGAGCAGCGCACTTAACGCACGTGCAGGCTTACACAGAACGAGTGCGCGAACTAACTGGTGTCACGGTTATGTCACTGTGTTTGAACAGCATGCTCCTCTCGCGAACGGGGGGGCCTATGCATGTAGCGAGTGAAGTGACCTTCCTGCTTGCTGTAACTTGGATTGGATTGGATTGGATAAACTTTTATCTGGTCCTCCAAAACACGGATCACTGTGTTCCGGGAAGCTTCGACGTACATGTTACCCTTTCGGTGAACGCTCACGACGGTAATAGATCACACGCCTGTCACAAGACGGGGGACTGCACCTTCAAGGCAGTGTTGCCAGGTCGAACAATGTGACGTAGGCAAGAGCATAGAGTTTCTTACAATCATATCTAGAGGGAAACCTGGTGCTATAGTGAGCTGCTGGATTCAAGGGAATGCCGGGATAGGTGAGTTTCAAACTTGACTCGGGTTTGTTTAGCCCAAAGACGCGTCTGGCTTCACGTTAAAATGATTGATTTCTTACTGAAAAAGCACGTAATAAGCTATTTATTTTTGTCGTTGCACACAAGCGTGTTGTATTTAACACTAGAACCTTCTACGTTGATGTACATTTTTACGAAGCGTAAGAAGTAAACAACGGCGGCTAAACATGGCTGGCAGAAGACAAAGCGAGCGTTTTTTCCGCCATGTTTATGTCGTCTGTTTATTTCTTTCACCGTTTGGTTGTGCCGTCAAGATGAATGGACTTTTATTTTAGAATATATTATACGCGTGAATGAGATCCCCTTCTAAACGTTTTCTCTTAGAGAAGCTTTGTTTACGCAGTCGTATTCGCTTTTGAGCCGAAGCTTCGCTCAACACCAGTTAACACAAGCCTCGCCGACACATACACCGCCATTCCCAGCGCTCCAACATCGCCCCTTAAGAAATTCGCATAGACGGTGGCGCCACACTTCCCTCTAGGTATATGTGAGAAACTCTATGGGCAAGAGTGAGAGAAAGTGTGTAGACCAAGTGCAGTTAAAGGAAAAAAAAAAGACTGACGAGATATGCATCCAAATATAGCCATTCTTATTTGCAGTTTTATTCGGACATTTATTTTGACATGTGCTAATACAGCCAAAGAAGGGCTTTCGGAGAGGCGTAGAGACATTCAGCTGTCGCCGTGGCAAAAAACATTGTCCAGAAACCGATACTGCTAATCATCACTCGTTTTTTCGCCCGGTTAGACGGTGACGTGGGCGCGTCGCAAGTCGTATTTCTGATTTTTTTTTCATTTGTGGAATTTAGATATATATTTTTTTGTAGCATATACGGGTTATGGGGGCGACGGCATAAACCAGCCTAGAGAGTTTTTTTTCTTTTTAATTGCTACTGCACAATAAAATTAGGGTAGCTAGGCCTCATTCTTGCGAATACTGCGGAAGCTGGGGAGTTGGCGACGTTGCCTTCATCGTTCCCCTTCTCCTGGCTTTCGCATCCTTTTCCAACCTTGGGATTTATTATACAATAAAAAAACTATGCTATGTCTTAGCCTCGAACCTCCATCTTTCCGCCCTAACTACCATCACTCTATTTCCCTTCCCTAGCAGTACTGTATTATACATATGCCTATGCTTTCTTTTTTATATAGCTTTGTTTGACTCTGCTTCTTCCGATCCGTTTCTATGTTTTTCTACGTTTTCCTTTTTTCTCTCGGCTAATCTCTGTACTCGCTCTCTCACTTTCACTTTTAGGGGCGAAGCTCCTTAGGGCGTGGGCTGTGCGTCCCCTGTAGCCTGTATGTAGCCACCTCTAGTTTAGTTCTTGCAGTGTTCACTAGATGGCGCTACCGTCTCCTGTATGTAGCCACCTCTCGTTTAGTTCTTGTAGTGTTTACTAGATGGTGGTACTTGTAGCTGATGATGAAAAGATGCAAGATGTTATAAACTAGAAAGCGGTACTTGTAGTTGATGAAAGACGCGAGATCTTATAAAATAGGAATGATGTCACATATGGCGCGTGTCATTGGTTGAAGGCAATCGTTCGATTTAGTGCGGCGACGTACGCTAGGGGGAGCGATGTAATAAAATCGAGTGGGCAAAATGTACAGAGGATTCATGGTTTACCAGGTTTACCTCCGGAGCTTCGCCCACTCATCATCATTCACTTCGTGGATATGGCGGATTTTTTTTTTTGTTTTGTGTTGAACTTGTTTATACTTCTCTCGTTCTCTCTTTGTACTGATTATCTCGCCCATCAGAGTTCTTTATTGCATGCCGGACAAATTGGTGGACAGGTTCCGAGAGGAAAGCGGGAGATTCCCCAATCGTTTGTTGTGTGGGAGCATCTTTCGCAAGCGCGGCTGCTGCAGCGAGTTAAAAGTGTCCGTCGTGCTCGCTCTCAACATCAACGCAAGTTCGCGCTGAGAACCCAAGACGTACGAATCTATCACCAATGAGGGCCGGGCAGGCAAATGTGCTCGAGTGCAATTTTGCAGTATTTATGCCACGACAAAAATGAAAAAAAAATATTGGGGAAGATGTGGGTCGTGTGATCGGTCTATAGAACCAGCTGGCCACGTCACTCGCATAAGCTGCCGCGATCACGAGAGAAGCGCGGGCGCACAGGCGACCACGCCCTGTTCAAGCACGCGCGCTTGGCAACACGCGACAAATTTTAAAGCGCGCCCTGCGGACCCTTTGCGCCATCTCGACAGCGATAACAAGAACACGCCGAAGTTACCGGTGTCTAAGCCCCGTATTCATAAACGCTTCTCGACTCGACTTTCACCCTTCCCTTGACACAGTTGAGCACAGCGCCGCTACGCGGCTGAAAATGGCGCTGCTCTACTCGAAAATAGCAACAAATTATCACTGATATGTAGTGACTATCTCTGCCTAGAGATGGCGCTCCCATCGGTTTTCTCAATTGAAGGTGGAGCGTGAGTGAAGGGGCGTTCTAGAATACGGGGGTAAGTACTGCCGACAGTAAATGATGTATATAAATAGCTTGCCACCGTTAACAAACTGAAGAATGTTCGCTTTGTGGCCGAGTTCGCGCAGCGAAGCGAGGGCTCCTATAGGTTCGACTCCCGGTGACGGAACGTTATCTTCCAGTATTTTTTTCTTTGCAGTTTCTTATACACTTTACAACGTCATATCCGTGACGGAAACACGTCAGTGCAACCGGGGTGGACCCCGGCATAACACACTTTACTGCTGAAAGCTCCGCTGACGTCCGATCCCGAATTGACGAAGGAGCGCTTGTACACTTTACACGAGCCGACCGAGGGCGTCAGCTATATCCTACATCGCACAAGTTGTGCTATGGTATTTTTGTGTTATGAGATTTTTGTTCATGCGCGTTTCTATCGGACTTGACCAATGAGAGGAGTTGGGGGGGGGGCATATGGGGAAATTTGGCCCCGTTCAACGATGAACTCAGTGCACGCCTACTTCTGAGAGTGGAATCCGTGTACATCAAAATAAACCGATAAATGCCCGTGCCAATACGAAGATGCTGGACGAGTGTTGCGCTGATTTAGAAAATATTAGTTATAGCTTCTGGAGCTTGAAGTGCATGTTGGCGTACCACAAATCAATAAGTATATAGAAGTGCTGCTAGGAATCATTATGATCAGTCAGAACTATGGCAAATTTATTTATTTATTTATTTAACATACCTTACAGGTTCTCGTTAGAGCATAGGGTAAGGGGGGCTTACAGAAAAAAAGAAAGAAAAATGAGAACGTATACAGTTCAAATATACAAATAAATGCAACACAACAGCGACACTAATAACAGTAATAGAACAAGGAAAATACAGTCACCAAGTATATGCACCTCCATACAAATGTCTATGAAATGATGCTAGCTGTAGTGAGAGAGTAGTTAACTTCTCGCGGAACGCGTTGTTGTTAGTGACTGAAACTATCTCGTCGGGAAGATCATTTCACAGTGAGATTGCCTGTGGCAAAGCAGATAAGTTGAACGTCTGCAAAAAAAAATGCCTGCAAAAAAAAAGGGGGGGGTGCCTGCTCTCATGATGATGTGTGTGTTCCTTACTCCGTGTCCTTATCGGTGGTGTAGCGGTTACGATGCTCTGCTGTTGAACCGAAGGTTGCGGGTTCGACACCGTTTGCGGCAGTCGAAATTAGACGGGGGCGAAATGTAGAGACCAGTGTACTGTGCGATCTCAGTGCCCGACAAAGAATGCGAGATGCTCTGAATTTCCGGAGCCCCTCCGCTATACGGCGTCACTGATAATCATTTTGCGGTTTTGGGTCGTTGAAACCCAGATAATATTACTTCTGTCCTGGTCATTGCATGTACTTTGATAACGTCCGGCTGCAGACACACGAAATGACCGAGTTTAACCATTTCCTAGCACTCGCAAAGCCTGGTCCGATGTGAACGTTTTTGTTGTCTGAATGGACAAGCTATTCCAAGTGCGTTTTGAAGCGAAGCGATGCGTTGGAGTAGTTGAATCGGTATCATTCGGGGATCTGCTTGCAGTGCACCCTACTAAGCGGCAGCGTTAATTGATTGATTTGTGGGGTTTAACGTCCCAAAACCACCATTTGATTATGAGAGACGCCGTAGTGGAGGGCTCCGGAAATTTTGACCACCTGGGGTTCTTTAACGTGCACCCAAATCTGAGTACACGGGCCTACAACATTTCCGCCTCCATCGGAAATGCAGTCACCACAGCCGGGATTTGATCCCGCGACCTGCGGGTCAGCAGCCGAGTACCTTAGCCACTAGACCACCGTGGCGGGGCATGCGGCAGCGTTCTCCGCGGCAGCTATGGATCATATGAATTCGCTGCCGCCTGCGAAACCGGCCGGGAGTCAATCAGATCCAATTATTGGTGGTTAGTTCTATAGCAAGTTTTTCTGTCTCCATTCCGCGTCCATTCTTCGTGTTTGAAAAATCCGGCCAAAAAATGAGCATCTTTAGCGAGCTTTAGTAGGTGCAGTGGGACTCGGAAACATACCTGGTTCTGCTGCAGAACAAACAGCTTGTTCGTGGGTATAGCGCTCAGGATTCATAAGAGATCGAATAGTATAGAAACAAAGCCTCACCGATTATGTGTTGTTGGATTTACTACAATATTAATAAAAAACACACTCATTCACAAGTGAAGATTGGTCCAGTTTCTGAACTTCGATCACTATACAACACGTCAGATGTAGGGCTGCTGTATCTCTCTCACGGAGCCCATGAGTAAGATGGCGTCCGGATTTCTGCTCACCACGCAGAACATGAAAGGGTGGTCAACGGCGAACTCGGCCACTTTCAGCTCGGTTCCCCCTTCTGGCGTCATCAGCTTCTGCCCCTTTTCCTTGACGCATACCACGGCGCAGTGCATCGCCTGCAAAAATATCATCATTATCATCATCATCATTATCATCATCATCATTATTGTCATCATCATCAGCCTGACTACGCCAACTGCGGGACAATGACCTCTCCCATGTTCCGCCAGTTAACTCGGTCCTGTGCTTGCAGCTTTGAATTTATACCCACAAACTTCTTACTCTCATTTGCCCACCTAACCTTCTGTCTCCCCCTAACCCGCTTGCCTTCTCTGGGAATCCAGTCAGTTACCCTTAATGACCAGCGGTTATCCTGTCTATGCGCTACATGCCAAGCCATGTCCATTTCCTCTTTTTGATTTCAACTATGATATTCTTAACTCCCGTTTGTTCCCTAATCCACTCTGCTCTCTGCTTGTCTCTTAAGGTTACACCTACCAGTCTGCAACAACGACGACGACAACAACAACAACAACAACAACAACAACAACAACAACAACAACAACAACAACAACAACAACAACAACAACAACAACAACAACAACGACAACAACAACAACAACAACAACGTCACCTCCGCATTTGCAGCTTAACGAACATACCTAATATTTTTTTATCAAGGCTGATTAGGGACCACCTCTTCCACTATTGAAAAAGCCTATTTCAGTAAGCTGTACCGCGGAAACTCTTATTCAAGTGGTTGAGTAGGCACTTATCTCCCTAGCTTCAGTAATATCTTTTACCCGTACGTGTTTAGAATTTTCGCAAGACCGGACTGTACTTAGCAAGTCTATACTATGGATCTAAACGGTGGATGCGTCCGCATCCTTTAAAGTGTGAACGGAAAGAGCGTGACACCTGCAAGAATCTTCAAGAAGGAGGAGTGCCCCCCCCCCCCCCCCCCGATTCTGTCATTTAGACATCGGCCTGTGTGATTCATGCGTGATTTCGTGCTCATGTTATGAACTTGTGCTACGTAGGAAGTTAGTACTGCCGTTTCTTTTCCATTCCTTCAGTTTTTTAGCTCACATACAATATGATTTTGTTGACTCAGTGCACCGCTTGCGCGTAGACAGCTATCAGTATTATGACATCACGCACGAATCGAAAGATGCGGTTACAGCGCTTTGGTGCATGACCGAAAAAGTAAGGGATAACGTTATCGCTGTGCTGCTGCTACAGCGTGGCGACAAGGATCATGTTGTAGATTTACAGTGGCATCTGTGAATTCGCTCGGGGTATATATATATATATATATATATATATATATATATATATATATATATATATATATATATATATATATATATATATATATATATATATATAATGCAAACACTCGTAGGTGCTACTGAAGATGGGTGCCCACAGACGTTTTCGAATGGTTTAGCTTATGGGGGTACATAATGACAGGTGCGTTTTTCTTATACTTCCGTACCTGGGAAATGTGGTAGCCCTTGGTGCCCACGATTCCCGAAAGATCAGCAAAGCCCGTGAAGACGTCCTTGATGCCAATGGAGGAGAGGGTATCCTTCATATTAATCACCTGCACAATATGGTGGCAGGCATTCTCAGAGCTGAGTCGGAATTGACCATTTCCAAGAACTATAGTAGTTTATAACTCAAGGAAAAAAAAGTCAGCTCCTTTCGCAGTCATCGCTGTCCCCCTCACCGGGAATTCGCATCATCGCGTCATCCAATCGCGTTATCTCATTTTGGTGACGTCAATTAGTTCTCGGGTGTCTCCGACAGTTTGCTTTTACGTGTATACACACATGTTTAGTCGCTGGCTTTAGATCGAGAGTCAAATGTCCTGGTACTTTTCGTCAGTTATTCTGGCTTTGCTGCTCCTGCAGCGAATTCAAATGTTTTGCGTTGCAGCAATTAACCTTTAACTGTTAATGTTCTTAAATTTTACATAAGCCGGTCAAAAGTAGTTACAGTTTGAGCGGGAACCAGTGAGCAGGGCTGTTTTTCATAGGTAAAAAGGCAAGTCTGTCGCGTTTGTATAAGCGGTACTTGCGTTTTTTTTCTTAGGTTGCAAGCGAACGTACCAGAATTAGTCGTAAGCAGACTACATGCTTACAAGTGGTAGGCAATAAAACCCGCATTACTGTTGTTGTCATCAGTTAGTTTTTCAGGCGAAATTTGTAATGATTTAAGATATAAGCTTGCAGCATCGCACTGATGATGGCCTTTTCAGCACTTGCAGTTTCTTGAACACTTCGTGAACAGGCATCTGAATATTTAGCCCCAAGGTGATGTCGGCACCTATGGCAGACGAACAAAATGTGCGTACTTTGGTTCGCCAGACGCTGCAACTTTGCCAGACGGATGGGACGAGGGAATAATTGTGTGAGGCTCAGGAATCTCGTGACAGTGAATAAGTAAATTTTAAGCTCTAGTACGGTCATAAAAGAAAAGCGAAGGTAATATGATAGGCAGGCATACAGGGCAGTGACAGGTGAGTCTCAAAAAGAGCGGTTATTTACGAAAGAACAGAAAACAGTGACCTGTATACGTACTATGGTTCACTGCTAAAGCTAACGCTCAAATGAACGCTTTTCGTTTATAATGCTGGACACCTAACGGCAAGCGAACGTCGAAAAGTTTGTGCGTAGCACTACACTGCGTACAAAAAAGTTCTAACTGCTAACCACCAATAGTTCTATACGAAAATCAAAACCACTATGCTTTGAGAATGGTGCGAAATGCACACAAGACCAGTACGCAAGTGTTTCCTTTAACACCTGGCTCGCCTCTACATACCTGCTTGGCGCAGAAGCGCGGCAAGCTGATGGCCACATCGCGCTCTTCCTTGATCTCGTTCACGTAGCGCAGTAGCAAGTCTCCGGTCAGCTTCTCTTCCAGCAGCGCTAGTCCGTCCAGTTGGCGAGGCAGGAATATGATCATCGACTTGTCCCGGCGCCGGTACCTTCATTTGTTCGGTACAAAAAAAAAGTTTAGTTGAGGCTCGCGCTTACTCTGTGGTTATGTCGTTTTGTTGCTCAGCACGAGAGAGGTGGTACGATGATCGGCACTGACCGAATTACGGTGGAACTGAGTATCGGAAGGCTTATATATGTAATGGCATTTACACAGCCCTGACATGTGGTCTAAATGCCCCCAGAGCGTCCTTGCAACTGTAACAATCGTGTTTTAAACCAGTTTTTGTCCTGGCCGCGGCGGTCGTATATATTTTGATGGAGGTGAAATGGGAGTGGCCCGGGAACTGTGCGATGTTAGTGCATGTTAAAGAAGACCAGATGATCGAAATTCGCGGAGCCCCTCACTACGGCGTCTCTTATAATCATATCGTGATTTTGGAACGTAAAACCCCAGATGTTGATATAATTTTAATTAAACCATTTTTTTAAACGCAAACCTTTTAAATGCACGAAACGTCCCAGAAAAAAAAATGAGATAGGACAGAGCACTCACTAGCTAGTTTACTGCTCGAATTGTGGGAATATATTTAGACAATAAGGTTGGCGAGGAGAATAAGATACATTGAGAAAGGGAAATCGACGGCGCATGTGCAAAACAGCTCATTCACATGTTGAAATGGCACTTCAGCTCAAAAGAAACCAGTAATGATTGTCTAACAAGTTGTCTAACATTGTCTAACACACTCAGTTTATGCCTTGCAGTTAAAGAAAGCTTCATACATTTCGTGTGCCCTCCTATACCCATATCTTGCCATTACTAGCCAATCATAGAACACGGAGGCGCAGCCACACTTGACACAGTGATTTGCTAAGCGTGGGTACACCCCATCTCGCTATCGCTTTCCCGTTCTCATTGTTGCTTCACCATCTGGCCCACGTGATAGTAGGTCCTGTACCACCACTTGAGATATAGACTGTTTGCAAGTGCGCACTCTGGCAATTGTCAATTTATTCTTGGAACGTTTCTCGCACACACACAAAAATAAAGGGGGGGGGGGTTCTGAAAGGATGCAGTGCTAGCCAGCGCAAGCAGCTACTTCGTTTCGGCTGCTGGTCAGAAGGTAGCGGGTGTGATCCCGGTTGCTGCGGTCGAATTTCGATGGAGGCGAAATGGTCGATGCCCGTGTACTGTGTGTGGGATGCCATTGTTCGTTAAGAAACACCAGATGGCCAAAATTTTTGGAGTCCACCGGTATACGGCGTCTCTCATAATGATACGGTAGTTTGGGGACGTAAAGCCACTGATTACCATAACAGCTACCCTGCTGTTTCATAAGTAACGTTGCATTTTGTGATTTAGTAACACTGTGTGAACATTGGAGAGAACCGTTGACCGTGAATCATGTTTTATTATTAAGATAACAGGTCCAGTTTTAGTAAAAAGAAGACACGATGCAGACACCTCTGCACCCAACGTTAATGCTATACCGTAAAATGCAATCGTACCCACAGAGGACGCTTTTCGTTTTCTTGAGGCCGCAGGTATTTTAAACAAACTATAAACAATAGTTTGTTTTTACACTTTTTAATTTACTTCATCTCATCATCTCATAAGAGTTATCTCGTGCCTGGTGCATCATCGACATTGCTGCTTTTGTGCCATAAAATCCAACTAACTAACTAACTAACTAACTAACTAACTAACTAACTAACTAACTAACTAACTAACTAACTAACTAACTAACTAACTAACTAACTAACTAACTAACTAACTAACTAACTAACTAACTAACTAACTAACTAACTAACTAACTAACGGACTAACTGACTAACTAATCAATTAACTAACTAAATAACTAACTAACTCACTAACTAATTAACTAATCAACTAACTAACCAACTATACAACTTACTAACTCCATTTCATGAATAGGGTGCAGTGCGAAGGTAAACAGCAGGGACTGATAGACGCCAGCTATTGCGAGCTAATTCCTTATGAAACGTGATTTCCATCGCCCCATTGACCAATGAAGACACTGTGCAAGCGTGTTCCGCACTTGAGTTCCAGCGCCGTCGCGTCGATCTCGGCCAGCTCGGCCACGGGAAACCTGCCCGTCTGGTGCATTAGGGCCACCGTTCGCGGGACGTGCGGCGAGGAGCGGAAGGTTCCGCGAGTGGTGTCCTGCAGGCGGAACTGCCACTTCCAGTCGCCGCGCAGGTACGTCAGGCTGGCCAGCACCATGGACGAGGTGTCGGTCACCGAGTGCTCGGGGAACACGTCGCCGCACTCGAACGCCGACAGGTAGTGCAGCCACTCGTTGGTGCGATCGCGCACGCCGGCCGCGTCCTCCGCGAAGCTCACGTACCTGGCGGGAGTGGAACTAGAGAGTTTTAGTACTGAGGAATGGTGCTACGTATGCATCACGCAAGCGCCTTGCGTTACGTGGCGTCGTTTGCCACTAATCGGCTTTTATTACGCCGTAGTACCCGCGTACGTAACGAGCGTGAAGCGTGTTGCGTCATCTGGTAGATCAAAATAGAAGCACGTGTTGTTGACAGCCAATGTGAGCCAATCCAAGTGTTATAGCCAGATTATGGCCATATTTTAAGCCACAGAGCCGGTCGGTGCTTCCCTTCGATGCCGCCATTTTGCAAAACGAATGCCTAGTTCACACTGAAACATCCGCTTTCTACAGCGACCGAAATTCCTCTGCCGCCGAAACTCAGGGTCGTTCGCACTGGACGCGCCCCGCGCCGCCGAATGTGCCATCTACTACGGGGCGAACGCGGGATGGATGCGCTGTCACCCGGTTGTTGTCGCGGCTCGCAAACGCTACTACGCTATCCTGTGGGGTATACTTCGACGATTCTCGTACGCAAGAAGCAAGAAAAGACAGTACTGCTTACTTTGCTGGCAAGTGGCTGTCTTGTAATGAACGAAGAGCATAAAAACCCCCGACGCCAGCGGCGTTGGTGGGTTCGTTTTGCTCTGCAAGACCGCAACAAGCTCGGTCACGCCAACAGCAAGCTCGGTCACCTCTTTCACGAGATACGGAGGCGAAGTAGGTACAGAGTAGGTTAAACTCCCGTTGGTTTCAACATTCAGTTACGTGCACTGCGGCATAACGAGTGAGTAGGGCTTGACCGCCATTTTTCAAAATTTCTTGACTAGCGCTCCTATTGGTCCGCGGTGACCGATTCGGCGGCAGACGCCGCAAAAATCGGTCCGAGAGCGATCGGCGTGGAGAGGGCCCTTTCTGCGGATCTCGCCGCCGCCGAACCGGATTCGGAGCACTTTAGGCGGCCGGAATGCTCAGTGTGAACGCGGCCGAAGTCTCGCGCTGTCGCGAACTTGTTCGAGAGCGGCGCGATCAGCTCATACGTACGCACGCACGCATCTCATGCGTGCGTACGTAGTGGCTGCGTACGTAACGCGATACGTGCGCGTTGCGGTCTGTGCATGCGCACTACGCAGAACGTGGCGTCCTTTAGGGAGCCTATGAACGGCCGTGTTAAGGGTGATGTCAGCCTTTGACCCACTACATGCCGCCACCCGCCAAAACACAATGTTGCCAGACAGCAACGCCGCGCTGTCGCCCCATCTTGGTGCCCGCACTGCGTCTACGCCCGGTTGTGTTTAGTTCTCAATAATACGGCGTCGAACGTTGCGGTAGTGTGTTAAACGCTGCCGGTGAAGCCTTAGAATGCCTGGATGCTGCGTACCGCTCTGCACTAACCACAACAGAAAGGGGGTGCGAATGTTCTGCTTCCCAGCGAGCCCTGGCCGACGACAACTATGGCTGGCTCAAGTGAAGCGAGACGGCTGGGAGCCCACCAGTGCGTCTCGTATTTGCTCTGTGAGTACTGCGTATTTCGTTCACTGTTTTTTCCTGCGGCACACGTATATGTGTTTCGCAGTGTTCGCGAATGAGTAGATAACCGAAGTTGTCGTTGCTGCGTCCACGCATTGCGAGTAGGAAGCCCACAAACAAGACGCGTCCGCGCGTTTGTACGGAGACGCGCTCGCTTGTCTGAGCTGTTGCCACGCTTGCGTTCGTGTCAGCGTAACCTCAGTACTATATCGCAAATGTTTGTGTGTGGGCTGCGAATTTCTTCGTGTACTCACTTTGAGAACTGGGTCGCTTACACGACCCTGAGAACCGCCGCTGTCAAAAGCCCAGGTGTTGTGTGTTGTTACAAGGGCGGCTTGCTCCAAAATGGCGGCGTACAGAAAACTATGCTGAATTTGGTGGAAGCTGGCAACAGCGTGCCCCGTTGCCCGCTGGTTTTGGCTGAGTTTCTTGAAGGCACTTATTAAGATGTCTCCACCCTAAAAGCGGCCGTTCATGTAGGCTCCCTAGCGTCCTTACGTACGCAACGCCGCCACGTACGCAGCGTACGCAGTACTAAAACTCTCTATTCTTTCTTCCTCGCGACGAGTACACCACCGCTCTCACTCACGCTCCGATGAATCGGCACTTTGACTCGATGCGTCGGTCGACGCGATGGATCGGGCCACACGTCCGTGCGCGCGTTCCTCGTTCTGGCGTTCCTCAGCTCTGACTATCAATTACAAGCCCGCTTGATACGGCAGGCCGAAGATGCCGCCAGGGCCCATGAGATCATGGCCGTCGACCTATAGGTTTGGTCCTCCCTTCTCCTCTCGCACCTGAAAGGGGAGGAGGACCTTTCTGCTAATTAAATAAAGTTTGTTCATCATCAGGCGGAGTGGTTGTTCAACACGCTAGCATTTCTATTACATATACGGTCGATATAGACGGTTTCAAGGTTGCACCCAAAATAATTTTTTAGTCACCTCATTTACCGGCTGCTCACGGCGCAACAGAAAGCACGTTTTCAAGTCCTTTTCAAAGGTAAGGAAAATCCCTCTTTCGTTTTTCACATAAAAGGAGCGTGCGTAAAGTACAAATAATTCTTTCATAACTTTTATGTGGCCCAAAAGAACATTTCAATAATTATATTTTGTCAAATAATACAAGAAAACTGGAGAAAATCAGCGGGCTATTTTCTAAAGGTCTTGTTGTACATCGAGGCTGTTACGACACATTGATTAACACTGGACCCAGCGTTGTTGGCAAGCCAGCCCCCGAAGAAGGCGCTAGCCTTCGACGTAGTCGTCCCCGAGGGGACTAGTCCTGAAAACGACTTTGACGCGACGTCTTCAAGAGTAGGAATCGAAGAGGTCTACTGTGTACAGCACTTTGGAGGCCGGAATTACCAAGTCACCGTTAACAGTGAGGCCGCTCTGGCTCAAATCGTCGTCTCGTCCCACCTCATCATCAGAGGGGAGCACGTTGCTGTCGTACCCTTGGGACCCCAAGTCACTCAAGTCACCGTTATGTTCCTGCCGTGCCGCGTACCCAGCGAGGTCCTCGCGCAAGCATTGTCTCCCTATGGGAAGGTGCTGCACATCAGCAGAGGACTCATGGGATCGCGCCCAACCGTGACCACTGGGACGCGATTCGTCCGAATGGAAATGAAGACACCGTCGCCGGTGCCCAACTACCTCAAGGTCGCTGGCCATCGAGTGACCTGTGACTATAAAGGGATCCAGCGAGTGTGCCGTCGATGTGGAGACAGCGGGCACTTCCGCATGAATTGCACAGCTCCGTTTTGTGGAAGGTGCGGCGTTTACAGCCACGACGGGAAGGGCTGCTCGCTGCCGTGTCGCCGTTGTGGTGACCCGCATGCCACCGTTGCCTGCACCATCAGGCCGTCGTATTCCGAGGCGGCCTCCTTGAATAACCCGCCACTTCAATCAGGCAAAAATAAGGACGTCGTATCATTGACGCCAGGTCCGGATATTTGCCAGGACGAAGTTGGGTGCATCACAACGCCACACCAGACGCCACACCAAACGCACACAGCGTCTCCAGCCAGCCCCGACCATTCAGCCCTTTAAGGTGCGGGTGAACCATCTAGCGGCCCGCAACCAGTGGTGGTTCCCACAGAACCACAAGTCGAGCCTTCACCAGAGGAGGCGCCACTCGGCGAACGCGTCGCAGATGCTGACGTGATATCTGTTGCTCACCCCATGGCTGCCCAGTCCTCTGCTAGTCCTCCTATCATTGAAGAGACTTTGTCCCAAGGTGACGAGGTTTCCATCAACGAGAACTCGAGCAGTACAAGGAGTGACACGGCCCTGCAGATAGACACCGACAGCACTCCAAACGAGATCAGCCGAAACAGTTTTGACGAATTTGTGCCATCTTTACTGAAGAGCCTCGGCACCAAGCGCCACCGAATATCCAGCAGTGACTCGGAGGCCCCGAGCAGAGACAGAAGTCCCCTGCGGACTTCGATGCGACCCCGGAAGCCTCGCACTTCCAGTGGGTCGCCTGGTCGTAAGAAGTGATCGAGCTTCTTGCGGGGCACCCGCTCCCGCGTCTGTCAGAACTTAGAGTCTAGTATCCAAATTTCTCTTTATTGTTTGCGATGGATACCGCATTGAATATTATTTCCTTCAACGTAAAAGGTTTTCGCAGTCCGGTAAAGCAGGCCGAGGTGATTAGTGTAGCTTGTGCAGCAAATTGTGATCTTTTATGCCTGCAGCAAACTAATTTCTGTTCACTGTCCGACGTTAGGGCTTTTAAACAAAAGTTTAACTTAGATTGCTATTTTTCTTTCGCTACAACTCGTTTTACGGGAGTAGGCATTATTATATTTAATCGGGCTTTATTGAGAGGTCACCACGTTGTTTATGACGGCGTCGGTAGAATTATTGCTCTAGACTGTACCTACTTTTCTTTTCGAATGAGGATACTATGTGTGTATGCGCCTGCACAAACTGGACAGTCTAATGATTTTTAGGGGCGAAGCTCCTTGTTTAGAAAAAGTTTATTTACAGCATGTACAGAACACAAAGGCTTCATACCATTCCAGTAACAGGGCACATACACTTCTGCACATCTATATTTCACGACTAACATCACTACGTATGGCGTGGCTTGGGCGTCCCTCGTATGTAACCACCAGTGGCACATACCCGAAATAGGTATAACACTTGACCTCCAAGGTGGTGCCAGTGAGAGATTTCTTCTGTGCGTTGTTTAACAATAAAAAATAGTGCTCAATGTACATGCCAATGGCTGCTAATGGGGAATGAGAGACATGAGCATTCGGCTTTTAGTCAACGCGCACGCTGCGATCCCCATTAGCAGCCATTGGCATGTACATTGAGCACTATCGGACAAGAAAGGGATGCTACATTATACTCGCTTGGTGTAACCTCCTTAGCTTTAGAAAGGTTTAGCGAGCGTTAAGCCGCAGTGCCATGAATACAATGAACTTGTATATACCATGAATGAACTCAAGGTGGTTAAAATGAGAAGTAGATACGAAGCGCAAGCCGTAAGAAAGTAAAAGCCGAATTCTCCTGTCTCTCATTTCTCATTAGCAGCCATTGGCATGTAAATTGAGCCCTATCTGACAGGGAAAGGTTGCTACGTTATATTCGCTGGGCGTAACCTCCTTGGTTTTCGAAAGGTTTAGCGAGCGTTTGGTCGCAGTGCCATGAATACAGTGAACTAGAATATACCATGAACTCGACGTGGTTAACGGTGGGAAGTGGACCCAAAGCGCAGGCCGTAAGAAAGTGTGCGTGTGCCACCTCTCGTTTAGTCCTTGGAATGTCCGCTGGATGGCGGTGCTTCTATATGGGGAATATATGATAAAAAGATGCGAGATGGTGGGACTTGGAGTGTTCAATAGATGAACGAACGGACACACAAACAGATGCATGGGTGGACCATAGCCTCCTCTATAACTTTGTGCCCGAGCGGTCGGTCCCTCAGCGCCGTCCCCCGAGCTATTATGGGATGCGAGCGCTCCTGGCGGAGCGCCGAGGCGCAAAACGAGAGAATGGATGGCAGCTATGGAGAAAAAACCGGCTTTGAGTAACTACCGAAAGGGCAAAAATGAAATAAGGAGGGAGGCATTTTACGATAATTCAAGGGGAAGCGCTTTACTGTTTGAAGCGAGATCGGGTTGCCTTAGAACGCGTAGTTATAAAGCAAGATTCAGTAAAGAAGAAGAACAATGCACATGCTGCGGGAAAGATAAGGAAACGGCGGAGCATGTTCTGATTGAATGTGGAGATATCCACCCAGGTGTACTCCTGTATCCGTCAACTGAGCTCGTAATGGTTCTAAATTCTCTAAAGAATTACGCGGAAGTTTTCCTCGCAAGAGCGAGAAAGATGAATCAGCCACTGAAGGCTGCCGTTGACAACGCCGCGCAAATACTACAGAAACGTGACAAACTCAAGTGCTCGACCCCGGGACATCATAAAAAACTTTTGGAGGTTGTGCTCGTGAAGTTTCTCCGCCCACTTTTTCTGAACTTCGCATAAACGCAAGCGTGCATAGGCCGCGTCGTCTGCTGTTATTATGGGATCGGTGCGGCATCTGGCGGCGAGCGCCAAAACTATAAGGGACGGATGGCGCGTATGTATTTAGCGCTAATGCGCGGGCACAAAAAAATATAGGAGGCTATGGGTGGACGCATGAACGGACGCAGGGGCGGATGCATGAAAGAACGCAGGGACGGGCGCACAAACAGACGCATGGATGGTCACACAGACGGACGCATGCACGGACGAATGCTTCGCCCCACTTTCCATCATTCACTCCGTGGATATGCTGCCATTTTTTCGAAATTTGGATGTTTTTTTTTCTAGACGGTTGTCATGTAATTCTCATTGGAGACTTTAATTGTGTGCTAAATACGCGATGCGATGTACAAGGTCCTGGCTGGGGTCGGTCTGCTTGGAATTCACGTGAGCTGCGACGCCTTGTCCAGCATTTTTCATTGCTGGATGCGCATAATGTCATGCACGGGAATACTTTTGTTTGGACGTGGCGCCGCGGACACTGCTCCAACAGACTCGACCGGGCTTGTATTCCGCATGCTTTAGAGACGTTTGTCTCCGACTTACGTGTTCCGCCCATCCCAACTTCGCCTGTGTACATCTCTGACCATCGTCCGATTCTCTTAGAACTAAAAATTCCATTTTCTTTTTTGGAGAAACCATGGCGTCTTGATGTTCGCGTCCTCCAGGACGCGTGCTCTCAGTCAAATTTGTCCCGTGCAATACGCGTGTCACTCGCTGCGTCTGATTCATTTTATTGGGATGCGCTGAAAACCCAGTGGCGCCTGCACTGCTCAGTTGAAGGGCGTTCCCTTCGTCGTCGCGTTTCTGGGGAGCTGGCCGATACTGCAGCGAAATTACGCATCGCCTTACGCGCTTAAACGCTGTCTTCCCCGATGCGAGCTTGGCAACATGAATTACGTGAACGCTTCCAGCGTTTGATTGCCGCCTCGTCTCTGGCGGCGGCTGCATGCGTCACCCCCAAAAGATTTTCCGGGGGTGACGCTGCATGGCGTTGTAGGCACAACCCTTGTGCCCACCCCGAGGTGCTACGCTATGCGAGGCAATCGTGTTTTGGTCAGTCACAATCACCTGTTTTTACGACCACGCAGACACCACCTACACAGCCGCTTCCTACGCGTGATTGATCTCTTTTCCTGGCGCATTTTGAAGAGATGTCATGTTCGGCCTGGCGGACAAACTGTGACATAATACCGCCTATGCTTAGAGGTTTGCCTCGCGTTCCTCAACAAGCTGCTGATTCTCTGCACGTCCCTCCATCAGTTGAAGAGGTAAAGGCAGCACTACAATCTATGAAACGGGGGACAGCCCCGGGGCGAGACGGTTTTCCAGTTGAATTTTACTTGTCGTTTTGGAATGAACTTGGTACTGCACTAACAGCGGTTATCCGGCGATGTTTCGAGGACGGTGTCTTTCCATCAAGTTTTCGAGATGGACGCATTGTGCTTATTTCAAAAAATAACGCTTCTTCTGTTAATCCTGAAGATTGGAGACCTATCACGCTTCTTAACGTTGACTATAAGATATTCGCGACGGTGATCGTTCAACGTTTGAAGGCTCTGTTGAACACCCTGGTGGGTCATCACCAGGCTTCATCTATGCCTGGACGGGAAATACACAGCTTGTCCTTTACCACCCGGGATATCATAGCCTATACTCTGTCGCGATCTGCGCGTGGTCTTCTTGTGTCTTTAGACCAAGAGAAAGCATTTGACCAACTAGAGCACACGTATATCTATAAAGTGCTCGCAGCCCTTGGTTTTCCTGGTACATTTGTTGAATTGATTAGGCATACCTACTCTGGTATAAAAAGCACACTAGTTCTAGAAGGTTGGGAGAGTGCTGCCTTTTCTATTACACGTGGGGTCCGCCAAGGATGCCCCTTGTCTCCTGTTCTATTTGTCCTCAGCCTTGAGCCATTTTTGTGTGCTCTAGAAGCGGATTCGCATGTCCGGGGTCTTGCGCTTCCCGGCAGCAGTGCCGTGAAAGTCACAACTTTTGCTGACGACATAACCCTGCACCTTTCAGATGAAGATAGTCTTTCACATAGCCTGCGTTTATTCTTCCAGTATGGGGACATTTCAGGCGCCGCGCTAAACGTCTCTAAATCCCGGTATTTGTTCATCGGCTATCCCAACTCCACACTTAGCTCCACATCTCTTCTTCAGCCGGCTGCGTCTCTTCGCATTTTAGGAATTCTATACAACCACTATGGCGTTTGTAACTTCGTTTGGTCAAATGCATTCGATGAAGTAAAACAAAAAATTGAGAACGCCCGGGAATTCGACTTCCCGCTTCTTGAGCGGAGGTACCTTGCCCAGACGGTGTTCTGTGGTCGCATTCGGTACCTTTCTCACGTGGAACAGCCGCCTTTACGCATCGTGAGGTCATTGCAGTCGGCCTTGTGTTCCTTCTTTTGGTCTGGTGGCACTGAGTTGGTCTCTCGTACGGCGTTAGGACAGCAGCGTTCCCAGGGAGGTTTTGCCTTCCCTTCGGTATCAATACGCTGCCGGCTATTGGCCTTGCACTTCCTGTTGCGCCTCGTACAAGGAGAGGAATCCCCCGCCCGAACTCTTGCATATTATTGTGTAGGCACTCACCTTCGGTATATATTGCCTAATGTGCGCCTTAATCGGGGCCCACAATCAGTAGTACTTCCTTCGTTTTATGCAACAGCTGTCGCATTTTTTCGTCATATCCAGTCGACTTGCCCTGATTTGGATGTGTTAGACACTTCTATTGTTGACACAACAGCCGCGTTGTTGCTCCCGTTAGTTCCTCCGGCACGCCGCACCCGCTCTAGTCGTGTGTCTTGGAGCACGCGGACGGCATCATTTCTATCTGGCCACCTCCGGGACTTCATGTGGTGGCTGGGGTGGGGCGTTCTTCCCACCCTTGACCGCCTAGAAAGGTGGAGGATGGTCCAGTCATCAACATGTCCGAACTGCTTTCTACGGGAAACAAATCAGCATGTTTTAAGACAATGTGTCGTTGCTCGTGTCTTCTGGAGGGCTGTGCATGCAGGATTTCGCGGCCTCGGAGTAAACCGCTTTGTTTCTTCTGGACGTTGTTCTCGAGGCCGCTTTGCCTGCCTTCTTATTGTTGCTGGTGCCTACTGCCTTTGGCGTGACTGTTGTGAAGCTGTCGCAGCAGGTCGTCGCCGTCGGGCTCTCTTCCCGATTTTGGAGCGACTGTACAAAGAAATAATATCTGTGTTGTCGGAGGAACTCTTCTTTCTGGGTGAGGAGAAATTCCTTCGACACTGGTCCTGCCATTTTGTGTTCGTCTGTGAGAGACGTGTAAGGCTTGTTTTCAGGCATGCCTGGTATTGGTAGGTTAATTTTTATTTAGTACTCGTACAAATACCTTGTGAATAATATGTAAATATCTGACACATAGATCTCTACATTTCATTTGTGTGTTCTTCGTTTACCATGTATTATGCATATGTAGACATTGTTTTTGTAACAATTCCTGTGTAGTTGTGTATGTTGTGTTCCGTTTACTTATGTAAACATATCTTTTTGTAACAACTTTTGGTGTGTCTGTGGATGTTGTGTTCTGTCGCAATGTTCTGTTGGATTGTAATTGATGTCCACTGTCTGTGAGAATAAATTTTTCTAAACAAGCGAAATCCACTTTAGGACGGCTCCTGGGACGGCTTTCAGCTCTCCCATAGTAGAGTACAAAGTACTTTAAATCGTTAACCGCTTTTTTCTAAACACAGCGAGACGCTCCTTGACTGAGGATTTGTGGATAAGGTAGCGGCCTCACCTAATGTGAGGCCCACGGGACGGCTTTAGGCTCTTCCGTTCTCGAGTACTAAGTACTCGAAATCGTTAACCACTTATTCGAAACACACAGGGTCTGCTGGCGTGTCGTGGAGACACGGAATGGCTTTATGCTCGCTCATAGTAGAGTACCAAGTATTCTGAATTGGTACCCCTTTTTTCTAAAAGGCCCTGTCTTTGTAGACAGTGAAAGCATCTATTGCATCCGGAAAAGAAGATGCAGCGAATATTTTGCAGTTTATACGCCAGCACGAATGGCTTGAAACCTCTTTATATAGCTATGTTGTGGATTATTACCGAAATGAGCAATGTTGTCAGCATATCCACGGAGTAAGCACTGTAAAGAAACTTGGTTCCTCCAAATGTAGAACCCTGCACGGGCTTATTTATGATAGCGCATACATCATGTATATCTCCACTGATGCTGACGTAGCATGAATATGCACTTGCGTCATATGAATGGATTGGTTGCAGAAACCTGAGGACTTGTCTAATGATGTTTGTTCATTTGTTTCATGCGTACTTGAGGTCCACATCGAAGGCCCTGGCCAGCGTCGGCAGGTCGTTGACGGACGTGTCCTCTGGTGGCCTGGCACGCAGCTGTATGCGATTGTTGAGCGTGAAGTAGGGCCGGAACACGGTGGGACGGGAGTAGGCGTGATGCAACACGTGTTTCTGCGCAAGGTGCACGTAGAAGGCGGTGTCACATGATTTTGCTCGCCATAACTCAGTCACGAGCGCGCGCGCGCGCGCACACACACACACACACACACACACACACACACACACACACACACACACACACACACACACACACACACACACACACACACACACACACACACACACATACACACACACACTATCGATGGAGATGATGATAAGTGGGGTGAGCGGCCGTTCGTCTGTCTATCTGTATGACTGTCTGTGGATATGCTGGACTGCTATACCACCGGAAGGACGTGGGGTTGCTTTAGACCATAAGGAGCTTCGCCCCTAAAAACTCCTATAGAGGAATAACTGTGCCGAATGAATCAACATGTTATCAACACCAGCGGGCGTATTTCACCCGATGACCCAGGTTGCCAATGAAAGCAGCAGATACGCTGAAATGAAGAAGCACAGAACAGTGTCGTTTCTTGTTGAATGATGTGGATTCGAACCACTGAGCAGTGCCGCCTACGAGTATATGTAAAGGCGTTACGAATTATTAGATGCGAAGCTGCTCTTTGACTAGCCTGTGAGACGCTGTCCGTGTCTCCGTGCCAACGCACCGCACCACGCTCCCCTCGCAGCAGGTGCTGGGGCGGTGCCAAGTAGGTCACGCCTCCCCTCGCAGTGCGCGGTGACGTCACTCTCCCTGACCTGCCACGCGTACACTGCGTGTCACCTCTCTCTCGTTTCATCCTCTTTGCCGCTCGCAACGTTCGAGCGCATATCAAGTGAACACTCTTTCAGCTCGTTTATCTGCGACGGAGTGGACGCTAGAAATTAGGCTCCTTCGCCCGCCGAAACATGCGCTGAAGCAAATTGGCCACCGTTGCCGGCGTTGCGAGGGTTAGCAAAGCTGATAGCGTTCGCGAATGGCGAGCAATGACCTGCGGTTATCTCGCCTCCACACTACGTTGCCTTCCCATGTCCATTCATTATATATACCGCTATATACCGTAACACGAACTCACTTCTTTCAGCCTTCTACCAGAGTCTGCTTTCACTCAGCATACACTAAGCACAGTAATCAGGCTTCCTACTGTAACGACGAGGAGAAGTGTCACCTGCAAGTCTATCTTTGCGCATGTTATGTGCATGGCGTTGGCGATCTGCTCGGCCGTCGGCCCCGCTGCCATGGAGTACAGAAGCGCCAGCGTGGTCTCAACGACAAGTGGCGAGAAGACGACGTTGCGCGTCGGCTCGCTCCTCGACTCGACCAGGTTCTGCAGCAGTTCGACCATGAACTGCGCGATGCTACTCCGCAGCACCGCTGGATCGGGCTCCGATCTGTTGTTCAGTGAAAGAATGGTTCGGGGTCAATAGAACACAAAGTGATACGTTAATTCAACGTAGTGGTGGATTCTAAACGAAGTGAAGTTTGAGTAAGCTATGCAGCAGCAGCGGATGATATGAGCGCACAACTTAGATGCACGTCTTGCTGTAGATGCTGGCCTTACGGAAAGTAGGCTCGGTAGAGTAAGCTAACAGCTGGAGCTCACAGATTTCATAGTCACGAAGCGTTAGCGGTCGCTGAAGTGTGCCAATGGACGTGGGTAAGCACGCAAGTGAAGGCCACTTGGTGCGTGTACGTGCGAACATTGGTGCAATACTTCAATTCGGCGTATACGTCACCAATTCATCTTAATGGATTCGCGTAAGTGCACGAAGCCAAAGAAGAAACACACATGGGCGAGCGCAATCTAAGTGTTTTTTTAATATTCACTAACGACCCTCTGATCTGCGCGATCTGGTCGAAAAAAAAGAAACCCACGAAGAACTCACATGGCACAAATTGTGATTACATGCACTAATCCGCAGATGACAAAAGCGAAATTTTTTTCTGAAGCAAGGTAACAGAGAAGTGGCTAGCACAACTTTTTGCTTTTAAATGTGAAAGGCCTTCACTACATCCGTTTAAATTTCATTGCGAGGCCCGCGTGTAATGATGGCGCGGCTTAAACAGCCTCTGTTACCTTGCTTGAGAAAGAAATTTTGCTCTGGTGTTTGTACATCAGGACTTCTGATCACTATTTTCGCCATGTGCGCTTTCCAAAAGTCTTTGAGACCAGATCGCGCAAATCGGGAGGCTAAGTGGATGTCAAAAAAAAAAAAAACGTGGCTGGTCCCCCCATATAGTTATCGGTATGACACGAAAGTGAAACGTGTCTGTACAGAAGTAGTTGAGCTTTTATTGTGCACTGTCTCAGCAACAGCAGCAATTTTCAAAGTCACGTTAGGAACGACAAGCAGTTTAAAACTTGCTGGGCGCACCTCAAGCAGAAAGCAAGCACGAAATTAGCCTGTACAGGATGAGCGCGGACTAACAACTGTCACAGCTCGACACTTAAAGCGTGCTGTTCATGCAGAAAGAAAGACGCATGAAACGGGCTCCCTAGTTTACATAGGGCAAGCGCGAATGATAGTTACAGTTCTTCCAGCGTCGTAAGTGTGTCAGCAGCGCGCTTCTTTCCTAAACGCGGCCGTGGCGGCGTGCGAAGTGAAGTCCTTCGTCTTTTCCCGAATCACGAGTCTGATAAACACGCCCAAAAGAGAGAGACCACGCTCCGCGGAAGCGTCGCTACGTGGAGGCGACGACCTTTACCGCACTCCTAATGCGAGCGCGTCACGCCATCTCGCCACTGATAACAAAAAGACACCAAAGTTCCGAAGCTATGCCAAATGATGTATTGTGCATAAAAATGGCTTGCCGTCAGCATTCCAGGCGATTTAAGCCCTGTGGCGTTGTGGTTAGCGCTACGCGCTGAGAATTGAGAGGTTGCTGGTTCTATTCCGCGTGATAGATGCTTCCCTTTTATGTTTTTTCTTCTTTGCAATGCCTCAGAATATATTTTTTCAACGTCACTACCCTGACAGAAATACGTCAGCGGAACCGTGGCGGACCTCGGCATAGAACACTTTCGCGTTGAATAAAATTGTTGGATTGCGCACGTCCACGTGTTCACCTCGTTGTCTCCGTGCAATTCGGCAAATCCGTTAAGAGTGAAAATCGGTGGTCATTATAGAAAATCTAAGATGAAGTTCGGATGTGATGCTATATGGCGTGGCCGAGCTATGCCTTACTGCTGACAGACGCTGCGGTTTGTCACTGGATTTGGCGGTGACAAGGTCCGTGCGTGCGCTCCCAATTGAGCCTAGATCAATGCTAATCAGCAATGGTTACATTGTGACTCATGATGCAGTCCGAGTGCTCTGGGCACTACGCGGAAACGGGGGTGGCAGTGTTGTGGTGAATGTAGTGCCATAGGAATTCCCATACGATAAGAGCAGCAGAGCCCCTGGACGTTGTTTTGGAAGTCTCATGGGCATGCCTACAGAAGCCGTATGGACGTGCGTACGAAAGTGAGTAAGCATCAATGCGTGTGAATTGACGTAGCAAATGCCGTAAGTGGTTGCCGGTCAGCGATGGCGAACGCGACTGTTACCCCAAATGAATGGCGTTGAACTCGCACGGAAATTACTACGAATGTACTTCAAAGTTTAGCTGTTCCGGCACGTGCGTTGCGGCTAGCGCATGGCACGGCCCTTAGCGGCAGTAGTCGAGGTGGTGTTCGGCAACGCGCGAACGCGAGCTCGTTTGATTTATATGTGTGGTTTAACGTCCCAAAACCACCATATGATTATGAGAGACGCCGTAGTGGAGGGCTCCGGAAATTTAGACCACCTGGGGTTTTCTTTAACGTGCACCCAAATCTGAGCACACGGGCCTACAACATTTCCGCCTCCATCGGAAATGCAGCCGCCGCAGCCGGGATTCGAACCCGCAACCTACGGGTCAGCAGCCGAGTGCCTTAGCCACTAGACCACCGCGGCGGGGCACGCGAGCTCGTTTCACATGCGCCGCTTTTGATCGATGCCCGCCGCTCTGGTGGGTAGTGTTTGCCGTACTACCGAGTCGGAGCTTGCTGGAGTGGAAGCTTCCGCAATGACTTGCCAGCAGAAGTGAAGCCAGCTTTTTGCCACTGCCAAAATGGCGGAAACATGCTCTCTTCTTATAGTTGCCACTTAAAAGATCAGGTATTTGACATGTTAGTGTAAATGCTACGTTAGTTCGATATTAAAGAATTGTTGTTTCAGACAAAATAGCACAGAGAAACGAGTATGGATGACTGAATCTCCAAAGAGCTTTGCCTCCAATCGGAGGCTTACTAAGGAAAACTAGTAACACTAAGACGCAACTTGAGCACTATGGCACTCGTTTTCGTTTCCACATTAAACTCGTTGGGCGTGCAAGGGAAACGCTCCGTTCTTAATCGCTGAACGGTGATACCTTATCATACCCCTAGTAAGAAGACTACCATCTTGCCATAGGCACGGCTTCACTTCTAGGCAACCATTTCCACTACAGCATTTTTTTAAAGACGATCATCTTTCTTAGGGACCTTCGACGCAAAAACTTGGGTCTGTCTATCTGTCTGTACATTAGTCTGTTTTCCACTCTTAACGACACCGGGTACTTGAAACGGCCAACCCTATCCGCAGCGCCCACCAATGTTGCTCAAGGTTTAGCCTTAATACTTGTGCAATTGTCAAATAATACGCACTTATTGCGCAAGTCTGGGGCACCATAACAGCACGTATATGCTCTGCATGTGCGTCTTTTACTAGAAAAGGCATACATAAGGGACATTAAGCACCGTAGCACTTATCACGCGGCTCTGACCATGCAACGCTTGCACGAAAAGGTGTCTTTCCAATGCTTTGCTAAAACGCGATGGTGGTGGCACCTACCCGTCGCCTTGCGTTCTACACCTTATTACCTCTGAGACGGGCACGCACGACAGTCTCAGAGCCGCAACTTTGGTTTCCAAGATAGCAGCCAGGTAACGCTCACGTGTGACGTGTGACGTGACTTGATGCGCTCGTTCGCCTCCGCTGCACGCTCGAGGCGCTCCAACGCAGTGCCTCCAAAATTTCATTCCCCGATTTTCTTGCGTAGAACATCAAATAAACGTTTTGTTCACTCTATCCACACGCGAAACTATCGTCTTTCGACGACATTTGCAGATTACATGCAGATACGGGGCCATTTTTTTAAAGTCCTCCTTTATCGGAGCGAGATCCTTCCGAAGCTCGCGTGTGCCCGCTTCTCGACCCCGCTCCTTCCGTGACGTGCACTCCCCCCCCCAACTGCTTCCCCCAAAGGTCAGATGCTCTACTGCAAGCGAATTTAGCGAACTCTGGCGATGTTCACCGCAGCGTCCAGTAGACGCTCTAAACACCTGTTTTGAACTCGTGCGACAGCTACCATTCCGGTCTTGGGGCAAAGTCACTCGCATGTGGAATATGCTTAATGTTTTCGGTATTTGCACAGGCTGTTTAGGGTTTCTTTAGGCTGACAGAAAGATAGCGATAACTCTCACACTCCGACGCAGGCGGTGGGCCCTTCTACGCCGATGAGGGCGAAGCGATAGCTGTCTGACAAGGTCGAGGAGCTGTCGTTCTCATCGCGTGCTTCGTACAGGTTTCGGGCGGTAGAGGCCGACGTGTCGTCCTCTTCGTCGCCTACACCACTGCCGTCGTAGTCGCTGGGTCGCCTTCGGCCGAGCTTGCGTAAGTGTGGATACATCCTTCCCTGGTGATCATTTGAGGTAAAACGCGTTTTGTAAAACAAATACTGATAGTTTGACTCTTGCGAAGTAACCTATAGAAATATTAACAGTGATACTAATTGGGGTTTTACGTCCCAAAACGAATAAGTGATTGTTAGAGACGCCACAGTAGAGGACTCCGGAAATTTCGACCAACTGGTTTTCCTGAACGCGATCTGTCATGGCATGGTACACAGGCCAATTCAGCTCCATCAAAATGCGATCGCCATGGCCGGGATTGAACACGTGACCTGTGGGTCTGCAGCTGAGTAAGCAGCATATGTAAGGTGAAAGCGTTACATATGTCGCTTTTGCCTTAAATATGTCGCCTAATAACACATGTCAATTCGTGCTGTACGAAAAGGTAATGACGCGACGCAAGCCAAAGAAAACAAGATTTCCAACAAGAAAAAGCGTACAGAAGTGAGCGTCCTTGCCTGCAATTGTTCTATTCGCCTTGCGTAGAGTCATTACCTCATGCACAGATAGGTTGCAGCGCGACAAGTGAAGATCGCTGTCAACACGTCTGGCTAAAAGAAAAAAAATCACCGTCGTGGGATGACGTCGCTATATGACGTATGCATGACGTCATAGGTCGCCAACGTTTGGCATGTCACCATGAGGTCCCTGTGACGTCATGGTGACATGGCATCACATCACACCATCGCTTGGTGTTAAAGGTGGACTGATCTCGAAAGTAGTGAGAAACCCAGTTGAATGGAAAAAGCTTTCAATGGAGATATCAACACACTCGGCTAAATAAACGAAGTGGCTGTCGCCATCGAATTGTCTTAGGCGATCGCATAAAGAACCACGTTACTTTTGCGCCAAAGCATGAACTAGGCATTGTAATGATCAAATTCGAGTCAGGTCACATTTAGTGCGAACCATGAGATGCCCTCGTATGCCCATCATGTACATTAAGCATTGCTGTGAGTGTCCTGAAAAACCATTGCCAAATTGTTCATTGCTTCAGGCATCAAACACACACAGCGCTGGCCTGGGTGTGTGCGTGTGTGAGTGATCGTGTCGTGTGTTCGCGCTCGAATTAACTTTTGGAAATGTTGTACCAACTAGCCCAACAACAAGTTCTTGTTCATTGCTTGTTACGTTATGCCAACTCATTCCTCTCTTTAGACCTGCAGAAACCTTGATGCCTTTTTCGCAGCCACGAGAGATCTACAGATAGGGCGCTTTCGCCCTAAAGAATAGATTATGGGTGCTGCTTTACTGGAGGTAGATTGTCGATACCTTCGATGGGAGCCATGATCGCGCACTCAGGTGCCGTGAAAGCCCATCGGAGTGCACGAAATAAGGTTGAGTTGATTATTGCAACAGAAATTGGAGTCGGTCATAAACTGCTGCTGCAGCTGCTGAAATACATACCCGGTAAGCCTTCTTCTTGTGCTGAGGGCACGACACGTTAGAGTTGATGAGGATGATAGTCCTTGCGGAATTGATATAGGCTGATGCTGATGACCTCTGATGGATGGCGCTCACCCATATAGGGGGATAGGCCAAGAACCGGGCGGCAGGATACTTAAATGAAACTACAATGAAAATGAAGCCAATCTGAAAAAGTAGTTTAAAGATAATAATACCAAAAACAAAAATGTTTGCTGAGCAAGCGGTCAAACCAAGGCCAGCGAATGCCACTGCCTTTTTGATGATGATGATAACAATTGCCCTCGCACAATGACGCTAATCTTGAAAGGCCTGTTAGTGGCACGAGCAAGAAAGGACATCCTCATTTTTTTTCAAGCACTTGTGGTCGAAACCTTAGCTTCGGTTTTCTGAACACTCAGAAGGGACTCCCATGTATCTTCTGTGTGAGAAGCGTCAGCGTACTGTGGGCACGTCCATGCCATCTGTATGAGGGTGGCCGATTGTGGGCAGTATTTACAGTGTGGTGTCACGAGGTGTGGGTATACCTTGCTATAAAGCCAGGGGTTGGGAAAGACACCTGTCTGAAGCTTGCACCACAAGACGGCATCACGTCGAGGGAAGTCACGCCGGGTAATCTTACGTGCATTGGAGGCCGCGGTGTCCCAAGGGATCTCCGCTGACTTCTTCTAAACAGCGTAACCGACCTCTCGGCCGGTCCCCTCTTTTGGGAGAAATAAAGTTTTGATCATCATCTGAACGCTCAGAAACTGCATTGAAACAAACAAATAAAGAAATTGGCAGATCCCACATGCAGTGAGAATCGATAATATGCGAAGTACCAATGAAGAAGGCTGATATGACACTTTAAAATCAACACAGCGTACGTTACGAGGTGGACGTAAATCATGCCGTACATGACTTCCACGTCATGATTGTCATTTTCAGGCGTGTCATTTACCTTAGTCGTATATTCACGTCACGTGATACCAAATTTGGTGTATGTGGAGCTAGTGAAACGGCCGCGAGTGCGCTATGAGCGTATCATGGCGTCATATTTTACATGACACGCACGACATAATTTCCACGTTAGGGTCTGTCACTTGTGTTCGCCATGCAGTCATGTCATATAATACCAGTTTTGCAATACCTCATGTGAACGAAACCACCGCAAGAGTAGCAAGACCATGAAATGTAAATCATGACATTCATGACATACATGTTATGATTGTTATGTTATGACTAGACATTTATGATCGCCATACAGTCATGTTATGTCGTACCAACTTTGGTATCGATACCATTATCGAAACTGCCAGGAGAGCTAAAAAGTCACAGCTTTGCCGCAAGGGCGCAGCAGTGGACGCGATAGCAAAAAATTGGAAGGTCACGCGCAAAATGGCAAGATGATCTAAACGTTCCCCGCGTTTCTCACGCACAAGTGACGCACGAAACGTACTCACAGGTACAAGTTAACGCGTATAGGCGTCTCATTTTTGTTACTTTGCTGTGTCTGAAAAGCGCGCCCTTTTCGCAAACGGAGGCTGTGCAACGTTTGCAGTGACCATTGTGCGCCCAGTAACTACAACAGACTCGTTCCGGCGAAACCTAGAGGCTAGTCAAGGCGTACGATCTTCCCCACTGCAAGACAAGGGCGCGCGATCGAGCGTACACCCTTTTATTCTCTACGCGGGCCAAAGTACGCGTGAGAGATGCGAGGTGCCACGCGCTCATTGCGCTATCTTGCTGATAATGGTGATAACCATGGAGTTAATAAACCGACTGTATATTAACTCTATGCTGAAAACAAGGTATTCCCCCCCCCCCTTCCCCCAGATGGCCGCCAACAGCGCTATGTGGTAGATATAAATAGCTTGCCATTTAAACGTTGACGGAGGATCCTTTCGGTGGCTCAGTGGTTACCGGCATGTATCGTTGCGCATAGAATCGGACGAACACAGGAAGGAAACTATACTCTAAAGAAAGAGCGAGTAAAAAGGGTGTCTTTTTGTCCCACAAACATAATCTTCATCTGTATTGCGTTCCATCATTGCGCTATCGCCCCGTGCCCGGTACATTCCGGTCACGATCGACATGCCCATTATTAGGTTTACATTGCATTCTCGATAGGAAAGTAGCCAGCGCGAGTTTTCAAGAAAGGAAGCTCACGCAAGCCTGATGACGATTATTGTTGTGGGACAAAAAGACACCCTTTTTACTCGATATTTTTTTAGAGTGTAGATGGGTTGATAGGGTGTCAGTGGTTAACGTCTCACACTTACGACTCGGAGGTCCCACGGTCGATTCTTCGCGCCGGAGTCTTTTTTTTTTTTGAAGGGGGATGGGATTCGTTCTGGCGTTTTCATACATATAGATACGTATACATATACGGCGCATGACATCGACGCCGGCGGCAAAATCCAGCCGAGAGTGTCCATATAATTGCTATCGCAATACAAGTTGTAGGCGGCTAGATAGATAGATAGATAGATAGATAGATAGATAGATAGATAGATAGATAGATAGATAGATAGATAGATAGATAGATGTAGCGTGCCGATACAGACGAACACATATCCTTGTCCATTTATACGTTCAAAATTTATAGAACGAATAGACCCAGGCCGTCCGCGCGGTGGACATCCAAGGTGTACACTTCAGCACATGATGTGGTGTCACGACTTGCGCTGGGCCTCAGGGTCTCCATCTACAAAGAATGACTTGTTACGGCTCCTAACTGACTCCGCAAAGAACCAGCAGCTTAGGGCTGTCCAGGGATTTCGCAAAGCCGCCAAGAGCCTGCACTTCCAGGCGCCATCGTGGGTGCGGCCCGCTGACGGTACCTCCTGATGAGGGCACTCTCGTCTTCTCAGGACCAAATATAGTTCTTTGACTGACCGACCGACCGACCACCGACTGACTGAATGATTGACTGACTGACCGACCGACCGAACAACCGACTGACTCACCGACCGACCGACCAACTGACCGACTGACCGACCGACCGACCGAACAACCGACTGACTCACCGACCGACCGACTGACTCACCGACCGACCGACCGACCGACCGACCGACCGACCGACCGACCGACCGACCGACCGACCGACCGACCGACCGACCGACCGACCGACCGACCGACCGACCGACCGACCGACCGACCGACCGACCGACCGACCGACCGACCACCAACTGACTGACTGACTGAGGGAGCTGCATAGATATCGCACTTTTGACGAGTGCGTCACGCCGGGACGCAGTCGTCTTGGTTGCGAAACGGCGGCGATGCGAAGAGAACGCATGTTCACACTTCGCTTAATCGAATTTACAAGTGAAGCGAAACATTGTTTCTTAGCGAAGTGTGTTTTCATTGTTCCGCTGTTCGCAAGATTGTTTTGCACTGGCGCGTTGCTGTTCCTTCTACGCATGTGTAAATCGTGATTATAGTGTACTAGAATAAAGTGGTACACTATGGTCGCTAGCATATGCATGCCTGACCGGAACGAATCGTAAACGCTCAGCTAAGAGGGAGACAATTGATTTATGGCAAGGCGGAGAGGTCGGCCTGAGCTACACTCTGATTCAGCCTGGTACTCTACACTGGGGAGGGGTGATAGGGGGTCGATTATGAGTTATGAAAGAGGATGGTAAGGTAGGGAGATGATAATCTGGTTCTGTTACCCTGGGACAACTCATAATACGTGCATCCAGTCCAGTGGCTTGTAAGAATGCTACGATGGCACCTACTACCTCATATGTTCTGCTGACGTCAGGCCAAGGACCAAACACTACCACATTGGTTAATGGTGCACTAAGATATCGTACAATTGAAGATTTCCAATGCTGACGTTGTCTTGCGTACGCTATAGACAGGCGTTTCTGGCAATTGACAGTGGCTACATTCGGGACCTGTGATATCGCAGCCGCTCAGCTAGATAAATGCAGTAACTATGTTATATCCCAGGCCATACAACTCGGTACATATGTTTTCGGAGTGGAGCACAAGATTAAAGAGAAGAAGAAGACAGAGAGGTCACGTGCTGGTTCGTGATGGTGGTGGTATTTTTGCCAACAGACAAATTAGAGCCAGCCTAAACAGTTTCACTGTTAAAAACATTACCAAGGGCGCAGCCACGAAATTTTAGGAGCGAAGCTCCTTAGACTTTCCCGATGTCAACTGCAGCCGTCGCTGTCGTAGCTTCGCGTCGGACCGAAACACTGGTAATTTATACACCTAGACCGTTCATAGTGCGAATATCGTTTGAACATAGACCGTACTTTGTCTGTCTATCTGTCTGTCCGACCGTCCGTGCATCTGTCCGTTCATCCATACGTCCGTCTGTCCATCCGTCTACCTGTCCGCCCGCGCATCTCTCTGTTCCTACGTCCATCTGTCCATCCGTCCATCTATCGGAGTGTGCGTCCTGCCTCCCAATACATACATATATCTTCCCGTCCGTGTATCTGTCCGTCCTTTATACTAGTCGTTGACTTTACCATATACGTTAAGGGCCTCAGGACGTAGCTTTGCTCCATAATCAACATTGACTTCGTGGATCGGCCGCCATTTTTTTCCTTGCATGTATAGCGTTCGGTATGGGGTTCAATATAGTGGGAATCTACATTCTTGGGCGCTTCTCCCAACCGCTTTTCTGGGCTTGCCGTAGAATCACTTGCCGGGGCGCTTGTCTTGTGAACGGCAGCCGTGCTAACTGCTTTCGGTTCACACCAGAAGTACTGTGAGCTGGCAAATACAAGCACTGCACATATTAAAAAAAAATGTTCGTCGTTACGATTCATAATATTGTGTACGGCGTAACGATGATATCCAAGTGTTGAACGAAATTTACCAGCACGCTCGAGCGTTTGAAATGAAACCAGCCAAACAATTGCGGGTCTGTTTCATGAGGTGGTCGAATGTCAACATTCGCGTGGACCGATATACATAAAACATCTACCGTTGAATTCCAGACTGGCCGTGATAGTGCCCTCCTACAGTTGTGTACATGGGTACTCCATATCGTCAACCATTTTTAAGAACACACATTCGCGGCCGGTCCCGTCAAGTGTACCGCGGTAAAATTTTCTGGCCCGCAGGCGGCATAGGTCGGCGCATAATTAAGCGAGAAACTTTTCACAACACAGACTATTGTTTTTGTTTTGGGGAGGGGGTCAACCATACCTTATGTACGTTCGTGCGCGCGCATATATATGTGAGTGTGTATATACGCAATCAAAATTAAAAAAAAATTCAGAGGGTTTGAATCTCCCCCTCCCCCATAGCTTCGCCCATGTTTAATGTTTAGGTGCATGCTGTTCAACCTCCCGGTCCGGAAGACCATTGGCTCTTGCCGCCGTGTGAACTCGGTCGATCAGAGCTTGTTGCTGAGCTCAGTCAGAGCTGAACAGGGTTGTCTCCCACTCGACTACTGTTGCGTTATCTTTTGCCAATATATAGGCATTGTCTTGGAAAAACTCGAGCACCACATATGGAATAAGGTGGTCGCCTTTGGAGAGAATTTACATATCGACTTGTACTCTAAATACTTTATCTGGAACAAGACATAATGACTTGGCAATGATGATTATGAGCATCTGGGTTGGTCCTGGCTCTGGCGGGGCAACCTAAACCATACTCTTCTTTCTCCGTGGCCTCATCGATCGGTTTTGGCAGTGCGACGAATCGCGAAGATGTCATACGAATGCAGATGTACGAGTCTTACTGCTAGACAGCTAAGTTAAGGTCGGGTGTCACTTCTAGATATATCATTGTTCGCTGTTTGAGAAACTCGGAATATCACCATTCACAAATGCCAATGCTAAACCTAATGAGGCAATGTTGACACGAGTACGTTCAATTGCAGCAATTGTGCATTGATGAGGATTTTAATTTCTGGTCACCTGGTGTGGACGACAACTGCTACATCAAATTGTTATTTGTTCTAAAGGTGATTTGATATCAGACGACACAACTTTATTCGGCCTGTGAGGAGGTTGACGCAGGGTTGCTTGCGAGTGGAGTGAAGAGCGGGTACTTTTATGTCTGCGCAGAGTGTAGGTCCATCGCTTTGCGTAGCTGAAAGAAAAGGAGATACATAAAAAGAATGGACTTAATATACAGCAATAAAGATGCAGTTTACAAAATACAACATTTAGTTTCAATGGCGGGGTAAGAGTGAGCAAAATGAAGCATGAGGCTGTAATAGCAAAGCTAGAATAAACGAACGTGTTTTCACGATGGGTATTTTAAGTGCTTGAAACGAGAAAAAAGACCATGCACTAATTCATAGGTCATGGACGAATGAGTCTGCCCGCCTGCCTGCCTGCCTGTCTGTCTGTCTATCTATCTATCTATCTATCTATCTATCTATCTATCTATCTATCTATCTATCTATCTATCTATCTATCTATCTATCTATCTATCTATCTATCTATCTATCTATCTATCTATCTATCTATCTATCTATCTATCTATCTATCTATCTATCTATCTATCTATCTATCTATCTATCTATCTATCTATCTATCTATCTATCTATCTATCTATCTATCTATCTATCTATCTATCTATCTATCTATCTGTCTGTCTGTCTATCTGTCTGTCTGTCTGTCTGTCTGTCTGTCTGTCTGTCTGTCTGTCTGTCTGTCTGTCTGTCTGTCTGTCTGTCTGTCTGTCTGTCTGTCTGTCTGTCTGTCTGTCTGTCTGTCTGTCTGTCTGTCTGTCTGTCCTGTCTGTCTGTCTGTCTGTCTGTCTGTCTGTCTGTCTGTCTGTCTGTCTGTCTGTCTGTCTGTCTGTCTGTCCTGTCTGTCTGTCTGTCTGTCTGTCTGTCTGTCTGTCTGTCTGTCTGTCTGTCTGTCTGTCTGTCCTGTCTGTCTGTCTGTCTGTCTGTCTGTCTGTCTGTCCTGTCTGTCTGTCTGTCTGTCTGTCCTGTCTGTCTGTCTGTCTGTCTGTCTGTCTGTCTGTCTGTCTGTCTGTCCTGTCTGTCTGTCTGTCTGTCTGTCTGTCTGTCTGTCTGTCTGTCCTGTCTGTCTGTCTGTCTGTCTGTCTGTCCTGTCTGTCTGTCCTGTCTGTCTGTCTGTCTGTCTGTCTGTCTGTCTGTCTGTCTGTCTGTCTGTCTGTGACGTGTACTTCGCAGCGACATGGCTAGATGGCACAGCTTGTCCCGACAGAAGCGGGAGACTCGCGTAGAATTTCGGCTGCCGTATACGCCATTCTCTATAAACACTGAATTGGTACACGCCGCATCCCTAACGCGTTTAAGTGTGGAAACGCGGCAAGTGGCTAGCTTCGTTTACTGTAAATAGCGTTGAGTGGAAACTCCTAATGACGTCGCTGCTGCCGCCATTTTTCGTACTGCAAAAATTCAGTCAATCTGAACACATAATGCGACTTTCAAATTACGTAACGACATTTGTCTGGCTTTACCATTTGTACTTCATTATCGATTCATAAAATTGGCATAATGCTTTTAATATCTAGGATTGCTCCCTACTTTGGGTACGGGCCCAATATGTTTTATCTCTTTCTCCTCTCCCCATCATCATCATCGTAATCAAAAGAAGTAAATTGCAAGCTCACCTAAGACAGCAGAACCTTGTCTTGAGTCAATAGATGCCTAGTGGTGCCTGTGAATAGTAAAAATATGTGCCAACAGTAATATTCTCTTGCAAAATAAGAAAAGAATTATAAATGTTGAAGTATTACACAAAGTGTAACTTCGGGTGCACGTGCCTATATTTAGGCAAAACAAATGCCCCGTTCAGTCTTGTACAAGTGATTAGTGGTTGACAGCCTGTATACAGAATAACGAAACAGGGCCACGAAGTAACACAAGAGCATGAACCGGGAGAAGATTAAGTAAACGCAAGGGCCGAACTCCCAACAGAACGTTGTCCCGCCGCGGTGGTCTAGTGGCTAAGGTACTCGGCTGCTGACCCGCAGGTCACGGGATCGAATCCCGGCTGGGGCGGCTGAATTTTCGATGGAGGCGAAAATACTGTAGGCCAGTGTGCTCAGATTTGCGTGCACGTCAAAGAAACCCAGGTGGTCGAAATTTCCGGAGCCTTCCGCTACTGCGTCTCTCATAATCATATGGTGGTTTCAGGACGTTAAACGCCACATGTTAATCAATGATTGATATCACCAATCAACAGAACATTTACACACGTGCGCTAGTGTTGTAGTCATGGGATGGCACACCGTGGCGGTGAATTGCTGCCACACCCCGAAAATTTGTCGCCGTAGCATTTAGAGCTCGAAATGGCTGTCAACAACATCTGCTTGGCTGCCTCCAGTTAAAATCAAGGAGGTGCCCCCATGAGAAATATTTCTGGCTACGCCTCTGACATGCGCAGAACATAAATATATATATACGTACACGTGGCTTTCCACAGATGTCACACTGCACCCCCCCCTCTAAAAATGATAGAAACAAAAAACCACCAAAAACCAAAACTCAACTCATCCAGGTTCCCTATTTCTGTGCGCTGCAAGGCGACAGATGGGAAGAGGATGCATGACATTTTTTTTCAGGGGCGAAGCTCCTTAAGGCGTGTGTCTGTCCATCCTACGTCGTTGTCGTACGTATCCACCGGGATGGTAGATGGCGGTACTTGGAGTGTTCACTAGATGGACGCACGGATGGACAGACAGACTAGCAGACAAACGGACGGATGGATGGACGCGTGGAGCAAGTATGTGTGACAGGGGATGCGATACGCGAGATGGTGGTAGTTGGACTGTTCACTAGATGGACGCACGGACAGACGGACAGACAGACTAGAAGACGGATGGAGAGATGGATGGACGCGTGGATTGTCACGCGGACAGACGGAAGCAAGCAAGAACGAACGGACGGACGGAAGCACGGACGGGCTGATGGACGCTTCGCCCCACGCATCATCGTTCACTCCGTGGATATGCTCTGCGATTATTTTTTTTCATTATTAATATGCTAAAACGTCGATTATATCTCAAGTCGGCGGTTAACGATGCCTTGAAACGATGCCAGTTCAGCTGAGGTGGGGCTCGCATCCACGATGCTGGCAATGCACAGTGATGTGCAATAGTCATATGGCGCTGTAGATATTCGGACCCAATAAAGGTTTCTTCAGGCCGTAAGGTAGAATTGCGCCGATGACAAGTGAAAAAAAAACAATTTAAAAAAGGAGTAATAAATGCAGTATCATTACGTCATGTCTCGCGTGAGAGCAAAAATTTGACAGAGGGTGAGCTACACATCACACAAATTTCGGTGCACGAGAAGTATGGTCGTGTAATGAAAGAAACAGTGGGCATGCGTTGCCCCCCCCCAAAAAAAATAGAAATAAAACACGGGTTCAGTTGAGTTTTATTGCTCTATAGCTCACAATAACCGAATTCTCCCAAGTACGAAAAATCACCTGACAGGTGAAGCCTGCCGCAGTCGTGCAAGTGCATACGAAAATGTCTTCATATCTCGTTCGTCATTTTTTGTTGAATAAACTTGAAAAACGAAATACTCACGGCATCGCGCAATCAAGGAAGACATGCACGAATCTCAGTCGCTTTCCCAGAATGATGTCAAGATCACATTTCCGGACAGGCTTTGGGAGAAAGAAAAGAGGAACAAGGGACACGTTGTAGTCATTCGCAGTTGGTTGAGGGATTCTATGTGGCGAATGATTGTAGTCCAGCCAATTGCTTACAGTTGTCACTCTGATAACTGCCGCATTATATTTAGTAACATCGCCGTCATTTTCACTGTGTTTAGGCCCAAGCCTGTTATACCACGGTGGCACGGGCAGAGGCACTTTATTTTATGTTCTTTTATCACTGCCGCACCATAATTTTTTTTGTGTTTAGGCCCACAGCAGGTATCAGGCATCTCCCGTTGGTCTCCAGTTCAGCCTACTCTGATTCCGCACGCCACGAGGGGTCACTTTGGCTGTGCCCAGAAGGTAGCGGGTTCGATTCCCACCGTGGCGGTCGCATTTAGGCGGTGGCAAAATGGTAGCGGTACATGTACTGCGTGATGTAAGTGTACGTTAAAGAACACCAAACGGTCGAAATTACCGGAACCATCCAGAACGTTGTCTCTTATAATCACATCGTGGTCTTGGGACGCGAAACTTCAAATGCTATTATTGATATTATCGCAATTTCAGCTTATCCCTGCGAAATTATCGGTTTCCTCACTCAAAGCGTTCCAATTCATACCGAATTTTCTGAAGAGGCGATTGAAGCGTGCAAAAATGTAACGTGAAGACGAACGTTGCTCTCAGCAGATTAACTTGACACCACTACGATAGATGACAGCGCAATGTCAAAGTGCCCGGCGTTGTCGTTGGAAATCGGCGTACACTTAATTTGTCAATTAAAGCGAGACATTCCTATCGCGGCTACTGCACGTTGTGCTTTGCAGGTTGACGTAAGCCCTGCTGAGAAGCGCGTCCAGTAGAACAAGAGTTTTTGCAAGATTACTGCGGTATCATTGGTTGAGGTAAGGTTTTTCTGTCACAGAAATCATGGGGGCTGCGGATTAGTGCAATCATATGGCTGGTGGCTGTGGACTTCTGCCTTTCCTTTTCTACCATTCATTTTCTACTTTGACGTTGACTTTCCACTGTGAAAACCTCTCTCATGAATTATTGTGTTTTCTGTCTCGATATATATCATAGCGGCCAGGTTTTTTGATAATACTAAGAGAAGCTAGACGTTTCTGTGGGTATCTGTATAAGCCTTGCGAACTGCTGCACTTATAGCGGGACGCTTTGCTGAAAGTGATTAATTTCCATTACACTGGGCTGTTTGAAGAGAGGGGATTAAAGTTAAAGAAAGTCTCTTTCTAGCACAAGTACAAGCGTCCACTGTACTGCAATCTATAGTTGTCATATTGTGCGTCATGACGCCGTATTAAGCATATTGAAGTTCTTCTGAGGCTCTATAATATTTTTGAACTGTGAGTGGCATTAGGAACCAGGAACGTACTGGTGATATGGTGTTTTGAGGTAGGACATACGTGAACCAAACCTAGATTGAGACTTACTGCATGGTTCCTCTGAGGGCAGGGCTTTTTGGGGCGCAATCCGTCCCTTGTGAGGCACACAGACTCGGCAACTTTTAACTTCATCTGGATGTGCTTTCTCGTTCCTTCTGGCTGCGATGACGTAGACACTCGAAGTCGGGCAACGCGTATACGAGCAACAGGGAAAACACACTCGGTAACTTTTACTACACTTGCAAAACCGAATAAAGAAAAAAAAAACACATGACTCCGTACACGAGTGAATTTAAACATTGTGGAGCTTTGAGGACAAATATATCGATTGTGTAAGTTTTTTTTTTTACAGAAGACTAGCATATGGTCAGCTTGTTCGCACAGCGGGACTCGGATTGCATCTCAGTCATTTGCGATTACTTTTCACACCTGGCTGAATTTTATGACATTTCATTACTGCTGCCTTCGGAAACTAGAGTGAAATTATTTTATCAAAAGCCCGTAGTTGGTGCACTAACCTTATATTTCAGAGCGTATGAGCACTGGAATCTCAGTTAGGTGCGAGCAAGTTCTCACAATTTAGATGAGGCTCCCAAACGGACATTTTGTTATTTTCTTTAGTTTATCGGTCTATTTCTTAGGCCGTGAGAGCTAGGAGCTGATATACTACATCTGATTCAAAAGTAACTGGCATATATTAAAAAATAAAGTACGGTAGGAAACGCAAAATGAAAGCTTGTGATAAAAAAAAAAACGAAATTGTAAATACGGCTTGTGTGCAGGGTTGGCAGGTCGCAAAGACGAAAAGCAGCCCCGAAACTGCACGAATTGACCAAAAAGTAGCCAAATTAAGCTCACGCAGCCAAAGATAGCCACGCATGTGTAAAAAGAACTGCTACGTTTCCATTTAAAAGTCTGTCACTTCAAGTACTTTGGGGGGAAACGTGAGTGCAGCAAAAATCTCTCAGCGTCACAATTCCTGAAGTTAAAACATAAATTGTAGACTTTCGCGCAGGATTACAAAGTTTATAGTGGTGTTACAGAAATGACGCTTTATTCACGTGACTGTTCATAAAATAACAAATGTAGCCGCCTTGCGACGGCAAGTACTGCACGGGTTTGCTCAGTATACCAGTGTTTGGTATCGAAATATGAATCGCACTCCCTCTCACGGTCGCTTCTGACATGGTGACAAAGTCAGAGCAGTCAACATGTCTGAGTTGCACTACTTACCTATTCATAAGGAAATTACACAAACGGTTCGCCGCGTACCCGGTCACGAATGAAGATGAATGCGGAGCTTCTTGGATGTGGAGCGCTTTCGAGTGGTGGACTGTTCGCTTCAAACTACAGTTTGAATTCGCGTTCATCAGTTCTCGTCCGGTCAGTGAGGTCTCACGCAACAGTTTGTTTTTGGAGCCTGATCCGTGTTTCTGTTCGTTTGGGTTCTGCAACCGCTAAATTAAATTCGACAGCCCAAAAGATGCCGTAGCCTTCGTGTTGTGACACTGCCTAGTCACATGCCAGTCACTGCGACCTCACAGGACATTTAAAATTTGGTTCCAATTGAGGGAAGCAGGAAGTGGGTGAAAAAAATAGCCAGGTAGGTAAGACATTTTCCTCCCGCTACTGGCCTGAAAAAAGTAGCCGAATCGGCACAATGTAGCGAAATTGGGCAACCCTGACTTTTGCATTACGGCCAGGTGGTGGGAGATAAAAACGAAATGATAAGGAGGTTAGCCAGTTCTCAAACAGGCTCGCTAGCCGGGGCTGAGGATTGAGGTAAGAGGAATACAGGTTGATAGGTGAGAGAAATGACAGAAATAAGAACAGAAACAAGAACAGAACAGTAATACGTTAGACGACATGCTTAAAGTCTGCCAAGTTTGTTCACGTTGTTCGAGGCTCACCCTTGAACGTATTTCATCGATGACCACGATGTGGTAGAGGTTCGAGTTGTCCCGCGACGCGCTGTACACCGCACTCTGGGCAAGCTTCCTGTAGTTCCAAAAGCGAGCTGCCGGTGCTCTGACCCAACCCGGACCCCTCTGTCTGCCGTGCATTCGAGGCGTTACCAAAGGCAAGATTGCCATCGTCGAGATGAACAAAAACAACCGCACGTGCGCGTTGGCCATCGCTGTGCGTGGAGAAAAAGCGCAGAACGCAATCTGCTTGGGTGTCGCGTATTAGGCGGTGTCAGAATCGCCTGTCTCCGTTCCCAGTTGCCTGGAAGGGCGCGCCACAAAGAAAGAAAAAAACGCGTTCGTCTTTGACGACGATCGGCTACATTGATGAGCCAGCACTTGTGTGCGTCCTTTCATAGATGAGTTAGGAGCAAGGTGCGCGCACCTTTCCATGCGGTACCTGCCTACGAATACGCGGGCAAATGTAGTTGCCACACGACTGACAACTGTTCCAAGTGTGCACGAAGCTGCAAAAAAAAAAAAAAAATTCCGCCATATCCACGAAGTGAATGATGATGAGTGGGCGAAGCTCCGGAGGTAAACCTGGTAAACCATGAATCCTCTGTACATTTTGCCCACTCGATTTTATTACATCGCTCCCCCTAGCGTACGTCGCCGCACTAAATCGAACGATTGCCTTCAACCAATGACACGCGCCATATGTGACATCATTCCTATTTTATAAGATCTCGCGTCTTTCATCAACTACAAGTACCGCTTTCTAGTTTATAACATCTTGCATCTTTTCATCATCAGCTACAAGTACCACCATCTAGTAAACACTACAAGAACTAAACGAGAGGTGGCTACAGGATGGATGGATGGATGCTATGAGCGTCCCCTTTATAACGGGGTGGTGACAAGTATGCCACCAGGCTCGACAAAAAAAACCCCTTTTTTTCTTTTTTGATGTTGGCCTAATGCCTCTACTTCGATAAATTCTATCTTAATGGAAAAAAATGTAAATTTTCAGCTTAAGTTCTCTGCCATTTACGGCACACTGTCCATATTTTATTTTTCCAATATTTATTTTTGTCCTTTCTCTCTAATTTTCTGCCACCAATACTCTAACCGTCTCTTACTTATTTCAATCGCGGGTGTGTTCAGCTTTCCATTGTTGTCCCTAAAACCCAAGGCTTCCTGTAGGCTCGTGCCCAAACGTACACCTGGGTGGATATCTCCACATTCAATCAGAACATGCTCCGCCGTTTCCTTATGTTTCCCGCAGCATGTGCATTGTTCTTCTTCTTTACTGAATCTTGCTTTATAACTACGCGTTCTAAGGCAACCCGATCTCGCTTCAAACAGTAAAGCGCTTCCCCTTGAATTATCGTAAAATGCCTCCCTCCTTATTTCGTTTTTGCCCTTTCGGTAGTTACTCAAAGCCGGTTTTTTCTCCATAGCTGCCATCCAGTAAATCCTCTCCGCCTCCCTGACTTTTCCCTTAACGCTCTTTGTTGACATATGGCTTACAATACCAGCCGTATATTTACTAGTGAGTCTTCTAGTTCTTTTTCTCCACTGTGTGTCCACGCTCTTCCTATACAAATAACGGAACACCTTCTCTGCCCATCTACTCTCCTTCATATTTCTTAGCCTTTCTTCGAACCTTATTTTGCTCTGCGCTTCCCTCGCCTCAAAACCTGCCCACCCCATATCGCCCTTTACAGCCTCGTTTGTCGTCTTCCCGTGAGCACCCAATGCGAGGCGTCCCACAGTCCTTTGATTTACATCCATTCCCGATTGCACCTCTGCCCTCATGCACACCACTGAGTTCCCAAAGGTAAGCCCTGGAACCATTACACCCTTCCACAGACCTCGAAGCACCTCATACCTATTGTATCCCCACAACGCTCTGTGCTTCATTATTGCCGCATTCCTCTTTCCTTTTGCTGCCGAGGCTTTTTCCTGTACCTCCATGTATCTATCACTCTCCTTTACCCATACTCCAAGGTACTTGTATTCGCTTACCCTCGGTATTTCTTGGCCTTGTATGGTCACCGTCTGATCACAGGGATCATTGAAAACCATCAATCCACACTTCGTTACACTGAATCCTAGTCCAAGAGCTTCACCTTCCCTTCCGCATATATTCGCCAGCTGCTGTATATCATCTCGACTGTCCGCAAATAAGACGATATCGTCCGCATAAAATAAACCTGGAAGCTTGTGCTCAATCATCATGCCGCCCTGTTTGTGTGACAGATTAAAACCAATGTTGCTACCTTCTAGCGCTTTTTCCATACTCACCATGTACAGCATGAATAACAGCGGGGACAAAGGACATCCCTGTCTCAGACCCTTGCTAACCTCAACGTTCTCTTTGCTACGCATTCCTTCCCACTCTATGCAAACTGTATTTTCTCGGTATATCTCCCTCAAAAGCTGTATACAGTCGTCGCCCATGCCCATTCCTTTCAATATATCCCACAAAATTTCCTGATTAACGTTGTCGTATGCCCCAGTGATGTCTAGAAAAGCCACGTACAAGGGCCTATTCTCTATTTTAGATATTTCTATACACTGAGTGAGAACAAACAGGTTATCGTCTAACCGCCTGTCGACTCGAAATCCGTTCTGAAGTTCTCCCAAAATATCGTTATGTTCGGCCCATGTTTCTATTTTCATTTTTACTGCTTGCATCGCCATCCTGTATAGTACCGATGTAATGGTTAGTGGTCTATACGAGCGAATCTTGTCCTTTTCTCCCTTGCCTTTATAGATTAAGTTCATTCTACTTTGTCGCCAACTGTCCGGTATTTGTCCGTCCTTTAAACTTTTTTCTACTGCTTTTAACAATGCTTCTTTAGTGTTATGTCCTAGTTCGTTAATGAGGCTAACGGGAATCCCATCTAAACCCGCGGCAGTGCGCTTTGGAATTTTTCCTTCGGCCTTTTTCCAGTTGAAATTATCAAGTACTAGCTCTTCCTCTGTTGCTTTCTCCGCCACACTTTTACTCACCGGGGAGATCCCCTGGACGCTCTTTTGAAACGAATCGGCTGTTACCTTTTGGATGTAACCTAGCGCTTCGTACCCTTCCAATTGATTTCCTCCTTCATCTAGAATATGTTGTTGCGTTGTGACAGACTTCCTACCTAGCGCCTTTATGTGGCTCCAAAAAATCCTAGGCGCGGCCTCCTTTTTTTCGTGTATCTCTGTCATCCAGCGTTCACTTTCACCTTTAATTTTTGCCTCTACCAATTTCTGTACAAGGGATTTTTTCTCTAAATATATTTCCCATATTTTTTTGACTTCGTCCTGCGGCCGCTTCTCCTTTTTTGCCTTTCTATGCTCCCGTGATGCTTCGCGTCGCTTCTCGATCGCCTCCCGGATTTCCTTGTTCCACCAACTTTTTGGCTTCCTTTTTCCTTTCCAGCAAACAGTTTTCTTCTCTCTCCCTATCTCCTTCGTCATTAGATGTAACAGCTCACTATACTCCCAGTCCTTGCCTGGTATTTCGCCTACTTCTTCCTCGACTCTTGCGGCTATATTTATTATTTGTTTGTCATTTAAATACGAGCTGCCAGACTTTGATTCCATGCTCATATTTTCAGTTTCGTATCCCATTTGTAATGTTATTCGTTTATGATCACTACCCAAGCTGTTAATGCCTTCCTCGTCTATCCTCATTTCTGTCAGTTTGTGGTAAATTCCTTCAGTCATGAGACAATAATCAATACTTGATTGCCTGTTTCCGACTTCCCATGTGATCTGGCCGTCACATTTAGGCCCCGTGTTAACTATCTCCAGACTATGTTGCTCATACAGGAGACGGTACATACAGGAGACGGTACCGCCATCTATTGAACACTGCAAGAACTAAACTAGAGGTGGCTACATACAGGGGACGGTACCGCCATCTAGTGAACACTGCAAGAACTAAACTAGAGGTGGCTACATACAGGAGACGCACAGCCCACGCCCTAAGGAGCTTCGCCCCTAAAAAAAAATGTACGTCGCTTATGGGCATAAGGCCCTGCTGCTTGAAACAATCCGGCACATCTCACGGATTGTGGGAATCGATGCGGATTGACTGCTTTGGATGCCGGCTCGAAACATCAATTTTCTTTGCGCCCATTGGGGATCTATATCGCTGCCGTCGCGCTCAGATCTTTCCACGACACGCGACCTTTAAAGCTGTCGCTTTATGACTTCCCAAGTTCTTTCACGCTGTCCCTGGGATAGGTTGTGGCACGTATCGTGATTAACGGGTATGTAGTTTATCCTCTGACACATAACTACACATCACGGACACATCAACCGTGGTGTGCAATGTGCCGCACGTTAGACAGAAACGGATTCCGTGGCGTACGCGACAGCGTATTCGCGTTATTTTTTACGTCATGACCTCCAATTAGCGTTTGCTATATACTCGTGTATTGCTTCGCCAATTTAGGTATATACGAAGGAGGTGACCACAAGATCAAGGCGTAGATAGATAGATAGATAGATAGATGGAAAGAAAGAAAAACGGACGGACGGATGGATGGATAGACGGATAGATGGACAGACAGACAGACAGACAGACAGACAGACAGACAGACAGACAGACGGACGGACAGACGGATAGATGGGCAGATAGACACAAACGGGCGGACAGACGGACAGACAGACGGACAGACAGACAGACACAGACAGACATACACAGACAAACAGACAGAGACAGGCAGACAGAGACAGACAGACACAGACAGACAGACAGGACAGACAGACAGACAAGACAGAAGACAGAGACAGACAGATAGACAGACAGAGACAGACAGACAGACAGACAGACAGACAGACAGACAGACAGACAGACAGACAGACAGACAGACAGACAGACAGACAGACAGACATGCAGACAGGCAGGCAGACAGACAGAGACAGACAGACAGACAGAGACAGACAGACAGGACAGACAGACACAGACAGAGACAGACAGAGACAGACAGAGACAGACAGAGACAGACAGACAGACAGAAAGATAGACGGACAGACAGACAGAGACAGACAGGCAGTTAGACAGAGACAGGACAAACAGACAGACAGACAGATGGACAGACAGACAGAGACAGACAGACAGATAGACAGAGACAGGACAAACAGACAGACAGGACATACAGAGACAGCAGACAGACAGACAGACAGACAGGACAGACAGACACAAACAAACAGACAGACAGACAGGCTGACAGACAAACAGACAGAGCCAGACAGACAGAAACAGACAGACAGACAGACAGACGGACAGACAGACGGACAGACAGACAGACAGACAGAGACAGACAGACACAGAGAGACAGACAGGACAGACAGACAAACAGACAGACAGGACAGACAGACAGATAGACAGAGACAGACAGACAGACAGACAGAGACAGACAGGCAGATAGACAGAGACAGGACAAACAGACAGACAGGACAGACAGACAGTCAGACAGGACAGACAGGACAGACGGACAGACAGGACAGACAGACAGACAGGACAGACAGACAGACAGACAGACAGACAGAAACAGCAGACAGACAGACAGACAGACAGACAGACAGACAGACAGACAGACAGGAGAGACAGACAAACAGAGACAGCAGAGAGACAGAGACAGCATACAGACAGACAGACAAGACAGACAGACAGACAGACAGACAGACAAACAGACAGAGACAGACAGACAGAGAGAGACAGACAGAGAGACAGACAGACAGAGATAGACAGACAGGACAGACAGGACAGACAGACAGAGATAGACAGACAGACAGGACAGACGGACAGACGGACAGACGGACAGACGGACAGACGGACGGACGGACGGACGGACGGACGGACGGACGGACGGACGGACGGACGGACGGACGGATGGATGGATGGATAGATGGATAGATAGCAACAGTGACAGTGCCTTTCGTTCACTGAGAAATTATTCGAGTTTATAAGCAGAGGTTTTCAACAACATAGCTTCTAGGTTCTATTTGGTATTACTGTGGTTCCTGGCCTATTCATGTAGCTTAGCATCTTTTGAAAGTTGTGTGAATGCTAAAGTAAATGATGTGCCCTGGAAATTAAAAATTTTGAGGCATAACTAGGCTTTCTTTGTGTTCTCGTGAAAAAAAAAATTTGCGAAATCATGGTAGATAGTGCGACATTAGCATTGGATTGCGCCGAAAACGGTGCAAAGGGAGTAACCTAAATTTGTTAAGCAAGATCTGATGCCTTACTGGTTATGATTTTTAATGCAATAATTCATGTATGCCCGACAAATTCACAATGGGTGCTATTAGATACAGTGAGGACAGTATTATTTATGCAGTCACTCTATTACTAAAGTGATGTATGCCAAGGTAAATAAATAAACAAAATCTAAAAAAATAAATAAATAAAGATTCCACCTATACATTTAAAGGAAAGCTTCATCCACCTAGCAGTTAGCATTCAATACACCACTCGTCGAGTCGAGGCGTTTCCCGCTAATATGATGGTTGAAAAAAGGTGTAGCTATTTTCAAATGCTCATCATTCACGCGAAGGAATATATATCAAAAAGTCACAGCTAGAATTCGTGTGAACTATACATCCAGAAGGAAAAACGAATGAGAGTGTGCGTTCAATATATTGCGCCTGCAATGGCATCCATAACTTGTGCGATGGCATCGTCAGTGCTGCCATTACTGACTTCAATCCACGAAGACAGTGCACGACAACATGATGCGCACATTTGTCACGCGAGTACAATGGCACGAAAAGTGCGTTAACGGTATAATGCTTTCCGATTTATGTAAGGTGGGGCATCCAATACGTATTTAGAGACTTGCGCGACAGATATACGTTTTCGGGAACAGACGCCCTAGGAAGTGCTTAATAAAAAGAAAGAAAAAAAAAGGCTAGCGTGGCTACTCAATGCCCTGCCTACCGAAACTGATGTGCGCGGCCTTGATCATAGACAAATGGGTTGTTTGTTTATGCTACACACCCATGAGAAGTACAGCTGGCCCTTCTCTCGGAACCCTTGCCGCAACTGCGTCTCCCTTCAGCTGCAGGTCGAATCGACGGTGATGTAATCCCGCTTTGTAAACAGGCCGTATAAACTGCAGGTGCACAAGGAGGTCGTATACTTTTTTTTTTACACGCTTCGCATCATCTCCGGTTCACGTACCAATGCTTGTCGTAAATTATATTGAAGCGACTATTGTTGTCGCTGGCGTCACGCGTGTAAACACGTAGCACTATACGTTTCACGTAGCTGTCGCGCTATATTCTGAATCGTTTCAAGTTCGAAACTTCATCATTCTCTGAAATCAATGGCGATTCAAATTCAACGCGTGACTGTACATCAAGTTCGGCGTGACATAAACAAACTGCCTGCGCCTCACATGCCAAAGACACATGTTCTTATCTAGCCCGACGAGAGCTTGCAGCTTGATGTCATGATTCACGCATGTGGAAATAGAAATGAAAAAAAGGCCTGCGTATACGGTGCTTATATTCAAATGATACTACTACAGCGCGAACTTGTAGAGTGAAAGCAAACAAGAAAACGACCGAAATAAGCAGTGTAAAATAAAAACTTGCGGATATTAAGTGCTTCGGTTATGCCAGTCTACAGAACTTTGCCAGCTGCTTTGGTGCGCGCACTCAAAGTACATAAGGTGCATATTTTACACGAGATCGATATCATTCAGCGACAACTTCAGAGTGTAGAAGGGGCAACTTTTCTTGCTTTTACGCGATTGACAACTACAGACATTATACTTACAGATGAAACGCACATGCCCGATAGAAAAGGGTATACATGTCATTCAATACAGGGTATTAAAAAAAACAGCAGTATCATTTTGTGAGCGAGAGGGAATCCCGTGATGATAGCTTACTCGTTAATAGTAATCATATGTCCACGTAATGAGGGTTACCTCACGCATCTTGGCATGAATCTAAGCGAGTGAATAATTGATGGCGTAATTGAAGAAAGCGGCGGGTCGACGCATTTATTACTTGGGCCGTGAAAGACGTTTAATGGAACTCGACATGGATTTCAACCAGCTGTTAATTCGCGATCTACAATGAACACTTACGCGATAAAACAACTGTTTGTGACTCTACAACCTATATAGAAGATATGGCAACCTGTGCCTAGTTGATATTTGCCTCGACTGATACATGTTTGGGGGTCATTAACACGTCATCATCATCATCATCATCATCATCATCCTACGCCTACTGCAGAGCAAAGACGTCTCTGGCGTTTCACCAAATAATCTGGTCCTACATGTGTATGCTGTGGCCACATTATCACCGCAAGATTCTTAATATTATCTACTCAACAGACTTGCGGCCCTCCCCTGTGACGCCATCCTCCTCTTCGAATCCGGTAGGCTACTCATAATGACCAGTGGTTATCTTGCATACGCGCTACGTGCCCTGCCCATGTCTGTTTCTTTTTGACATCGAATATGATATCCTTAACTCCCGCTTGTTCCCTGATATATGTTCTCTTGTTCCTCAAGATTATACCTATCACTTCGAACTGCTCACGGGCTGAGAGGCCACTGCACGTTCGTTTTTTTTCGTAAAACTGGAAGTCCGTGTTTCATAGCTTTATGATGCTTGTGCCATGGACGTACATAATTCGAAAATTGCAAAGTTCTCGATGCAAGCCACATGCAGAGCTAGACTCCAATTCTATTTGCCAAGAGAAAAAAAAGCACTTCCTTTAAAGTTCACGACGTCAATTTTTTTTTTCATTCTCCTCAAACTTTCCAGTCTTCAGAGGCACAGTGGGTTTGCCAATCAGATTTTCAACATATCGCGTTTTAGACGCTGAATATTTTTCTTTGTCAGTACATCAAGTCATATCCGCATTGTGCAAACTCGCCAAATGCACTGTTCCCAGCTGTTAGCTTCCGTAGGGTAGGTCAGGGTTGTCGCCTAGTGATGCCTGCAAAGAGTAAACATTTCAGCATTCGAGCTACGCGGTTTAACAAAGCGCGTTTTGTGAAACACGGCTTACGGTTGTAGCGTGTTCCAAAAGTAAACACACAATGTACTCGCCGCAACAGGGCTGCTTTTATTACAGCACTGGTGCACAACGCATCGAGAACCACCCACACGGTGAAGTCTCTTTGATTCACAACGATCGTTACAGCACGTTGCGTCAGACAGCTCAGGGATCGCTAGATGATAATTTAAAGTGTCTTCGCAACAAGCGTTGTGGTTACAAGGGCACCGCCAACAGTAAGTTTCCCTTTGCTGTGGAAGTCACTCAGCCGGAAGGTGAAGTGCCCGATCTCCTGGCGTTCTTTCCACATGAGGCCCTGATGCTCCTTCTCCCTTGTCTTGTTAATTTCGTCATGTTTATGAGCACATTCCAACTACTCCTCATCCTGACCATTCTAAACAACAATCAATATCTTGACATTTACGTTCTAATACCATAATATGATTATGAGAGACGCCTTAAGCGAAGGGCTCCGAAAACTTTGACCACGTGGGGCTCTTCAACGTTCACTTGAATCTATATGTACGCTGTTCTGCAACATTTTCGCCTCCTTTAAAACTGCAATTGCAGCAACCGGGGTGAAACTTGCAGCCATTGATTCAGCTGCCGAGCACTGTAAACACTGTACAGAACGTGATGTGGTTTGTCACCTGCATGCACATCGAAACATCTGTGACATCTTTTTTTTTAATTTATACATTTGTTCGTTTTCTTACCAAAATCTGAAAGTATCAGGGCTAAAGGTGCTAGCATGCTCTGGCCAAGCTCTTGATGCTTGTACAAGCAGTGCTCGGTGAAGCAACGCAACTAAAGAAACAAAAGCATATGCACAGGGTAAACACATGATCGGTTAACATAAACAACATATTCAGCATTAGGAGTAACAGTAGAATAAGTACCACTAGTGACGGAAGTACTATAAGAAGCAATACAACATATTATTCAGCCTGCAGACATTGCCACTGACAAGAAAAATGCGCAGCATAATTTACTATATTTTCAAATTAGTCTTATACACACTTATAGAGGATGTGATTCTTCTATTATATCTAACAGTTCTTAGTTTGCATATAGGAAGCTAGGAATTTTGCATGTCAAGCGCTGCGTCTCATAATTTGTCCTGGTCTTAGCTTATAGCTGATCAGACACAGCTCATTGAGAGACCTCGGCGATTCCGTAAACCCAACTTTTCCCACTTGCGAGATGGCTCAGCCAGCCACAGCCCACAACTGCTGGGAACATATCCCACCCTATCAGCGCTAAGAGAAACGTAGTACATAAGTACCTTGCTTGTCTTCAGCGGTGGATCTCAACATTCAAGGGCCATTCACTTAGCTCGATGCAATGCCAAGATAGTGCTTTCTTTCTCGCCTTCACTGCGCGGCTTTCTACAGGTACTATCTACTCCTCATCGCTTAATTCTGCATAAACCTTGTGGACAGTGTCAACGCCACGCATTGGGTCCATCAAGATTTCGTGGCTTTCTCCTACACATGTTATTATCTGCGCTTGTCCAGTCGAAAGCGCGTAAAACGAAGCGAAATCTGTTGGTCGCGTATACCGTATAGCCATTATAGGCACACGGCACATTGGGTGTCGCTGTATGCAGTCCGCTTCGGCTGAACGGTGACTATGGTGTTTGGCTGCTGAACCAAAGGTTGCGGGTTCGAACCCAGCCGTGGCGGTCGCTTTCAGATGGAGGTGAAATAATAGAAGCCCGTGTACTGTGCCATGTCGATGCACGTTAACTAAACACCAGGTGGTCGAAATTTCCAGATCCCGCCACTATACTGCGTATGCCATGATAATATCGCGGTTTTGGAACGTGAAACCCCCAATGATATTCCCTATATGTAAAAACAAGGTACACAACAACTCATAGCTGATGTCGTTCGTACGTAGACCAGTAGAAAAGATATTTCCTAATGTCGTCGCGTCAACAGACTGCCGGAGTCCCTAATTAAGCCAAATATACGGTAAATGCTTAGAGAGAATTCAGTGTGGGCTTGTTTTCTTTGTATTTTCGGAGGTTCCATAGAAGCCTTTGATCGACTGGATGCTGCAACGTGGAGCCCCTTGTCACCGGAAAGCAGGTTACGATGCTTTAACGCTTTCACTGCTGAAGAACGAAACAGCTAAACCTAACGCACGCTGGGCCACGTCTGTCTAGTCTGTCCCGCAGCCTAACCTAACCTAATCTAACGCACGCTAGTCTACGTATGCCCAGTCTGTCCCGCAGCAGTTTTTCCTCTTCTCACGGCAGTTAGTCACGTGACATATGAGGGCCAATGGGAGGCGACCGCCGGGAAAAATGTTTTTGAACAATGGTCCCGGTTGCCGGGAGGATAGACACTGCGTTTTTGATAGAGGCAGCAATCAAAGTCAATTATTCGATACCATGGATATGCCGTTCACTTTTCGATGGCAGGATATCGAATTTACCAATTAAGAAGCTTTGCAGCGGGACCCGATACAATCAGCAATCAGAAGCTGACAAATCTGCCATACAAATGAAAACGCGTCTATTTGCAGATATTCAATCATGTCTATAGAGCACAGGAGAGATCAAATTTGTTTGGAAGAGAGCGTGAGTGGGGCGATTCGTTAGAACATAAAGGATTGTGGGAGCCTCGCATCATATCTACCGATATCGCTAACAACATGCGTATCTCAGTTGATGGAAATAATAATACGGATAATATTAACTTGGTATTTTGAAGATGGCAATCATGTCCTACGGGAGTTTGCCCATGGCCGAACGCCCAAGACATTGATTGACCTACTGCAGAGCCACATTGAGCACCTTCGTTTCAGTGGCATCTCTGCTCCAGACGTTGCCAATACATATGTATGTGCTTCATACAGGGATCGTCAAGTTGCTGCAAGCCATAGGCTTCTTGGGAAATGCACTTCGTTTCGTTCATGTATTTCTCACACACCAATGTGCCCAAGTTAGGCTTGGGAATGTAACGTGTGAAAAGCGACTTGGGTCTATTGGCGTCCTAAAAAAAATCTTTTATATCCCTCGCTATCCGATGTTCCCATGGCCAGCCTTCATGACGCTTTGAGAGTAGCTCCGAAAACATTTAAAATATCCATCTACGCCTACATCTGCATTTAGATCTTAAGGTACCAACACAAACGTTTGGCTCGGATAACATGCAAAGCCATTTGGATGATTGAACTTCACTTGTCGATGACCCAAGGCCTGTCTTTACCAGCCGGCAAATTGATCTTCAGGCTCATTCTGTAAGACAGATGTCAGTACGTGCGTCGCTGAATATTCTAGGCCACTGAATTAGTTGTGCAAAAAGGGTTTGTTTCCTGGGCGTTACAATTGACAACAAGCTACTTCGTCGAAGGGCGGTTCAAGGTATGGCGGCTGCATCAGTGCAAATAATCAACACTCTTCGTCTCTTGTCTGGGGTACGTTAGAGTGTACCAATCTGATGTCTATGCTCATATTGAATGCTGCGCTCATAATAACTCGCATTCTGGGTCAGTTGCTGCTGATATCGCATTCACCGAGCCGGTTCGAACGTTTAGATGCAGCCCACAAGAAGGGTGCTCGTTTAGCGATGAGAGTTCCTCAGGCGGCTTCAAACATAGAGGTCGATAATGAAGCCGAGTCTTTAGAAACACCGCATGCTTAGCTTTGTTTATAAGTACTCGGCTTCATTAGTGAGCTCTTTGTTTGAAGCCGCCTGAGAAACTCTCATTGCCAAGCGAGGACCCTTTTTGTGGGATGCATCTAAATGTTCGTCCCGCCGTGGTGATTTAGTGCCTATAGGGTACTCGGCTGCTGACCCACAGGTCACGGGATCGGATCCCAGCTGCGGCTGCTGCATTTTCGATGGAGGCCGAAATGTTGTAGGCCCGTGTGCTCAGATTTGGGTGCACGTTAAAGAACCCCAGGTGGTCGAAATTTCCGGAGCCCTCCACTACGGCGTCTCTCATAATCATATGGTGGTTTTGAGACGTTAAACCGCACATGTCAATCAATCAATCAATCAATCAATCAATCAATCAATCAATCAATCAATCAATCAATCAATCAATCAATCAATCAATCAATCAATCAATCAAAGCATCTAAATGTTCGAACGGGCTCGGTGACTGACGGATTGCTCGCACAAATTCAACGTTCGGCGACGGCTGTGTGAGCAGTCCGTTAGTGGTGTTATCACATAAAGAACTCGATTAAATGACGTGTATCCGCTATAAACTGTTTCTAATACAGCACTATAGACAAAGTGTTCTTGATACCGTGTTATTAGCTTGGAGATGTGCGTGCGCAGGTTACAATTCATGGTTATTAAAGCTATGTACGCGTGACATATGACTTTGTGAGAGTACACGATTTAGCGGTATGAGCGAGTAATAAAACTGCTGTTGAAAATTAGTGCTGTGGTGCCTCGAATGTGTCTGCTTTTGTCCATGTCCTTCGCTTAGGCTACCATTAATTGCCATGCTACCATACCAAAAAGCCGAAATCGCCACCCTCATCAACTGAAATGAAGCCAGTTTATTTACTGCGCTGTAGTTGTATCGACATTTCGACATAGATAGATAGATAGATAGATAGATAGATAGATAGATAGATAGATAGATAGATAGATAGATAGATAGATAGATAGATAGATAGAAGGAACGTAAGAAAGGAAGAGAGAAAGGAAGAAGACAAGGAAGAAAGAAAATGAAAGAAAGGGACAGAAAGCAGTCGAAGAAAGAAAGAGAGAAAACAAGAAAGAACGTGAAAAAAAAAGAAAGAAAAAATGAAAAAAAGCGGCGAAGGTTCGCTGATAACTACTTTTTAACTTTTTGAACGCTGCCGGGTAATATTTAAAACCAAATTAAACAGTAAAAATGTCTTACGCCTCTGTCTCGTGGTGGACACCATGTCCTGGAAGGCGGCATTCGGTCACGAGAGAGGCACACAGACTCGACATTTTTATCTTCATGTGTGATGCGACCCACTGGCGATGTTTCTGTATTCGCAAGGAAACTAAAAACAAAAGTTAGTAGAATAATAAAAAATATGCATGCGTTTGATCATGAGGTTATGCATCTCATCGAAAATTCGCAAAGGGTCATATATACCTTGTACCTAACAAATTTAATTTTAAATTCAGTTGCTGGGGGTTTCACGACCGAAAACCAGGATGGGAATTATTATGAGGGACACCGTTGAGGATGACTTTGAAAAGTCTGACAATCGCTTTTTTGTGTGTTTAAAGCAACACAAACACGACGGGAATAGCTCTGCAGGTATCTGCAACTGTCCATGCGTTTTCCAGCTACTCCGGAATATACGGTGATACGTGTATAAATGGCGGATAAGATGACCATTGTGAATCAGATATTGATGGCCTGTATCTTCTCTTTGTTATCCTAGTGGTTTTAGTATTACACCTTATAATAATAATAATAATAATAATAATAATAATAATAATAATAATAATAATAATAATAATAATAATAATAATAATAATAATAATAATAATAATAATAATAATAATAATATAATAATAATAATAATAATAATAATAATAATAATAATAATACTTTCACAATTTCAAGAAATGTACAGGAACTAAAGACGAGCAACGCCTGGCAGGAAAAGAGGGAAGCGGTTCCCAATGGAGGCTTTCACCCCCGGGGGCCGTCTTAGTTCGAAAATGTGTAGGTATACCAGTGCTGACAGCTCCCGCAACTCGTTACTTCTCCCACCGCTACTCCCGCCATTCCTACAACTTGATTCACCCACTACATTCCCGTTCTATTCCAGCTTCATTCCACTTCATTCAACTCCCACTTCATTCAATTCCCGCTTCATTCAGTCGAATCGATGCTCCTCGGTGTGCGTAAAGTGTGGCGGGCTCACCTGTTCCACACTTTCAGAATCTAGAGGATGTGGAAGAGGTACAGGTATTTCATAATCTCCGTGTACACCGCATCCTGGGCTTGTTCCAGGAAACGGTCGTAGTGGCATGACGGAATCGGAACCCACTCGGACCTATGTTCAGACGACCGAAGGCCGTCACCCCTCCTTCCCTCGGTCAGCGCGATGCCAGTGACCAATAGAACGCAGACAAGCAACGTCATACCGTGAATGCTATAGAAACGTGACCTGCTTAGAAAAAGTGGGTAACGATTTAGAGTACTAGTACTTTGTACTCAACTATGGGAAAGCACTGAGCCGTCCCACCAAGGCAAAAGCCTCGCAAGATCCATGTAACGTGACCTGGACGAGGCTTAAATGCTTGGGCACAAGCCTAAGGCCTGGTGTGAAAAATATTGGGTCTCATAGCCTTGAACAAGCGCGAATGATCGCCGGTAGGGGACACGTGCCTCAAGTGGAGAAAAACTTCCCTATCCTGGCCACGTCAACGCTATGTTCCCAAAAATGAAGGCTTCGGATTCGCGCAGGTAATTCTCATGAGTCTCTCCTAGAAGACCGGAGCTGCGAAAGTAATTACACTAAATAAGCTCTGCCGCTTTTTTCTTCAGAACTATACCCTCCATTCCTCTTCTGTTTACTCTACCTCGACGAGCGCTGACGCTTTGGATAAATGTGGGACATCTATTTTTCAAACCCTTCCATTCCACCCTGTAACTGAATTTGTAGCTTGAGTGTGGTTGTCCATCTATTTCGGTGCCCCAGAAAAAAATAGTCTCGTCGTTATTGCATTTCGTTCTTTCTAGGAACGCACGGGATACATTGGAGCTTTCAATCAAAAGCTTATAAGGTCGGTTGGAGCTCGTGGCATACTGTGCACCACATCAGAATAGAAACTAAAAAGTTTTTTTTTGTTTTTTTACAGGGAGAATGAAAGGAACAGAATGGCCGGCTGAAGGATTGCCGAAGCAGTTATTTATGTAACAATTTTCGAGCACGTATACTACTTTATAGCGATAAAAAAAGGGCTTTGTGTAGCTATTTTTACCGTTACCTTGTCTTCATATGTTATTGTATATACGTCTGTCTCCCACAGGCGCAGTTTAAGACGACGCGGGGTGGACCACGAAAACGCTTCGGAATGCTGGAAAGCTAAAAGGAAAAAAAAATGGCTCTGTGAAAGGGACAGCTGGGACTGTATCTTGGAAGAGAAGCGACGGTTCATAAGAGTGGTGTGGCTCACGTTTGCGGCTAGAACTGCTCACGCGAGCAAGTTAGTCTCAAAGCGGCTCGAGCCACATACTTCTAAAGCAACCAGCGGCAAAGGAACTTGACGTCGGCTTAATTTACGGGGCACTGACAATGCGAGCTATATACGAGCAAGCGTGAATTCTATGTGGCGACGTATCTATAGGCCGCACGTATAGATGTGAACACCAGTCGCCTTGCGTCGCTCTTTTGTTCGCGAGTCACAAAAAATAGGCGAGTGGTGCAGGTGTGAATGACGCTTTAGACGGACGCTTAAGTGCGCCTTCAATGATCGTGCATGAATGCGTACACAAGTACGCTGCGTAGGAATCGTCCATATGTACGCTCTCGCGCTCCGCCACATTGATATGCGGTAGTTCAAGCCTCGAAGTCAGTTTGATGGTGTTGGTGATAATTAATGGTAACTTTTAGATGCGAAGTGGCTAAAGGCGCGGAGTTCAATGCAGTGCCGTGCGACGTGACCACCCTTACAGCGCATGCGCAACAGCTGTCCCTTGCACACACGCTAGCGTGTTCCGGTCTGTGTAAGGGGCCGGGTAAGACGCTGTCGCCTCTCCCTGTTACACGCTCTCAGTAATCACGTGGTTGCGTAGGAGAACGAGATTCTGCAGACGTGCGATGAGCCAACGCTTTGTATCCTATGTAGTCAGAACGCGCTGTCACGCGCTAGCGTTTTCAGGCCTGTGGCTGTGTTAGAGGCTCTGGCATCTCCCCCTTACACTCTCTCAGTAATCACGTGGTGGCGTCGGGAAGCGAGATTTTCCAGACGCACGGTGAACCCACGTGCACCCACAGGGCGAGCCGATGAATGCATTTGGCATTCTTCAACAAGGGACTTGTAACAGCGAGTGAAACTGCAGTGAATTCATGCTGTGCTCCACTTGTAAGGACGCGTTGACATGAGGCAAGGTACCCGTGATGAACTTGACTTTAAGTCGACGTATGCGCTTCTTCGCCTGCTATTTATGGTTACCTTTATTGTAAATAGTGTAATTTATTGTTGGGCGCTAGGGCCAGCTGGAACCAAATAGCGCAAGGCACATTACATACCATCAGTTTGACAACTACAGTAGTGAGATAGTGAAACACGCCCAAAAATCAATATGCAGCTGAAGCACGTACCCTGCACCGATTCAGCATCGGACACGGCTGACAACGTGGTTAACTGCTGTTTCATTTGGCAACCTGAGATAAAAACGTTCAGAAGTGGCCTTTCACCTCCTTGACATTTGAGCTCACCAATTTAAATCCGGTCATGATGTTCACAACGGTCACAGACTACAAGTGCATTCGAAGCTGCAATCGCGACGACTAGGCCAATTTCTGAGCATTATTTCTTTCCGCGTGGTGGTTTGTGTGCGTAATAATTTCCATGGAGGCTGAATCAACTATAGCAGCGCCAGGCTGCCCTGTATTTTATTTTAGGAAACTCTATATGTGTTCTCGCCTTTCTCTTTTACCAAAATATGTCCACAGTAGCTGAATTATAAACCCACGAAAACTGACATGAAGTCACGAAGAACATTGATTTCATCAAAAATTACGTTGCTGAATAAGCAACGCATTTTTCGGGCTGATTTTAACGTATGTATTGTTTTATACATCGGATACATTTATTTCTGCCTTCCGCTTGAGCACAAAGGACTGTTATCGGGAGCTAATCATGTGATGGACTGCTTTGTTCCGGCAGAGCGCATTCAGTTACTCAAGAAAGCATCAAGCCTTGACACGATCGCGGTCTTGACCATGTCGACGCACAGAAACCCGCACAGCACTCTCCCAGTGTAAGAATTAAGAAAGAAAGAGTAAGATTTGTCTATTGACAGATAGCTTCAAAATCTACGAGTTGGTCGTTGTATATAAAAGCTTTCTAAATACACAAAGTCCGTGCTGACCTTCAAGGTGCGACCGAACGCATCAGACCGAATTCGAGGGCTTACGCGATCACAGAATGTAAGCCAATACACGTCCTCCGAGATTCTCGCAGCCAAAAGTGGGTTTTCGGAAGCTGTACTATTTGAATTAAACGTGTCCTCACAAGCCACACGACAAAGGAGACCAGCTTAGGGCCATCCAAAGGGCCCACGACATAGCCATGGAGTTTAACCTTCCTGTCCCGTCGTGGGAGTGACTCACTGGTGTCGCCCCCTAAGGGGGGTTGAGCGCAGGCTCCAGATACTAAAGAAGTTCTTTGCCTGCCTGCCTGCCTGCCTTTGCATTGAAACGTGTTCCGTCTCTCTCATTAATGTCGGAAGTTAAGGAAGTTTTGAAAGCTCCGTCACATAAAAATGATGACGCCGACAATAAACTGGGACCGAGGGCGCGCTGCTTGTCAAGCTTCAGTCGGTCAGTGGCAGCCGAAATGAATGCTCCATTCGATGGACACGTCGAAAATATCACTCCCGTCACTCTGTTAATTTGAGTATGCCGTGTTTACAATGATAAACATCATCACCACCTTTTCACCCACCATCATCATCACCACCACCACCACAATCATGATCATGATCATCATCATCATCATCATCGGCATGATCATCATTATCATCATGATCATCAGAAACGGCGGCCGCAGTTCGAGAACAGCGCATGCCACAGCCACGAGCGCACAGAAGAAGCAGACTGAGCAGGCAATCGGCTGGCTATTTCAGCCATGTCTTCGATGTGTTCTACAAGCACGACTTTCAGCTCGTCGTCAGCAAGTAGCGATACGTCCACTCTTAGCTTTAATCGAAAGAGAAATTCCAGGGCCTCCTCGCAGAAGCAGCCGTTCATTCGTGCAGCCAATGCGCCACTTGGATCACAGCCCTCCTCGGCCGTCCAGGAACAACGTGGCCCTTCCGCGACAAGCTTCGTTGGAAGCACAGGTGTGTACTTGCGAAGTAATAACACCTGTTTTTCGTGCCTCAACCGGGATGCCATCCCGAGACCCATTGCAGGAGAGGCCACTACGTAATTTCGATAATGTGATGTTTATTAATACGCACGTTCATAAACGGGCCTATAGCATTTCCCATGGTGATAAGGGCTGCAGCGCGAGCACGAAAGTGCTAGAAGAAACGTGAAACGAAAGACGAGGCAAGGAAAGCAAAGAGGACAACACGCGAGCGCTGGTTTTTTTTGCTTTCCTTGCCTCGCCTTTCGTTTCCCGTTTCTTCTAGCACCTTCTTTCTCGCGCTGCAGCCCTTATCACCATTGATTCTGACCAACTAGCCCAAATAGCCGTTCTTTTTCAATAGCATTTCCCCTCTGTCGAAGCACCACCAGTGGTGATGAATCGCGGACTTCGGGATAAGCTTTCTTGGCATCGTGACCGCTGTATAGCCGTAAGCGGAGAGCTTTTGTAGTCATTCGAGCAGACAGGAAAAACTGCACACACTACCTGGCATTATTCAGATGCGAAGCAGCGTAGAGGGTTGAGCTCGACCCGGTGTGCGGCGTGACTACCCCTACTGCGCATGCGCGTCTCCTCTCACTCTCTCTCTCTCTCTTACGTTCCCCTTTCTCGCCTCTCCGCGCCGACGCAGCCAGCGCGTGCTAACGAGTTTCTTGATTTAACAAACTGGCAGCTGGCGCTGCACAACCGTTCACGGGCCACCCCGTATATTAGGCACTGGATCCTGAGCTCCAATGTAGTGCCGGTCAGAGATTTCTCCTGGGCGTTGTCGAAAATTGGCAGCGTGCGCACTAACTAATAGTGGACTGCAGGTCTCTGTGTTCAATCTGAGTTTTTGCCTGTCATTGCCCATTAGCAGCGATTGACATGTTCCAGTAGAAAACACCGGTCCTTCACTGCGTGCTTTGCTTCTCCCCAGGTTGCTCTCCGGCGCAACGGTTCGATGAGCGCCAGCGTCAACGTCACCACCAGTGTAAGCATTAGCGAACGCTGCTTCGCATCTGCGCATGGATCCCTTTAGTGGGAGATAGTGTAACGTTTTGTCGTAAAGCACTAACAGTTGTCAGTACAGCCTACGCCCCCATTACTAAACAGTTAGTACACTAACTTCATGTAGCAAATGTTTCGTCGAGCTGATTGATGGAGAGGATCACAAAATGTCTTTGGGAACTAGTGAAGAGAGATTCCCTGCCTCGATAGGATGAAGCACGCGTAAATAACTCACCTATATAGTGCAGAATATTTACTTTATAGCTAACTGCTACTCGTGGTTGGAGAATTTCTTATAGTTTTGACAGATATGTTTCTTTGTTGTTGTTTTTTGTGAGGTCAGTTTAGTTGCACATCTCTTGCATCCATTACATGTGCACACAGCCGTATGAAGTGCGTTGACCTAATTATGACCTCATTTTGAAGTGAGTTTTATGCGAGAAAGCTGCCTCTTGTCGTAGTACTATAGATTGTTTGTATAATGAAAAACACAAAACACAAATAGGTGGCAGTTTTCATCCACGGATGTCTTTAGCTACTGCTTATTACACAGCTTCATTGAGCCCCTATAAAACGATGTATGACTTGTAACATTGTGTGAAAATTCACTGGAAAAAGTTTACCTTTCATTCCGCTTAAGTATTTATTATACATATATTCCAAGTAAACAGGTTATGATAAACACTCCATGAAAATGAATAATTATGTGTTATTTAGTTAGGTTCTCACAAACATTCAAAACTATGTTGCATTAGACTCTGCTGATGGTATGTGGGGTTTAACGTCCCAAAATCACCATATAATTATGAGAGATACCCTAGTGGAGGGCTCCGGGAATTTAGACCACCTGGGGTTCCTTAACGTGCACCCAAATCTGAGCACATGGGCCTACAACATTTCCGCCTTCATCGGAAAGGCAGCCACCGCAGGCGGGATTTGATCGCGCGACCTACGGGTCAGCAGCGGAGTACCTTAGCCAATAGACAACCGCGGCTGGGCCGCATTAGTCTATTCTGCAGGATAAGCCATGAGTGGGGCACCGTAATAAAATTTTTCCGCAGGCAAACAATGAAGTTTACCAAGCGTGTAATTACGGAATTCACATTTACAGCTGGGCCGAGTGCAAGCAAGTCTTCCAGTAAACCGCGGCAACGCTTGAAGAAAAGCTTGGGCAGCTTACCGAAGCATAGAGCACTGAGTCTCACACAGCAGAACTTCCCTGACATCCGGAAGTGGCCTCAAGATCAACGTGGCGATCGCAAAGAACATGAAGAAGAAGAGATGATAGCGGCCGAGTTCGTTCCTTACGGTGGAGGTCACAGCGCTGCGGCACGTGCGATACCAGCGACGGGGCCCGGAGTGTCAACCTCGCCGTCACTGTGTCGCCGCGCTGCCTCCAGTGATCAGACCTCCCGTAGGACAATTCGTTGGTATCTACCGGCTGCCCAACAACCGATCAGGCCGCGACTTGTACTATCGGAAAAGGGCCTCACCGAAGTGGCACGAGAAAAGTCAACATTGCCGCATGGTGCTGCCACTGGGCCGTCATCCACTACGCCGGCGGCAAGTGGAGCCGAAGGTACGGTGGAGGAGATGCCAGATTTGCCTAAGACTCGCACTCGGAAGCTTCGTGGTGCTGTAGATCCGGTGACTGCGGTACAAGGCCGACGATATCCAGTTGATTCTGTGGAAGCAGTTGCTCAGCAACGCAGGCCATCAATTGCTTTTGCTAAGCCGTCCTTACAGCAGGGCAGGAGGTCCTCAGCGTCTGCTTGGTTGACACACGCAGGACGGAGGACTTCAACCATGCCCTTGACGGGTATCCGAAAAGTATTGCCTCGCACTTTTCCTTCAGCACTCGAAACGCGAAAGTTGTCTTCTGGAAGTCCACCCGACAAGGTCACCCACCCTCATGATGACGAGTCGTCATCGTCATCAACGAGCGAGGACAGTGCGACACCTCCTGCTCCTCCGTCAAGGCGCCCATCGGTTGCGGTAAAGGCACCTGACATGACTAGGCGTCGTTCGATAGCCGGCAAGCATACCGCTCCAAGAAGGGCGCCTGGGACTAAGCCGGCTGGCTCGTCCAAGCCACGGCAAGCGATTCCTCCTACTGGGACGCCTCCGCGGGAATCGGAGAAGAAGGTCGCGGACGGAGCAATGCCATCGCTGGAAGCAGAAAAGGCAGTCGCGGCTGAAGCGATGGCGTCGACCTCGTCAGGAGAACCGGTGCCACCAGCATCGATGACGCAGCTTCTTCCAAGCGCAGCCACGATGAAATCCGCCATGGTGCAAAAGTCTGATGCGAAAAAAACCGAAGCCGCCCTAACGTCTGGATCGAAGAGCACCTGGTGGGCTGCGCTTACGGTAAGCCGCAGCAAGAACAGCCATGAATACCTTAACATTGGTTCTTTCGTGTGGGCAGGAAGGCTCTGAAGTAACATTAAAAAAATATTGTCAACATTGCTGCTAGAGATATCGGTCGTAGCTATTTCTAAGTTGGTTTTGTTTAGCGAAACGTGACCAATTTTCCGGCTTCAATTTTTTATACATAGTTAACAATGATTGTGATTTCACGCATTCGTGCATTTGCCTATGCAGCGTTGTTTCTTCCAGTTGGATTATTTCTAAAGCGACCTTTAGGAAGATCCTTCATTGAATTCTGCGACTAGAGTTTCAGTGTCGCGAGGGGCACAGAAAGAATTTCGCAGTGAGCTCTATGAAGCAATAGAGATGTGGAGACCACGAAAGTAATATCGAAGTTTTCATAACAATGAACCAGCTCGAACAAGCGTGGACCGTTTGAGCCTTGAGGTGGACCATTGGGACATTTTCCGTATGGGTTAAAACAATTTACGTCATGTTTTTTTTTTGGGGGGGGGGGGTCTCCTTGACCTGGAGCGTTGTTTCACAACTTTAGGTCTTCAAAGGCCTGTTGAAACAGGCTCAAAGCATGGCAGGGCAGCATACTGGTGCTTCTAGATGGTTTAACATCCCTACGTTTCCCTTGTCTGCTTTTTCTCCCCGTCTCGTGCTCATGCGGTAACATTGCAGCGGCCGTTTACCATTCCGGCATCGTCGCTCGCCGATGTCTTTGTCGGTCCATACGAGGAGGATGCTGCCGCTCCAGCAGAAATGCCTCACGCGCGGCGCCACTCCACGCCTGCGCTTGACAATCAGCGCGGGCCAGGCCGCTCCAGTGTGAAAATGAAGCGCGCTGCACATGGCTCAGACGATCCGGATGACATTGCCGCAGTTGCTGGCGACGCTGTCGGCGGGACTGGGGGTGAGTGCTCTTCGTATCGGTAAGTTTTTTATTGCGATCGAAATTATGCGGACACCGCCGATGTATATTTGCCATCGACGTAAGGGGGCGCCGGGAGCTTTCATTGTGGTATATCTAGCGACGAATTCGAGAACGAGCAAAATATGAAAAATGACGCCTTTGCACACCAGATATCCCACGCGTACTGTCTCGCTGCATAAACGTAAAAATAAAGAAAAAAACGTCGTAGACCAATACCAGATAAGTGTATTGATAAAAGTGGCTTTATAGGCGCACATTTTTCAGCACCACCGGCACGAGGTCCATTGGCGACGGGTCACTCCGGCAAGCCCGCGCCAGGGCCAAATGACAGCGTTGACTACCTGGACTTCGATTACTTTCAGTGGCTGCAACAGAACCTCGAGAATGAAGGGGTACGATATATGCTGATGATTTTAAAAAGTAGAGCTGTTCTAGGACTGAACTAGACAGATAAGGGTCTTGATGTCACGCTACGGTTCCCAGATAGATGGCGTGGCAGGTTCGATCGGGGACTAAGCTGTAGCCGCACGGGAAACTTCGGTTGCCTCGTTTTAGAAGTTTTCTCACTGTGTGGTGAGTTGACTTATTCATCTTTCGGAATGGATATATGCCGTAACACAGTCATGCAGTGAGAAGCATTCGATACATCTAATGAAGGCTGTCACTCCATCTCCTTGTATGGAAACGCACTCCACCTAAAGTTTATTAGGGAGCCTACATGCGCGCATATGAAGGCTCCCTAAAGTTTATGAATTGAGAGCGCCCTCTACTATGGCGCCTCGTTTCCCAGCTAGCGCGTATGCCGTCCCAGCATAGCTCCAGTGCCGTGATCCGCCGTTAAACGGCAACACGGTGACCATGGACCAGGGCTACAACGCTGCCGGCCTCTTTGTCTAGAACACGTCGTCAATCACCCCTTGCCGTTGCTATAGCCACACGGTGCGCTAGCATTAGTCGAAGTGTTCACCAGTCTTCAGCGGCCGCCAGCAGACTGTTACAGAAAAGAAGTAAACAATTACAAGTACTTTTTTTAAATGTAATATATTACAGGGCTCATTTTTGGCCTCTGAACTACTCGAACGCGTGTGTTCGTGCAATCAGGTCGTCGTTATGTAGCCAATGTGGTTTAACGCAGCATGCATAGGTTACCTTTTATATACCAGTGAAGTTGGCATTCCTGGTAAGCCCAAGATGTGGGCAGAACTCCTACTCGTTAAAAATCACGTCAATCCGGCTGGTAACATTCGGCTGAAAGTAAAAAAAAAATGCAACATAGGCAGCCCTTCGCCAACTGTTTCGCATGACACTAATTTCCACTAAACGTGGGATCTTCCAAATTTTTCCCGACCGCAGTTTCTTTTCTGACGTTCGGCATGATCGTTGTGCTATTTCTCGCAGAGCGAGGTCTTGACGCACCACAGGCGCCGGAGGTGCAGTTTATTCGGCCTGTGCGCCAGGTGCCTCGTCCTGGTCATCTTGGTCTGCGCAGCAACCAGTCTGCTGATCTTCACCTTCCGCCTGGGACAGACCCTGACCAGAAACATACAGAAGCCCAATACGACGCAGACCACAGCTGCATCCAGCACTTCGTAAGTCCACCTTGTTCATATTGCGATTATCAATCTATCGACCTATCTATCCATCCACCCATCGATCCAACAATCCATAGATCAGTCGAACAGCCACTTGTCAGGCTGGTTAGATGGGCTTGCTAAGCTTCACGTCTCTGATGGGTCTCCCACACTACTAACATCGTACAGCGTTATGTTAGACATTGGGTCCCAATAATAAAGAATCGGTTGAAATGCTTTTGCGATGTAATTTATTTACAGAAGATTCAGAACGTGCCAATTGACTATGTTTCGTCATTCAGCTGATGCCGTGTGCATTGCTGAATAGAACGAATTCTTGTCACTTTAATCTGCTTCACGCCTGTGATGCGACTCGTGAAACCTCTTCATGTAGTCGTCGCCTGCTTCGGCTGTCGCAGGTCTTCGGCTGTCGTCACCAATGCCTCCACTGCAATGACCAAAACGACGACTGAAGCTACTACTTCGAGCACGGAAGCTCCTTTGCCCCCGGCAGTGAGTCGCTGGTTTATCTATGGCCTGGATAGCTCGTTTTAGTTGTATTCCTTGGGTTTGCTGACAACGGCTAAGAGTAAAGCTGTTCTATTCCTTCGCATCCTCTTTCACGGACACTAGGGTGACCCTGTGGAAGAACTTGAAAACGCGCATGCCCACAAGACATTTTGTGGTAGAAGAATCTTGGTTTGTGTTAGTTGGTGTTGGTTTCACAGCTGAGTGGTCTTTTCAGTTCAAAGGGAACTACGAAGAAAACACAAAACGAAACGACGTTTACGAGGTGTTTCGTGTGCTCTTCACCATTGTTCAGTTTGCGCCACTCGTACTCACTCACTCACTCACTCGCACAAACACACAAACGCACACACACACACGCACATAAACGCACATCATTCGTTCACGTACCACATTCAATCGCAGGAGGATCTCTACGATGACCTCGGCGATCGGGACCCGACCTGCCCGATAGCGACGTACCCTGCTCGTGTCCCAGCTGTACCGGTGGTGAATAAAACCGACTTTCCATACAATGACAGCACCACAACACAGTACCGGAAGCTGCTCTGCGTCATCGACAGCAGGTTAGTAAGCATTCGCCCCATGGTGTTTAAAACATTAACTTAGTTGTCGCAGTTTAACTGAAAGTATACATCTGTTCTTTGTACATTCTTGCAAACAGCGTGATGACAACGCGCAAGTACGATGCTGACAGCTTGCATAGGAGACTTGAAATTTGTGCTCTTCTTTAGAGCAAAAGCTCTGCTCCTCTTGGCACAAAAAGCAGAAAATGACTGTGTGCATGAGTTTGACCTTTATGGTTCTTGTCGCGCCTCCTTCTTTTACCACTGTGCACATTAATGCTGTTTTCCAATGGCGGAGCCAGAGGAGGTTTTTCTGCCCCTTTTGAAACAAGTGGGTTCCAAAGGCAGTGTGTGGGTGGGAGTCGAGTGTTCCTGTGCGTGAGTCGCAGTGGATTCAGAGTGGGAGTGACTCCGTGGAGCAAGAAAAGTTGCTCTGCCGAAATCGGTGAAGTGGAGCGGAACATGGCGTGACGCGCTCCCTTTGACACGTTCGCCGTCTCGGTGGCACCGCCGCTGTCAAGTGTCGTTTGTTTAGCGACAGCTCCGAGTCAGAAAGCTCCAGTTCCTGCACGGGCACTTCGTCGGATCGTGTCACCGACATTCAAACTATTATACGCAGGAGCGGTAATTCAACAAAATTTAACAGTGGAGTTATCGAATACCTACATGCAAGCTTTTCAGGGCAGCTATATTGAACTTCCGCTTCCTCCTTGCATGTTTGCTCCCGTGGCGCGGATTGTGCTCCAATTTCGTTCGGAAGCATAGGCCAGTGGAGTGCTCGCCCAGAGTCTATCGACCGCTCCCACTCTACCATTAGAATTCAACACAAGTATCAAACCGTATTATTATTTTATTAGGTATTCAACAGAAAAACAAATAGCAGGGTCGAAACGAGGGCACTTAGCCTAGTTTTTCATCCTGCTGACATATCTTTTTTTTACGTCGTCCTGACGAATGTACCACAGAGCTATCTTTTTCTTCTCCGTCGGTGTACTGTTCGTGTGCCGCCACCTTTTTCCCGTTCTCTGCGCCTAACGCGGCTTTTCACTGCCTCCGAGATCGGAGGCACTTCACCCGGTTTCGCACTTTCGCATTTTGTAGCCGCACTCACGACGGAAATTGCCTAAGGCATGATGGAGACGGTGCGTGGAATCGCACTAGGGACATTCTCCTGCGCAGGTACTTCTCGCCGAAGCGTAGGTACGCGCTGAAGCTCCTTCCCACGGCGTACTGCTCGGAGATCATTTTCTCCGCTGTCTACGTGAACATTGGGAAGAAAACAACCGTGGATCACAAGCGGCCGATTGACGTCGAGATCCTCAAGGATCTCATACACCTCAAACAGACGCGCACGCATCGAGGCGACAAGCTGCGGCTTCACGTCACCCTGGGAGGGGAGCGGAAGGATTCTCCGAACTTTGTGGAGACCCTGGAAAAATACCAAGTCCGCGACGCTGTCGTGGAAGGGCTGTACAAGTTCAGTAACCTCATCGACGTGAGTACATGTCTTGTGCCAGATACTGTGTGTGTGTGTTTACCGCAAGAACATGCGCTTCGGAACAGCGTTTTCCCATTGGGAGGGTGTGGCGCAAAGTTTGCAGCCCCCCCCCCCCTCTTTTCTCGATTGGCAGTGTCCGAACGGCGAAATGTCTGACGGTGGATGCGATATATGGAAATGACGCATTGGTCTGCTTCTCTCAATGGCTCACCTTTGGCCCCTGCGTTTCTGGGAGTAAAGATGGATAAGTAAACGGTTCTAGGAGTGCAAGAGGGTCGTTCGGTTGCTATTATTGTGAAAAAAACCTGCGGGGCCACAATCAGGGTTGCCGTTAGGTGGAATATAAAAGGCGCCATAACTCAAGCCAATTGTAGGCGAAGTAGCCATGTCGTGTTATATTATCGCCAAATTTGTAGCTAATTAGAACAAGAGGAGTATTATGAACAGATACTTTACCATTGAAGAATAAATGAAGTAATTTTGATTTAGTGAACCAGAAACTAAAAAGCAACCAATAAACAGCCATGGCGCCTACTCGAAATTTTAGTCGCCGAACGGGTCGAAAAGTAGCTAATTTCGCGCTAATATCCACAAACACCAACCCTGACCACAACCTTGACCACAACCTTGCCCTTTACACGATAACAGGACAATCACTGCCGAGTGAAATTTTTGGGCAGATTTTAGATACTATATGGTCACGAGGAACACCATAGTTCAAAGGCTTTGGGAATTCGGACCACCTGGAGTTTTTTCAACGTACACCTAAATCTGAGTTCACTGGCCTCTGCCCCGCCGCGGTGGTCTAGTGGCTAAGGTACTCGGCTGCTGACCCGCAGGGCGCGGGTTCGAATCCCGGCTGCGGCGGCTGCATTTCCGATGGAGGCGGAAATGTTGTAGGCCCGTGTGCTCAGATTTGGGTGCACGTTAAAGAACCCCAGGTGGTCGAAATTTCCGGAGCCCTCCACTACGGCGTCTCTCATAATCATATGGTGGTTTTGGGACGTTAAACCCCACATATCAATCTGAGTTCACTGGCCTCTAGCATCTCGCTTCCATCAATATGTGACCGCCACGGCTGGGATTCAATTTCGCAGCCTTTAGGTCGACATTCAGGTGCCATAACTAAGAGACAACCGCGTCTGGCGTTGCTCTCACATGGCCAAAGCACCTTATCTGATTGAACGTTCTGTACAAACAGCTTATTCAAAAATTGAACAAGTTAAGTCGATAGCCCTTTCTATGGCATCTTGTTCTTTATCTTTCTGCGGCCTGTGATGTAGGGCGTGAACGTTCACTGGGACCGTCCGGGCGATCAGTGCGACCAGGAATTCACGCCGGCCTACTTTCGCGCCTTTTTGGAGGCACTGTATTTGAGGGACATGAGCATCATTCTCACCGTGCCACCTGTGCTGGGACTAGCGCGGAAGTTCTGGCTGATGAGCGTGACCCGATATGTGGACTACGTCATCGTGACGACGCACTTGCTTCGTCGACAGGTACGCAGCTGAGTATGCAACAGGAGCACTGAGTAGAATACTAAGACCTTTCTTCGGAATCTGCTCGCCGAGGTGCTTCTTTAGTGGAGTAGAGTAAATATCACATCACCACATGTGCACGGCTGTCGCCAACACAATGGCCGAAGTCTGCTTGTCCATGTCATAGTAGAAGTTAGAAACCGTGAATACTGGAGCTGCCCGTGATGCCAGCGCGGTGTACTGTGTAGTATATAAAGAAATTCTTCGAAGGCGTCTTTTGGGGAGCTCCTTATTGAAGCTTGTTCGATGTATAGCGCATCCAGGCCCGGACAGAGAAGAAGACACAGAACACATACACGGCCTTAGCTTGTGTGTTCTGTGTTCTGTGTCTTCTTCTCTGTCCGGTCCTGGATGCGCTATACCTCGAACGACATAAATAACCAACAAGCCCGCCGTACAACCTTAGTCGACGTTTATTGAAGCTTGCTTGCTCGACTCTTTTGCTTTCTGTTTGTTGCCTGACTTAGACTCCCGAGCACTGCTGCAGGACCGATAGTTTGGTCATATATGAAACGGGATTACTAGTGCTGTAGAAGAGCATTTCATAAAGCATTTTCGTCGTGTGGACAAATGCAGTCAGACTTTAAGAGTAATTAAAGCACATTTGAGGTAGTTTCAGTTTGTTTTATTTTATACAGCATGTCATATACGGCTATGCGAAGTCATTCCTTACTACCTTACATAAGTTTCGAGGCCCACCGTGACGTGGAGTATGTGAAGATCTTTAGTGGGCTCGTAATTATAAGAGTACGGACTCTTTCGCATTATGTCTTCGCCGCAGTTATATAGTGGTTGTCATGTTCCGCTGCTGACCCGAAAGTCCTGTCTTCGATCCCGGCCACAGTGGTTGCATTCTGATGGGCGTGAAGTCTCGTGCGCTAGGGTCTTGTGTGCTAGGTTCTCGTGTGCTGCCAACGCACGTTAAAGGACGCCATGCATGGTCAGAACTTCCGGAGTCCTCCACTATACGGCCTTCCTCGCATTCACATTCAGAAGAGCTTGTGGATGACCGATTGGAACTTTATGGTTGAAATAGGCAGCAGACAGTTATGGGTCGTATTTGTCTGCAGTCTTTATGAACACTGCAGCTCGGCCTGTTTCGCTCGTAATCACATCGCGAATTTGTCGCGCGAAGCCCAACATACAATGATCGCCGCTTCTGGGCGTCACTCTCATCGAAATGCAGCTGCCACGCGTGAGAGTCGAATCCGAGTCTTCTAGATAAGTGACCCAACGTCGCAGGTCACCAAGCCATGGTACTCTTTCTTTTTATTCAGGGAGTGCTGGACTGCTCAGGGAGGCGGCAATTCGCGGCTGCCTCGTACCTGGCCATCCGGGACCATGTCCTCAGGCACACGGCCAATCCCTTCCAGGCAGCGAAGGTCGTCTATTCTATTGCCGTGAGTGAGCTTAACTCTCGCTTCACCCGAGGACGCTTTCTTTGCACTTTTAGCTTTGAGCACTGATGTATGTTGTATCGCGCCAAGCTCAATTAAAAGAATGCAGAATCTCTTTTGAAAATTTCCCACCAGAATAACTTCAGCAGTACTTATTGCTGTTAGGCCAGACGCCTTATACTGTCTCTTGACAGCATCAACTGACCGGTCCACCCACGTTACTGGTGGGTTTATGAACAGCCTGAAACGTCCCACTTTTGTAGGGATGAGCAAGTAGGAAGCTGTTTCGCGTAGTTCGAAGTCCGACATTTAGGAGACCATCTTGAAGTGGGCTAAGAGGCCTATCTGAAGCATACTTACTTCCGATACGTCTTTTTGTCCCTTCCCATTTGACGGAACGCAATATTGTCAATTCATTCGCTGCACGTGTCAGCCAACATTCGTAGAGTCTACTGGACAGTGAATACAATGAAAATCGGGCTGCATGCCTTGACGTCTTTGTATTGAAATTGTTCCCACAGTGTGCGCACAAATGTTTCCATGAAACACTGCTTTCCCTTTACCGCTTTTTGTCCCTACTAAGTACACTTGAAGCAGGAGCTCGTATTGTCGGCTCTGTTTCTATGTCCTCGTCTTTCAGCGCTGCAAAGTTACTTCATCGTGCATTACAAATGCAGTCCAGCTTCCGTGCCTCCTAAGTGGCGTTAGATGAAGGACGTTTAAGGGCACGCATTGATTTTCTCGTGTGCACAGCACATAACATCGGTGTTAAACAAGTCAGCGTTATGACGCTTAACGATGCACACGTGGTCATCTTTGCGCATGCGCACGTAATGACGTGCGTGCGTCGCTCACGCAGCTGGGCGCCGACGTGTTTCGGGCGACGCTTCCGCTGAGCTTTCCGATGCTGCTGGATGCCGGCACGCCGTCGAGCGTCTTCGACGGTCCAACAATACAGCCGAACAAGACCAGCTATGACCACGTGTGCCGCATGCCGAAGGGCGTCTTCGATGGCGACAGCGAGTGTGTCTACGCCATCCGGCAGACGGCCACTGGTGGCGCCGAGGTGAGGTGAGATCTCGAGTCGCTTCGGGCACATGGCATTGGCTGTTTTATACAAGCGCGCAAATGTTGGCTCAATGTCGAAACGCTGGGTATTATAAAACTGTTCACGTTTTACGTCCCAAAACCACGATATGATTGAGGGACGCCACCAAGATTTTTTAGGCAAGTAAATTTGTTTATGAAAATTTCTAAACACAATCTCCATTTAAGGCAGAAGCTAGAGGAAAATAAGGAATTCGATGAGTGTTTCACAAACCACCGCGTCTAGTGGGCGCGCCTCAAACTATAGGAGGTGACGTTTGATAGGTTAAACTCACCACAAACCGGCATCAATGAGACGGGACAACCCCAAAAGAATTTTTTTTTTATAACAAAGCATTTGTTGTTTAAGGATGACTTCGCTAGACAAGGTGCAACGACCGGGGAAAGAGGGGTACCGTCATATCGTACCGTATTTTTCTAAACTTCCTAAAAAATATATTGACTGCTTTCTCTATGGTATAGTGTAGCGGTGGTGGGGCTCGGTTGGTGACGCGAAGGTCATGAGTTCGATCCCGAACGCATAAGTCACATTTCGATGGAAGTCAAATGTTATAGGCCCGTGTACTGTGCTTCGTCAGTGCACGTGAAGAACACCGCATTGTAGAAATTTCCGGAGCCCTCCCCTACGGCGACTTTCATAATCAAATCGTGGTTTCGGGACGTAAAAAGCCAGATATTTTCATCATCAAGCATTGATCGACACTTTAAAAGTAATATTCGCGTGAAATAGCAATATAAAACTGCAGAAAAAAGCTAATAAAAAAGAGAAAAAGCGTCAGACTTCACGGCCAATGGCATGTACGTGTTTGCTCTGTTATCGCTCTATCTGCCACAGGTTTTTTGTTAGGTCGTTATCTTGAAGTGTGCACAATTTTAAATTGTCAAAGTGTGCATTCGATAAACGATGTATCTCGAAGCGTATACCGCGATCAAACGACGTCAGTTTGCGCATATCTGCCCACGTCAGTGTTTCCTCTCCCGTACTTGTAGATTGACACGCTTTTCGCGCATTTTTTTTTGCTGCTCAGCTCGCCTTGTACGCGGGTCCCGAGGAACTGGCCGCGCGCATGCGCAGTTCGTACTACAGCAAAATCGGGGACACGACGGTCGCCGTGTACGACATGTACCTGGACGACTTCGGCGGGAACTGCATGTCCCCCGGAGGAGCGACAACGAAGCTCTCTCCCCTGGTGGCTGCTATCGCCGAGACGGGACTGTGACCTTGGCCTCCGCGATCAACAGTTTGCCGGAGCCAATCTCGGAGGCCATGCTGTGACCGCGAATTCGGCTCAATGCGGCGCTGAGGCTGCTTAGTCGCCTGGTACAAGGGTGGCGCCACTGTTGATTTTCATTCGTGCCCATGTTGAAACTATTGCCGCCGTATCATGCACGGCGATTATTGTTATTTATACATACCGAGCTAGATTTCTACGTACTGTTCGCTACAAAGAAAACATGTTTTAGATAATCTTTGTGGTTTGTTCATTCTTATTTATTTGATAAGCTGATTTGCTTATCAGTAGGATACTTTCTTTTTTTGTTAAGGGGTGCATTTTCTTTGGAACATCACGCGTGCTGGACGCGCCGGTTTTCTTGTCTGCTTTTGAAACTGTATATACAAATTCTCTTACAAATGCGTGGTTTCTGCGATCGTCACTATCGTAATAATAAGCGTTAGCAATTTATGTTTCTAAGAAGTGCCGTCCTAATTGAAGGAAGAAGTTTAAATTAATCAGGACGCTTATTAGCATTTCACAAAGCCAGGTACAAAAAAAAACATCACGGGAACCTTGACGTTTTCTTTCTTTAGCTCCAGAGCAGTCGATCAAGGAGAATGCATTTCATCCAGTGGACACTTCGCCTCGTCGGAAATTCGGATCGTCAATTCTGTGCTATCTGGATCAAAAAGTGAACAGTCTTCAATCTTGAGTCGCGGTGTAGTTCGAGTGGTTTGTCACCGCCGGCGCAGTGACGGAACGCTACCAATCACACTATGTGACGTCACGATAGATCCGTGGCCTGTTTCCGCACTCGGGCGCATGCGCTGTGGTGATATCTTATCGCCGAGCCTTTCCAGTGGGCCATGCTCGGCGTTGCCGGGAGAAGGGGAATCAGTCAGTTGCTGCGGCGAGTGGCCTGACGAATTCGGTGCCCATTTCGGCCACTGCTACGCAGCCACAAGATGTGTCCAGAACTCGACGGCTACTACTGCCGCGAGGTAAGATTTATTTATTACCAACTAGAAGCGTATAATTAACCATTGGTCGTCTTACTTGTAGTAGTTGAGTGCTAACTTCGTTTTTGCATCGATAGGGAGTTAATTTACGGATACCATGCGTGGTAACTTGAAACATAGTAATTATGCTCTAGGTTCCACATTAGTTCTGATTTGAAGAACGTTAGTGTGGTGCTTGTGTTGTCATTTATCGTTGTCAAGCCTTGCGATAGAGCAGAAAAAGGCTTGCACTCAGGGTGCCCGCAGAGGCAGCGTTTCTACAAGGAGTGTGGTCCTTTTCGAGGCTGCAAATGTCTACCTTGGTGCCTGTATTCCACGCCATACAAACAGGGGATAGCACGTCATGTGTCACATGAGTATCACAAAATTTCACTGGTGCACCCGATGTGCTGCACAAGGAAAAAACTATATTCTGCCCATAGGTGGGTAAGAAATAACAGCCCTGTAGTGAGTTGAGCTGTAGGTACGAACGACTCGCACAATACCACTTTTATTTGAATGATGTTACACCTATAAGACGATGGTATCAGGAGGTTAACAACTTTATTGATTCATGAGAGAATTGGGAGGGGGAAGGGTATAAGCAGAATGTTGTTGGGCCCTCAGGCATACCTATAGACGGCTGGAAAGTTCTGTGCTTCGGCAACCTCTCTGGCCCAGCCCCCTACAGCTCTGGTTACGAGCTCACCTGAGCAGCCTTTCATCGCTTCTGACATTACGGCTCTTGCACGGGGGTTTACGCTTGTTCGGGCAAATCAGAAAGACGCAGTCGGAGGATGGCGTCTACGGAGGCCACAGTTTTCAGAGGCGACTTCTTAAAATGTCATAGAGTTCACCGAAACGGCAACAAATTATCGGAGGGCCAGAACTGGGTGGACGAGCTGACGGGCTCAACTTTTAGCCCGGAAAGAAACATTGCCTTTTAGTGCAAGCGTTGCCTCGTCAGCGCAGCGTGATAAATGCTACGGTCCTTATAATTACTTATCTATGCCTTTTCTAATAAAAGACGCACATACAAAATATATACATGTTGTTATGGTGCTTCAGATATGCGCAATAATTGCTTTTGAATTGAAAATTGCACAAGTATTTACGCTGAAGCTTGAGCAACATTGGTGGGTGTTGCGGACGGGGTCGGCCGTTCGGCGTATCGATTGGTGCCGTTCAGAGTACCCGGCACCGTTAAGGGTGGACAGACAGACAGACAGACAGACAGACAGACAGACAGACAGACAGACAGACAGACAGACAGACAGACAGACAGACAGAGACAGAGACAGACAGACAGAGACAGACAGACAGAGACAGACAGAGACAGACAGAGACAGACAGAGACAGACAGAGACAGACAGAGACAGACAGAGACAGACAGAGACAGACAGACACAGACAGACAGACACAGACAGACAGACACAGACACAGACACAGACACAGACACAGACACAGACACATACACAGACAGACACAGACAGACAGACAAACACAGACACAGACACAGACAGACAGACAAACACAGACACAGACAGACAAACACAGACACAGACAGACAGACCAAAATATTTGAGTCGAAGAAAAGTGCTCAATACCTCGGACTGCTTGAATGAAGTACGCGCGGATAACAAGTATCGACAGAAAATTGCAACCGAAGGAGACGTGTTGAGAAGTAGGGACTACATACGCGCGACACGCGTAAGACGGAAGTATGACCACTGCAATAGAAAAGTGTTCTTGAAAAGAGTTGAAAATGTAGAATAAGGGAGGAAGGAAGGAAAATAGGAGGAAAAGAACTGCAGGGAGGTTAACCAGCCTATAGGCGGCCGGTTTGCTACTGTACAGCTGAGCCAGTTGCTAAGTGTTCATCTTAAATGTCGGGGAGCGCAAGTACGGAAGTGAACTCTACAAATGCCGAGTAACAATGCACTGCACAGCCACAGAACAGGGCAAAAGAACGTACGAAAGCTTATTCGGGGCATGCGCAGGCGATAGGCGAACACATCCACCTGCACTTGTGGGGGAACTACGCGATAAATAACTGTTGGGGCATATCACTTTTTATGTGGAAAAACGGTGCTGGTCTGCGTTTCTTCTTATCCTTTGTTGCGCTGTCAATATTGTCGCCTTCGTCTTTTTCGCGGGACGCTAGCCCGCGTGCGTATTTGTCACCAGCAACACAAAGATGCGAAACTGTACGACCTACGACATAAATTGGTAACCTACAAACCAGGCGACAAGGTATGGGTCTGGATCCCAATACGTCGACGCGGACTTTCAGAAAAGCTATTACGACGATACTTTGGCCCATATCGAGTCACCCGACGATTGAACGACATCAACTACGAAGTTATTCCCGACGGCGATTGCAGTTCCAGTCGCCGAAACTGCTCACCCGAAATCGTGCATGTCATCCGGATGAAACCCTACTTGTCCAGCTAACTCTCGTTTGTCCTGTGCGTGCCGGTGCATATGTGCGTTTTTATAAGTAGTGTGCCTTGGCTACGCATCGGGACGATGCCATTTTTGGAGGGAGGCAAATGTCACATGCGTCCCGCGAAAAAGACGAAGGCGACAGCGCATACGCGCATCTGCACGCTTTTATGCAGAACGCAACAACGAGAAAGATGAGGAACTCTCTCTCACGCGGTTAACAAAAAGACCGACCCGCTGCTGTTTTCTCAGCGTCTCCGAGTACGACCTCTCTCTTGACGTCGCGACAATATAATGGACCACCTACTCGCCCAAAGATTGGTTCTCTTTATGCGAGTACAACCATGGTCGACTCACTCATTTGGCACTGTTATCGATATGGTGTCTACTTCTTCTTGCGTTTGCAGGCGCAGTCGCCTTTGAGGAACAGTTGAAATGTCGTTTAACCTATCCTGTTTTGCGTTTCAGGAGAAATACAACTTTTCAGAAAGTGTGGCGGCGTTGAAAATTGTAGTCACAGCGAACTACTTGAGTTGTCCAAGTATACTCTTCGTCGTTGTTCGGTCCAGCAAACTTTTGAAGCGCTGGCATTCGTAGTGTTAGGAAAGAGCATTTGCGGCACATGCATGCATCGACGAGAGGGCGGAAGATACTTTATTTCTCTAGTTAATACTTGTCGTTAAAATAGCATTTGGAGTTGGCGAATAAACGATAGAAAACTCCTGGGCATTGGCAACCTCGAGGACACTGATAATTCTCGCATGTCTGGGAAAGGAAACAAACGACTGATTATTTATCACGTCCAAAACAAATTCTGAAGAGGAACTTCGAAATAATGCATCTTTCTAAATGGCTAGAGAAATTGTCATTACCAGGACTGATTTGTTTGCTGTAAAATTAAGCGTAGATTAGCTTAATGTGCAGCGTGATTCTTTTAGAACTGGTCTATTTCGTCTGGCTGTAATGTTTCTATAAAAAGTATGTTATTTTATAATAGTTTGCGGCAAAACACCCAAGAACGATGAGTATAATTTAATGACACGTCCCCCCTTTTTCTATGCTCATACGCACCCACGTGAATCAATAAATTTATGAAATAATGAATTGAAAAAAAGACAACCAAACCGCGTAGTGCGACAGGGAGGTATGTATATAGGCCAGCGCAATCTTCGCATCAGCCAGTGGTGGCGGCAGTTGGCGAAGCCAAGTTGTGGTCACTAGACTCCACATCCAGGTTCATAAAGTTACGTTGATGTGATCGCAGAGCGCTCTGTATGTACAGTGTAAATTTTTATGAAAGGGAACACGGGAGCGCATGGCCTGCGCGTTTCGGCGACTGCTGGCAGCGAGTTCAAGCGGAAGCCATAGCAACCGCAGTCTCTTCTCGCGACATCTCGGGGTGAGCAAAGCAAGTCATTGCTGATATGGAACCACTGGCAAGATTGCAACTTGCCATATCGCCTTCCCCATAAAGGCGATTACGCAAGAGCCAGTAATCGCCTAGAAGGGTGGAATATTGCTGCTGCCTATAGATCGATATTATCCCGACTTTCAAAATACCGCATATCACCGCATTACAAAGTTGTTACAGCGCGCTACACTGGACCTTTGACTATTGAATGTTGACTCTGCTTTGCACTTTGTCAGAAAAGAGACAGTGCGCTGCATATACGCTAGAGCAGTTATCAGTAATTGCTTTCTTCAGCCGAGGGAAAGCCTCCAACTCGGCGAAGGGCAGGTTGAGATTGCAGACGACGACTTTTTGGTACTACATGTCTTATAGCTTTGTCACATAGCATGCATACGCGAAACCTATCGTGGTCACTTAGCAGGTGAGACGTTGTGCCACTCAACTGAAGGTTGTGGGTTCGATTCCCAGCCACGGTGGCCGCATTTCGTTGGAGGAAATACGCAAAAGCACATGGTCACATTGGTTTAGGTGCATGCTCGAGAACTCCAGAAGGTCGGAATAATTCTGATGCACGCCCGATGAAAATGATAGGTGTAACCTTAAGAGACAAACAGGGGTCAGAGAATGAAGGGGGGCTAAAGTTATCGTGTGTTGAAGTAAAAAAAAAAGAAAAGAAGTGGACATGGGCCAGAATCGTAGCGCGTAGGTAGGACAGCCGCTGGTCATTCAGGATAACTGAATAGATTCTAAGAGAATGCGAACGTGTGGTGGGAAACAGGAAATTGGGCGGGCAGTTGAGATTAATAAGTTTGCAGGTATAACATGAGTGGGGAAAGCACAGTCAGAGTTGACTGGCAGAAAATGGGGAAGGCCTTTGTCATGCAGTGAGAGTAGTCAGGCTGATCATGATGTTATACCTACTGCGGCTCGCCTAATACTCGTATCGTTTTTTTTTGGCCCATTAACACTTTAGTGACCACACGTGATCTCATCGTTAGTAGGCTAACGATGACTTAAAGTTGAAATTTCGGCACTCTCCCAGCGGTTCTGCACAGCTAACTCCCACCGAAGGGTAAGAGAGGAAGCACATGACTTTCGCTGACAATTTTTTTTTTGTCATTGCGGGGAGATCCTTCGAAGCCGGGCTGGTTAAGCGATTGCGGTTTCGATTGTGGCATCGAAATCGCTCATGCATGTTCCCCGAAAATGGCGAATTTCGGCGGACTCCTACGAATTCGAGAGGGAATCTCTGGATGATGGCATTAAGCTCAGACACGGAAGACGGATTCAATTTTACAGACGTAGTACGGATGGCGATAGCGCTTCAATCCGCCCACTCAAAATCAAGAGGTGTTGTTTCGTCGGTGAGTTTAGCTCTCCCTCGGGAGATTTCGTAGCTTACTGGAAAACAGCGCCTCAACACGATGACGAGAGAGACCAAACAGGACAAGCGCAGGGCGAGTGGGTACCAACCAAATCGTTTAAATCAATCTTGCTAGAGGACATTACTTACGTAATGTATGTACAGCGCTCATCCAGTATACTGTATTTTTTTCGCCCTGGTCTTTTTGCGCTGTTTCCCCGCAAAAGCATATACCCTGCAGCTAGCCGAAATCAGTATTGCCCGGGTGCCGGACCCCTTTTGCACTCATTCCATCTCTCCCCCTTCGCCCTCTATTAATTGCGTCAACCAACGTGACCTTCTGTTTCGTTCTGGTTAGAAGGCTCTTAATTTGTTCTTGTTGACCCTTTGTTGTGTCATGGGCTGTGATTGATAGATGGTTAAATGCTGATGCTTTTACTGTGTCGCGGCCTTTCATTTTGCTTGTTCTGGTTGACAGCCTTTCGATAACCTTCTCGTAGTTTGCAGGTGTTTCGGTTTGTTTACACGGACTTGTGCTATGTCTGCCGTATACACGCCGCGCGGTGGTTTATTGACGAAGGCACATTGTGGGCAGTGCTTCGCCCCTAGAATTTATACGAACATTAGACAGTGTTCGCGAAAAACGTTGTTGTCCCTAGAACACGGAAATACAAAGATACTTCTGAGACAAGATTACCGCATAAGATGAGCGTGCAACAGCAGGCTATGAAAGTATTACAACATACTCACATATCTTTCGCAGTATTCTTGTATGGTAAGGTGATCCGATTTCATAATCCCGCTTTTGCCAAGTTGCTGCTGGTCCCGGTACTTCACTTCAGGGGACTCTAGGGCCCGTTCTGCGCTAATGCGTCGCCAATGCAAAAACTCTTGTGAATTCGTACAACCGAAGCCGAGTACCGCAATGAAAAAAAAAACGTTTGTTTAAAAATGTCGTAATTTGTTTTCGACTCACGGAGCTTCTTCTAAACGTCAATTAGGCTACAAATCGTTCCCGCAAGACTATCGGCGTTGGCGATGGCTGTGATAGTATTGTAAATGGGCCCACCGAAAAGTCCTTGCCCCATCATCTTTCTGCGATGTAGGTGGGCGACAGTTAGGTATCGGGTAATTTGAATTCCTATTGTCCGCCTCGGTGAATTAGTGGCTAGGGTGCTCCACTGCTGACCCGGAGGTGCGAGTTACATCCTGGCATTAGCTGTCACATTTAGATGGAGGCGAAATGGTAGAAATCCGTGTACTGTGTGATTTCAGTGCACTTAAAGAACATCAAGTGGGTGAACTTTCCGGAATACAGTACAGGGTTTATCGTAATCATATCGCGGTTCTGAGACGTAAAACTTGTCCTTGTTCACCTATTACCCGTGGCGCATACCCACTGTAGGGGATCCACCAAAAATTGAGGGGTTTATAAAATAGTACGCAGTTTTGAAACAACGGAGGTTATATGATAAAAAGATTACCGATGATCTAGAATGTCGTGCCGTTTCATCTAAGGGACGTAAATATTTAAAAAAGAAAATATATCATTCCTGAATAAGAGCAATAATCTAATTTTTATACGTATGTAATGTAGTAGACACGTTAGGATAATATTATAAATTAATTAGATACTTGACTACATTCATTATATAGCCCCTGACCACCGCGCCTATACTCTCGCGCTGGAGAACCCAGAAATCAAGGCTTCAGAAGACAAAATGACTGGCGCAGATAAATTCATATCAATACCACGTAAAGGTAATTTCTAAAACGGTTTTTCTTTACGGCGTAAATGTAGCACAAAAAAGACTATGACAAGAAAGGGAACACTACAAGTATTTTTCGTACTGTAGTAAACTGCCTGCAGGTCAAAATGAAATGATCTATTGTTTCCATGGTATCCCACAGAATGCGCAGAGTGGTGATGGCGCCTGAGCAGACCTGTGTTTGTAGAAATTTAGATTCGCTACCCTTGATCCAGGTGAGCGCGCATCCGCTTGAGATGGCCCTTTCCCACTCTCTATGCAATGGTCCCGCCGTGGTTGTATAGTGGCTAAGATACTCGGGTGCAGACCCGCAGGTCGCGGGATCGAATCCCGGCAGCTGAGGCTGCGTTTTCGCTAAAGGCGACAATGCTCTAGAGCCGTGTGCTCAGATTTGGGTGCACGTTAAATAACCTCAGGTGGTGAAAATTTCGGGAGCCCTCGACGACAGCGTCTTTTATAATAATACAGTGGTTGTGGGACGTTAAATCTCACATACGATGGCTTTGGGACTTTAAAGCCCACATCTTTTTTCGCAACGGCGATAAAAAATGGCGGAGGGGTGGGAGCATGGGGCACGTGTGCCACCCCTTGGCTACGTTCCCAATCCATATTCGGAGTCTTGTTAATGCGCATTTACTCACCTGAGCAACAAAGCAAAGAATGGTGTTGCGAGTAATACCATTAATGGGGCCGATGCCATCTTTTTTTCAACAACCTTTGTGCTCCGACAAGAATGATGTAAGGTCGCCTGTAGTGATCTGCGCGAGGGATGCGAAATCAACCACAACGGATTTGTAGTCTTAGTTGCCTTTTGTTTTCAGTTGCATCTTTTCTTCTACGAAAAACGAGTAATCTCCAAATGCATTCAGCAGTTTTTATAGAAGTTTCTTCGTTTCACAAACTGTGCATGCACACATTTTGAGGCAGCTGTTGCTTTAATGGCTTATTCATGTCGTCTTTTTTTATTGTTCATTTTGAAGATGACTTGAGTCCTCGGTCATAGAGAACTGTAATTAATAGACCTCATATATTGTTCAACGAGAAAAAAGATCTCTAACCATTGTGTGTCTTATGCGCCTTCGTTTACAACGGGCTTTATTCGCATTTTGGAGATGCATAAGGTGTGACTTAAGTTCAATGCGGACCAGGGTACTTCGCAAGCGTTAATTGTTCAAAAACTTTAAAATAACCTGAACAATCTTTTCAAGCTTAAGATGCTGCGATCACGGCACGCACTATGCAAGTATGATGTCCTAAAGAGTGCAGCTTTCCCAAAAAGTGTGAGCGATATTCCTGCAATGCGCTGTACCTCGCGCTCTATTCCTGCGCATGATTTATGGGCAAGTAATTAGGCACGCTAGAATTGTCATCTGTGCGTTTGTTCGTTGCTATTACTTTTCGATTATCGACCTCTGACGTCGCAGTTACTGTCGTGGTCATGTTTATTGCTGTTAGATCATAGTGGTATAGGTCAAAATTTTGCAAATTTATTCATTGCTGAAGTTTTCTTTATTGTATGAAGTTTTTAAAATTGGGTCTGTAATATACCTCTTTCCTCCACTGTGCACTAACTCTGTGCGTAAAATAATTAAAATATTAAACAAGCACATTATTCAGTTACTTCATATTTTAAAAGAAATCCATTGATATGTGTTGCTGTAAAATTTGCACATGATCCTTATCGCGCATCCTAATTCTGGCTTCACTAGCACAGTCAAGCCATGATTAGGCTGCGTAGAAAGCAATACGCGTTTCTGGTCATTACTGACTCGGGGAACTAATAAAGGTAACTTAAAATTTTCTAGCGGGTCCCGCCGCGGTGGTCTAGTGGCTAAGGTACTCGGCTGCTGACCCGCAGGTCGCGTGTTCGAATCCCGGCTGCGTCGGCTGCTTTTCCGATGGAGGCGGAAATGTTGTAGGCCCGTGTGCTCAGATTTGGGTACACGTTAAAGAACCCCAGGTGGTCAAAATTTCTGCAGCCCTCCACTACGGCGTCTCTCATAATCATATGGTGGTTTTGGGACGTTAAACTCCACGTCTCAATCAATCAAAATTTTCTGGGTATTCTGACACAAATGCTTTTTTTAGTTTCGGCCTATTGTGAATGAATGAAGGTCCTTTTAGTTGTGTCTTTTTCAGACCGGTGAAGAATCAATTGTGAGAGTGCCTTTATGCTCACAACAAATTTCATTGTCTTCATCGTCCACGTCTTCACTGTGCACCGAAAGATTAATTACGAGCACTCCATACTAGTTAGCACCGTTGAGAATAGTCACAGCAGTTGACTAGAGCATTCAAGAACTTCTGATCAAGTTCAACAGAATTTCGAACAACTTGTCCACATGTTCATCGAAAGAGACATGCAAACTAGAGAGGACGAGCCTCATTTTATCGCTAAATAAAGCCGCCTCTCGCTAAAAGGGCACTTAGAATTCAGGAGTAAGCGATAAAGTTTGCACATCTACACCTTTCGATTCACCAGGTTGTGCTACCTGCTAACGAAAACAAGACAACGGCTGGTCATTCATCACATAAGTCAAATATCCGAAGCAGACCCTCCTATAGGCGACCTCAAAATATGGAAACGTTCTATCGAATATCAAAACGTTCGAATATCGAAACGTTCTAGAATCAACTACACTTTTCGCCACGTCGAGTATGCAGTAAGATCAGGACTAACTAACATTCGGGTGAGTACTGATACAGAATGACGCGGCTTGCGTCTACCGATAGCTAGGCTGACGAAAAAGCTGTTTCAGCCATGCCGCGGTAGTGGTAAGGTATTCGGCTGCTGACCCGCAGGTCGCGCGATTAAATCCCGGCTGCGACGGCTGCATTTTTGGTGGAGGCGAAAATGCAGTGGGACCATGTGCTCATATTTGGGTGCACGTTAACGAAACCCAGGTGGTCAAAGTTTGCGGATCCATTCACTACGGCGTATCTCATAATCATACGGTGGCTTCGGGACGTTAAACCCCACATATATACAAAGCTGTTTTATCTGAGGAAACCAAATCTGGTTACACCGAAATATAGATCTACGTAGACGTTCCAATATTGCGTGTTGTTGAACCGCTCAGTAGAGTCGTTTATTCAAGCATGCTGTGCCACGATAGCAACGATTGTTGTGACCACTCTTGGGAGGGGTTACGATTCGTCTTTTCTCGCCAAGAGATAAGCGAGATTGTGTTAGGGAAGAAGCAAGGGAGACGCAATGAGGAGGCATAGCTTTCCGTGCCCGTTGTAAAGGCATGGTTTCGGTTTGCCGTGGGAGTTTGTAGGTGGCAATAATGAGGCAACCTTCAGCTGCCGGCTAGTGCTCAAAAAAAAAGCTCACGTGGTGAGCTTTTCAGAAAGTGCTGGTATAACGACAGGGTAAAGGCCTAACCGAATGCATGCGATTTTCCAGCAACGGCGACAAACTGGCTCCGCCACGTCGCGGAGGCTGCAGCCACACATCGGCGACAGAGTGTCAACGTTGCTAGATTTACAACTATCACGTGCATACCCATAAATTGCGAAAAAAAAAGTCTAAACTATAAGTCTATGATAACATGTTAAATTTAATACTGTGTTGTGTGGCAAAAGGAAGCCACAAAAGCGTTTCACGACAACCTTTTTTCGCAATCTCTAGTTCAACCGTTACAGGGTGCCCTGCAGAAGTGTGCACCACGACGGCTATGACGCACTTCGCATGACAATTTTACATTGCAGCAAGTGACCAATTTGTCACAAGATGCCATCGAAACATCAAAACGAACCTTCAATAATAACATTTACGACAAAATGCGGACGCTCTCTTACTCTTTGCTTGAGATGCTAATGTAAAAACATTGGCCCCGTATCTGCATCGTAATCTGCGAATGTCGTCGTGTGTGTGTCGTGTGTCTTGCGTGTGGAGAGAGTGAACAAAACATTTATTTAATGTTCTGCGCAATAAAATTGGTGAATGGTGTTCTGGAGGCACTGCGTTAAAGTGCCTCTAGCGGGCAAGGGAGGCGAACGAGTGCATCGTCACGTCACACGTGACACATGAGCGTAATCTGGCCGTTATCTCGGAAAACGAAGCGAGCGCGCCCTGCGCGCCCGTCTCGGAGGTGATAAAGTGTAAAACGTAAGGCGACGGATAGGTGCCACCAGTGTGCCGTCTTGGCAAAGCGTTCGAAGCGCTTGCCTTTTAGTGCAAGCGTTGCCTGGGCAGTGCAGCGTGATAAATGCTACGGTCCTTATAGTTACTTATCTGTGCCTTTTCTAGTAAAAGACGCACACACAGAATATATACGTGTTGTTATGGTGCCTCAGATATGCGCGAGAATTGCTTTTGAATTGAAAATCGCACAGGTATGAACGCTGAATCTTGAGCAACACTGGTGGGTGTTGCGGATGTGGTCAGCCGTTTGGCGTATCGTCTGGTGCCGTTCAGAGTACCCGGCACCGTTAAGGGTGGACAAACAGACAATTGTACAGACAGACGGACCAAAACTTTTGCGTCGAAGAAAAGTGGTCCATACCTCGGTCTGCTTGATGTACGCGTGGATAACAACCATTGAGCGCTAACTGCAACCGAAGAGAGGATCAGGGGTGCAGCCATGTTGCCGGAACTTGTCACGCTGGCTTCCGAACGACAAGCGATCTTTTCTAGTTTTTTTCTTATTTCAGAAATGCGCGACGTGTCAAGCGATGGCGACGGATGGGCCTCCGCGACGGCAAATCCTGTCGTTTGTTGCTGTCGCTAGAAAATCGCGTGCATGCGGGTGGGCCGTAACGGTCGACGTGCTCATGCCGTGCCATAACCTTTACTTAAGAAAAAAAAAATGAACGGTGCGGATTTTGTAGTGGTTGTCTGCCAGCGGCAATGACGAAAAAAAAAAATTCCTGTTGCACGAGGTTTGGCAGCCGACCACCTTTGGTGTTTGTCGGAATCGATAACCAAACGTTGTAATCATGAACAGCAATGATATGCGGAATTTTCAACACCAACTGACAACGCTGTTTTCGCGAGTAGCCGCACATGTAGACAAAGGGACGTGTTGGGAAGTAGTAGATACATACGCGCGACACGCGGGAGAAGGAAGTATGACCACTGCAATAGAAAAGTCTTCTTGAAAACAGTTGAAATTATAGAATAAGAGAGGAAGGAAGGAAAATAGGAGGAAAAGAACGGCAGGGAGGTTAACCAGCCTATAGGCAGCCAGTTTTCTACTATATAGCTGAGCCAGTGGCTAAGTGTTCATTTTAAATGTCGGGGAACGCAAGTACGAAAGTGATGAAGACTCGACAAACACCGAGTAACAATGCACTGCACAGCCGCAGAACAGGGCAAAAGAACGTACGAAAGCTTATTCGGGGCATGCGCAGGCGATAGGCGAACACATCCACCTGCACTTTGGGGGATCTACGCGATAAATAACTGTTGGGGCATATCACTTTTTTATGTGGAAAAACGGTGCTGGTCTGCGTTTCTTTTTATCATTTGTTGCGCTGTCAATATAATGGACCACCTACTCGCCCAAAGATTGGTTCTCTTTATGCGAGTTCAACCATGGTCGACTCACTCATTTGGCACTGTTATCGATATGGTGTCTACTTCTTCTTGCGTTTGCAGGCGCAGTCGCCTTTGAGGAACAGTTGAAATGTCCTTTAACTTATCCTGTTTTGCGTTTCAGGAGAAATACAACTTTCCAGGAAGTGTGGCGGCGTTGAAAATTGTAGTCACAGCGAACTACCTGAGTTGTCCAAGTATACTCTTCGTCGTTGTTCGGTCCAGCAAACTTTTGAAGCGCTGGCATTCGTGGTGTTAGGAAAGAGCATTTGCGGCACATGCATGCATCGACGAGAGGGCGGAAGATACTTTATTTCTCTAGTTAATACTTGTCGTTAAAATAGCATTTGGAGCTGACGAATATACGATAGACAATCCCTGGGCATAGGCAACCTTGAGGACACTGGGAATTATTCTCACATATCTGGGAAAGGAAACAAACGACTGATTATTTATCACGTGCAAAACAAGTATCGCCGAGGAACTTCGAAATAATGCATCTTTTCAAATGGCTAGAGAAACTGTCATTACCAAGACTGATTTGTTTGCTGTAATAGGTGTACATGTGAATTACGTGTACATTTGCTTCATGTGCAGGGGGATTCTTTTAGAACTGGCCTATTTCAACTGGCTGTAATTTTTCTATAAATTGTTGTTTTATGATAGTTTGCGGCAAAACACCCAGGAACGATGAGTAATTTAATGACACGTCCTCCCATTTTTTGACGCACATACGCACACACATCAATGAATGAATGAATGAATGAGTGAAAAAAAAACACGTAGAGTGACAGGGAGGGATGTCTTGTCCAGCGCAATGTTCGCATCAGCCCGTGGTGGCGGCAGTTGGTGAAGCCAAGATGTGATCGCTAGAGGATCCACATCCGGGTTCCTAAATTTATGTTGACGCGATCGCGGAGCGCTCTGCGTGTACAGTGTCAATTGTTGTGAAAGGGAACACGGGAGCGCGTGGCCTTCGAGCTCCGGCAACTGCTGGCAGCGCGTTCAAGCGGAAGTCACAGCAACCACAGTCTCTGCTGGCGTCATCTCGCGGCGAGCAAAACAAGTCGTTATTGCTGATAAGGAACCGCTGGCAAGATTGCAACCCCCTTACCCATAAAGATGATTACGCACGAGCCGGTAATTGCCTTGAAGGGTGATTGATTTTACATGTGGGGTTTAACGTCCCAAAACCACCATATGATTATGAGCGACGCCGTAGTGGAGGGCTCCGGAAACGTCGACCACCTGGGGTTCTTTAACGTGCATCCAAATCTGAGCACACGGGCCTACAACATTTCCGCCCGCATCGAAATTTTATTTACTTATTTTATTTATTTACATACCCTAAGAACTCGGGAGGGCATTACATAGGGAGGACAAATGCAGCCGCCGCAACCGGCATTCAATCCCGCGACCTGCGGGTCAGCAGCCGAGTACCTTAGCCACTAGACCACCGCCGCGGAGCTGCCTTGAAGGGTGGAATCTTTCTGCTGGTTCCTATCAGCAATGAATGGTTGTTTTGCTCGCCGCGAGATGACGCGAGAAAATACTGTTTCATTCTATCATTTTGCTCCCCCTCGAACGCCCTGCCAGCAGCCGCCGGAGCGACCGCGCGCTCGCTTGTTCCCGTTCATAAAAATTCACACTGTACTTCCACGTGCACGCTAGACACATGCGCATTCGCCCGTGCCTGGCGTCCCCATGTATGAAATTTCTCGTCATGTCTTGATTGAGATTACTTGCTTTTTATTGTTTTTTGTGACCATTGTACGTCTACGATGGGGAAAGTGCAATATATTTCGTCCTTTTTGAATGTTTCGCCTAAAACCGCATACGAGTCGTATTGGCCTCGAGGACATACCGTGGCGCCACCTACGTAATGAAGTCACTCATAGAAGGCCGGGTTTACTTCGTCTGCTAGAACAACGCATTTCCTGCGTTTCTGCTGTGGACAATGTGCGTGCTTACCTTTGTTTTGAAGCTCGGTGCTTAAAGAAGCGGTAAGACCTGATAATACGGGCAAGAAAACTACAAATCGATGCCCCTGGTGGCACTTTCGTGTCTAATTTGCATCGTGAAATCGCGACTAAGAACCGATGCAACCATGGGGACGATGCAAGTGGTGTCGCAAAGGCAAAGGTGCCGTATTCCACAGCTACTATCCTATCTGTGACGTCAAAACGATCTCAGCGCTGGCCTCTCTAGTGGAGGCCCTCGCGGCCAATAGCTTGTAAGAAAACGACGGCCTTGTGAAACAGACGAGTTCAAAAATAGGTCCCCTGCTCTTTATGAATGCACTATATCAACATGCGTGGACATGAAATAATAGAATTAGGAAGACATGTAATTTTCTGAAAAGTTCTAAATAACTAGTGAAAAAGAAAGAACACAAGCGAGAGTGGTGCCCACTACACATCCATCTTTATTGAGAACACGAGTGTAGTAACTAATGCTCGATTGCAACATAGATCACGTACTAGTTATCATAAGACTAAAGCTATACAAGAACGTCATGTTTCTTGCATGGACCCATTTTTCGCATAGTTTTTCCACACCCATCGAACTTGCCGGCCTTGTCAGAAGTGAAATTGTTGTCGCTATTCCTCGAAGACAGTCAGCTTCAGAATGGCAAAATTTGTCTGTTACATGTCACCAACTTGACAAAATTATCGTTTAGTAATAATTGGTTGTGTTTAACGTCCCAAAACTGCAACATGATAGAGGGACGCTGTAGTGGATGGATGCGAAAATTTCGACCACTTGGGTTTTTTTTTTTTTAACGTGCAGCTTACACGGGCTTCGAGCAGAGTTGCCTCCGTCTATATTTGTAGGATTGTCCGTCTCGGTGGGTCTAGGGTTATCGGCTGCTGACCAAAAGGTCGCGGGTGCGATCCCTGCCGCGGTGGTCACATCCCTACGAAGGTGAAATGGTCGAGACCCGTTTACTGTATGACGTCGGTGCGCGTCAAAGAACACAAGATGGTCAAAATTTCCGGAGCAATCCACTCTACGGCATCGCTCATAATCACGTTGAGGTTTTGGGACGTTAAACTCCACCTAATATTATTAATTTTTAGGAATATTGAGGCCGTATATGTGTTCTATATTTAAACTAAATCTACGGGGTATACATCTGGCACATAACACTACTGCTACAGTATTCATTTATCACACGGCGCAGCACGCTATCATGATTGCCTTTTTTTTTCGGGAGGGGGGGAAGAGAGGGAGAGAGTAGGATTGTAAAAAACCCCGTTGACTGACCAGGGCACATGCGAGAATTCCGTTGGTGATTTCGGCAGCACATGCGCTACTCAGAGAAGCAAAGCACTAAGAGTTGGTAAAAGCATGTCATCATTAGCGAGTAGAGTGCTTGAAGTAGTAAATAGGCCAACGGGATTTGTATGTCGAGTGAGCGCGCTTGAAGAAATTCAAATTCCTTCACGGGGAACCGTTGAAAAAACGAAAAATGAGGTTTCTAAAAAGTAATCAAAATGTAAATGGTTTCTCTCGGTATAAAGTGACACTAACAAGGAACAATGACTGTGTTTTAGATTGACAAATGGCACTCTGAGAATTCAAACGCCAAATGTTTTGCTATAATACGGTTGTTATTATATTATATGTGTTAATATATGTTGTTGTTATATTTATTTATTTATTTATTTATAATACCTCAAGGACCCCAGTCAAGGGGTGTTACATGAGGAGGTAGACATTCACAAACAGATGATTTGTTCGATGGCTTCTTTGAAATGGGCGATGCTGGAGTGGTACACGATGTCAGCAGGAAGATCGTTCCATTCTGTTGATGTTTGCACAGAAAATGAAGAGTGATGGGCAGTGGTATGCGCACGGGGTGGATAAACCGCTTTCGAATGGCTGATACGGCATGAAAGACGATGGGCTGGAACAATAACATGGTTTAGGTGCAATGCATGATAAAATGTGTGAAACAAACACAGTCTTGAAATTTTGCGGCGTGAAGCTAAGTTAACCATGTTAGCTTGAGATTTTAGTTTGGTGACGCTGCTAAGATAGGAATAGTCAGAATAAATGAATCTGGCTGCACGATTTTGGATAGTTTCTAGCGTTTTAATAAGATGCACGTTAAAGAACCCCAGGTGGTCTAAATTTCCGGAGCCCTCCACTACGGCGTCTCTCATAATGATATAGTGGTTTTGGGGCGTTAAACCTCACATATCAATCAAGCGTTTTAATAAGAGTTATTTGATGGGGATCCCAGATGGCACATGGGTATTCTAGCTTCGGGCGGACTAGTGTTAGATAGTCTAAAAGTTTAACAGAAGGTGGGGCTAGACGTAAGTTTTCTCGGATATAGCCAAGCACGCGGTTGGCGTCATTAAAGATGTTCATAATGTGTGATGACCAGGTCAGATCTGAAGTTAGAGTGATACCGAGGTATTTACATGAATTAGCTGCTGTTATTTCAGAATCAATTATGTATTTATTGGAGGAATAGGATTGACGGCGATGGAAGGAAATGACACAAGTTTACTTTATGTTAAGGGACATGAGCCATTTTTCGCACCATGATTGAATCAAACAAAGGTCAGACTGTAGGATGACAGGGTCGTTAGAATTGTGAATAGCACGATAAATGACACAGTCGTCTGCGAACAGACGAATGTTAGACGCTAAGTTATTGGGGAGGTCGTTAATATAGATTAGGAATAGTAGAGGACCAAGGACCGTGCCTTGAGGTACGCCGGAGGTTACAGCGGATAGGGAGGAGCGATGGTTATTAGCACAAACGAACTGCTTACGGTTAGTCAAGAAGTCACATATCCAATTAAACACAAGACAATTAAGGTTAAGACGTGAAAGCTTCAAAAATAACCTGTTATGAGAAACTTTGTCAAAGGCTTTTTCGAAATCAATGAAAATGGCATCTACAGGTATGTTATTATCCAGGCTAGAACTCAGGTCGTTAACGAACAGGGCGAGTTGAGTGTCACATGAAAAAACCTTTTTGAAAACCGTGTTGGTTAGGGTGAAAGAAATGTACTGAACGTAGAAAAATTACCATTTGGAAATAAATTATGTGTTCCATTAATTTAGAGCATACACTTGTGATGGATATGGGGCGATAATTACTCGGTGAAGATGAGACCTTTTTTCGGGACAGGAACGATCTTACCAAGCTTCCCGTCTTCCGGCAACACTCCGCATGAAATGGACTGCTGAAATATGTGCGAAAGAGTAATGCTTGTTATAGGCTTAGCGTTTTTCAGAATTTTGGAATTGATGCCATCAATTCCCGCGGATGACGTTAGTTTCAATTCGTCAATTAGTTTTGCAATACCGTATGAATCGAATGTAATGCCTGGCATGACAGGATGATCAAGAAATGGGGAGTCTGGAAGCGGGCTGCAAGATTCAGGGGTAAATACGGAAGAGAAGGCAGTATTTAGTACTTGAGGGGTAACATGTTCTGGAATAGGATCGCCGTGTTCATCAAGTAAGGATAACGTTTTTGTGGGGTTGGGGTTAATGGCTCCCCAAAATTGTTTAGCGTTATTTCGTAGCATATTAGGTAATGTAGAAGAGAAAAAAGAACGCTTAGCCTTCGCAGCGAGTGATTCAAATTCCTTTGCCGTTACGCGGTACTTGTTCCAAGCGCTGGCGCTGTTGGACAGTTTAGCCGAGCGATATAATCGCTTTTTCTTATTGTTAAGACGCTTAAGAGATATGTTGAACCGAGGTGAAGACGCCCGTTCCGTAATTGTAATTGTGGGTATAAATCTGTTGATCAAATCATGGATTTTGCACTTGAACAAAGACCAGTTAGTTTCAAGGGGGCGTTGGAAGAAGTCGTTTAAATACCATTCACAAAATATGGATAGTTCGTTGTTAATGGCGGCATAGTTACCCTTATCGTAGAGTGTGAGGGTTTTCTTGGAATGGCTTTTGTCTGGTAGTTGATTAGAAAACGAAGCGTGAAGCACAGCGTGATCACTAATCTCTGGAAGAGGAACTAGGGATGCAAGATTGTCGGGGTGTGACGTGAAAATGAGGTAGAAAATATTTGAAGAGTGCTCAGTAGCTCGCGTTGGGAATGGGTTATTTTTTTGGGACGTTAAACCCCACAAATCAATCATTCGCATTGGGAATGAAACAAGTTGAGATAAACCAAATGTTAGGCACGTGTTAACAAAGTCGCTTTCCATAGTGTGTTTAGATATCGTGAGCGCGAGGTTAGACCAGATTATTCCTGGGAAGTTAAAGTCACCCATTAAAATAACCGGTCTGTTAGGATAAGAGGCATTCAGGAAGTGAAGAGCACTGTGGAAATTAGCGATAAATGAAGCATCTGCGTCAGGGGGGCGGTAACAGACTCCGATGATAACCGGAGGATATGAATTTCTGCAGCAGACAAACAGTAATTCGAGGCTGGAAGGGATGACCACTGGGGAGCAATTTAATCGACTGTGAGCAGCTATCAGGACGCCACCACTACGCTTACCATCACGATCTCGCCGAAATATAGTAAAGCCAGGAAAGCATAGTGCGAATTCGGAATCGCTTATTGAAGGGTTTTGCCACGTTTCAGTTAAGAGAACAAAGTTGCATTCTGTCGTGCAGATAACATTAAAGAGCGAGTCGCGTTTCGGCAAGAGGCTTCTAATGCTAGTGTGTACAATTGACAAAAGTTCAGGGTTTAATTTAGTATTCGCTGAGGTGGTAGCTATGGACGGAGGGGGATTACTTTTTCAGAAGAGCGATCGAAAACGTAAGTGGTGCAATCAATGGTTAGTTTGTTGTACCGAAGTTTATAGGCCTTGCGAGATGCTTTACCGAATTCAATGAGGTGCTTACGGGCCGTGCGTGTGTTGGGAGAAAGATCTTCGCTAATGCTGTAATTGGTGTCTTTTAGTTTTTTGGCGGTGGACAGCACTAGTTCTCGATCCTTGAAATGGCAGAACTGGACAATTATGGGTCTATTTTTACTTGGTTGAAAACGCCCTATGCGGTGAGCGCGTTCAGTGTCTCTAGGTTGGACTGAAACTTCCAGATTGGCAAGACATATATTGTTGATACATCATGGTCTTGGGACGTTAAACCCCACATATCAATCGGTACGTTTGTTATTGAGGAAGAAATTCAAGGTTGAAGTTTCAGTTACATGTTTCGCGTTAGATCTCCGCAAGCTACTTAAAAAGTTTCAAATTGTATTTTCAATATTTTCGTGGCATTGGCTCGATGAAACTATGAAAATTTGTATGCTAAGCCTATGGCCCTCGCAGATTACAACGCACTTCATTTTTATTGTTAGGAAGCTGCGTTTAACCCAGTAGACACCTGCGAAATTTCTTACGTCTTGGTGTTCGGGACGGAAATGTCAAGGTGGTACCGCCATCCAATATTTTGGCCCGTATTCACAAACCAACCTCAGCCTTACATCAAGTTTTACTAAACTTCCTGTGCTCTCTACATGCATTATAAAGGCCCAAAAGTGGTGACAGGGTGATAGATAGGGACGAGACTGGTCCATGTATACTGGTCCGATTTGTTTATCATGCGCAATAAATGTTTAGAACCGATAAGAAAAACTCGAGGAAAGTGTGAGGTTGGTTTGTGAATACGAACCTTCGTCTCGCGTGTTTTCTCGCTTGCTACGCGTCGTGTCGCGGTAAGTGTGGTGTTTTTTAAGGATTGTGAAATTGTAAAATCATTTTGATCGTCAGTGTCCCTTTAAGGTTCCGGTACAAAAACACGCGAACTTCAGTAGAGAACACGGGCAGCGACAAACCAAAATATACTTATTTCGTAGCGTGTGCCAGACAGCTCCAGCGCCCAAGATTGATGCTATCCCGGTTATGAATTCTAGGTTAGATTGATATTATACCGGCTTTCGAAATACCACGTATCACCGCATTACAAAGCTGTTCCAGCGCACTGCGCCCCACCTTTGAGTATTGGATATTGACTCTGCATTGCACTTTGTCGAAAAAAGACACTGCGCTGCGTATACGCTACAACAGTAATCAGTAATTGCTTTCTTCAGCCAAGGGAAAGCCTCCAACGCGGCGAATGGCAGGTTGAGATTCCGGACTTTTCGGGACTACATGTCTTATAGCTTTGTCACATAGTATACATTCGCAAAACCAACCGTGGTCGCTTAGCAGGTGAGACGTTCTGCTACTCAGCTGAAGGTTGTGGGTTCGATTCTAAGCCATGGTGGCCGCATTTTGTTGGAGAAAATACGCAAAAGGGCATGGTCACATTGGCTTGGGTACATGCTCAAGAACTTTAGAAGGTCGGAATTAATCTAAAGTAGCCCGCTGAAAATGATAGGTGTAACCTTAAAAAACGAACGGGGGTCAGAGAATGAAGCGGGGTTAAAGGTATCGTGTGTTAAAGTAAAAAAAAATGGACATGGGTCGGAATTGTAGTGCGTAGGCAGGACAGCCGCTGGCCATTAAGGGTAATTGACTGGATCCCGAGAGAAGGCGAACGTGTGATGGGAGGCGGGAAATTGGACGGGCAGTTGAGATTAAGAATTTTGCCGGTATAACATGGCTGTGGAAAGCACAGTGAGGGTTGATTGGCAGAAAATGGGAAAGGCCTTCGCCATGCAGTGAGAGTAGTCAGACTGATCATGATGTTGATACATACTGCGGCTGGCCTCATACTCATATCGTGTTTTTTGGCCCATTAACACTTTCGTGACCACACGTGATCTCATCGTTAGTAGGTTAACGATGAGTTAAAGTTCAAATTGCTGCACCCTCTCAGTGGTTCTGCATATAATAATTGCGTTATTATTGTGATATAGAAGTCTGAGGATCTGTATTCAGTGTTGCAATTTTGTATTCTTCCCGCCACCTCCATTGTAATGCCCTTCGTCGCTGCGGGTACTATGACAAATAAATAAACTCCCATCAAAGGGCAAAAGAGGAAGCACACGAGTTCCGCTGGTGTGTGTGTGTGTGTGTGTGTGTGTGTGTGTGTGTGTGTGTGTGTGTGTGTGTGTGTGTGTGTGTCTGTGTGTTCATATAGCGGGAAGATCTTAAGGTTTATTCGAAGTCTGGAAGGTAAGCTCTTGCGGTTCCGACTGTGACATCGAAATCACTCAAGGATCTTCCACGAAAACGGTGAATTTTGACGGACTCATACGAATTCGAGAGGGAATTTCTGGATGATGGCATTAAGCTCAGACATAGAAGACGGATTCAATTTTTCAGACTTAGTATGGATGATGACAGCGCTTCACACCGCTCCGCGAAATCAGCATGTGTTGTTTTGTAGGCGAGTTTTGCTCTCCCTCTGGAGATTTCATTGCTTAGTGGAAAACAGCGCATCACAACGATGACAAGAAAGACCAAACAGGACTAGCGCAGGGCGAGTGGGTACCAAATCATTTAAATTAGTCTTGCTCGAGTACATGACGTATACAGTGTATGTACCGTACTTATCCAGTGCACTGTGTTTTTTTTCGCAATGGTCTTTTCGCCCTGTGTTTCCCCGCATGACCATCTACCGTGCAGCTAGCCGAAACCAGTATTGCCCGGGGGCCAGGACCCCCTTTTCACTCATTCCATCTCTCCCCCTCACCGTCTATTTATTGTATCATGAATCGTGGCCTTCTGTTTCGTTTTGGGTAACACTCTTAATTTGTTCTTGTTGACCCTTTATTGTGTCATGTGCTGTGATTGATAGATGGTTAAATGCTGATGCTTTAACTGTGTCGCGGCCTTTGATTTTGCTTGTTCTGGTTAACAGACATTCGATAACCTTCTCGTTGTTTGCAGGTGTTTCGGTTTGTTTACGCGCACCTGTGCTACGTCTGCCGTATACACGCCGCGCGGTGGTTTGTTTACGGAGGCACATTGTGGGCCGTGCTTCGCCCCTAAAATGTATGCGAACTATAGACAGTGTTCGCGAAAAACGTCGTTGTCCCTGGAACACGGAACCACTGCGATGCTTCTTAGACAAAATTAATGCATAAGATGAGCGTGCAACAGTAGGCTATGAAAGCATTATAACATACTCACATGACTTTCGCAGAATTTTCTTACGTCAAGAGGCTCCGATTCCGCACTCCCGCTTTTGCCAAGATGCTGCTGGTCCAGGTACTTCACTTCAGGGACCCTAGAGCCCGTTCTGCGCTAATGCGTCGCAAGTGCGAAAACTCTTGTGAATTCGTACAACCGAAGTCGAGTACCACAATGAAAAAGAACGGTTGTTTAAAACTCTTGTAATTTGATTTTGACGCACGGAGCTTTTTCTAAACGTCAGTTAGGCTACAAATTCTTCCCGCAAGACTAACGGCGTTGGCGATGGCGGTGATAGTATGTAGATCGGCCCACCGAAAAGTTCTTGCACCATCATCTTTCTGCGATGTAGGTGGGCGACAGTTAGGTATCGGGTAATTTGACTTCCTATTGTCCACCTCGGTGAATTAGTGGCTAGGGTGCTCCACTGCTGACTCGGAGGTGCGAGTTACATCCTGGCCTTAGCTGTCACATTTAGATGAGGCGAAATGATAGAAATCCGTGCACTGTGTGATTTCAGTGCACCTGAAGAACATCGAATGGGTGAACTTTCCGGAATACATTGCAGGGTTTCTCGTAATCATGTCGCGGTTCTTAGACGTAAAACTTGTCCTTCTTTACCTATTGCCCGTGGCGCGTACCCACTTTGGGGGATTGACCGAAAATTATGGGGTTTTTATAATATAGTACGCTGTTTGAGAACAACAGAGCTTATATAATAAAAAAGATTACAGATGACCTTGACAGTCATATTTCATTTAAGGCATAAAGTTATTTAAAAAATAAAGCATTCCTAAATTAGAGCAATACTCTGATTTTTATGCGTGTAGAATGAGTAGACACGTTAGGATAATAATGTAAATAATTAGGTAAGCGACTACATTTATTATATAGCCCCTGACCGCCGCGTTTATACTCTCGCGCTAGAGAACCCAGAAATCGAGGCTTCAAAAGACAAAATGACTGGCGCAGATAAATCCATATCAATACCACGTAATGGTACTTTCTAAAACAGTTTTTTTTACGGCGTAAATGTAGCGCAAACAAAAAGACGAGGAAAACAAAGGGAACGCCACAAGGGTTTTCCGTACAGTAGTAAATCGCCAGCAGGTCAAAAAGAAATGATCTATTGTTTCTATGGTTCCCCACAGAATGCGCAGAGTGGTGATGGTGTCTGAGCAGACCTGTGTTTGTAGAAATTTAGATTCGGTACCCTTGATCCAGGTGAGGACGCATTCCTTTGAGATGGCCATATCCCACTCTCTATGCAATGGCCCCACCGCAGTTGCATAGTGGCTAAGATACTCGAGTGCAGACCTGCAGGTCGCGGGAGCGAATCACGGCTGCATTTTAGATGGAGGCGAAAATGCTGTAGACCCGTGTGCTCAGATTTGGGTGCACGTTAAAGAACTTTAGGTTGTTGAAATTTCCGGAGCCCTCCACTACGGCGTCTCTTATAATAATACGGTGGTTGTGGGACGTTAAATCACACATACGATGGCTTTGGAACTTTAAAGCCCACATCTTTTTTTTTTCGCAATGGCAAAAAAAAATGGCGGAGGGGTGGGAGCACGGGGTCCGTGTGCCACCCATTGGCTACGTTCCCGATCCATATTCGGAGTCCTGTTAATGCGCATTTACTCACCTGAACAACAAAGCGAGGAGTGGTGTTGCGAGGAATACCAGTAACGGGGTCGATGCCATCTTTTTTCAAGAACCTTTGTGCTCCGACAAGAATGATGTAAGGTCGTCTTTAGTGATCTGCGCGAGGGATGCGAAATCAACCACAGCGGATTTGTAGTCTTACTTGCCTTTCGTTTTCAGTTGCATCTTTTCTGATACGAAATACGAGTAATCTCTAAATGCATGCAGCCGTTTTATTGAAGTTTCTTCGTTTCACAAACTCTGCGTGCACACATCTGGAGGCAGCTGTTGCTTTAATGGCTTATTCACGTCGTCTTTCTTTTGTTAATTTTGAAGAAGACTTGAGTCCTCGGTCATAGAGAACTGTAATTAGTAGACCTGATGTTTTGTTCATGTGTGGCATGAACAGACTGGACAGCTGGGTTGTCAAGGAACAAGTCAACTCCATAGTATATTCTGCGTTGGTAGTTATAGCCGAAGGTGGAAAGGGTTAGAAAAGGTGAGGGCCAGGAGTACGCACGAGGCAATCATGCATGTAGATAGCACATGTGCTTTCATCAGATATGATACATCCTCCTTCCAAACAGTTGACGAATATAATGCGGCTGGCTTGTCTGCTGGAACTGCTCGTCATAACCCAGACGCTCTGGCGGCCGCATCTGTCGGTGACTGCATCTCAGTGGTTGAGGCGATGGCTGCTGAGCTTCCGTGGGCGAGGCTGCGGTGGTCGATGACGCCTCACCTTGAAATGGGATGTGATTTTGGCACAATCTTCGTCGTCTGATGAACCGACACTATATGGTTCCTTCGTCGCCAGAAGGTGCCGACGGTTGCGCCTCAGCACGGTGTTATCTGTGCGTACGTAGAAGGACCGTAAGCCGGCCATTCAAGCAAACCCCGTCGTTGTCGCAGAGGCCAGGTAGGGTGCGCCTATGATGACTTCTCTGCCGGTGTTTCTTGACGAGCGTTTGCTGACGCTGGATTGAAGTCTGGCAATGGTGTGCGCAGCCACCTTCCTTGCAAGAGTTCGCCCGGAGACCGGCCATCTTCAACAGGACTCGCCCTGTAATTCAACAAGCCCAGCCAGAAACACTGTCCTGCAGCTTTTGTTTTCTTTAGGATGCGTTTTACAACTTGTACACCCTTTTCCGCGAGCCCGTTCGGTTGCGGGTACTGCGGGCTTGATTTCACATGCTTAAAGTTGTAACGCTTTGTGAAAATAACAAACTCTTGGCTGCTAAACTGTGGGCCATTATCTGTACAAACCTCGGCTGGTATGCCGTACCTTGAAAATATTGCACTCAGTCTATCGATGACAGTACTGGATCTTGTATCGGGCAGTAGCTCCAACTCAGGGAAATTGAACATCAAGTCATAGGCGCACAAATAATGTCTTCCCGATTACTGAAAGAGATCGACACCGATACGGTACCATGGCTGAGTAGGCGTTGGTTGCATTATTAAAGGCTCCGATGGCTGCTTATAAGCGTATGTCTTGCAAGTTGGACATCTTTCGATCAAGGACTGAATTTCTGAGTTTATATTTGGCCAGTAAACCATTTGTCTTGCTCTAGCTTCACACTTTAGCTGGCCAAGATGGCCTGCGCGGATCCGTTTCAACATGTCGCTACACATGCTTGTCGGTATCACCACTTTAGTGCCTTTCAATAGAATGCCGTTTACTACGGATAGCTCGGCGGCCACCGGTTTCAGGGGGCCATCGACAGGCTCTCCCTTGGCAAGCTTTCTTAGCACTGTGCCAAGATATGGATCGAGAGCTGTTTCCTGTGCAAGTTTTCTAGTTGTAGTTTCACTTACAAGTGCTGATACGACCATGACGGCATTGATCTCGACGTCACTCGTGCCTGCAGCTCCCTTGATTCAAGGAACAGGTGATCGGGACAGCATATCAGCATGGGCCATCTGTTTACCAGTAATGTACGTCAGCGTGTAATCATATTTCATCAATCTCAAGAAAAATCGTTGCACTCTGGGTGGCATATCGCTTATGCCTTTCTTTGATATGTCTATCAGCGGACTGTGATCACTCTCGAGGGTGATGGGGCGGCCATAAACAAAATGATTGAATTTTTCACAACCAAAAACTGCAGCCAAAGCCTCTTTTTCAATTTGTGAATATATTTGCTCCGATTCTGTTGAAGCTCTCGACGCATAGGCTACCGGCTGTTAGCAGTCTCCATGACGTTGCAGAAGTGCCGCGCCAACCCCACTTTGAGAGGCATCTGCAGTTACCTTTGTCTCCAGATTTGGATCAAATATAGCAAGCACTGTGGCATTACTTAAATCCTGGCATATATCCTGCCACTTGCTTTCGTGGTTTGGTGTCCAATCAAAGATGGCATCATGTTTCATGAGAGAACGTAAAGTAGACGTACGCTGTGAGAGAGCTGGTAGGTACTTGCTGAAGTAGTTAACTACTCCCAGTAGCCTTTGGACAGCCAATTTGTCCTGAGGTCTTGGCATTTTCAAAAGACCGTCATCAAGTTCAGGATTCGGCCTAATACCCTTGTCGCTAATGATGTCACCCAAAAAGAGCACTTCTTGTGGGCCGAAGCGACATTTGGATGCATTGAAGGTAAGGCCTGCTTTTTCAGCTGTTTCGAATGCTCTGCGCAGCCTCTCATCATCCTCAGCCCTGGTCCTTCCCCAAATTAACACATCGTCTATGTAAAGCGTACACCGGCAAGACCATCAATAACCTCGTTAAGGGCCTTTTGAAACACTTCGCTCGCCGACGCTCTACCGAATGGTAGACGAAGAAAGCGATACCGGCCGAAAGGCGTCGTGAATGTGCATATCTTCGACGATTGTTCGTCTAATGCGATTTGATGAAATCCCTCATTTGCGTCGAGCCGCGAAAAGAACTTCGCGCCTGCTAAGTCTGCTTCAATATCCTCTCGGCGCGGCATTTGGTAGTGCTCCCTCTTGATGTTTTCGTTGATGCGTGTAGGGTCCATGCAGACCCGCAATTTGCCGTCTTTCTTTAGTACAATGACAAGGGAGCTTACCCGATTTGTGGGGCTGCTCACCTTCTGGATGATGCCCTCCTTTTCCATTCTGTCCAGTTCAGTACGTAGAGGCTCACGAAGGGACAGAGGAACCCTCCGAGCTGGCTGGACGACTGGCACGGCATCCCTGGGCAGCTCAATATTGTATTCACGTAAGGCGCATCCTGTTCCGTGGAAAAGACGTGGAAACTCCTGGACAATTTCTTCGGTGTCGTTCGTCGTCACGCTGTCAACAGCCCGCTGTACGATTCCAAGCTTTTCGCTGGTGTCCAATCCTAAGATAGTGCTGTGGTCCTTATTTACTACAAAGCATTCTGCGCACGCCTTGCGACCACCAATCTCGATAAGCGCGGAAAACGTGCCGATGTGCTTGATCGGGTTGCCACCATATGATCCCAGAACTGCGCTACTGGGCATCAGGGTTGTCGTCTTGAGCTTGCGAAATATTGAAAGTGGCAGAATATTGGCCTGCGATCCTTTGTCCACCTTGAAGGGGATCTACTTGCCACCAATACATGCGTTCACACGCCAGTCCCGTTTTCTGCTTGCGCAGCTGCTGGCGACATTCAGCACTGCGAAATCGTCGCTCTGATGTTGTACTTCATACACGCGCTCTTTCTCACTGCAACAAGACGCGAAGTTGCTGCGGCCTTTACACGAGTAACATACTTTTCAGTACGCCGGGCAGAATCTGTAGGTTGCAACAATTGCATTTTAGGTCGTTCCTGGACCCTCTAGGGGTGCTCTTACTGGCTGGGACAGCATTCATATCGAGTTCTTCCTTTGTTTTCTGCCAAAATTCATTTTGACGAGCTGGTGTTTCCGCCGCCTTGCAAAGGATGATTACTTTTTCCAAGGTCAATTTTTTGTCTTTGTGCATCTTTTCTCGAAGCCTTGGCGAGTTTGTTCCAAAAATCCTCTGTACATTTTGCCCATTAGATTTTATTACATCGCTCCCCCTAGCGTACGTCGCCGCACTAAATCGAACGATTGCCTTCCACCAATGACACGCGTCACATGTGACATCATTCCTATTTTATAGCATCTCGCATCTTTCATCAACTACAAGTACCGCTTTCTAGTTTATAACATCTTGCATCTTTTCATCATCAGCTACAAGTACCACCATCTAGTAAACACTACAAGAACTAAACAAGAGGTGGCTACATACAGGAGACGGTACCGCCATCTAGTGAACACTGCAAAAACTAAACTAGAGGTGGCTACATACAGGGGACGGTACCGCCATCTAGTGAACACTGCAAAAACTAAACTAGAGGTGGCTACATACTGGGGACGCACAGCCCACGCCCTAAGGAGCTTCGCCCCTAAAACAATTTGGTCTCGCACCATGTTATCCGCCATGGTCCCGAAGTTGCAGTGCTGCGCTTATTTTTTAAGCTCGCGTAGAAACCGCTCAAAGGGCTCCGCCTCACCTTGACTGCGGGAACGAAACACGTATCGCTCGTGTATTTCATTTCGCTGCTCCAGGCAGTAATCTTCGAATTTGGCAATTACGGTGCTGAAATCCTCCTTGTTTTCTTCTCCGCCGAACACAAAATTGTTGAAAACGTCCAAGGCTTCCTCCCCCGCAACGCAAAGGAGCAGGGCCGTTTTCGCTGCTTCCGACCTCGGATTAGCTTGGCATGCCGTCGCTTGCAGAAAAAAATTCTAACTGCTGATGAAACCGCGTCCAGTTCCTTCCTCCATCAGCTGTCAAACGTAGTGGTTCAGGCGGCCTCAGTTGATCCATGTCGTTGCTTATACGTTGCCCACTTCTGACACCATGTTTCATTCGTGTGTGGAATGAACAGACTGGACAGCTGGGTTGTCAAGAAAGAAGTCAACCCCATCGTTTATTCTGCGTTGGTAATTATAGCCGAAGGTGAAAAGGGTTAGAAAAGGTGAGGGCCAGGAGTACGCACGAGGCAATCATGCATGAAGATAGCATATGTGCTTTCATCAGATATGATACACCTGATATATTGTTCAACTAAAAAAAAAACATTGTGTGTTTTATAAGCCTTCGTCTACAACGGGCTTTATTCGCATTTTGGAGATACGTAAGGTGTGGCTTAGGTTTAATGCGGACCATGCATGGTACTTCGCAAGCGTTCATTGTTCGGTATTCCGCGAAGATTGTACAAAAAAAAACGTTAAAAAAACTGTTCAAATAACCCGAACAATCTTTTCAAGCCTAACATGCTGTGATCACGACACGCACAATATGCAAGTATGATGTACTCAAGTGCGCAGCTTTCCCACGAAGTGTGAGCAATATTCCTGCAATGCGCTGTCCCTCGCGCTGTATTCCTGCGCATGATTTATGGGGCGAGTAATTAGGCACGCTGGAGTTGTCATCTGTGTGTTTGTTTGTTGCTATTACTTTCCTATTGTTGATCTCTGACGTCGCAGTTACTGTTGTGGTCGTCAGGTTTATTGTTGTTAGATCATAGTGTTATAGTTTAAGATTTTTGCAAATTTATTCATTGTTGAAGCTTTCTTCTATTGTATGAAGTTTTTGAAATTGGGTCTGTAATATACCTCTGTCTTCCACTTGGCACAAACTCTGTGGATAAAATATTTAAAATATTGAACAAGCACATTATTCAGTTACTTGATATTCTAAATAAATCCATATATGTATGTTCTTTTGTAAAAATTGCACATGATCCTTATCGCGCCTCCTAATTCTGGCTTCACTAGCACAGTCATGCCATGATTAGGCTGCGTAAAAAGGAAATACGTATTTCTAGACGTTAGTGACTGAGGGAACTAATAAAGGTAACTTAAAATTTTGTGGTTATTCTGACATCATTGCTTCCTGAATTTTGGTCTATTGTGAAAGTGTGAAGATCGCTTTATTTGTCTTTTTTGAGACCAGCGAAGAATCAATTGTGAGCGTGCCTTTACGCTCGCAATAAATTTCATTGTCTTCATTGTCCGTGTCTTCGCTGTGCACCGAAAGAATAATCACGAGCACTCCATACTAGTTAGCGCCGTTGAGAATAGTCACAGCAGTTAATCGAAGCATTCAAAAACTTCTGGTCAAGTTCAGCGAAATTCTGAACTGGTCCTCATGCTCGTCGAGAAAGAAATGCATACTGGAGAGGACGAGCCTCATTTTATGTCTCAATAAAACCGCCTCTCGCTAACAGGTCACTTCGAATTCAGGAATAAGCGACAAAGAAAGTTTGGACATCTAAACCATTCGATACACGAGGTCGTGCTGCTTGCTAAGGAAAACAAAGCAACGGCTGGCCATTCATCGCATAACTAGTAAAATATTCGAAGCAGGCTCTCCTATAGGCGACCTCGAAGTATCAGTCTTGCGAAATCGAAGGAAGCATTCCGTTCTTAATGAAAACTGCGTCGAAAACCTCGACAGCGATCATTTGGTTCAACATGGAAACTGAAATAAAACTGCGCAGCGGTTGAAACACAAGTGCTGTCTTGTTCTACTTGTGTTCCCTCCCTCGTGCAGTTTTTATTTAGTTTTCTTTGCACATATTCGTTTGAGTTCATTGATGCGCGCACTACAGTCCGCCCCGCAGGTGTATTGGTTGAGGAGGAGGAGGAAGAAAGTTCAAGCGGAAGGACAGGGAGGTTAGCCAGTTCTTAGACGGGCTGGCTACCCTGTGCTGGGGAAAGGGGTGAGGTGAATAGAAGATGGTAAAAAGAAATATTGCGAAGAGAGAAAGAGAGAAATTACAAAAAATAGCGACAAAGGAAAGGCAACATAAGAGTATAAGACATTAAAGTATGTCTCTGAGGCGAGTTGTCCGCAAAAAGCGTAGTAAAGCTCTCAAAGCCTTCTGGGTTGAGGATGGGCTCGGCCAATGACCCAGAATCCTAGCGCTCTATATCCGACCCGAGTTTTGGTCCCGGCCACGGCCATCGCATTTGCATGGAGGTGAAACGATAGAAGCCCGCGTACCCTGTGATGTGCAGTTCACGTCGTATGGCACCAGAAGGTCGGCCATCGCATTTGCATGGAGGTTAAACGATAGAAGCCCGCGTACCCTGTGATGTGCAGTTCACGTCGAATGGCACCAGAAGGTCGCAATTTCCGGAGCCCTTTACTACAGCATTTATAATCATATTGTGCTTTTGGTACACTACCCCAAATGTTATAATTATGCGCCCACTACATGTGATCCGCGTACTCGCAAATCAGGCAAGCTCTCTTTTCTTGGAAGGTAGCTGACGTACTCTCTCGTGTCCTTCAACGAGTTCTCAATTCCAGGGATTCCTTGCGCTAGCTCAGCACTAATGCGCCGTAAAAGTGGAACTTTTGTGAAACGTTTATTATAACTTTTTAATTGCCTTGATATGAAACACTCTTCCATTCGCGCATCTATCCATACGTCGGTTAGTCCATCTATCAGTTAGTCCATCGGTTAGTGCACGCATCTGCCCATCTGTCCGTCTGTCGATTCACCTGTCCGTCCATCTGTCCTTTATACGAGTCGGTTACTTCAACGTAGACATCTTGAATTTTAGGACCTACCTTCGCTCACTGTTCGTCGTGCACTTCGCGGAAATATGTAGACTTTTTTTTTTCAAAGCTTGCTTCAATATTATATTACTTGTTCTTTCTAAGTCTTTGTCGAAAGTGCTGTAGTCTGCTTTTCAAACGCGTGTATTGCGTTCACGCTACTGAGACCAAGTTACCATGCACCCCAGGGACGTGAGCACAAACTTGATTTCCGATGGAGGCGAAAATGTAGTAGGCCCGTGTGCTCAGATTTGGGTGCACGTTAAAGAACCCCAGGTGGTCGAAATTGCCGGAGCCCTCCACAACGGCGTCTCTCATAATCATACGGTGGTTTTGGAATGTTAAACTTCACATAAGAATAATAAATAAATAAATAAATAAATAAATCAAACAAACAAACTTGAAATCGAATGAGAACGAATGTTTTCGGCTAAAGAAAGTTTTCCTATACATTTGGGGGGGGGGGGGGAGGAGTACATTTACTGCAGTCGGGTATACGGCTTAACTGCGGAAATGTGGCTGCATATTTCAGCAGCCATGATGTATATGCTGCTCATACCAGCAACACACTATAGAGCCTGCGCATTAGTCACTATTCTCAGGCTTTCAGGCACCATTCTGACAGTTGTGTGCTGGCTGGCAAAAGACGTGCATTTCTGTTTCGCGATTAGGTCGTTACTGAAGATGCTACATGCGACCCGTGACAATGGGCATTGTGAACAGTCTTCGTTCGCACACGTTGCAAGCTGCGGCGACCTGTCTCGACAAATGCGAGGCTCACTCTTTCAGATTTTTAGCCATGTTTAGAAAGTATGTTCTTCCTTAGTTTACTAGACTCTCGAACGACGCGAGAACGTCCAACCGACGCTACAGACGTCATACTTCAGGGGCGACGCTACACACGTCATACTTCAAGGACAATGCAACGCGAATGCAACGCCATGTCCAATCGAGAAGTCCCACTGCATGCGGCGCAAAAGGCTTGTCTGCTAACACCAATCGGCTATTTCAACTTCATTTACGGGTTTCGTTTCGCCTTCACTTTATTGCGCAGTCCTTCGGCGCACATGAACAATCGTATGTTCCAATGTGCGTCTGAAAAAATAAAGAAAAATACTCGGGGAGATCACAAAATACGAGTTGGAGACGCTTATTACGAGTTCACTTCTTGTTTACAGAGCACATAGAACGACACTTCTAGGAGTGTTGCCGAGTGCCCGAATGCCAAGTTCCGTTGTTTTCACTCCGCAATGCAGATGGCTCGGCATTCCTGTTCGGAACGGAAGTTGTTCAAATTTCCTCCACAGCCCGAATAGTAGAACGGAAAGCAGTGGTTCTTCTCCGCGCTGAAGTAGTAGCGCACCGACCAGGACTGGCACGGTCCTTGCTCCACTTGTGTACGGCAGTACATGTGATAGTTCACTGGAAAGTGAGAAAATAATGAATATTCATCACAACGACTTGAAAAAAATAAAAAGACGGGCGTAACTTCCGCATCAAGAAAACTCGACTTGCATGCTTGCTCGCTTGTTTCTCAATTTGTGGCTTCTATACGCACCACTGCAAATCGGCCGTTAAACCAGCGGTTAATGTAAGGTAGATTTTAATCTTAAGAAGCGATGAGGAAGAAATCAATCGGCACAGGAAGAAAAAAATAAGATTGACCGGACTATATACAGTAATAAAATAACATGAAATCCAATGAACTAATGAAAGGAATGCTGAAGTACAAAAATTTAATAGAGTTTTTTTAACAATTTTCTTTCTGTCAACAAAAAAATTTGTTCGCACACTGCAGTGATTTTCTCGACAAATGCGAGGCTGCCGCGTAAGCAGAAAAAAAAAAGATGGGAAAGAGCACAGAATTGCTGTCACAGATTTCCAGTTCTGCGGGATTTTTCTAAAATTGCGCTTTTTCCTTTTTCCATCCTTTCTTTTTTTCCTTCTGCTTGCGCAGCAGGTAGAGTTTTCAGTATGAACTCACCAGCTTGCAAAGTATTGCTACAGCAATTATTATAACAAGGAATCTCCTTGATTGCTGCTGCGGCGGCTGCATTCCCAATGGAGGCGTAAATGTTGTAGGCCCGTGTGCTCAGATTTGGGTGCACGTTAAAGAACCCCAGGTGGTCGAAATTTCCGGAGTCCTCCACTACGGCGCCTCTCATAATCATGGTGGTTTTGGGACGTTAATCTCCACATATCAATCAATCTCCTTGATTGCTCTCTTCAAAAACGCAAGCTCGTGGCACTGTTATATTATCGCAGGCTTTGTCGCGACCTCCTTGTGCCGAATATCTCGCGTCATAATTGCTCACATTGTGTGTCAGGTTCGCGACTAGACAACCCATTTAAAGTACTATCTCCTTTTGTACGCACATATATGTATCGTGATTCACCACTACCTTTAGCAGTGTATACCGTTCGATTAAGCTACCGAGTGACAGCCTATCCATCAGTAATCATAATTTTGTTAAGCAATGAAACGTTTTTCCAAGCGTTGTTATTTGTGCAAGTGCTTACTTTTCGTGCGGTTTATTTTCTTTTTGCCTTACATGACTGTATCACTGGGTCCTAAGAGTGTTCCGTTTTTTTTTTTGATGCACGTTGTTATGATTACTGTTTACACCTTCTCTTCCTCTCCCCCCCCCCCCCCCCGCCCCTGTCGTGATCGGCCTGTAGAGAGTATGAATAAATATTGTACACTGTCAAGTCTTCAGGCAAGGTACGGGTTTTATCTTTTCTTCTCACTTTTTTTGCGGGAGGAAAAAGAAAATAAAGGTTCGACAAACAGTGGCACAAGCCGCACTTCCAACACTTTTGACAGTCGTATATCATGTGTTTTAAAGTTAATTTACAGCTGAAAAAAAAAAACTAGAGGACAGTAGTAACAGTCGTTGCTCCCAGAAGAAAAGCAAGGGGGCTCACGTGGCCAGCAGGTCCTCATGCACCTCTGTTTGCTTCGGAAGTTGTTTCCGGTTCCGCCGCACCCGCTGTACGTGAACCGGTAACACTGTCCCACTCCCCAGTGGAAGTAGTACCGGTACAGCTTCCCGCGACAGGGCCCGGCCTCGGGTGCCACGAAGCAGTTTGGAGGCTTGCCGGAACTGAATGGCTCAACCGTGCCGTTACTGCTACGTGGATCCATTGCGACGGGATCGACAACCCCCTGAGCTCTGGTTGTCACTGTCCAGAAATGAGAGAAACGTGAAACAAACTTTTGCAGTTCAACTGATCCTATACCAGCAGGCTTTAGCAAAGAGCCTCATATAAGCCTCGCCGCGGTGGTCTAGTGGCTAAGGTACTCGGCTGCTGACCCGCAGGTCGCGGGATCGAATCCGGGCTGCGACGGCTGCATTTTCGATGGAAGCGGAAATGTTGTTGGCCCGTGTGCTCAGATTTGGGTGCACGTTAAAGAACCCCAGGTGGTCGAAATTTCCGGAGCCCTCCACTAAGGCGTCTCTCAAATTCATATGCTGGTTTTGGGACGTCAAACCCCACATATCAGTCAGTAAAGAGCCTCATATAGAATCTCTTACTGTATTCGTAAGCTCCTTGTTCATTGTTTAAAACAAGGCCACACTGTAGTTTAGAGGGTCACTAAGGGACACTGGTTTTGTTGCCACAGTTGACATGGGGATATGGGCCTTTGTCAAGCTGTTTTGTACAGCTTTTTTCTTCTGTCCCAGCCACTTACTCTACAACTGGACGTGGTAAATAAACTAAGCTCTTTAAACTCTTGTCTCTAAAGAGCAAAAGCATTTTTCGCGTATTAGTAAAGCGAAATTCCCAATCCCAAAAACACCGCTCCTACTGCGATACGACGCTTTCTTTTTAATTCCCGCACCAAGCATTGTAACGTCATACATTTCGACAGCGTCTACTGGCTCCTCAACTTTCCAATGAGTAAAAACGAAGTGCATTGTCGTCTGTGGTTGTTATAGACTAAGCACAGGAAGTTTCGCAATATTTCATTGAGCCAATGTCGCGAAAATACGAAAAATACACTTTGAAATGTTTGATGTCACGTGCTTGGATCCGTATGAATTTTCTCTGGCTTCGCACTACAATCGCGTTGTTCTTACTATGCAATATCAATAATGAAATGACAAACCCTTTGAAAAAGGGTTAACAAAAGATCAAGTTACGACTTGTGCTTTTCAAACGAATCATGGCGGAGCAGTTTAAGTGTTTCTAGTCTAATCATTAAAAAAATTTTGACAAAGTTTATGTCACCATTTTTTTGCGTGTCTCTGTCTTAAGACATTTAGGTTGCAAACTTGCTTAAAAATGTGCAGGTGTGGATGCGCTTCATGCGGTAGACTTACCAGTACATGCTGAAAACACCAGTATTCCTACCAGGAGGTGTGTACCTGGGAAGATTCATTGTATTAGGAAGACATGTTTGATTTCGTTTTGAAGGTGCAAAGACCTAAGTGGTTATATAGCGGTATAGTAGGTTGTATAGCGAATCGGGCCGACATGATATAAAAAGAGCTTACTAGAAATGCTCATGCTTTATAGTATAGAGAAACTGATTATTTATCTCGACCATATCAATATCTCAATATCAATAAAGGCTAATAAAGAGGGAGGTCAAATCAAGTTAGCTCTTGTGGATGCTTATTTTTGTAGTTACGTTTCGCAAAATATTCTAGAAGCTTTGAAATAAGAAATATAAAAGAAGCACACTGTTTAATTGTTTAGTGCACCAATATTTGAATAAAAATAGCTTTTTACTGGGCTGCATGGAATAAAGTAGACAAAATTTGGGCTATAGACATTACAGATCACCTTTATGTACACTCCTTATCTGCTAGTACAAAAGTTAAACATTATCCACAGTAACTGTTTTCCAAGCCAAGTCTTAGTAATAAGGCACATCGAGTACAGCTAACTTTTCTAAAGAAATCTGCTTTGGTCCAGTTAATGAAAATTTTACTGCTAAAGTTGCTATGTGGTCACGATAGCCAATTTTGTGCTGTAGTTGTCTCCCACCATCGCCCTATCCACCAGTCTCCGTTAGCGCAATGAAATGAAAAAAAAAATCGAAAGTCAGATGGTATTTGAAAGCGGACTCCAGAGTGGCGGTCACGTATTCTACGGCGCAGCCTCATTGTTTTCCGAAAGTACTTCTGAAAAAAAGAACCCAATACAGACGTCATGTCGGGCCCGTAATCACATTGACATGTAATATAGCGTGGTAGAATAGTACAATAGCATACAGGCGCCACACAATGCGAGTTCCGTAACTACTTCGACTTTTAATGCTTCCTACTTGTTACGGAAGACTCGGCCGTTATACTTCGTCATCCACGGTATGATCAAATTGTACGTAGAGTCGTACGTATACGTGTAGCGGGTACCGCGCTTCTCCGCGGAATGTGGGTCATTGCCTGTTTCACAAAAAAATTACGGTGATGGGTACCTGCTTTAGTCGTCAATAAAGAGTTTAGAACGGACTCTCGACTGCAGGCCACTCTTCCCCCTTTCGTTCTGACTGTGTTGACTGTTCTGCGCAGCGCTGAAGTGTTTATATATATATATATATATATATATATTGTACCGAAGCATAGTGGCGCCAGCTATGTGCCAGCGTGAAAGAAGACGTTGATGTCCGTGTGTGGCTCGTGCTTGCCGGGTTCCTGCCTGTACCAGCTTGTTGCGGCTAACGTTTCTGGAATAATAACCTGTGTTTTTACGCAACCTTGCTCGTTGCATTTGGTGGAAACGTGCTGGGTAACGTCCTGGAGCTCCGCAGCCGTAAGCTACCATCTCAGTCCACGATGACCGAGCGCGTCGATCCCCCACAAGGCTCTTCCACGCTGCCACCCGTCATGTGTTCTGGTGTACTTCGTCTGCGTGACCCACCAGTATACAACGGCACTGAAGATCAAGATGTCGAGGACTGGCTGGTAGAGTACGAGCATGCCAGCGCGATTAACAAGTGGGATGACCCTGCGAAGCTGACTCACGTCATCTTCTACTTGACGGGTTTGGCCAACCTATGGTTCACCAACCACCAAGCCGACATCCCCACCTGGTCGGCTTTCAAAGAGGCTGTCACCTCGTTTTTCGGTCGTCCAGCCATGCGTAAGCTTCGTGCTGAACTGGGACTGCGGGGACGATTTCAGCAAAATGGTGAGAGCTTCACGAGCTACATTGAGGATGTGATCAGCCTCTGTAGGCGAGTTGATGCCAAGATGACGGAGGCTGACAGAATAAAGAATATAATGAAAGGCATTGATGACGATGCTTTTCATATGCTTGTGGCCAAAGACCCACAGACCGTCACGGCCGTGATTCAGTTATGTCAAAGTTTCGATGAGCTGCGCAAGCAACGAGTTTCTACACGTCGCGCTAATACGCAAACAGCTGATATTTCGGCCTTGGAGTGCAAAAGCAGTGGCCCCGACTACAGCGTGTTAATGCCTCAAATTCAGCAGTACATCCGGGAGGAAGTTGCTCGACAGCTCTCTCTTGTCGCCACCATCAACGAGACCCCCACAACACTGGACCACTCACTTCGCCGTGCTATTCAGACGCAAGTTGCCGAGGCTCTCCCTTCGCCCGCATCCCCAATATCAGTGGCTGCACCGCTGACTTATGCAGAAGCCGTCCGCCGACCTCCTGCCCAACCGCCGCTTCCTTCATACAGTCCAGCCAACAACTACTACAGGTCACCAGTTTCAGTTTATCCGGTAAATCGGCCCTTTCCACCACCTCGAGCACCTGCAAATTCTTGGCGTACTCCGGATAACCGGCCCGTTTGCTACAACTGCGGTATTCCAGGACATGTCGCGCGCTACTGTCGTCGCCGTGGATTCTATTTTAATGATGTGCAGCATTCCGGCAACATACCTCGGCAATCAGAATCGCATGTGACACCCGATTCACATGACCCCCGTTCACGTCGACCAGACTTCAGCCGACGTCGATCTCCTTCACCCCGTCTTCGGTCTCCTTCCCCCATGCTTCGCCGTTCCAACCACGCACAGGAGGAAAACTAACAGTCGCAGTTCCTGAGGCAAGAGCTGCGCCACCGACGAAATTTCCAAGGCCTCATCTTTCGCCCCCTAACGAGATTGCCGTGTTTGTGGACGGTTTCGCCACAACTGCTCTTGTTGACACAGGTGCCGCTATTTGTATAATCAGTGAAGTGTTATGCCGCAAACTGAACAAAGTGACGACTCCACTGGTTGAAATTTCTTTACGCACAGCGAGTTCGCAACACGTCCAACCTTCTGCCACATGCACTGCTCGTGTTGTGATTCAAGGAGTGCTTTACATCGTTGAATTTGTCGTCCTTCCGCATGCGTCTCATGAAATCATCCTGGGATGGAACTTTCTTTCCGCTAATCATGCGGTTGTTGACTGCGCTCGTGCTCAACTCGTTTTGTTTCCATTCAGCACGACATTCATAGATCTCCCTCGCTCACCCAAAAAGGTGATCGTCGCCGCTGACGTCGTCATTTCTGCTTTTTCGGTCACCGCGGTATCTCTTTTGTGCGACTCCGTTTCCGATTCAACTGCCCTATTTCTGCCGTCACAAGAATGCGCTCGTCGCCGGAACCTTGTCGTCCCGTTTGCCGTCATAACACTTGCCGATGGCTCCAGTGCCGTGTACGTGTGCAATCCGTTCCCTTGTCCCGCTACCTTATTGCATGGCGAATGCATTGGGAGTCTTGACACTTATGATGACATCTTTCCTTTCGATGCCCGTTCTGATACGACACCGATGTCCGTGGATGCTGTCACAGCTGGCACCGCGCCCTCACTACCTAACGAAGACGTTCTGTTGCGCAGCGTAGACACCGGCCTTGCGCAAGACCAGCGCAATCAGCTCATTCAACTGCTTGACCGTTTCCGCGCCTCCTTCGACCACGGACAACCTCCCTTGGGACGCACGTCAGTTGTCGCTCACCATATCGGCACCGGTCATCATACTCCACTTCGTCAGCGCCCCTACCGCGTCTCGCAGGCTGAGCGTGACGTCATCACTCAACACGTCGACGAGATGCTGCAACGTGGTGTTATTCAGCACTCACACAGTCCTTGGGCTTCGCCAGTGGTCCTCGTGCGAAAAAAGGATGGCTCCATCAGGTTTTGCGTGGATTATCGTCGACTAAACAACATCACACGCAAGGATGTTTATCCCCTGCCACGCATTGATGACGCCTTGGATTGCCTTCAAGGTGCGGAGTTTTTCTCTTCACTGGATCTGCGCTCTGGATATTGGCAAGTGCCAATAGCTGAACCAGACCATCCAAAAACGGCGTTTGTGACCCCTGACGGCTTATATGAATTTAATGTAATGCCCTTTGGTCTTTGCAATGCGCCTGCGACTTTTGAAAGAATGATGGACAGTGTCCTCAGGGGACTTAAATGGCACATCTGTCTTTGCTATTTAGACGACATAGTTGTATTCTCGGCGAATTTTGAAACTCATCTTTCCCGTCTGGAACAAGTTCTCCAGTGCCTTACGGCAGCCGGGTTGCAACTAAACTTCAAGAAATGTCGTTTTGGCGCCCGCAAACTCACAATTCTCGGCCATGTCGTTTCAAAAGAAGGAATATCGCCAGACCCTGCCAAACTGCGTGCCGTTGCCGAGTACCCCAAGCCTACTACTCTAAAGGAGCTTCGTAGTTTCGTAGGCTTGTGTTCCTATTTTCGTCGTTTCATTCGCAATTTTGCCTCTATAATTGCCCCTCTGACTCAGCTTCTCTCCCGTAGCGCGGACATCTCAGGCTGGAATTCCCACTGCGATGAGGCATTCACGGCGCTACGCCGGCTACTCACCTCTCCGCCAGTTCTCCGCCACTTCGATCCCAATGCACCAACTGAAATTCATACGGATGCAAGCGGTGTCGGCCTCGGTGCCATTCTCGCTCAACGCAAGGATGGCTGCGACGAGTACGTTGTCGCCTATGCCAGCCGTACGCTAACGAAGGCAGAGTCCAACTATTCCGTCACGGAAAAGGAGTGCTTGGCTATCATTTGGGCTATAGGAAAATTTCGCACCTACCTTTACGGACGCCAGTTTGATGTTGTCACAGATCACCATGCCTTATGCTGGTTAGCATCCATGAAAGATCCTACTGGCCGCCTCGCTCGTTGGGCTTTACGCCTTCAGGAATACGATATCCGTGTTGTTTATCGCTCAGGACGCAGACATTCCGACGCCGATGCACTATCCCGTTCTCCACTGCCTCCTGACCTTGCCTGCTTATCAACTGCCATTTGCGATTCGTCATCGTTGAGCATCACCGACATGCCATCCGAACAGCGCAAGGATCCTTGGATCAATTCTTTGCTCGACGTCCTCTCTCACAGTTCGTCAGAAACGACTTCACGCTCCCTCTCTCGTCAAGCAAGACACTTTGCTGTCCGTGAAGGCTTGTTGTATCGCCGCAATTTAGTGACGGACGGCCGTAGGTGGCTCCTTGTCATCCCTCGTCATTTGCGTTCGGACATCTGCGCTGCCTTTCACGATGACCCCCAGTGTGGCCACGCTGGAGTATTTAAGACTTACTCTCGCCTTCGTCTTAGATACTACTGGCGCGGCATGTATCGGCACGTTCACCAGTACGTTCGGTCATGCACCACGTGTCAACGACGCAAGACGCCTTCTCACAGCACTGCTGGCCCTTTGCAACCCTTAACCTGCCCAGCGAGACCATTCGACCGCGTCGGAATTGATATTTATGGTCCTCTACCCAACTCTCTTCGAGGCAACCGGTGGATTATCGTCGCCGTGGATCATTTGACACGCTACGCTGAAACATCTGCGCTGCCTGCTACCACTGCGAAAGACGTTGCGTCCTTTCTTCTTCACCATCTCATTTTGCGACACGGTGCACCTCGTGAATTACTGAGTGACCGTGGACGCGTGTTTCTCTCGAACGCCGTCGACGAGCTACTCAAGGCATGTCGCACGGTCCATCGGAAATCCTCGGCATACCATCCTCAAACCAATGGCATGACGGAACGCTTTAACCGTACCCTTGGAAATATGCTTGCCATGTACGCCTCTGACGACCACACTAATTGGGACCAAGTGCTCCCTTTTGTCACGTACGCATACAACTCTGCGCCACAAACAACCACTGGCTTTTCTCCTTTCTTCCTCCTGTACGGACGTGAGCCGTCATGCTCCATGGACACCATTCTCCCTTACAGGCCTGATGTTTCCGAAGCGACGCCTGTTTCCGAAGCAGCTGCTTATGCCGAAGAGTGTCGTCAACTCGCTCGCTCATTTACCGCACAAGACCAATGGCGCCAGAAAACTGACCACGATTCCTCTGCGTCTACTGTACACTATAACCCAGGAATGCTGGTTTGGCTCTGGGTCCCGTCTACCCCTCCCGGTCTTTCCCCGAAGCTTTCGTCGAAATACCATGGCCCCTACCGTGTGGTGCGGCAAACATCTCCTGTCAACTATGAAGTTGAGCCCATTGATCCACCCTCGGACCAACGCTGCCGTGGGCGTGAAACAGTACACGTATCACGCCTCAAACCGTGCTATGAGCCCCTTGTCATGTCCTTTCCCTAGGTCGCCAGGTTGGCTCCTTTCTGCGAGGGGAGTAATTGTACCGAAGCATAGTGGCGCCAGCTATGTGCCAGCGTGAAAGAAGACGTTGATGTCCGTGTGTGGCTCGTGCTTGCCGGGTTCCTGCCTGTACCAGCTTGTTGCGGCTAACGTTTCTGGAATAATAACCTGTGTTTTTACGCAACCTTGCTCGTTGCAATATATATATATATATATATATATATATATATATATATATATATATATATATATATATATATATATATATAAATATGAAAGTAGATGCGCTTTCACATAACAACTGTTTATTGTGCCGACGTTTCGACAGGAACCCTGTCTTTTTCAAGGCATAATACTATTTACACATGTTCCGTGCCTTTTTATATCCTGTCGAGACAGGAGGGGAGGGGTCAAATGAGAAAGAGAGAGAGAGAAAAAAAAAGAGGAAGGAAGAAACAGCGAAACGGGAGGACAAACAATAAATAAAATATAGAAAATCTAGGAGAAGAAGCAAGACCGACATGGCGTAATTAGAAAGGGGCAGCTTTTCAACAGAGTAGGGCAGAGGTAGATGAGGAGTGTCATCATTGTCAACAATACCTCCCCCGCACCCACACTTCCCCAAGTGGGCAGGGAGCCGCCGTTTTTGTATTTCACCTTTCCGTGTAGTCCGCTGGCCGCTCGTTCCTCTTTGAAGTGTATGACAAGTTAATGGGGAGGGCTTAAGCGCTTTAAGTGCATGCTGGTGGCATCTGGAGTAGCGAAAAAGCCGGTGAATGAGGCACTGCCATCGATATTCATTATATGCATTGGTTCCTTGTCAGTGAAGGAACAGAATGTGCGTTAAAGGATTAACGAAGGAAAAAAAAAGAAGAACAGGGGGGGGGGGAGAGAGACTGTACCACTCCAGGATAGTCACCACACAGTTGAGGCGCACTGGGAAGATATGCGCGCATGTAGGAAAAAGTTAACGAAACCACCTAGCTGTCAGCTCCTTGTCAGTGAAGGAACAGAATGTGCGTTGAAGCTTGACGAAGAAAAAAAGAAAAAAAAGCAAAAAAAAGGGGGGGGGGGGCCGTACGACCTCCGGGACCACTTATCTGTGCGTCCCGGAGGTCGTACGGTCCCCCCCCCCCCTTTTTTGCTTTTTTTTCTTTTTTTCTTCGTCAAGCTTCAACGCACATTCTGTTCCTTCACTGACAAGGAGCTGACAGCTAGGTGGTTTCGTTAACTTTTTCCTACATGCGCGCATATCTTCCCAGTGCGCCTCAACTGTGTGGTGACTATCCCGGAGTGGTACAGTCTCTCTCCCCCCCCCCCTGTTCTTCTTTTTTTTTCCTTCGTTAATCCTTTAACGCACATTCTGTTCCTTCACTGACAAGGAACCAATGCATATAAGGAATATCGATGGCAGTGCCTCATTCACCGGCTTTTTCGCTACTCCAGATGCCACCAGCATGCACTTAAAGCGCTTAAGCCCTCCCCATTAACTTGTCATACACTTCAAAGAGGAACGAGCGGCCAGCGGACTACACGGAAAGGTGAAATACAAAAACGGCGGCTCCCTGCCCACTTGGGGAAGTGTGGGTGCGGGGGAGGTATTGTTGACAATGATGACACTCCTCATCTACCTCTGCCCTACTCTGTTGAAAAGCTGCCCCTTTCTAATTACGCCATGTCGGTCTTGCTTCTTCTCCTAGATTTTCTATATTTTATTTATTGTTTGTCCTCCCGTTTCGCTGTTTCTTCCTTCCTCTTTTTTTTTTCTCTCTCTCTCTTTCTCATTTGACCCCTCCCCTCCTGTCTCGACAGGATATAAAAAGGCACGGAACATGTGTAAATAGTATTATGCCTTGAAAAAGACAGGGTTCCTGTCGAAACGTCGGCACAATAAACAGTTGTTATGTGAAAGCGCATCTACTTTCATATTTATAACCTTGCGGCAACCGAAGTTATTCTTCTATATATATATATATATATATATATATATATATATATATATATATATATATATATAAATGAGATATAACAGACAGTAATGCCAAGGAATGTACAGGGGAAGTTATTAAAACCAATGGAATGTAAATAAGAAGAAAGAAAAGTGGATGAAAAGGTCGTAGGTTCGATTCCTGCTCACAGTTGGTAATCTTTTTATCCACTTTTCTTTCTTCTTATTTACATTCCATTGGTTTTAATAACTTCCCCTGTACATTCCTTGGCATTACTGTCTGTTATATCTCATTAATATTGTGTTAAAACACGGAAAAACGAGCCCTTAGGTATACACTTCTTTCCCTTATATATATATATATATATATATATATATATATATATATATATATATATATATATATATATATATATAGGCGTTCGTGGTGTTTTGACTTCTTGCGTACGTGTTTGTAAGGCGTGTCTTTTTTTTTTTTAAATGAATACTTACCAACTGCTCAGCTCTTTCCTATTCCAAGTTCTCATGAGTGTCGTGCCTAACATATAAAAGGAGCCCTTGAACTTTAGAATCTTCGCTCTATGCCTATACATATAAACATTATAAATCGCTTTGCTCGTGTTAGTAGCATTAACGGTGGCCTACGAAGACATTGCATTTTTTTTTCATGCACTGTTACGGATTTCCGAGCTATAGTTTTGTCTTATCAAATATCAAGAGAGGATACCGAGGCACATGAGGCCAGAAGTGAGAGTGGGCTTCACACTTCTGCCAACATTATCTAAAATCGTGCGACTCTTATTCAAGTCAGCTCAGCATTCGGCTACTCGGGAACTTTTGAGCCTTGAACCACTGTTTGAATACAGAGTAGGAATCCGAGATAAATGCGGGAAGCGTATCATTTCCGCCAGCATGCTCGTTACTGTAGTCACTTGTTGCAGGATGACCGTTGTGAAGAATTTCCCATTTCACTGAGGCATGCTGTAGGCCCATGTGCTCAGATTAGGGTGCACGTTCAAGAACACCAGGTGGTCGGAATTTGCAGAGTCCTCCACCACGGCGTCTCTCATTATCATATGGTGCTTTTGGGACGTTAAACCCCACATATCAATCTATCATCATCAATCACTGGCACATACGATCCTGCCACAAGCAAATATTTATTGCACTGGTGTGAGGAACGTGCCATGAAAAAAAAAATGTGCAGCTTTTTTTTGTTTTCGAGGGTAGTATAAGATTTTGGAATATATATGGGTTATTGTGAGCAACCTAATGTGTAACAGAATCGAAAGTTGGGCTAGTTGGATATGCATGGTACAACTGTCGTTCAAGCACGGGAATAAACACAAAGGAAGAGTGGACAAGTGTTCGTCTTCTCTTTCTTTGTGTTTATTCGTGTGCTTGAACGACAGTTATACCCAATGTGACATTATTTCTTATTTTCATGTTAAACATCTACTGGAATTATGCGAATTCAGATATCGTAGATGAATTGTGAACTTTAGAATTCTTAAAAAATATTCGTTCGTACCTACCCTTGTGGAAAATGAAGGAAAGACAACAGTAATGTCTTTGCCACTATTCCATTGAAAGTACTTAGAAACATATTTCTTTTCTGCCATGACTTCACCAATTCCTTTCTTTATGAAACAATGGGTAAGATTCAGTTGGGTATACCTGCGTGGCACGATAACGTTGCGACACGGTAACTTTAAGGATAAGGCAAGGGGACAGCACTTTTTAAGGCTTATATAGAGAGTGGAAGCAGATGGCCAATCTGGTGGAGCGCTCCAGCGCGAAGCGTTTGCCGCACTCAACGAAGGAAGACATTGAATTTTGTTGATTCTTGCATAAACAAATTGAAAAAAAATGGATTTGTCACAATGGTCAGCTTTCAATTCTGCTTAGAGTATAAGTGCTTACTTACATATACCGAGCCGTGCTGCTGGTTTATTGGTATATATGACGAAGACTGCTCGGTCAGAAAAGGCTATGTTTCAACTTGAGAGTACGCAATTAAGACTAAAATGAAGGAAACGTTCCATACATGAAATATGTGGAGGGGTTAAGGGTAGAACCGAAGGGTAAACCAAAGGTAGAAGTTATGCGAGAATCTCAAATCACGTGCCCCGCCGCGGTGGTCTAGTGGCTTAAGGTACTCGGCTGCTGACCCGCAGGGCGCGGGTTCGAATCCCGGCTGCGGCGGCTGCATTTCCGATGGAGGCGGAAATGTTGTAGGCCCGTGTGCTCAGATTTGGGTGCACGTTAAAGAACCCCAGGTGGTCTAAATTTCCGGAGCCCTCCACTACGGCGTCTCTCATATAATCTTATGGTGGTTTTGGGACGTTAAACCCACATATAGATCAATCAATTTCAAATCACGAATCAGGTTAAATGGCTAAAAAAGACAAAGCACACTTGTACGCGGCCAAATTTCAAGTGCGACGAAGCAATCCATAGGTGGGAAGCACATTCACAGGGCCGTTCACCAGTAAGCAACGGCGTTCTTGGATCACGCTCTGTGCAATATGCGTCCGTCGCTACCGCACCGAACATCGCGTACCAAGCGGCGGATCCCAACAAAGTGCCCCGGAGTTGAGCCCCTTCGCGGACAATACTCACCGTTGGTCGGTATTCCACGCGCTTTGAATCGATTTCGGGTGCCGTTTCCGAAGCACCATACTCCTCCGGGTGTCATCGCGATCCAATCGCGCATCTCCGGGACAAAGACCGCGAAACACAAAGCTCAACAGCGCAGCTCAGGCGGAACGCTGTTCCCGCAGGCTTTCGCAGTGCCTCTTTCATTGTCCTCTTCGGCAGCGCCTTGGAACACCTGGCGCGTCGCGTCGACTTCGCCCACCACAATGGCTTATATGCTCTCATTGCGCATTTAGAGTGTTTTGAACTTTAACTGAGAATGCCTTATTCTTTTCTGCGTGCAGAGAAATAGCGTGTGGCCAAAATCACGCTGGGAAGCGGAGGACTCGACCACACCGAAATAGTCGGAGCGCTCGGCAAGACATGAGTCGCGCTTTCTTCTATCTTCTATTGCTTTACGAAGTCATCTTCTCGTTGTACTTTTTTTTCTTCTAGCAATTTGTACTAAGAGGCATAAGTACGACAAGTGTTCCTAAATAAGAAAAACCGCAATTCATGCGGCTTTAGTTCCGCAGTGTCAGCATAACTTGTGCAATGCTTTTGGTACTGTTGGTTGTCAGGAGGCGCAATACAGTCCGCCTCGGTGGAACAGCTGCTACGGCGCTCGGCTGCTGGCCCAAAGGTAGCGGGTGCGACCCCGGTCGAGGCGGTTGCGTTTTGATGGAGGCAAAACGGTAGAGATCCGTGTACTGAGCCATGGCTGTGTATGACCAAATAACACTTGGTGCTCAACATTTCTGAAGCCATGACGTGCTTCATAATACTATCGTAATATTGGCTCGTAAGCCTTGGCATTGATACGAGGTGTCAAAAACGCAAATACCCATCATTGTCAGTGCGACCCATCATGCAGGTCACGGTGCTGTTTTGGTGTTTTAGTTCTTAAAAACTGGCAAAAGTGGCCCTAAAAAAAGCAATCATGTATTGGCGATATTTCTACCTGTAGGTTAGAATAGTGTCCATTTATGAAAAAAAAACAAAAAAACAAAAATCAGCTTTCGGGGCCTGATAAGATTCTTTATGGGAGGCAGTTGAATAAGCAAGTCGTTTATTTTCTTTTATTACCGGAAAAACTGCGACTAAAATAGTTAGTGATTGACTATGGAAGTCAGGTTTTTTATTTGAATTGCGCGGTGCGTCATATTATGCTGTATGTCAGGAGTACCGCAACAAGTTTCGATGCGGTGAAGAACCTATGTGGCGATTTAAATTATAGGTACTAATTTTCAAGACATCCTTTCACCGTAGCAAGCGCAAAGCGTATTTGCGCTTGGACATGAAGTCATCATTGACGCATGAGAAAATTGCAACAACCGTGACGTCATTCAGGGCAACTACGAACACTTTATAGTGACATTGTTGACTCTGTATTTAGCAATCGATGGAGCCTTGGTGCATAGGTCCCCACAGGAATCGGCTAGGATTGTCTTTGATGCAGGTGGCCTGCCCACGTCAAGAAACGCGCGAGAAACAGGTGCGACTTTATTTCCAAATCACCCATTGTCTCGATTGGTGAACAGTAAAGCTTCTGTTCTCTGTATTCTTAAAACTTAAGAAAAAAAAAAGGCGCCTACAGTGATCACCTACGAGTTGCAAGTGTTTACCTAAGGTACATTGTTTTTCGAACTGTTTCTTTACGCAGTATCTTTGACCATATATCTATGAAATCCACTCCTCGAAGACGCACGTTTCTAGAACAATGCATATGAACCGTTATCTATGCTACCACCTCTAGTGAGCAAGAAAGACCGCTCCTGCTGCATTGAATAAAAAGGTTGCTGCTGTGATTGCCTGCTCTGCATCATTTGGCTGTGGGAGATGCAGTAGCGGAGGAACTCCTGTCGTGGTGTTGCCGTGAGGGTGCAGTTTGAGTTTTTTTCTTTTCGTTCCGTTGCGCTTTGTATTATTGCGATAAACAGGTATGTTTATCTAACTTCAAGAACCCGTAGGAGTTGCCGACGAAGTATTTGTGCACTGACGTATCTTAGCATTGTCAATAAAAGAAATATGGGCCATGTCAAATTAAAAAAACATTTTCTTCAATTCTAGCTCCCTCACTCATTGTTATTGATTGCCATGCGCCTGAGCTTGACAATTTGACAATGTCTTTGAGTCCGCTTTATTGAAATTTCTTTCAAAGTTTCACTGATTTTAACTTACTCCCTCTAAGTTTCCGCATTCAATGGACAGTGTGCGTTAGTTCGGATCTGATGACTAATCGGAAGCCTTTATGTCGTGAAGAGTCTATTTTAAGCTGCTGACCGCTTTATTTTTGCTCAGTTGCGCCCATAATGTGATATACATGGTGGGAACAGCTCTTTACTAACGCTGTTACCCTAACAATTTCAATGGGCCTTCTTCATTAGGTAACTATAACGTGCAATGATTTCCCTTACACTGATAGGCTATAGTGCCGCTATAAATTAAATTGCCACATCCACCAAGCACAAAATTCAGGCCTTCAGGATCGCTCAGCTTTGACGCTCAAAACGTGCGTTTTCCGTGGTGGCGAGTGCATTTGAATTTTCCGATGAAGCAGTATTTTCAACTGCAGTAGTTTTCGTTGCCGTTTCCAGGGCTATAAAAACGCGACAAGAAATAAAGAGAAATGGGTGCTATAATCCTCAGGGCTATTAATTGAAATGTGACATTTAACACCGATAAACAAATGTGGCGAATAGAGAGAGATTAGAGAATATAATTTATTGTGAAACTGGTCCGGCAGTTTCTTACCCTCCGTAACGGACCAGGGGGTGGCGCAGGTGACGGCTTCAAGTCCTTATACTCTGACAAGCAGAATAGTTTTATTCATTCAAATATGGAGAAAATGTTATTGACAGCATTTATGGGCACACTGCGCGCGGTTTTTCGCCCCATCACTGTCAAGCGTGGTATGTGTTTGGCATGAAAGCAAACTAACCCTTAAATTTACTCTTTATTTCCTTCATTCATACAGAGGGCCTCGCCCTACCAGATGTAACCCCTTCAGGTAGTATGCGACAAATTAAATTATGGGTTAGCAGTCAGCTTCTAATAAGATCACGTTCTTCGTGATTCCAACAGGCAAAACGAGTGTTCCACGCTCGCCGTAAGGACAAGAAGTGGCGCTCACTAACGCTTCCACGTTTAATGCACACACATACCCTACAATGTGGACGTGGGATTGCCGCCACCACAGCTCGCTCAGGGGTAGAGCATTGGATATGTTATTCGAAGGTCAAAGGTTCAGTACTTGCCGATGTCATGTTACTTTTTCGTTACTCTCGTTACTTTCGTTACTTTCTTCACATTTCCATTACAATTACTGCTGATAGGATCCCCTATACTTTCCATTATATAATTGTCGGTTATTTGTCATCAATGTATGTAAAAAATTTAGGGAACAAAACAATTAGTCGTAGCCCCAATAGTTATTACGTTCTTTTGACGATGAATGAGTTTCATGAATTTCCTTTAGCCTCTTCTGGGATGTCGCAATATTGAAGCCGCTGTCAAATTAGCCATTCACGTGCGGCATCCTATATATGAACGATTTCACATATTGAAATCTAAATGCGAAAAAAAATACCATTATTGATACCAAATCCCTAGAACATTGCAGCTAGGTGCGTACTTCTTAGTGCTACATCCAAACTTGTCATACTAGACGATAGAGCTGCGCTGCATTGTGTCCGTGTCTTTACAGCAATGCGAAGCCACATGGCATCACTGTCGCGTCATGCGTCAGCGCAGAAGGTAAGACCAAGAAGAGAAGTTATTCTTCAAAAGAGAAAAGAAGAGAAAAGTGAGCCCCGTTATTGTCTGCTTCAGTGAGCGACACCGCCACAGTAGCTCACGAGGGATGGGGGTGAGGAGGGATAAAAAGGATAGGAGTAAAGATGTAGGAAAGCCGAAGAAGGAGAAGAGAGGAAGAGTCGTGAGGTGGTAAGCCAGAGCGAGCGACGACAAAATGAGGGGATAGAAGAGATAGGAAAGATGGGAGCACGGTCACTGGAGTCCAAGGACGGGGCGCACCTGCGTAGAGCAAGTCCAGTAAGTCAGAGCTGCACTGTCGTCGGAGGTGGAAGGTCGTCGGCGGCAGGAGGTGACGTAGGGCGAGTCCAGTCAGCCAGAGCCACGCTGACGCCGGAGGTCGCAAGCGCGCGGAGCGCACGACCGGTCGGCCCGAAATCCAGCAAGCGAGTCGTCGTAAGACCAAGAACTTCGCGTGCTCTATACGTTCATCCAGTGCTGCGCTTTTTTTTTTATTCTGGCACAGCTGCGCAAATGTTTGTGGGGCATTTCGAGGGGCCCCTATACTACACTGTGTTCAAAGATTAGGAAGCAGTAGTTCTTTCGCCTTCGCTGCCCTCGCTACAAACGCCATCTTTTCCTCGCGCTTTATTTCTACACAAAACGCATGCAACGTCGTCAGCCCTAAACATACAGCTAATCATTATTTAGAACTTTCTAACGGCACGTTGCTACATCGGCTTGCACAATCGTGAACGTAGAAAACGAAGTGAAAAATTAGTTATATCACGCCCGATGGTCATGTGAGACAAGGCACAGCGATCATGCGACTGCGCGACGAAGCCTATGTACAGGAGACAATCCCCAACAAATATATTTTGTATTATATTGGCCAATCTAGAGCTTATTTCATCCTGACGTCACGAACAAACCGCTGACGTCTCTAATGTCGCAAGAAAGACGGGAAATGACGGGATAAAATACCACGTTCGTTCTTCGTATTTTGAGGTGTCGTTTTAGAGCCCTTTAAAGCCTCGGGTCCCTTTTTTTTTTCTGCTGAGAATTATCTATTTGGAACGCTTGTACGGTCAGTTAGTCGACCACACTGTTTTTTAAAAGAGCTATTGTTTCAGAGTTATGGAAAGAAAAAAATGTTTATTATACAGGTGGTGAGTGGGTAATGACCCGAGAGTCAACAGTCTAAAAGGTCATCAGCGCATGTTACAGGATTTGTATACGGAACTGCTGCCAAAATGCTTTTCTTCTTTTGCTTAAGTTTATATATATATATATATATATATATATATATATATATATATATTGAAAATTTATTTCCCGGGAATAAAATTGTTAGAAGTAAATCAGTATGAAATATGCACCTGGTTTGAGTTTTACAGCAAAAGCTGTTATGAAATCACAACATGGGCCATACGTGGTGCCGTAGTTATCCGCCGCCGTCGGCCGTAACCATTATCACATGAACTAATAAAAACAACTCAAAGAAAAGACACCAATGACATATGGTAACACACTGAAGTGGAACTCGAACCCAGGTCCACTGCGTGCAGGCCAGTATTCTACCGCTGAGCCACGCCGGTGCTTGGGACTCGTTCGCAAACTTGCCTTAGACATGCTTGATGTCGTGAAAGGAAATGCGTTAATACGACCAAAAGTATTCAAGGACCATAATATGACTAATGAATTGTTTTACAACAGCAGAGGAACAACCATGGATGTGCCACGCAACGAGAATTGCGCAACAAGTGGGTCGTCCAGTGCTCGAACGCATTACAAAAGCTTGCTGTTCATTACCTCTTACCTGTGGCACATATCCACTTCAGGCGTAGTTCTTCAACGTCGCCATCCAGTGAATGCAACGCGAAATTCGCACAACAATCGCACAAAAAGTGTTTAGCGGATACAACGCTCTTTCAAAAAATGACGAAGGATAGCATAGTGGATGCCGACTTACTACACAGACATGATTATTTATGGCGTGTGGGGTATCCAGCAAGTGTGCTTCTAGCATGTATCCAAAGAGCGTTTAGAATACGCTGTGAAAGGCCCTTCTTCATGCTTTGGCTGTAACTGTGCTGCGCGTTCCTTGCAGACCTGGTGTTTTTTTTTCTGCCATTCAACTGAAGTAAATGACGCAAGGGCGCATTCTTTTTCTTTTTTTTAGTGTTGCCCCTGTGGCAGTATTGCGTTTGCTCCCTTCAGAAAGCGCAATAGTGGAACACTTTCTCGTTAGCAGTTCTGGCTTCTCTTCATCTCTGTCTGTTCTTGGCAAAGCCACTATCTCTTACCCTGTGACTGCGGTAAAGATTTTGATACGTACCAATCACTACCAACAAGAGAGAAAGGGCTTTATTTATGCGGCGGATGACTATCCTGTAGCCCACACAAATTTTGCGAAGACAAATTTCTCTGAAGCGAACATTTCTTCAAGCGTACTTCTCTACTGCAATGTTGCAACTCTGAACAACATTCATTGCTGCAACTGCCAAAAACCGTTGCAGCAATGAATGTTCGATAAGTGGAATTTTGTTCAAGGCCGTAACTGACTTAGGCACTTGCAGCCATGAATAAAATTCCGCTTATTGATGCACTGGCTCTAGCAGCGCCACACGTTCACGAATTTTTCATTTGTTCAAGCTTCATCCTTTCCTTGACTTCGGCATCATTACCAACTAGCAGCATCAGAACGTCTGTTCACACATGTTTTCCTCACAAACTCCAATGAATGTGTAATGATCATCCTGGCTGCGTGGCTGAACTTCTTTTGTGTTTGCCTGACTGCATGTATTCTGGGCACTTTCGACACAAATTAGGGCTTTTATTTTGCCGTAGTTCTTGCAGTTATTCTGCTAACGGTGACAATTTTTTTTCTCGGCTTGATTACATAGGTGCTCAGCGCCTTAAAATGCCTTGCAACACTTTTCCATACAATTGTCAAATAAAAAGAGCTTATTGCCTTACGAGTCGACCACTGTTAAATTCTCAGAATCCATCAAGTACGAGCGGTGTTACGGGAGATTGTAGTGCGCCTTAAGCGCTTTGTCTCTCTTTCCTGTCGTAACAATAAGCCCACTGAAAGCTACGCAGGGAGGGGGATGGCAAGGCGCCAAGATTATGCGTCTCCTTGCCAACGTGTATTATGATCTTGAGCACTTATCTATTTATCGCCGCCGCGGTGCTCTAGTGTTTAAGGTACTCGGCTGCTGACCCGCAGGTCGCGGGATCGAATCCCGGCTGCGGCGGCTGCATTTGCGATGGAGGCGGAAATGTTGTAGGCCCGTGTGCTCAGATTTGAATCCACGTGAATGAAACCCAGGTGGTCAAAATTTCCGGAGTACTCCACTACAGCGTCTCTCATATGGTGGTTTTGGGACGTTGAACCCCACATATCAATCAATCAGTTGTCTTTTTTTTTTAACGTGTGATTTTTTACATAGAGTCCGATTCCTAGTGTGTGAGTCGGCACGTGGTGGCCTCCAACGGCGGCCGCCGTAACTGTGCAGTTCACGATGCTCAAATTAGCCAATGTTAAGGGATTTTGAGTATGATCACGGTCATTTGAGTTTACGGCATCAAGTATCTAGACATAAGGCAACGATTTTCAGCTGCAGTTTGGAAATTGTAAATTCAAGGGCACGTGCCGCGCTACCTTGTGCGCAAGAAGAGTTAAAAATAATTCTCGGTGGGAACTTACTTCGCCTTAGTGGCTAAATGAAAGTCATAGCTTACCCATACTTTATCTCCAAAACGTCCTCTTTTCAGGTTGTGTTATAGCTTAGAACAAAAGTTGTTTCACTCTGTTAGTGTATATGTTGGTTAATTCTAAAAGAGATCGTTGTTCATGACTTAATTAAGATATTGGCTTGATACATAACCTGACATTAGTTTGCCAAGACTTCGAGGTTTCTTGAGCAAACAAGGAAGGCAGACTCTGATTGAGCCTTTCCTGCAAAGATCATTGCGAGGCATCAGGGTCCTCGTATTGTTTAATCTATGGCACCATTTTGATCAATTGAACTTTCAGTTCACTGACATGACTTTATTAATCATACACGTTTTATGCACTCTTGGTGGAGATTATTTCAAACGCCGATGAAGCCACATTATACACTTTCATTCATCTCTGACTAACCATTTTACTGGCGCTCAGTGGCAGTAACTGTCGGTAGCCCCACTAACCGCACTATGTCATGAACAAATGAAGCAGTGTCTGTGCGCAAACAATTGCCGGCAATGAATTGGTAGGGTGTGGCCCGAAAATGCTCCCATTTCATAATTAAACGCTAAGGCTTAAGTCGGCTCGTAGCGACCTCCATATTGAATGCGGCTTCAATATTGAGGAATAAATTCCGCTTCAGCTAACTCTCCTTAATCCCCCTTGATTATGGCACATACTAAAGCGCTGCTGAAGAACTTGAACTTGGCAAATCTGAGCGACCGTCTGTAGATTCCATGTGCTCCCCCCAGTGGACTCGCGATTCTGTGTATATTTCTTCACCCTCTTTTTATATGTCTTTCCCCTCCTTTATGCCTTTCCCTAGTGTAGGGTGGCAAACCGGACGTGCGTCTAGTTAACCCCCCGGCCTTTCCTTGCATCTGGCCCTTAATTACCGTCCCTTTTCGTGTGCTTCTTTGCCGAAGCACTGCATTCTACACTCGTCGCTGGAACGGAAGTTGTTGCGGTTCCCGCCGCAACCGGAGTACACGAAAGGTCGGCACGAATGCGTCTTTGCTTGGTAGTAGTAGCGGATCACCCTGGAATGACACGGTCCAGGACCGGGCCTGAGTCGGCACACTCTTGCGGTGATCACTGGGAAGAAAGGAAAGCCAGTTGTATGCTAAGCAGGTAACCGCAACCACGAAAAATCAGTTGTGTCATAAACTATTAACCATTACGACTAATGTCAGTTGTATTGTTAAAAGCGTGGATACTTGGGCTAGTTGGTATTCTTTTTTTAAAGTAAGTTGTATACTGAACAGGTAACCATTACGACGAAATTCAGTTGTATACTGAACAGGTAACCATTACGACGAAAGTTTGCGCTCCACTCACAATCACGCCACCTTGGTGCGCTTCTCGAAGATTAATCCCTCGATATCCTCGACCCTGGTCTCTCTTGGCTCCTTTATGCCCAAACGTGTTTATGAGAAAGTGATATATATAGCAGTACTGACACTGGAGGCAGATGGTACTGTATTTAAATCAAAACCATTGTTTTATCCTCGAAATGCATGCTTAAGAGAATGGATGGTAATCGTAGAATTGAAGAAAGATCATGTATTGGGCCAGGTCAGCAACGGTAGGAAGTAAAGCTGGATCATTTTAGAATGTGGAGGCACAAAATGAACAGCCTTTCAGAAGAAACACAATAGGAATAGGATTCACGCACACGCACGCACGCACACGCATGCACGCGCACACACGCATGCACGCGCACACACGCGCACGCACACACACGCACACACGCGCACGCGCACGCACACACGCGCGCACGCACACAAACGCGCACGCACACGCACACTCCCGCACGCACTCCCGCACGCACTCCCGCACGCACTCCCGCACGCACTCCCGCACGCACTCCCGCACGCACTCCCGCACACACTCCCGCACACACTCCCGCACACACTCCCGCACACACTCCCGCGCACACTCCCGCGCACACTCCCGCACACACTCCCGCGCACACTCCCACACGCTCGCCACACACACGCGCGCGCCCACTCGCTCACCACACACTCGCTCACCACACACACGCGCGCGCGCACTCGCTCACCACACACACGCGCGCGCGCACTCGCTCACCACACACACGCGCGCGCGCACTCGCTCACCACACACACGCGCGCGCGCACACGCCCACACACACACACGCCCACGCAAACAAACCTCACCTCCTGCGCATTGGCGCATGCATTCATTGCGACTTCTGAAGTTGTTGTCGTTGCCTTGACATCCACCGTAGATAAAGAGGCGGCACAGCCCCCTTCTGAAGTTGTAGTAATACCGGTATAGAGTTCCGTTGCACGGCCCTCTGTCAGGCCATTCTGTGCATTGCATGTAAGTGGGGTCATCGTCGTAGCTTGCAGCTCCTGCGGATGTATTGTTTACTTGGCGACAAATTTCTGCGTGTGCTTGTAAAGTTCGCTTCATACGTATGGTCATTGCATTTGCAAAGTTTTACGTCTACTAGTCAGTGGAAGTGTGGTGTCTAGATAAGTTAACTAAAAACCATAATAATGCAATTAACTTGGGGATGTTCTGTAGCTGAAGCTTTAACTGAATATGACTTTGGAGCCGTAGTTTTATGTTGCAGGTTCGTATCGCACCACTGAAAAGGGTTATCTCCTATTGGCTTTAGCTAATTTCAATTTGGACAATAATCATTACTCTGCCATTAAAACGCAAAAAATCAACTCCCCTGTCCTTTTCTTGGCTCAGAGCTTGTTAGCTACGCTATGTCTAGGAAAGATATGAGCCCATCGAATAATTTTCCTTCTTTCGTGAAACCGAAGTTGGGGAGCACGAAAAGTTTTGTTCGATCATACTTTCAAGTCGTAGTTCTTACCATGTATAAAGGCCAGAAAAACTGTTGCCAGACAGAGAAACCACTGCATCCTTCTCTGAAATGAAAGACGTAGGTATTCATTAAATTGTTGGACGTAGAAGTATGAAAGCAGTGACTGTTCAATGTTAATCAGCATAGAAATTAGGCCATTTTGGCACCTAATGAATGCGGCTTCTTGGTTGCTAGGTACTGCTGTGTTATTGATTATGGTAGAAACCTGTGCAATAGGCCGTATTCTCGAAGAGAACCTTGAATTGTCGTGTGCCATATATATTGGGGGTGAGTCAATGCATAAGAGAACACGAACAGCCGTTGCTTTTTTGGGCACACGCTGCGAAAAAATGAATTTATACTGGTAGATAACGCGTTGACTGCTTTTGCTAATTGTCAATTTCGCCATCTCATGCGGTGAATATTAGACGAGAAAGAGGTCATGGTTTTGTTTTTGGGATTAGTGTCATTCGAATAAAATTTTACCTCCATGAACTTGTTCTTCTAAATCGTATTTTCGCGTGATAAGCTTGGGAGGTTCTAGCAAATATTTGCAAGTGACTGACTTCTTTAGAGCGCAATTTACCTCAGTTTTACCAATCAGGTCTTGTTAAGGCAAAAGCTCTGGGTATCTAACGGAACAAGTGTAAGCGCCACCGGTGGCGCCAACAAGAGCGGTGCGAAAAATCATCGTAGGATGATGTCACCCTTAAGCGTCGTCATGACAGCTCATCACGTGATGCCGCATGAAGTCACATCACATCGCCGTCCCATGACATCGTTCAGTCATATTAGGGGGCGATCCTGGAGGCACATCAAGGGCAGAACGCTTGCAACGCTTCCTATACCTCAACTAGTGCAAAACGAGGCTCATATCAAGATATTCAGTACATAGACTGAGCATACAATGAATACACTGAGAATACAATCCAAAATAATCAATACAATCGTCCGAGAAGAAAGAAAAAAACGTGACTTTCGCCTTCTAGCAACCTTAAGCTAATGTAGAAGGGACACAGTGACTTTTAAAATAAGCAATAAAGACTTTAGTGAACACTTTCAAAATCTGACTTCGCGGTGAGTTGATGGGGAGAACTCAAAGTGGCGCGGCCACCCACATGTCTTTTTTGCATGAACTCTCCCTAAGCAACCCCTTTCATGCGACATGAGTGGTGACCGCAATATTGTAGAAGGGTAATTTACGAGGCACGAGAAATAGCTAGCCTTTCGTTTTGGTGTCCCATTTAAGCAACCACCTAAGGTCAGAATGAACAGTCGCGTCAAAAAGTTTAGACACCACATCAAGCAAGAAAAAAAGACTGAATTTTCTAACTGCCCCTGCAGTTAGCCTATAGATATGAGATTTCCGACCTCTTTAAAAACGTCCTAGTAGTATGTACTGTGCAATTCGTGTGAAGGTGGTTTAAGACTTCAGGGAAATGCAATGTTTCGTGAGACTTGTGGTCTCCAAACTTTAGATGGCTATAGTGTTTTTATAGTGTTTTAATGCTTCAGATAGTGGTAGTGCTTTTATCAAACATAGACTGTCGGGTTCATAAAATGCTATTGTTGTTGAAGAGTTTTCTCTCAATTCAACATCTTTTCGTAGTTAATTAGATCGAACTGAAAAGACATGTTAGCTTTTGAGTGTCGCCGAATCAAGCACTCGAATTACGTAGCTTTTGTAAATGAGAAAATAGTCTGAACACATGCATACACTATAGATAACACGTAATGAAAATCCCCGATCAAACATCTGCATTTGAACGGGCATTAATATTGTTACGTGAGTAACGAGACAAAGTATTGCGAATATATTCGAAAAATATATTTGCAAGAGCGGTTGCAGCACTGGCCAGTCTGGCTCCGAGCTCGAGCAGCCAGCGACCCTCATCTTCTTCGTCGGGCGCACACGCGCATTCGCACTATGGTTTGTGGCAGCCTACAGGTAGCATAACCCCCGTCGGCAAAGGCGCCGTCTCGGCGCATCTAGATGTCAAGATCATTGGGCGAGTGGTACTGCTTCAGGCGTGCGACGTGTACGATGTCGCTGGCCCTAGGGGTGGATGAAGACGGCGAGGCAGCAGGAGTGATTTCATAAGTGACGGGAGTCACCTCACGAAGCACTCTGTATGGCCCTGTGTACCGAGAGAGCAGCTTGTCAGACAGGCCAACGTGCCTGGTCGGAGACCACAGCAGAACCAACGAACCGGGCGAAAAGTGCACATCGCGGTGTCGTTGGTCGTACCGACGCCGTTGGTTTGCTTGGGAGGTCAGAAGGCGAGCACGAGCGGTTTCGCGTGCGTGGGCGGCCCGGCTGATGGCGTCCAGAGCATATTGTGAAGTTGGAGCTGCTGGTAACGGAATCGTCGTATCGAGGGGTAATGTGGGTTCGCGGCCGAACAGCAAGAAAAAAGGGGAGTAACCAGCCGTGTCGTGGCGCGAAGAATTGTAGGCAAATGTCACGTATGGTAAAGCGATGTCCCAGTCAGAGTGATCTGAGGAAACGTACTTTGCAAGCATGTCAGTTAGGGTTCGGTTCAGGCGTTCTGTGAGGCCATTTGTTTGCGGATGGTACGACGTAGTGAGCTTGTGGCGTGTTTCACAAGAGCGTAGGATGTCCGCTATGACTTTCGATAGAAATGTGCGGCCTCGGTCCGTGAGCAGCTGGCGTGGAGCACCATGTTGCAAGATCACGTCGTGTAGAAGAAAATCGGCGACGTCAGTGGCGCAACTTGTTGGAAGGGCGCGTGTGATTGCGTAGCGTGTGGCGTAGTCTGTGGCCACAGCTATCCACCTGTTGCCAGCAGAAGACAGAGGAAAAGGGCCGAGTAAGTCCAAGCCGACGCGAAAGAAAGGTTCAGTAGAAATATCGAGTGGTTGAAGGCGCCCAGCCGGAAGCGTCGATGGTGTTTTGCGGCGCTGACATTCCTCACACGCCGCGACGTATCTTCTGACGGACCGTGCCAGACCTGGCCAATAGAAGCGACGGCGAATCCGGTCGTATGTGCGGGACACACCCAGGTGACCGGCAGTAGGAACGTCATGGAGTTCGTGGAGTACAGCCAAGCGGAGGTGTTTGGGTATGGCAAGCAGCAGAGATGGGCCGTCTGGATGGAAGTTATGCCGGTATAATGTGCCATTCTGGAGTACGAACGAGCGATAGGATCGGTTCGATGGGGAGGAGTCGAGGCGCTCAATGATAGCTCGTAGGGCTGCATCACGGCGTTGCTCGTCGGCTATGTGGTTCAGTTGAGAAACGGAGCACACGCAGGCGTCGTTGTCAGGTATGGTGGCCGATGGGCCAACTGGATAGCGAGAAAGGCAATCGGCGTCCTGGTGCAGGCGTCCAGACTTGTATATCACAGCAAAGGTGTATTCTTGCAGTCGCAGAGCCCAGCGACCAAGTCGACCTGTAGGATCTCTTAAGGATGAAAGCCAGCAGAGCGCGTGGTGGTCGGTGACGACGGAAAAGTGAGTGCCATATAAATATGGGCGGAATTTTGAGACCGCCCAGACAAGAGCAAGGCATTCTCGCTCCGTGATCGAATAGTTACGCTCTGCAGGTGTAAGGAGGCGGCTAGCATACGCGATAACGCGGTCGTGTCCCTGTTGGCATTGGGCGAGAACGGCTCCGATACCGTGACCACTGGCATCAGTTCGGACCTCAGTTGGGGCAGATGGGTCAAAGTGGGCCAGGATAGGGGGCGTCGTCAAAAGTGTTATGAGGTGAGAGAAGGCGGCAGCTTGAGTGGACCCCCACGAAAATGGAACGCCTTTCTTCAAAAGATCGGTAAGTGGTTGGGCGATTGCCGCAAAATCTTTCACGAACCGCCTAAAGTAGGAGCAAAGTCCCACAAAGCTCCGGACATCTTTGGCGGATTGGGGTACTGGGAAACTCGTGACGGCACGAATTTTCTCAGGGTCCGGTCTCACACCAGAAGCATCGACAAGGTGGCCCAGCACGGTAATCTGTCGGCGGCCGAAGTGACACTTCGAGGAGTTCAACTGGAGGCCAGCTTTGCGGAAGACGTCGAGAATGGCCGACAGACGCTCAAGGTGGGTCTCAAATGTAGGTGCAAATACGAGGACGTCGTCTAGGTAACACAGGCATGTTGACCATTTGAATCCGTGTAGCAGAGAGTCCATCATACGTTCGAACGTGGCGGGGGCATTGCATAGACCGAAGGGCATAACCTTGAATTGGTATAGGCCATCTGGAGTGATGAAGGCGGTCTTTTCTTGGTCTTTCTCGTCTACGGCAATCTGCCAATAACCAGAACGAAGGTCGATGGATGAAAAGTAGCGTGCGCCGTGGAGACAATCGAGGGCGTCATCAATACGTGGTAAAGGATACACGTCCTTTTTGGTGATTCGATTTAGATGCCGGTAATCGATGCAAAAGCGCCATGTGTTGTCCTTCTTTTTAACCAGGACGACGGGTGACGCCCATGGGCTTGATGAGGGCTCAATAATGCCTTTAGTTAACATCTTATTCACTTCAGCTTGAATAATCTGGCGCTCCGACGCGGACACGCGATACGGTCGACGGTGAATGGGAGCGGCATCACCGGTGTTGATGCGGTGCTTTACAAGAGAAGTTTGGCCGAGTGGTCGGTCGTCAAGGTCGAAGATGTCACGGTAGGAAGCTAGAAGGCGTGCGAGAGCGGCTGATTGCGCTGGGGGAAGGTCAGGGTCGATCATGGGACGTATTGACATGTCGAGGCATGTGGCATCGAGTGGGCGACAAGAAAAATTGGTGCATGCGTCGGCTGCGAAAGTGGTGACGTGATCATCGGCTAAGGACCGCAACGTGGCGATTAGGATGCCTTCAGGGAGGACTTGCTTTGTGAAGCCGAAATTTATGACGGGTAGACGGGTCCGGTTGGAGGCTACAGTTACGATGCAGTGAGGGACGGTGACGTCACGTGCCAGTAGGACATCAGGAATCGGCGTGACGATGTAATTCCCATCCAATACGGGTGAGGTCGTGGCGAATTCGGTGAATGTGAGGGCTTTAGGCGGTAAGCGGAGGAAGTCTGTGGCAGAAAGGCCGTGTTGAGGTTCAGGGTGAATATCCGGCTGAAGAGGAAGGTCTAAGCAAAGAGTACCAGCGGAACAGTCGATCAGAGCAGAATGGGTCGACAGGAAGTCCATCCCTAAGATGAGGTCATGAGGACAGTTCTGGAGCACCGTGAATAGAACAGGAATGTAACGGTCGGCGATGCTTATGCGAGCCGTACACATGCCAATGACAGGAACAGTGCCGCCATCGGCCACACGTACAGCTTCGGTAGCAGGAGGCGTGAGTACTTTTCTTAAGCGGCGACAAAGATGAACGCTGATTATGGACACATGAGCGCCAGTATCGACTAGTGCCGACAGAGAAATACCGTCCACGTGTACATCGACAAGATTTTTGTTCGTATGAAGCGTCAATGGAGGGTTTGGTTCAGACAGGGATGATGCAGCACTACCTCCAGGGGCTGCACTGTCTAGTTTTCCGTCGGGTACGATGAAAAGTTAGGCGGCGAGTGATGGCGGCGTGGCTGGGGCGACGGGGAACGACGGCGTTGAGGGGACGGAGAACGAGCAGGAAGGCGGCTGTTAGACGTGTCGAAAGCAGGGGCGGTACGGCTGGACGAATACCGGCGAAGATCTTCATATGGGCTATAAGGTGCGAAAAACTGGCTCCTATGTGGCGGCGTCCAGGAGGCACGGCAGTAGCGGGAGACATGTCCAACGCGGTGGCACCGGAAGCAGATCGGTTTGTCGTCAGGAGTTCGCCATTCCGCCGGGTTGCGAGATCGTGGAGCAACAAATGGGTCACGTCGAGGTGGATTAATGGGAATTGGTCTGGAGGAGGGGCAAGAGATGGGGCAAGCATCAGGGAACCCGCGGTTGGCGAATTCTTGTCGTACGACCGCCTGAATAACGGAGATCGCGGGGGTTGTCGGCATCGTATGTTCGAAAGAAGTGGGCTGAAGCGGCGCTGGACTTGCTGCTTCAAGTTCCCGTCGAACGATACGCGTTACACTCTGCTCAAAGGGCGGTGTGACGGTAGAATCGGAGCAGGTGGACGTAGCCGCCGTGTTTGGCAACCGAGAAAAAGGAGGGCGCACCCGACGGCTTTTTGCTGTTTCGAAACGGCGGCATTCTTGAATTACACGGTCGATGGTCGAGACGTTAGTGTACACCAGCAAATTGAAGGCGTCGTCCGCGATCCCCTTCAAAACGTGTCCAACCTTTTCAGCCTCAGACATCGCCTCGTCCACTTTTCGGCAAAGAGCGAGAACTTCTTGGATGTATGACACATACGATTCAGTTGGCGACTGGACACGGGTAGCCAGCTCCTGTCGTGCAGCTGCGTGGCGACCGGTCGGGTCCCCAAAGATGTCACGTAGCTTCTCCTTGAACGTGTCCCAGCTGGTGAGTTCGGACTCATTTGTCTCGTACCAGACACGCGGGGTTCCGTCCAAGTAGAAGAGAACATTAGCGAGCATCATGGTAGGGTCCCAGCGGTGAGTTTGACTGACCCGTTCATAAAGGCGAAGCCATTTGTCGACGTCGAGGCCAGGTTGCGCAGAAAATGTCCCGGGATCACGGGGTGTTTGGACGGCGACAAAGGTTGTCGGAGAAGCCGCAGATGGTGAAGCGGACGCGTTGTCACTGAAAGCCATGGCGGGAAGCTGGAGGATGCGGCCACTGCGGAGCTGCGTGGTGAGGACGGGGATCGTTCCACCTCCACCAAATATGTTACGTGAGTAACGAGACAAAGTATTGCGAATATATTCGAAAAATATATTTGCAAGAGCGGTTGCAGCACTGGCCAGTCTGGCTCCGAGCTCGAGCAGCCAGCGACCCTCATCTTCTTCGTCGGGCGCACACGCGCATTCGCACTATGGTTTGTGGCAGCCTACAGGTAGCAATATAACAAATTTTTTAGCTCATATTCAACAATACAAAAACAAAAAAAACGTGTGTTCTAGATGAGCTTAACTCACGATGCTGTCTGTTGGCGGGGTTGTTTTCTGCGGGCGTTGACCAGCTGTAGCAGGCATTAAAAGCCTCGGCGACGGCTGGAAGAACCAAATGTTCCAAAGTAACAATACGCGAAGCGGAAAACTCGAAGGATGCATGCGCAGCCCTTACAATGGGTAAACTCGGATGTCATCGCTTTGCGCAAAACAAAAGCGGTGATGTTACCTTTGCGATAACCTTACCTGCTTCCATTTTGTTCGCTTAACTTGTCTATTACACACTGAGCTCTTTTGTTGACATCAATTGTTGACCCCCGAGTGTATTTGTGTGTTACGAAACGTACCCAACAGCACATGAGCATTTTGCAGGACTGGAATGGGTATTCACATACATCTTATCATGTGTCCCGTGATAGTTAGATTTGGCTGTGTTTAGTTAAATAATTAGTAAAAGTCTGTGAAAATCGAGGCAACCCATAGACTTTCAGACAGCTGCTATGGAAGAAAAAAAGACAACGATATCCACCCCCCCCCCTAATATTAATAATGTAAAAACTTGTTAACTCGTATATCAAGCAACCGGAAAGAATGTCCGAATTAATGAAATGCCAAGTTATTGAACGTGTTAAAAAACAATAAGTAATTGTTTTATAATAATGCTAAAGAATGGTGGCGTGCTCGCTGTTGTGAAGGAACGCGTTTGATCTGTGTCCATTGCCTAAACAATACTGATGAAAAACGTACCGACTGGGGATTGAACCTAGGTCGATACCGCACCGACTGGATATTGAACCTAGCTCGTTGGTGCATAGTCGTAGATGAATTCGCAGACTGAGAGTGAGCGGCGAAAACGAGACAACACCTTGTCGCAGATTTTAACCCATCGCTATCAACGTGGGCATAGATACCACCCAAGAAGTGCGCGTCGAATTCTAAGGAGAAACGAGTTTGCCACAGCCACTGAAGGCTTGGTCACCCACAAATCGATTGTTGGGATCATTTTGATTGCGCGAATATGCCTCTCCGAAAGCGCGCGGATGATGCTGTTGCTCGCGAACGCCGTCTTAGCGCCTTTGCGCAGCACACCTGTGGCGCTGCATGCCCAGGGCGCTTCGAGGATCATCCGAATCAGGCTATTGCGGCCAAACATGACCAAATTGACGACATTTCGGTGCCTTTAAACAATAATCAACTTGTCGGTGCCCGAAAATATGTCCGAATACCCGGTTGACCGAATTCATTGGACTCGAATTGGCGATCACTTACTGAAAATGTAATTATACAGTTCTGGAATTCTAAAGAAAGATGTAATTGTGAGCCTCTTCGTAAAGCTTACTCCAATTGATTTTGCCCTACTGGGCTTTTTTTACTAAGCACCTAAACTTAATCAGGCGGAAGTTCTTTGATTTCCTCTCATACAGGAATCTTATCGAATAAACCAAGCGACATACATCCGTAAGCCATTCAGGCATTTAACTCGGACGAATCATAATGAAACCATACGCTAACAACCCTGTCATAATAACACTTTCAGATATTCTTTATTTCCACACACAATTTCCCATTGAAATGCACTGCCTGCTGATGTTGTAAACTTCTCAACTGTCGATGAATGCATTAGCAGCGTTCAAAATTTAGATTTAAAATGGTAAAAGAATCGGTATCATTAGTATTCCATAAGCAACCCCTTCTACATGCACAGTTGTCGTTTTCTGTTTGTATGTACCTTGTTTACTGCATAATGTTCGTATTCCTTGTCGTTTGTATGTGCTAATACTTATTGATCTGTATAGATGGTATTGCTCTGTATTAATGTTTTCTTTTTTTCTCTCTTTCTTCCAACCCACTCCTGCATGGGCCTGAGAAGGGCCTGTAGTATTGTGAAATGAATAAATAAATATGCCATGGCTGTGGGTAGAACCCGCGTCATGCAGTACATCAGGGGGACAGGTCGCCTGCTAAGTGACCAGAGCTTTTGTACCTGTCTCAATTCTTACCAATTTCAGGTACATATATTTTTTTCGAACAATATCTGTTTCGTTTTTCTGCAATGCAATTATAGGTTACGACGAACTGACAAAGGAAAATACCTATATTTCCAGCTAGGCAACATGAGACACACGTTCCATGGATGAAAATGACTGCTTGTAGCTTCTTTGTATGTGTTTCGAAAAGTTTATGTACGCTGTGTACAGAAAAAAGGTTTCATAACATTCCAGTAACAGGGAACATGCACTTCGGCACATCTATGTACAACGACAAACATCACTCCGTTGCAAGGAGGACATCATGGCATAGCCTCTAGAATGAAACTACATTTTAACGCACTTCAAGAGACTCGAGGAAGAGGTAAACTAAAGTGAAAATTGGCTCAAGTGAAATAGCCATGTTGCGACTTGTCCCAGGAGCAAAATGAAACGGTAGCTGTTGAAATTAACTTTGAGCCCTGTTATTTGCAGTGCGGCTTATTCGAATGGGAACATTTCTCTTATTTAGCATGTTTTGAAGAATACAGGGGGTGCTAAGAATCTTTGGATCCAGACAGGCGGCCATTGGAACCTGAACTTGGCAGAGAGGTTTGCGGGTATAAATTGGCAGCTGCAAGCAAGCACAGGACCGAGTTGACTGGTGGAACATGAGAGAGGTTTTTGTCCTGCAGTGGACGTAGTCAGGCTGATGATGATGATCATGATGGTGATTGTGATGATGATTATGATTTTGATGATGTTGAAGTTCTGTGCTGCACTTGCGCACTTAGCACGGAACTGCTCATGAATTGAGTCCTGCTAGTCAAGCTCTCACAAACCTCCTATACGGCGCAGCACTCTACTGCAAAGCCAAGAACTTCCCTTTTATAAGTACAGCAATGCTTCTTTTGCTGAAATTCTGGCTGCTGATGCTGATGACCTCAGATAAATGGCGCTCACCCACAGAGGGGGATGGGCCAACAACCGGGTGGCAGGATACCTAAATGAAATTAAAATTAAATTAAAGCCAATCTGAAAGACTAGTTTAGAGATAAAACTGCCAATAAACAAAAATGGTTGCTGAGCAAGCGGTCGAACCACCTCTTGTTCCTGACAGACCTAGAGCTACGAATTATAAACTAAAGATCTGAAAAGGTTAGGGTTCACTAGCACGGTAATCTTTTAGTTGCATTGGTGTAGTCAAACCGCAGTGGAGCATATATCCCTGTGGCAGTAACCAAATGAAGTGCTGCCAAGTGATAAAAGTGCTGGTACATTTACTTGTATTCCTAACGTTTGTATTGGGGCTTCTGTACAAGGGTTATTTCTTTCTCCTCCTCTTCTTCCTCAGGTAGGACTCTCGCTACAATTTCTTCCGTGGAGAGGGAGTGCATGTCTCCATGCGTATCAGAAGGGACATGATACTCGAAATTCAAAGCGCTGTCTGTGCCCAGCATTTCAGATAATTTCTCATCAATGTGACACCAGAAAAATTGGATGGTATTGCAAAATACGTTTGTACAATGAAATGCGCTCTACATGAATAGCGTAAAACTCAAATGCCCTCGTTCCCATTGGTGTTTAAGCGGGGGTTATCAAAAAGTTCGTTCCACTGAATTGTTTATTTCACTGACGTTCGTTTGATTATTGTCTCATTTTAGTGTAATTTTATTGCGAGAAACAAAACACAAGTGCCGTATTTTCAGCAGAGTACTAAGAAACTGAGTCGCCCACCTCAAGATAATCAAACTGCCAATAAAGTTTTGCATATAGCCATCCATTAGAAAATATGGCATGTTGATAAAATACGGCGAGGCTGCTTCATGCTAAGTACTCAAATAAATGGACATGGTGGTTTCATATAAATGAACCATAGTAACCCCCTTTGTATGCTTTGCCAGCGAGGGTGATTTGTTAGTGACGTCAGTGAATTTTTTTTAATTGGTAACACAACGCCCGCGATATAACTTGTAAGAATACAGTTCAATGCTGCAGTTGACGTCAACAGGTTAGGCATTATGGCTTGTCCGAAGCAACACATATGTGAGAAATGGGTCATAAATCATCTTTGCAATCAGTTACGGCGTGTAAAAAGATTCTGTTGGCCAAAATATTTACACGAAATATTGTTTTATACAACGTTTACACAGGAGTGACAAAACGAGCAAACTTACGCGCAATTGGGCTCGAAATCCGTGTAGGCACAAGTCGAGAATAGCGCGAACGTCTCGTAGCTCACATTGTGTCACATGATTGGCTCACTCTCCTGTCCAGTTGTGGTCAACTTCCAAACAAGGAGACCCGATCGCGCTCACCGTCATTGCTTGCGCAAAAAAACAAAGGCATAGAGACTTATCTAGTTTTATTTTCCTTTCTATTTTTTTTCGTCCAGCGTGAGCAATCGACGAAGTTTGTTTTTCCCGAGCATTCTGCCTGTCAGCACCTGTCTTTATCTGTAGCACCTGTCGTATTTCCAAGGTCGACGTGCAGGCTTCTTAAGCATTGTGAGATCTTCGCGTGGCAGACGTTTTATTTTTATATTTTTTGTGTCTCATTCTGGCAGCCGCTGACGTCTAGAGTCGTTTTCTTTGCAACTTCAATGGAACCATCTTGAACGCCTGCTTATTGTTCGAAATGACCGAAAAACCGAAACATACTGTGCTTTTATGACGTGCTTGATCACAACAGCATTGCGTTTTTCTTTTTTTCTTCAATTTTCAAGGAACCTGGAAACTCTTGCTCGTACGTTTTTACCCCATACCATGCTAAAAAGGCTTACAGGGTGGCGCTTTAGCCGAGTGAGTTGTACGTAAGCCTTAAGATCAAATGATAATCCCTCCGTGGCTGAGTTTGTCCAGTGTGATGGTGTTGATTTTCTTTTAAATATGTATATGCTAAGGTGTCACCATACCAGCCTGTTAGAAAAGGTACAGCATCCAATCACTATCATCATCGTCAACGTCATTGTCATGGTATAGCTTAAAGCAAAGCTTAAGGGTTCCCCGATTTTCGTATCTTGTATATCAACTTATGTAGTTCACCAGAAAACCATGGCGGGTTTTTCGCATAGAAATGGGTGGACCCAAACGAAAACTTGCTTTCGGACTAATAATACTGTTCGAAAGGTTGTATCGGACGGCGTTACTGGCAAATTGGATCACACTCATTTTGAGCGTGCAGTGTGAGCTGGAATAATTAGTCAACATGTTGAAAAAACAATGTGGCGAAATCAAACAATAGTTTTGTCACTATTCGTACATTAATCTAGACTTCTGGCACATATCGAATCCGGTGCTAGGAGCTCGATTCCACGTGAATTTCAGAGGATGCCACCTAATAACTATAACTTATATCTAATCTAGTGAACGATTCAATGCACAATTCATATACATAACAATTTGCCCTAATCATTTTTAAAATAATAGCTTAGTTGCCGTAAGAAAGATGTGCTAGCATACATAACCGAGGAGTACCTAGCGCAAAGCACCCACATATACACGATAAATGAAGACGACTGTGCGGTGAGTTTTCTAAAGAAACTGTGATTTTTTGACTAGAGTATGATGTTGGGCGTGTTGGCAAGACGTAACTGATGACGTAGCACGGAAAATATGTGAGACAGAGGACAAGGGAAGGGACAAAGGAGAGCGCTTACTTCCAAGAAAATTTCATTTCGTAAATCGTGCATATACATGCTCACGAAATGTGACAAACAAACAAAAGAGAATAAAAAACACACAATTGCCGTGCGCGTAAACTTTACAATCTCAGGATTGACAAAATCTTTTTCACACTAACCGAGAGAGGACGTGCTGACGCAGTTCAGCCATGAATATTCTACAAATCCTCCCTTCTCATTTTATATCTGTTCTTGCCAACAATCACGATACCAAGTAAAAAGTGGTTTGCAAACACACATGCTCCAATGTAGCGCCAAAAGATTATCGCGACCATTTTTGACGTTACAAGTATGTTAATGGAGTTGGTCATTAATACAGCGGCCAGTTTGTTCTATCTTTCGGCAGCTTTTACCCTATCGTGAAAATTGCCGGGAGTGAACCTTGCCGTGTGCGTGTCTGACCCTTTCTTTCTTTCTTTCTTCTTTCTTCTTTCTTTCTTTCTTTTTTGTCTTTCTTTCTTTCTTTCTTTCTTTCTTTCTTTTTTTCTTTCCTTTTTTCTTTCTTTCTTTCTTTCTTTCTTTCTTTCTTTCTTTTTTCTTTCTTTCTTTCTTTCTTTCTTCTTTCTTTCTTTCTTTCTTTCTTTCTTTTTTTCTATTTTGTTTGTTAGTCTATTTGCTTGTTTTTTTCTCTTTCTTTAGCAGTGCGGCATGACTCCTTCGGTTTTCTTACTCTAACCCCCGTCGCTCCCATCGGCTTTCTCAAGTGAAGGTGGAGCGTTGAGTGATGGGACGTTCTTGAATACGGGGGTAAGCCGAGTATTAAACCTTCATCCATGTGCTTATAGCGGCACAGCACTTGCTGCATCAACGATGACCATGTGTTCATATATCCAGGCAACAACAAATAGGGTGACGTGACAAGTAGCCTCATTATAGGATCGGATTGTCCCATCGCGAACTACTGTTTGCCGAACAAGCCTACTGTCTAGAAAGCCACAATTCAACTTTTTTTTATTTTTCTGTACTTCAACTCTGCTGTCTAGGTAGGGCTTTGGTAGGGGCAGGGCAAGCGATGTTGCCAGAACGAACGCCTCCGAGATGTACGGCTGTTTTCGTGACATCTCCGCTAGGGGAAGAACGCATGCGCCGAGGCATCGGGGTGACAAGTGCAAATAAGCACGGGACCGGCGAAACTTCGATGGCCACATTTGTACGCATGCCAGCGTGGTTAATTCACGTGGGACGCACCCATAAAATCCTGTCAATTATAAGATGTTCGCTTAAGAAGAGTATCTCCATTTACCGTATTATCTCACCTTTAGTGCTAGCATCCTCGACCTGGGCATTTGTGGTGTCTTGGCGGCCGCTTGTTATACCGTTCCTAGACTCTCAGTGCAAGCTCATGGCCGTTCGCCTTGAAGGTGTCTTTGTTGTGAGAATGCAAGGCTAACACTGCGAATGTCATTGTAACTAAAACTGTGGAAGTTTGGTATCGCAGGAAAAAGTAGAGCAGGAATGAATAAGAAAAAAAGAGTGTGGAAGGTAAGGGACACATGCTTACCGCTATCAACTTTCCACTACCATGTAATTTTCGTGTGATGGCTTTTTTAAGTAGTACTTTATACGTATATATTCCTCGAACTCGGTGTTTGAATTATTTGCATGAATGATACACCAGTCACTTATAAGTTAACATTTCCGTTGAGACGTGAAGAGTGAATTGTCAGAGCCAATGAATCAAATGAAGCGTCATATCTTCTACTGACTCTTCAATGATACGTTATAAAGATGCACATAAAGGTTGAAAAAAATATTTTCATTGTTTATTATAGGTAACTTGACATAACGCGCATGTGAATGGAAGCTCTTCAAAGTCTGGGATCGTGAAGGAGACAAGCTATATATATATTTTTTGTTCTTCTTGACTTGTGACCTCATCAAATATTTTTAGTTGCGCGTTACCACATACATAACGAAAATCGGAGCATTTTGCCAAGCTAGGCCATGGCACTGTATGCTTGATATGCTGTCATCTCAGATGGTTTCGCTGATGTAGGTGAAGTTACCTAGAAGGGAAAAAAATGAATTTTTGCATTCTCGCTTTTATTGCCAGCAGGCAGCAAAGAATGACAATGTTCATATACCTTGTTATTATAATGTCAATAATCCCGTACCATTTGCATTTCATACACTCCGTAAAGGTTTCACATCGAATAGCACGATTTAAATGTCACTTGAAGCACTTGGGTAGACCAGCGTATATTATTTTCCACCGTGAGTTTATTATTGCACAACAAGCTTTAGCCAGGAGAACTGGGGTGTGAGAACATGCTGTAATCGCTGTGATATTTTACGTTTTGTAGGTCTACGAATAAACGCTGTTACAGTGACAATGATTTGTGTTTGGCCTCGTGAACACACAATGTGCCACAGAACTGTTTGGCGTGGTTATAGCGGAGAAAGAGAGTAGACACTACACGCTAACAGGCGCTAATCAATTTATCGCATGTGTGTGCTTACTTACTTGTCAATGTTAATTAACCTCGTACGCTTCCGCGATGTGCCCAGCATCTGCTCGCGAAGTACTCGGCACCAGATGCTATCCAGATTACACGAGTAGGCCGCGCAAGTGATTGGGCTGATTACCAGAGTGCAACTCATCTGTAAAGTATTCATTTTCAACAAATATGCTGCCGAGTTTTACGCTTGACTAATCTTGATTGCCCGGCTCACTTGTAAGGGTTCTGATACCACGCGTTTGTCTTAATGTGGTAGTATTTGTACATATTGCTATCCTAATGTGACTCGCATTGTCGGTATAATACTGCTATCAATTCTTGCTTCCGCTAACTGTGTCATCAAATGAAACAAAAATTCTATTTCATTGTCAGCTACTACGCTGGCACTAATGTATATATATAGGCAAAATAGCATGCTCGTTTTGACGGATCGTCTACTAAATAGCTTCAGTCTTATTAACGATAAACTGTTTGTTCTACGTAGTCAGAATGATGATGATGATGATGATGATGGTGATGATGATGATGATGATGATGTTGTTGTTGTTGTTGATGATGATGATGATGATGATGATGATGATGATGATGATGATGATGATGAATGTTCTACGAGCCGACGTGGACGATCTCATGTTTACAGGAAGTGCTTATTGGATATTTAATGTATGCTAAATAGCCAAGGTTGACACATTTGTTGGGGACATAGCCCAGCTTCAGTGAGGAGCAGTACATTTTAAGAATGCAGACATCATTTTGCGATATTCGGTAGGCCACGGCGATAAAGCAGCTGAAAAGTGATGCTGACCGCGAGAATATTTTTTTAATGTTCTTTAGTTTCACGATTTTTCCTTACCTTTGCATTCGTTCTCGCAGTCGATCAATGTGTCGAATCGATTCTTTTTGCCAGAAAAGGGCGAGTATCGCGAACTCTTGCAGCTGTCCGTTTGTATATCGTAGTAGTATCTCTTCACGAGTCCTAGGCTGTTTTTAGGTCCTGGCTCCGTACACTTGCTTCCAGAATTCACTAAATACAAAAGGCGGGAAAAAATAAAATTAGTGATCATTCGAAGAGTTTTTACTTTCCCTTCCAACCATTTTGTTGCACTGCACTTACAAAACATTTTAATGATTTGAAAAGATGAAGCACGTGAATAAAATATCTGAAAATAGTTCTTGCAAATTTAAAATAGTTTTTTGCGAACCCAAATAAAGCATTCAGGCAGCTTCAGACTAGTGGCGCCAAACGTGAATTAACTGCAGAGCTTGGTAGGCTTTGCTTTTCTTTAGTTTCATTTCTTTCATCTCTGTTTTTTTCTTGTTCAACCTTCCCTGTGTTGGTCCTTGTATTTATTCCTCTGTTCATTTCTATTTATTTGCTTCTCCGTTTATTGGAATTCCTTGTTTTCTCTCTTTAATTCTCTATATTGCTTTTCTGTAACATGCAAAACACAAGGTAAAAAGCAGTACGTCTAGGTTTCAGTCAGCTACAAAAACAAAGAGCCTCACAACAATTGACCTTATGGAGCTCTACTCAGCCGAATAACTTCCTGACTATTCTTTCTCCTGAATTTTCCGTTTCTTCTAAATTAAACGTACGGATATTCACTTCCGTTAGACGTGAAAACAGGCTTGTACTCACGTCCACACGTCTTCCAGCACTCGCTAGCGCTTTGGAACCTGTTCGGGTAGCCACCGCAGCCGGAGTAAACGAATCTCTCGCATCTCCTGGTTTTGGTGTTATATCCAAACACAACCTCTTTCGATCCGCTTGCGCATGAGTATCCGGATTTAATTGGATATGCACAGTTGTTCTCTACGTATTCTGTAATGACAAGCGAGAAGAATTTGCGCATATATATGAAAGGATGTTTTGGTCGCATTTCTCATGTACTCTCATGGAACTTACAAATGCGTTTATATAATTTTGGCCTGTTGTAATCCGAATCATGCAACATTACTAAATAGGCAGGGCCTGTAAAGCTGATGTTACGGTTATCGAAGAATTAGGTTACCAAGAGTGCTATTTGGTGTACTTTTGCCGCAGTAAGGTACAACTGTGGAAATGTGAAATGGATCGGCGTAATGCGATCAGCATTCGTTGGCGATTTCGTGAATCGGATGCCTGAAACCAGATGCCTGAAATGTTTACCAGTGAAGCATCGCACGGAAACAAGGCGCAACAGGAACTAAACGGCAGAAAAACCATCCCGTGACGTTTGTGTCTTGTCTCCCTCCGCTGCTTTACACGTAAACCTTAACTATCGCTAAACTATCTAACTTTCTCCTTTATTGTTGCCTAAGATGACGCGACACCCTGGAAAAGAGGTCTGATGAAGTGCAGGAAGAGAGAGTTCACATTTTCATTTTTCTTACTAGTGTACGCGTTGTCATGAAACTGAAATAACTAGACGAAAAAAAAGAAAAAAAAACCCTCATGTAATGTCCCATGTGGGACCTTTGAGGTATTATGAATGAATGAATAAATGAATAAATTATGCAGAAAGAAGTGTGAATCTTGTAATCGCCGACTGCATTGGGTCAGAAATTTCTAGTGACAGGTGGTCGAACGACGGAAAGAAGTAGGTGAAGGTGAATTACTAGACTTCATTGCTAAGTGCACAAAGTTCATCACCGGGGTCGACCTGATGGGCCACTTTGTGTTCTGTTACCACATTTATTTGCGTACAAGTAATACGAATCTCCATACTTTCGCACATTTTTTTTTATACAGCCTGTTGTAATGGCAGGGTGTAATATCAGAAAAATCAATTAGTCTTGAAAGCAAGTCAGAGTTAAACACGAATATTGGAACATCCTTACTTCAAACGTCAACCGGTGTGTCTATCAGGTAACGTAAATGAGGAAGAAGCAAAAGAGAAGAAAGGCCGACTGGCCGACAGAGATGCAAGCTCACTCTGTTGGCCTCAAAAGCGAGAGATATGACTTGTCAGGACATTTTCCCGAAAACTCAAAACTTGGATAAATTTAGAAGTTGCAGAAAATCCAAAGTGTCGAAGTAACTGTAGAGTGAATTTGTCCAAACGCAGTGTTTTCCTCTGCCTCTGGAATGGAAACTGCTTTGTAATCTTGCACACTTATTAAGACCCAAGAGTCCCATTTGGGACAGCCAAACATTTCCAGTTATTTATTGTCCACCAGAAATAAATTTTTGCCTGTTTTTTTATCCACTCAAAAGGCCAATAAAAACGTTTGAAATAAGTTCACTATAAATATTAATCTTGGGACTGTGTTTAGAAAAAAGGTGTTGACGATTTAGAGTACGCAGTACTCTACTATGGGAGAGCATAAATTCGTTCCGTGGGCCTCAAACGTTCATGAAGAAGAGCGCGATACGTGTAAGGCTGTTTTTTTAAAAAAATGTTTAACGATATCGAGTACTTCTTACTCAACTATGGGAGAGCACTGAGCCGTCCCGCTGAAACTTCCCGGGTTCGGGTGGGAAGAGAGTGCACAAAGGAAACTATGCGCAGAAGTACTTGAGTACATACAAATACAATAGGTAATGATGGCTGAGGATTTCAGCTAAGGTACACCAGTATTACGGGAAGATGTACTGCGCTGTGGCATAATTTTTAGCGCTGTTTGCAAAGTGACTTCTGCTGCATGCCAGCTGATAACACCTTAGCTCTTCAATAATGATTTGAACTAGATATGGCACTCTCTTTTAGAGTGACTAACGTTTATGAAAAAAAAAAACATGCATATTTAAGTGAGCGCAACCAAAGTGCGCAGCGCGCATCATTGGAAAACTTACTGCCGCAAGTGCCCCAGCACTCTGATTCTTCGACGAAGTTATTTCCGTTTCCTCCGCATCCGTTGTAGTCGAAGAGTTCACACGATTTCGATTCACTGTTGAACCAGTAGTTTCGCATGCGAGCATCCGTGGTGCAGTTGCGACCAGCGTGCTTCGGCAGAAAGCATGGATCTTGTGCAAACTCTACGAAGGAGGAAGATAAATTCAGGTTGCGTACTGCTATAGTGCATTGGATGCATCGCACCGTACCGCTGTAATATGTGAACATAGGTGAAGTTATTCATGAGAGGTATAGTAAAGTACCTTGGAGTTTATGAGGAATAGCTATATTGTGTGGACACAAGAAAGAAAGAGGGAGTAAGAAGAAAGGCGGGGAGATTGGCCAGGGCTGAGCCCAGTAGGCAACCCAGCACTGGAGAAGGTGGAAAGGGGAATTGAAGTTATAGTGGAGGTGAGATGAAAATTGAATGTTACAATAGAATGTTATAATAGATTGAAAGTTACAATATAATGTTACAATATAATGTTACAATGTAATGTTACAATGAATGTTACAATGAATGTTACAATGAATGTTACAATGAATGTTACAATTGAATGTTACTAGGCGAGATGGTGTGCTTCCACCTTGAACAAACACTAGCGGAACAAGAACAAGGACGCCGAACAGCCCTATAGTCTGTCTTTCATTTCTCGTCCTCGTTTTTATCGCGCTAGTATTCGTTCAAGATGAGTTGCAGTAGAACTGTTATGCTTTGCGTTACCATCCGCATGAACAAGTATGCACTCTTTCCACACTCTTGTTCGTTTAGTGCTTCGCTCTCGCAAACACTTGCACCAATCTGTCCGGCGTGGCATGCAGTAACTCTTATGGCTGCGAAAAGAAGTAAGTCATAGCTTAAAATAAAGTTTAGTACAGTATAGCTTAGTCTTGTTAAGTACAGTATCTCAAGGGGAGGAGTAGCGAAGTGAGGGTGAGGAGGAAAGAGAGGAAGACGTCAACGTCATCAGCTTTGCCACTTTCTCAAGTCTTCGCACCACCTGTTCGCAGCTGATGCGATTTGCGTAATGGTCTCTGTGAGCAAGTTTTGATGTAAAGGATAGTTTCGCATTGCATGAATTAGTCTTTGGATTTCAAGATGATTGTCTGGTTAAGTCAGTTGTGGTGACTTAGAGCGTTTTTTTTCATCGTGAACCAGCAGAACAGCCACAGACTTTTAACCATTGGTTATAAGCGAGACCCGAAAAGTGTGCGAGTGTCAACGAAACGGCTTTCGACATGCAGTACAACCGTGTTAATGTTCTAGTGCTGAGAATTACTTGTGTTAGCTCCGATGAGGCCTCGCCAGAATCCTTAACAAACGCGTCGTTTTACGAGCAGCTTGATTATGATATGAGCCAATAGTCCTCGCATAAACCAACAGGATGTAGTGGTTTGAGCAAAGACGCGTTACGATCAGAGTCGATTATTCTTACGAGGCTGCATATGGAGTCATTGTTGACGTTGCTTTCATGACTTGCTGTGAAGATGGCGCGTCTGTTCGTCTTCCACGTGTCTGATTCACCATGTTGTTACGCTGTGTTTAGAAGAGCGACAAACTGAGTATTTATACAAGAAAAAACTAGTTGCTGTATTTTTAAGTGGCATTTTACAATTAGATAATACCTGGTTTTGACAGCCTATGTAAACGTATTGACCAACAACTACGGTGCCTTAGCGAAAAAAACGAGAAAATGGGTGGAAAAAGAGCAACGGGAGCGCTCATGTTGTTTCTCTTCCACCCCCCCCCCCTTTTTTTTTCATTTTGTGCTAAGTGGGGACTTTTTATCTTTTTTTTCTATACAGGTATGAACCGACTAGCCGAACAGCAAGTGCTTTTGTGCGTATGTATCGTATTCCTTCAAAATGGCATAGGGAAGATTTTCTGGAAAATGTAACCTTGTTTGGAACGCGGATGAAAGCATCTCACGACAAAACAGTTATGACGTTGAACCACCCCAGCTAAAAAGTTTCGCGAAAAAGTCCTTCTTAGCATTCAGCGTTGATGCGATGTTTTCTTTTTATGCAAAATAAACGTTTAGCAACTGCAAGCTGTAGCAAAGTTGACTAATGCTAGTTCAAGCAGCTGCGCTTTCGTTATATTCTCTGTCATTGTTTTCAAGCAGTCATGGAAACGTCTTTGTAAGCAACTTAGTCAGTGCTGTTACGCTTTGATACGCACACTAAAAATAGTCAGTTCTCGATCAGAGGAGTCACCTATTTTTCTTTGACTATGAAGGCCACGTGTGAACGTCTGATCGATTGGTGGCCACGATCACGTCAGATTTCCATATGCACGTCTCAGATGCCCAGCCCTAACAAAACCGCATTTAGTACGGAGGTCACAAAAATGCTTGCATCCTCTCATGATACCGAAGGATGCACGGATGTATTCACTACAAGTAATGCCTCGGGCTGGTAGCAGCATTATTCTATCAGACCACAAGGCAGCTGTGTAAGCATGGCTTTATAATAAGTGCACATTATGGTTACAGAACAAATACAAACAGAAGGGTGAAGTACCCGAGGTGTTTTTTTCATTTAAGAACAAATACAAAAAGCAAAGTGAAGTAACATACACTGTTTTCAACCAGAATCCATAAAATTGTATAGCTTGTAAACGTCAAGTATAGGTTTGCTTAGGACGTTAGGAAAACAGTGAGGATCTGAAAATAGAATTTAAGCATTTTTAATTACTCCAGTCTATTCATTCATGTGCGCGATGCACACCTATTGGTTTTGTGTCTAAACACTGTTTTAGCATTAGTACACGAATTATTCTTTGGTTTCAAAGATAGTTGTCGGGATACGCCAGACGGTTGTCCCGACTCGTCAAACAATTTATCGTTGATGCTAACGAGGAACTGTTCACTAAATCGTTCACACAATGTGATGGGCGCGATGAAATTAGTTAGTCTATCGAAAATTCGCTACGTTGATCTGCCGACTATGGGCTCTTTACAAGTTCTACTTTACAACTGGAGATTATGTACAAATGTAAATTGGGTTCCGAGGCTAGAAAGTACACTTTGGCACCAAACATATCGAGTTCGTTCACGCACACTTGAACAAATGCTTGAACAAATAAGTTCAATGAACCTTGCCCTACTCGTAGCTTTCATGACCAAACAATTAAATGTTTTCACGTGGTAATGAAGTTTACAAATAGTTTGTTGTCCCTTAGGAATTGAAATTTCAAGTTTTTTTTTTTCGCCGAGCACTGAATAATTTTTTTGTCTTCCTTTTCTGTGTGCACCTATCCTCACACGTGTGACATATGCAGCATTATCGCAGTTCTAAATAAATAAATAAATAAATAAATAAATAAATAAATAAATAAATAAATAAATAAATAAATAAATAAATAAATAAATAGGATGCTTACTGCCACATTGTTCTTCACACTCTTCTATCGTTGCGAAATGATTTGAGTTTTTGTTGCAGTACACGTAAGACTCGCATCGTTGCTTCAGTGCGTTGAACCTGTAGCCCCGATATCCAGCGCGGCAAACTTGCTTGAGCTCGGGCAGTGCACATACTCCGAGTACAGGATCTGAAATACGAATGAACCACATGCTTTCATTGAACGTTTATTTTTTTCCATACAAGAAGTTTGTGTTTTTAGTGAAAAGTATTTCATATCAAACCCCATGATTTATGACTGTCATACGACTGTATTTTTTTTGCTTCCCTATGTTGTATGTTCCTTTTGATTTTATTACGCTGCCTCTGCATGTTCAGTGGTTTCAGTGTGTGTGTCTCTGTAAACTCATTTTTATTGTCTTGATAACGTTGAAGCTACTGCAACATCAAAAAATAAATAATAATTAAGGATACTAAGCTAGCCTTTTTGTTTGGTGTCCTTAGAGGAGCTCTACAGAAATTCTGATACATGTAGGTTATCTCAAGTCGATACCATATGCGAAGTAATAACCAAGGAGGTTTGGTAATAACACGTGTGACAATCGAACCGCATAACTAAGAAATCGCAGTGGCACCGTTTACAAAGCCGGAAGGAGAAGGCTTGCCAATAGATATAGAAGAAAAAAGTGGAACACAGTCATGTGCATTTTCGCTGCTAGAAGACTAATATAGTGAAGACATAATTCAGCGACTCTACGATGCCCAAGCAAAATGCGATACTGGCTACGATTCATTGCATCAGCGCTTCAAGAAGTGCAAGTCTGCTAAGAGTTCCTGAAACACGAGACGTGTACGTGACGAAAAATGCGCACGCGCTTCAACCCTAAGTCACGTGAAATGCTTGAAACTGTAGAATTTCTAAATGCTAATGACATCAAAACCATGCTAAATAGTCTAGAATATTGAAAGTACCCTGAAAACGACGAATATTTCAAGTCTGCTTAATCACCAAGTAACACAACACACATTTCTTGCTTTGACCCATATAACTTTAGGATTTAGCTGGTCAAGTAATACGTTCATAGAGCTGCCTGGACCTTCAACAGTCACTTGCAGTTCACCAGCTTATTGGTACCAGCTTCAGTGTTAGCTTAATGACATGCTTTGGCCGCAAATAACACACACAGACAAAGTAGAGGTACATACCACGACAAGCAAGCGGCTTGTGTGTGTGTGTTATTTGCGGTCGAATCATGTCATTAAGCAAGTACCAAATAGGCCAACAATCAGTATTGTTACAATATATTTCAGTGTTGTAACAACCGCTTACCTCTGCATTTCTTGTTGCACTCATCTATGCTGTCAAACTTGTTGTCATTCCCGAGGCAACCTCCGTAGTGAAATGTTTCACACCTAAACGAGGTGGAGTTGTAGAACCACATCTTCAACATTCCCCTGCAGATTCCTGGGTCTGGCTCAAGTTCGCAGTTTTCAATCGGGAAGACAGTTTCGTTTACAGCCCATACCAAATCTGAAAATTGAAAATGTGCATTCAGGACTGGAAGGAAAATATATGGGGCTTCGCGACACCAATTTCAAGGGTCTGGATTTGGTTCGGGGCCGCGATGGCTGCATTCGAATTGGGGAAGATGAAAGAATGCAAGTGTGCTTACATTAAGGTGCTCAAAAAATAACTTCTATCGATGATGATGAAACAGTTATTGAGATCGAGAGAAACCCACCCGGTGATATTGTCACCCCCGTGCGCACTTCAACCATTTATTGCACACTATTTATTCTATCATGTTCATTGAAAAGTTTAAAATAAGCAGTACTTTAAGTTATGCGTTTTAATTGATAAACATGAAAGTGGCTTGCATAAGTGAAGCCTTCGCATATGGCTGCGTTCTGTGTTATGGATAGCATGCTTTAAACCACGAGCAATTATGCGCCTAAAATATTTTCGAACTTGCTACGTACACTAAAGCTAGTATTTTTTGTTATTAGTGGCCGGCCGTAAACTATACGAGGTCCTTAGGATAATCACGTTCTGACACCCGACGGAAAAGTACGGTTCTACAACGCAATATTGCTGCGATGTTATATGTGGCCTTTTGGAGCATGAATACAGGAAGTGTGTGTTTGTAATGCACAAAAGTTATTTTCACTGAATTTCCGAGCAAACGCGTATCTGTGTGGTAAAACATCTGCTTGCCATGCAAACGGCCTGGGTTTGATCCTCACTTGGACTCGACAGTTTTTAATATGTTGCTATTTTTATGTTGAAGATAAAACTTACTGTTTTCATAGGCAATAAATAAAAAAAGTTACTTTCGACGAACGACCAGAGCGCAGTACTGGGACTAGACATGGATAAAACCTTCGATAATATTTAGTTATTATTTAAAGTTTTTATTATGTCGTTCGTTTGCATCTTACTTATTTAGGGCCACGGACAAGATGATATTTCTTTCGCTCGCAACCAACAACGCCGACGCCGAAATTTGTTTGAAACGAGCTCATTAACGGCCAATAAAGGTTTTTAGCGAGCTTTATAAATTCGGCATGGGACCTTTTGGTATACATATTACGTTTTTTGCGTGCCTGACGTCGTGACTAGTTTTAGTTGCAGAAACCAATGAATGCGTACGGTAACGCTATGATGATGATGGTAGCCAGGTAAGGTTTGGCAGAGTGAGATAGTTGCGTGCCGCGCACGAAATAACGTTTTTCCCCGTTATTTAAATACGCAATGAATACACAACATTGTCAGCCACAATACTTCGTATTGATTCGGGGAAATCGTAAGAGTTTATTCGAAGCCAAGCCAAATTCAAGCAGTCATTGGTGGTTAGCTCCATGGTTAGAGTATAGCGCCGGACTGGAGCCAGGAAGTAGTCCTTCGGCCGCACCTTATTACCATTTTTTTTTCTTTTGCGATTTTTGCCCCCTCATGCCGCCTTGAGAGATCTGACAGCGGCCGAGTTTTGAGGACCATCCTCGCGAGGATTAAATCATTGCTGCTTGAAAATCGCATGCTAGGGGCAGGTAAATGCGATGCCCAGCGCAGCGCAGTCGCTGCAGTCGAGACCATCTTTTTCTCTGGTTGTGTTGTGTCTCCAGTTGGACTGGCTTGGCTAAAAAAAAATGATGTGCAGTGTTACAGTATGCTGCTTGTCCCGGAAACATACGAAAAGCATTTCCATTGTTTTACATTACCGGCAATGTTCACGCATACGCACTCGTCAGCCGGTTCCATAATGCTGTATTTCCGTAAGGTGTTTCCGTAGCTTGCTAAAAACAACTGGTATGTAGTTAGGTGCAACGCAACGCTCCTTCAATGACTCACACCTCAGGACACGCATACTTTCAAATATATGCGCGAATGAATGTTAGTGTCGTCAAGGGAGCGTTAGTATGTCCCTATCTACTTCACCATCACAAAGAAAATACTTCTGAATTACCCTACAAAATTGATTAATCAATAAATCTCTTGACATGTTAAGTAATTAGTCCCACTTACGTGAGAATTGAAAAATTGACAGCTGGTTAGTAAAAATACAATACAATCTACATTTAACAGAACGTGTAAAATTGCGTGTCGTCTTGCAAATTATTCGTACCCGCTAGTAATTATCTTTAAGGAATTGAACCGAGGTTATATGTCTTCAAAACGTACGCGTTACGAGCAACGTAGTACCGTCAAAAAGGAATAAATATTTGTGCTCAGGTAGAACTATAGTGTCCGTTGGTAGACTGAATTAGATGAAATACCAGACCGAAATACATGAAATACCCGAATTCTTGACTTACTTTGTGTGATGCAGACGAATACGGCGATGGACGTCCACGCTTTCATCTTGAATCAGTGCTTTATAGCAGAAATGTCACAGCTAAAATTTGAAAAGGGAAGAACGTCGGAAGAAAATATGATATGCGATTCAGACAAATGGTAATGAGGCAAACCGTCAGTCGTAATAATATTGTTGAGCTCAAGAAACGACTCGGCTCCAAAGAGGCCCCTGTCTCGTATAGGTAACCTTCTTTTAAGCCATGTGCGTTCTTGTGCTTGAAAATAGTGTCATTACATGCCGACTGGGTCCTGAGACAAGTGGCAAGGCGTGAATTTTTTCACCTTCAAGAGTTGTGGTTTGTGGTCTTAAATTGTGATATTTGGTGTTGGATTCTTCTTGAGCTAATCTAGCACAGTTACTTCGGAAACTGTGATAGGTACATTTTGTGTTATATTGCCATTTCAGGTACAACCCAGCAATCTGTGCAAAATAAAACCTGGCCATGAAAGTGTTGTATTAGTGCAAGAGTTTCGGGAACCTCCAACTTGCTGTTTTCATAGACAGTAGATAAAAATTTTACCTTCGATGAGTGACACGATAGCAATACTGGAACTAGACATGGAGAAAGCCTTCGATAATATCCATCACACTGAAAACCATTTCGAACCTTGGTTTGGGTAGTCACATTTATAAGTACGTCGAAGCATTTCTCAGCGGAAGAATCAACGCCCAAAACTGTGGACCTAACATCAGATACAAATGAGGCTAGGTAACAGAGGCACACCCCAAAGAGCGGTCCTCTCGCCTACCTTTTTCAATATATCTGTGATAGGTCTCGCCAGGAAACTCAGACATTGAAGGCATACAGTACACTATTTACGCACATGACGTCGCAATATGGTGCACTGGAAGTAGAGACAGAGAAATAGAAGAAAATATTGGGACACCCTTAACCTTCGCTTTTAAACGTTGAACGCGATAGCGATAGCGTTCCTAGTGCGTACTTCAAACACTCGGTATTTGAAATCTTTTCGAACTTGCTACGCACCCACTGCGTGGCCGTAAGGGTGCAGTAGCGTGTGTGCGTTTTTTAGTGTGTTTAAAAAAAAGGGTGAACGATTTATAGTACTTGGTAGTCCACCATGGGAGAGCAAAAAGCTGTTGCGTTGCCTAAAAAACACTAGAGAGAGAGAGAGAAAAGAAAGAAAGGAAAGGCCAGGAGGTTAGCCAGATATTGGCATCTGGTTTGCTACCCAGCGCTGGGGGCGGGGAACTAGGGGTAAGAAAGTAAGGGTCGAGGAAACACTAATACTTCAATGTGAGCGTTACATTCCAATCAACGTTGCATGCGCATGTATGCGCTTTCCTTTTAGTTGGTGACCGGCTTCAAACGATAAAGTCATTATCATAATCTCATTTTATGATGCCCAATGGCAATGTATGCTTGTAACACACATTTTTCGCCACTATTTCATGTTGTATTATTAAGCATGTATACAAGACGCGTGTCTTTGTAAAGCGTGAAAGTTACTTCCACTGCATTTACGAGCAAAGGAAGCTATTTTCTCTAGTCTCGAGCAGATGCATGGCTGTGGGGTAGAACACCCGTTTGCCACACAAGTGACATGGGTTCGGTCCCGCGTCAAACACAGAATTTTAAGGACGATAGTCTTTCTTCGGGACTTTCGACGCCGAAATTTCGGTCTGTCGGCCCGTCTGTACATTTGTATGTTTGTCCATTGTTAAAAACATCAGGTACTTGAAACGGCCGACCCCATCCGCAGCAACCACCAATGTTGCTCAAGGTTGAGCTTCCATGCTTGCGCAATCGTCAAACAAAAAGCAAATATTGCGCATGTCTTGGGCACTATAACAACACGCATATATTCTTCATAAGCATCTTTTGCTAGAAAACGAATATATAAGTAATCTTAAGGACCGTAGCGCTTACCATTCAACGCTTGCACGGAACGGGAAGTGTTTCCAACGCTTTGCTAAGACGAGATGGTGGTCGCACCTACCCGTCGCCTCGCGTTCTACACCTTGTCACCTCTGAGACGGGCGCGCACGGCTACGCACTTTGTTTTCAGAAAGAAACTCCCAGATGGCGCTCATGGCTCACGTGTGGCGTGTCTTGATGCGCTCGTGAGTCTGCGCTGCCCGCTCGAGGCACTCTAACGCAGCGCCTCCGGAATACCATTCACCGATTGTCTTGCGCAGAACATCAAATAAATGTTTTGTTCACTCTTTTCACACACAAGACTATCGTTTTTCGACGACATTTGCAGATTACATGCAGATAAGTGGCCCTTTTTGATTATTTATTTTATTAGCAATTTTATGGGTTTTTCGGTCACACAATAATCATGGATGATTTTTCACTCACAAGCAATGGTGCCGACGCCAGAAGTTCTGCGAAACAAGCTTTTCAACGATGTTGCGTTAAAATTACAAGAAGCTGTAAACTCCACCGAACAGTACTTCATTTCAATGGCACAACGATGCCCTCCCCCCCCCCCCAAAAAAACGGAATTCCTGCTATACAGTCCTAAAAGAAGCCACAAACCCAGAAGATGGTTTCACACAGAGGAGAACAATATCACCCTTTATGCCATGGGCAGAGGCGTCATTCTAAGTGTGGATTCTATCTGGGTCCTGGGCTTGGTGATAAACCCAATGAATCTAATAACCAAACATTTCATCGTAATGATAAGAAAGTGTACAACGCAATCTGGCTCATCGAAAGAGTTACTAACCACCGACAAAGGCTTGGGTAAGACAATGTCGTAAGATTTGTTCTCTTGTTTGTGCTATGTCACTTTGCCTACGTAGCAGCCATACACGAGTGGAAGAGATCCGTAACAAACTCAACGCATTGCTGAAAAAGGTAATGAAGGTAGCTCTTCGGATACCTGTTTACACCGAAACTGAAAGACTGATGCAGCTAGGAATGCACAATATATTAGAGGAACTAGCCAAGGCACGAGAAAGAGCCCAGTTCATTAGTCTCAACAACGCAATCGAGAGGGCACATCCTCAAACGGATTGGTACACCAATTAATGCGATAGATGATAACCACAAAGATATCCCCAGTGATCTGAAGGATGATATCACAGTTATGTCTCTTTCTAGGAATGTTCACCCTTTTTAATGTGAGCGGATGGTAAGCCAAAGCCCTGCTAGGAAAAGCAAAAAATCAGGCTGAAGAACACTCGTTTGTCGACGTCGCTTTCATGTCTAACAAACGAGCCTTCACAAGAGTACTTGTGAGCAGTAAAGGGGAACTAGTCAACTGGGCTTCCACCACAGAATCAGCAATTGCCGAGCAAGTAGCCATTGCGTTGGCACTTTTAAATCCAAATAGGTCGAGGATCCACAGTGAATCTGGCGCGGCTGCCCGAGCATTGATTGATTGATATATGTGATTCAACGTCCCAAAACCACCATATGATTATGAGAGACGCAGTAGTGGAGGGCTCCGAAAATTTCGATTACCTAGGGTTCTTTAACGTGCGCCAAAACCTGAGCACACGGGCCTACAGCATTTCCTCCTCCATCGGAAATGCAGCCGCCACAGCAGGGATTCGAACCCGCGCCCTGCGGGTCAGCAGCCGAGTACCTTAGCCACTTGACCACCACGGCGGAGCCTGCCCGATCATTTGCCAAAGGAGTAATCTCGAGATGGGTTCTGGCAATGCTCAAGGGAAAAGTAATCAAACCACACATGATTGTTCGGTTTCCTGATCAGATGAGAGAAATCAATGGTGGTCCTGTAAACCTCGACGAATCTGCCCACAATGCTGCACGAAGTTTTGTCAACCATGCAGTCGCAAGGCAAGAAAACGCTGAGAGGTCGTATTGCAGGGATCAGCTCCTCTCGTACGATGAGCGTAACGAACACTCTGCCTATATGACACAGTCTTTCCTCTTCACACCACAATAATCTCAACGGAGCGCAGGTCATTATGATAAGGCTACTACAAACAAGAACTTGACCTAACCTACTGTTAATTAACAATATTTATCCGGAACTACATGTTCCTATAAAATTCGATAAATACCACTACACCATATATCTCGCTCATACGCTCTGGCGTTGCTCCGCATTACATAGCAACTAGGAAAATACCGAAGGACAGTGGGACGCAGCTCTACGCAGTTCTACATTAGAAGAATAATTATAGACAGTCCAACTGGCTGGCGAAGCGATTGAAAAGCCAGGTTTTTCGATGCCAAAGTGGGAGTGGCCCACTTCGGGCTCAGGTCTCTAGATGAAACCTACGAACATTGTATACTTCGGGGTAACATACTAGCTTGACCTATTGGACATTGAAGAAGGTCTTTCATCCATCCATTCATTCTTTACAACAGAGTTTGCAGAAAATGCAGCGTTTTCAGTAAATAATCTTTTCTGTTATTACTAAAATGAAACTTTACGTCGGAAATGCAACAATAAACTGCCTATTGGTCTAACAGCAGATGTGTTACAGTATTACTGCGTTCTTTTCGTACTTCAACCTGACACGTGTGCGTTGGCTACACGCTTAAGCGTTGTCTTGATACTCAATACGGCTTACGTTTATAAAACGTAGGTAACGATTTAGAGTACTATAGGTACTGTACTATGGGAGAGCATAAAGCCGTCCCGTGCTCCTGATCATGTGTTTAAAATAAGTGCTTAACGATTTAGAGTACTATAGGTGCTCTACTATGAGAAAGCATAAAGCCATCCCGACGACATGACCGAACATGTGTGTTTAGAAAAAGTTTATTCTCTCATGGGACGCAACGAACCTAAGGGACAAGCGTCTGTACAACAGGCACAATAATAAACAAAAGACAAAACACAACATACATTACACATTTAAACAAAAGTGTCTAAGTCCGTAGGATGTCCATAGTCCGTTTTACTAATAACTATACATACACTACATAAATACACTAATCACAATATGGACAATGTACATTATGATACATGTGCAGAATTTACAAGACTTGGTGAAGATGTTGAAGCATTGAAGACATTGAAGCAAACACAATAGGTTGAACTTTTTCTTAGGTGGTTTTTAATCAGTGCTGTTTTCACGAATGAGAAAAGCCAAAACAAAAGTGCTCCGGTTGGTGCATGCACTGATTTAAAGATGTTTTCTGATGGCCTCATCCAAAAATCGTTTATGCCGTCCGCTAATACTCGCAGTGAAGTGAAACAGGTGGTATTTATCCGACAAAGTAAGAAAGCGGAGCATTCGTATGCTTTTTGCGGCCAATTAAGATGTAGAATTTCTTACATAAACTGCAAAACTCGCATACAATTGACTTATTTAAAGCTTGTTTCTACTACCACGTAATTGATAAGCGACAATGAGAAACATTAGTAGTTGGCACCTGCAGCTACGAAGCATAATACGAAAAACATACTTCGAAACTTACCCTCTGCTTTAAGAAACGTCACCTGCGACGTTCTCATGCGTGCTGCAAAAGTCAGGCTTGATGTAGTGTTTTCATTCGATTAGGTCGTGTTCTTTTATAACATTTATCAGCACGCAGGATTGCAGAAAGGATGTGGCGAGGTAACTCCAGACGTCACGACCCATTAACAAAATCAAGTGCGTATTTCCTGAGCGTTCTGACTCAATGCAATTTATCTAGAATTATACTGCTTCTTATCTGCATGGCTAAAAGGTATTGCGATAGAGACTCGGCAATGAGGCCTCTTGGTCGCCTTTTCTATCATATCCCGCCCGTGACATTTACACAGACCAACCTTCAACGCCTTTATTTGCGCGCATCACTATCGTATTTCATCCAGGTGATTGCGTTATTCACGAGCATGTCGATAAAGAAACTCTATTCTCTAGGTGGTAACGCTGACCCCTTTTCATAAAACATCCATTTTTGGGCTTCTTTTTTGTTGTTATGAAATTTAGCCATGCGTAAGAGTAATCTGCAAGATCTTTGGTTTTTGTAAACTAAATAAGTAGGAGTTGTAGGCGTAACAACTGTGGTGACCAAAGGCTTATGAATTTCTCTCCATTTTTTGTGGCCACTTTCTGCATCATATTCTGCGTGCTTTTATCTGTTACTGCGGTATCCCCTACGCTCTCGACGAGCGCCGGAACTCTTGTAATGGTGCTACCTCTGCAGGGGTAGACATCAAGCACTCCCGCGCATCTATTCGAATTTATATGTCAGTTGCCTCGCAGTCTACGCACACAGTCACGTCAAGTGAAAACTAACAAAGAAAACTTCGAACCATCACTCTGTTATCATGGTGTTGTCTATTTCATTAATAACACAATGAAACGGAAGGCGAACATCTTCCTCACAAACTTCTTGGTGGAGACCACAATGGATCATCATCATCATCATCATCATCATCATCATCATCATCAGCAGCAGCAGCAGCAGCAGCAGCAGCAGCAGCAGCAGCAGCAGCAGCAGCAGCAGCAGCAGCAGCAGCAGCAGCAGCAGCAGCAAGCAGCACGCCCTCACTACGTCCACTGCAGGACAAAGGCCTCTCCCATGTTCCGCCAGTTAACCCGGTCCTGTGCTTGCTGCTGTCAATCTATACCCGCAAACTTTTCAATCTCATCTGCCCACCTAACCTTCTGTCTCCCCTTAACCCGCTTGGCTTCTCTGGGAATCCAGTTAGTTACCCTTAATGACCAGCGATTATCCTGTCTACGCGCTACATGCCCGGCCCATGTCCATCTCCTCTTCCTGATTTAAGCTTTGATATCCTTAACCCCCGTTTGTTCCCTAATCCACTCAGCTCTCTTCTTGTCTCTTAAGGTTACACCTACCATTTTTCTTTCCATTGCTCCCTGCACACCCTGTTTGTAAGTCATCAGATTTCTGCTCCGTAGCTAAGTATACCGGCAAGCTACAGCTGTTATTTACCTTCCTCTTGAGGGATACTGGCAATCTACCTGTCATAATTTGAGAGTGCTTGCCAAATGTGCTCCACACCATTCTTATTCTTCTAGTTACTTCAATCTCGTGGTTCGGCTCCGCGGTTATTACCTGCCCTAAGTAGACATAGTCTTTTACAACTTGAAGTGCACTATTACCTATCTCGAAGCGCTGCTCTCTTCAAAGGGTGTTGTACGTTATTTTCGTTTTCTGTAGATTAATTTTAAGACCCATCTTTCTGCTCTCGTCGTCTAACTCCGTAATCTTGAGTTGCAATTCGTCCCCTGAGTTATTCAGCAGTGCAATGTCATCGGCGAATCGCATTTACTAAGGTACTCTCCATTAACTCTTATCCCTAACTGTTCCCATTCTAGGCTTCTGAAAACCTCCTGTAAGCACGCGGTAAACAGCATTGGGGAGATTGTGTCCCCCTGCTTTACACCCTTCTTGATTGGTATTCTGTTGCTTTCTTTATGAAGCACTATGGTAGCAGTTGATCCCCTGTAGATTTATTGCGGGATGTTTATATATACTTCATTGACGCCCTGATTCCGCAGTGTCTGCATGACGGCTGATATTTCTACTGAATCAAACGCCTTCTCGTAATCTATGAAGGCTATGTATAGTGGTTGGTTATACTCTGAGCATTTCTCTATTACCTGACTGATAGTATGAATGTGGTCAATTGTTGAGTAAATTGTTGAGAGTTGGGGCACTCGTAATGCTGGAATGGATGAGCGTCTTTAATGGACAGTCACGGATTGACATATATGAAATGTGTTCGTGCATATCCTGACTGTAGAAAAGGAAAGTGTTCATGTGGAGAGTTTATGACAGTGTGAACTGCTGCAAGCAAACTGTCCATTGGCATAATATTTCAACTGGTTTCATAGTGTAATTATGTTTTTTTGTATTGTTCATTTTTGGGCACCATTCAGCATTATTCTTTTTTTTCAATGCAGAACTTATTGATATGGAGTAGCCGAGGCAAAGTGGACCTTAACCTCTCCACAGCAAAACAGTTAAAATGGAAACGAAATATGCAATGTATGGCATTGTGCATCAAGCCTTTGACAAATGTAAGCGGGATATTACGTGATTTTGCCATATAAAAGGGGCTCCTCAAATAATTAACGGTTTTTTTTTAAGATAGGCTCCTTGGCATCATTGGCATGAGAAACTAGAGCAGTTGATTCACTGTTAATTATACAGTAAATACAGTAAACTTTCTGCCTTAAGTGCTTAAATAGTTTAGAAACTGAAGCTGAACAGGCAGCATTCTCAAAATTTCTGGCTATTGTTTACTGCATTTGTCTCGAGGCTGTTCATTTTGTCTTGAACTGTTGAGACCACTATACTGGAGAACTGATATTTAGTGCCCCGTTATATTTTGTAGCACATCTCAGGATCACGTGTCCAGAACTTGGTTCTGCTGCTTCAATATCTTCTTTCAGACGTAAATAAATTCACTGCTCAACTGCTCCAAAGTTTAAATTGTACTTTCAGCGCATTGATGAAATAATAAATGAAGTTAGTTAATTATATAAAGATATACTGAATTTTTGTGCCACATTTAGTGCGTATCCGAACCCTGCGGTTCTTCATGCCATCTACCCTGAACGGTATCCAAGTGCAGATTGCCCCGCTTGTGGACTGTTAGCCGCTTTCAATCATTTGTTGCGAGAATGTTAAGCCATCGTCCCCGCCCTCAGCGAGGACAGGTGGGCAGCCCCGAACTTAAGTATTAAACCCTGGCCGTCCAGAGTGCCCGTGAACGGGCCACCAAGCTCGGCTTGACGATCACTACGTGGGATTAGCCGGGTGGCGCGGGGTCTATCCTGCGTGTTTTCGGGACCAAAATAAAGTTCTAATCAATCAACCAATCAACTTATGGTCAACTTGGTAATAAATTAAAACGTCAGTTGCCAACTTAGTTCTCTTGCCCCACCGCGGTGGTCTAGTGGCTGCTGCTGCTGACCCGCAGGGCGCGGGTTCGAATCCCGGCTGCGGCGGCTGCATTTCCGATGGAGGCAGAAATGTTGTAGGCCCGTGTGCTCAGATTTGGGTGCACGTTAAAGAACCCCAGGTGGTCTAAATTTCCGGAGCCCTTCACTACGGCGTCTCTCATAATCATATAGTGGTTTTAGGACGTTAAACCCCACATATCAATCAATCAACTTAGTTCTCTTAGTGTTACACAATACCATTCAAAAACCTTGGCATGTTAAAATGCGGTACGATGTACAGTTACCACAGCACCTTTAATACCGCACACCCACGCGCTATGGCAACGTCAGCTCTTTACTTAGACAGGCAGCTGTTTGGTGATACCAGGTAACATAGCCTGACTATTTTTGGTATAAATGTAAGTTGTATTCTAGTTCATTGTTTACACAGTAGATCATCGCTTCTTGAAAATAAGATACGTCCCCGAAAAATGAACATTTCTATTGATCAGAAACTGTCGCGATGACGAACATTCTGATTTCATAGGAAGCTATTGTTTAAGTCCTGGATTAAAATTAGAACATTTTGAGCAAGCTTCTTTTGTGTTGTGCCGAGAAATAGGCTTTTGGCTGAAACGCGCCGATCAGTGCTTGGTTTTGTCGATGCCAGCCTGCTATTAGGCGCCATTATTGGCTCCCTTCTTTGCCTGCCTGCTTTTGGTTTCGATTCTCGATGCTGCTCTGTGACTCGGTGTGCTTCGTTGGCCCATGAAAAGAAGGTTAGCTTTCACAGATATAAAGAAGGGCACGCCTGCCCTTATCCTTGGTATATTTTGTTTCCTTCAGTGCAACGCTAATGACATTCGTTATTGTGAGGTATGAAAAACAAATCCTGAGCCCGCACCATAAACATATAGCATGCATTGCTAAATAGAAAAGAAAAATTAACACGGCAGAGCCAAGTGAGATTTTGAAGGGGAAGGATGTGCAGGAGAAGCGGACTGCACCCCCAATCGAACCGGACGAACAAAAACTCTTGTTTTGGTTTATAATGTTGTTCTTGGTGCTAACATGTTGGGCTGAATTTACTCTTCAGTGATGAATTCTTGCGATGTGCAGCTTAATGGGGCCATCTCGGAGTTCTGGCTTTTCGTATTAGTTGTTAAAGTAGGAGTTGCCTGTTGATATAAACTTCCTTTTCGAAATGAGTACTCTGTAAAACTTAAAGACTTTTGATTACTGCCCTCTCCCCCACCCCGTTAATGTCAAGCTGGTTTGCATATTAGTTTCATTACTTTTTTTCTGGTAGCAGGTGCTCAGTAGGTACGTAGAATTTTAATTATTCTTAGATTTTTGTTTTGCTTTTATATATAATTATATTTAGCAGATTTTAAGTGCGAAAGAATATCGAGTTGCTTACAATGTTAGTATTGATTCGTAAGTGTTCTCTAAACGTTTTCCTACACTTCAGAGATATATTTGCATGATTCTAATTCCGAGGAAAACATTTTGAAATGTGACACACTGGTTGTTATAATTTTACCCTTCGTAAGGGCAATGTAACTTTTTTTCACAATTTTTGCTTCAACTTCTTTTTCTGGTTCTCTCTCTTTCTCTTTATTATGTTTGTTTTCTTTTTTTCTTTCTCAATAATTTTCCTTTCTTGTTTTTTCTTCTTTTTTATCATCTGTTCCCGCTTTGATGTTTTTTTCCTTTTGTAAAGCGAAATTATCGCGTTTTTTGTCTTTTGTGTGCTTTCAATTCACTTTTTTCTTTTTTTCTTTTTTCTCTTTTCTTTCAGCTTTTTTCGCACTTTTGTCCTTTTCTTCGTTCTCTTCTATTTTCTTTTATGCATTGTTTTTATACATATTCTTTCACATTCATTGGACCAGCTTCGCAGTACCTGAGCATAGGCAATCAGTTCATAATCATCAGAATTTTTTTTTCTTGTAGAATGTCTGACAGAGAACATTGGGAAATATGTGATAACAGTCACTGGTTTCTGCCACTCTGGCATTCGCAAACAACTGCAGCGCATCTGTTTAAATTGCTGCTTCGGCAGTCAATCGAGCGTTCATAGTATCTACCATAAACGCCAAGTAGCGCTAAATTACCAAGTTTGAAATAGATAGATAGATTTGTGGGGTTTAACGTCCCAAAACCACCATATGATTACGAGAGACGGCGTAGTGGAGGGCTCCGGAAATTTCGACCACCTGGGGTTCTTTAACGTGCACCCAAATCTGAGCACACGGGCCTACAACATTTCCGCCTTCATCGGAAATGCAGCCGCCGCAGCCGGGATTCGAACCCGCGCCCTGCGGGTCAAGTTTGAAATAATCGTGCTCGTATTGCAGTCATGGGCGTTGACACCACTTTGTATTGAGCGCGAGCCCGTGTTGTATCACAGTAAGCGAGCTATTGAGGGCCAGGTGCTGGTGTGACTGTGGAAGGGTGCAGGTGCGGACTCGTTGCAAACCCGTGGTTGGTGGAAATGACTGCAGGTGGTCCCAGTACTTTGGTTCAGTGAGAGCGATATGCCGAAGAACCTCATAACAATAAGCCGACGTTTCGACGGGAAAAAGACGGGGCTCACGTCGAAACGTCGGCTGAATAAACAGTTATGTGAAGGTGCATCTACTTTCATACTTATAACCTTGCGGCAACCGAAGTTATTGTTCTGCACACACGCACGCACACACGCACGCACACATACGCACACACACACACACGCACACGCACACGCACATACATACATACATACATACATACATACATACATACATACACACACGCACATACATACATACATACATACATACATACATACATGCATACATACATACATACATACATACATACATACATACATACATACATACATACATACATACATACATACATACATACATACATACATACATACATACGTGCATACATACATACATACATACGTGCATGCATACATACGTGCATGCATACATACGTGCATGCATACATACATACATACATACGTGCATGCATGCACGCGTGCATGCATACATACATACATACATACGTGCATGCATGCACGCGTGCATGCATACATACATACATACATACGTGCATGCATGCACGCGTGCATGCATACATACATACATACATACGTGCATGCATGCACGCGTGCGTGCATACATGCATACATACATGCATGCATGCACGCGTGCATGCATACATGCATACATACATGCATGCATACATGCATGCATACATACATACATACATACATACATACATACATACATACATACATACATACATACATACATACATACATACATACATACGTGCATGCATACATACATACATACATACGTGCATGCATGCACGCGTGCGTGCATACATACATACATACATACGTGCATGCACGCGTGCGTGCATACATACATACATACATACGTGCATGCACGCGTGCGTGCATACATACATACATGCATGCATGCATGCATGCATGCATGCATGCATGCATGCATGCATGCATACATACATACATACATACATACATACATACATGCATGCATGCATGCATGCATACATACATACATACACACACGCACATACATACATACATACATACATACATACATACATACATACATACATACATACATACATACATACATACATACATACATACATACATACATACATACATACATACATACATACATACATACATACATACATACGTATAAGGAGGGCTATAAGAAGTATTACGCTGGCTCTGATAGTGTAGAAAGAAGCGTAATTCACACAACGAACGTTTCAGCACAGTTTAATACGACGTTTCGGCCATGGCACCGGCCTTCGTCTGGAAATACAAAGCATAGAAATTACGTACTTATATGTGTAAATCATAGAGGCCCCCAAAAAACACGTCCCCTAGTATAACGAACAAGGCTATTCTGTATAAGCACAGCAACGGTCTTAAGTGATAAAAACTATATCTATACAGCATTGTCTGATGTTACCCTGTGTCAGTCATCGGCAAGTGATATGGCTTTACGGAAATATATATATATATATATATATATATATATATATATATATATATATATATCGAACAGTGACTCCGAGGCAAAGGCAACCTGTGTAGGATGTCTGTTCCCGCACGTCGCATAATGAAAAGCTTAAGGAGCTCCGCTTAAAAGTGCCTGCACTCTCTGAAGTGGAAACCATTAGAGATTATTCACTGAACAGCGAACGCAGGTTTCGCTCATGAATTTGTGATAAGCAGTGCACTAGGCGCGCTTGTCTTGATCAGTCAAACTATACGTACATGATAACGTACACTAAGCAAATTAATCCGTAGTCTCAGATATATCCTCCACCGCTCACGAGGCGCGTCTGCCCGAGGCGATTCGGTGGCCACGTCGAGGACTCCGCCGTAGGATTGGTGACGGCATCGGGCCTGGTATAACATGCCTATGCTTGCAGCCTGAGTGCAATACATGGATGTAGTATTGGAGAGGCGCTTAAAACGTAGTTATAAGCTTACCGAAGAGTGTTTCGTATGGCGGGTATAACAGAAGCCACAGCGAAGTGCTCGTTGCACACGCTCGATGAAGGCGTGGGGCGCTTTCCGGTTCTGAGCTGACTATACACTTCTTCGTCAGCTTTATGTAATAGCAATAGTTATGAGTGCTAGTTATGAGCCGAACGATCGTACAAAGGCAAATAGTAGTACTACAACGTTGCACAGTTCTCGCCCCGGAGACAGGCGGTCGCAGTTATAAAAAAACAAAGTGCTGTGCTTTTAAAGTGAACGCCAAAAGATTGTTGTTCGAACAGCGTCGATGTCCACCACTCACAAGACAAGCAACTGAACTGCTTCTATGTTAAGTTTTACCACGACGGTGATTTTTACAGAGCTTCGAGCCTCGAAAGCGCACAAATTTGCGCTCTGATGCCATAATGGCGTGATTCGCAGCGCCGCCATTGGTTGCACACTATAGTCCAATAGCCCGACGAGATCACACAATTCTCTGAGAAAGTAGCGTTACTCCCGCAGAGAGTGCAATCACTCTATTTCGAACGAGTAGCTGTACTTTGGCGAGGGAGCTTGTTCACTCTCGTTCAGCCAGAGTACCAGCTGTATGCCTATTCTGCACAGCAGAGCGTTCCCAGCACTCCTGAAAAGACAGCGAAATATATGGGACAAGCATTTACTCCCGCAAAGCGAGTTGCCAGCACTCTTTCCATTGTGAGTGTGGGTGGTATGGCACCGGGGGCGATGGCGTCGGTAGAATGTACTTCTAGTACACTGTAGTACAGAAGCCTTCTAGTACTCTGTAGCACCGCGGTGCACGGCAGCGGAACTGCAGTGGTGCGACGTCTTGACATGGGCGCGGCTGCAGCTGACCACGCGAACCCATTTCAGCGCATGGCTTTCTTGACGCGGCCCCGTGCCCTCTCTCTTCATGGGGAGAGGGCATAACGCCGCGGCAGAAAGCCACGCTATCGTTCGCTGTGACGGGTGCGTGTGGTCAGGCCTTTACGACACACTGCAGCAGCGTAGCTAATCGCTTGTGGTTCAGACTGCGCTGCTTCATGGGGTGGAAGAGTCGGGTCATTACCTCTATGAAAATCGTTGCGCTTTCGTTCAGAAGTTGCAGCTGCGTATCTAGCCAGGTCACTACCCTTTCTTTTCACATGACGCTCGTAAATGTTTTCAACAAAGTGCCGCGAAAGCTGTGCCATGCAGGTTCTACATTCGATTCTCGAACCACGTTCTTGTTGCGGCACAACTTCTCGGCGTCAAGACTGTTGAATGTTGAGACCCTTTTGAACTTCTCAAGCCTGCTTTCGGGCTCTTCGTTTGGAAATAGGTGAAACATCGGCGGCTCTCTAGGTTGCTGCATAACAGTTGCCGCCAGATACACCGCAGCCGTCATCGTGCTTGTTGCCTTCGTCACCGTGGATCTTGTATGGTCAAGTAGAGGTCCGAGTTTCGGTTAAAATACTTGCAGCCTGCGGCTAGCCCGTTACGGCTGTATGTCTTCGGTGTCCTCACGTTGTGGGCTTGGTTCCGAGCTTCTCGTTTGCGCCCGGAACATCAAGTTACCAGAACTTTCAACAGATGTAACGAGGTCGTGACATTTACGGCGTGTCCAAAATGAATCTCTTTATAAGGTTGTACTTTTGGCCGGGATAATGTAAAGTGAAGCTTCAGCAAGCAATGCACGCTGTACACTGATATTTGCGCACAAAACTTTGGTCGACGATGTACTGACAAGCGGTGAAGCGCGTCGGAATTCATACATGTGCCACCGAATATTCCAGCGTCATCACTAGTGGCAACGTTAGTTCCAGAAGAAACGAATGTTCACGTTGTGCGCGAAATCACACTGGAATGTTCTAATAAAATCTTGATGGTTCTTCATCATTCGGTGTGGTTAGCGCAATGCAATTTTTACTCCTGAAATGAGCTGATAAGAAAAACTCGAAAAAGGAGTGTGGCAATGTTAATGTCCTGTATATAGTGAGAGTAGTCTCCTTGTCGCAGATAATATTGCGTGACAGAAGCGTAGAATCGCGCCTGGTGCCAAATGTGTGCGCAGCGAGTGGGCATTCTGAAAGTGCACCCATTACAAGGCGTTCACAGATTGATGAGTGGGGTTCATTCAATGTCCCGAAACCTCCATATGATTATGAGAGACGCCGTGGTGGAGGGCTCCGGAAATTTAGACCACCTGGGGTTCTTTAACGTGCACCCAATTCTGGGCACACGGGCCTACAGCATTTCCGCCTCAATCGGAAATGCAGCCGCCGCAGCCGGGATTCAATCCCGCGACCTGCGGGTCAGCAACCAAGTACCTTAGCCACTAGACCACCATGGCGGGGCATTACAAAGCGTTCAAAAGTTCACGTGTTGCCTCATGAACGCGTAGTGAACCTGTCGCTGATTCAAACAAGCAAGACTTAGGACGGTGTCGCAACTTAACAGTTTTGCTTGCAGTACACAGTCTAGCATAGCGTGAAATTTTGCGCGCACAGTCTTTCATTTTCTTAAGGCACAGTTGAGGCGTGCACTGAGAAGCAAAGCTGGGCCAGCAGTTAAGATCAGGTGCACGGGGTCAGACGGAACCTAATCACGCTATCGTGTTCATCTTTCGAAACGAAGCTCAAGCGTCTTCCACGTTTATGTGTAGCTGCTCCGACATGATGTATCAGTGGTATGGGGCTCGCCTGCCCAACCCAAAGTTGCAGGTTTGATCCCGGCCACAGTGGTCACATTTCAGTGGAGGGGAAATGGTAGAGGTCCGTGTACTGTACGATTTCAGTGCACGTGAACACCATGGCAGATGGTTGAAATTTCTGGAGCTCTACCTAACGGTGTCACGCATAATCTTCTTGTGGTTTCGGGACGTTAAACCCCACGTATTCTCACTTTAAAGACGTTACCGTTTCAGGGGATTGTTTCAAAGCAAAATTTTTGTCTGTCTGGTGATGTCTGTCCAACAATTGAACCACCCGGTGGAAGCTTAACCCCTCGCTCACCACACACCTATTTCGATCAGGTGTCTAAGTTCATACTTGCGAACCTACTCAATCAAAAACCAAACATTACGCACATTTGAGGCGCAATGTTAATACATGAGCGTTAGGCAGTATGCGTTTTTATCCAGAAAGTGCACAGAAACGTGGTTTTAAAGACTTACGTGTTTTTACGCTGCGCTGACAATGCGATACTGTGAACGAAAAGGCTGGTGTCCGGCGCTTCGCTAAAACTTCAGGGGCTTTAACTTAAACGACCCAGTGCTGCCACCTGTTAGAGGCTCTGCATTCTGAAGAACTTTCTTTTAGGGACGATGCTCCTTGGGGTTTGGGGGGTCTGTCCATTCTCCTATGGTGTATGTAGCCACCAGTGGCACATACCCGAAAGAGTGGTCCTTAGAATGCCGGTTGGATGGCGGCTTTGTATATGATGAATACATGATGGAAAGAAGAGAGATGGATGTACTTGGAGTGTTCACTAGATAGACGGGCAGACGGACGGATGCACAGACAGACAGAGGGGTGGACGCATGGACAGACGGAGAGACAGACAGAAGGACGGCCGCACGAACAGACGCACGGACGGACGGATGGATGGACAGACGGAAGGACGGACGTACAGCGGACGCATGGAGGGACGCACGGAAGGATGCATGCTCCGACAGTCACACGGATGGGCGGACACATGAGCGTACGCATGGACGGACGCATGGACGAACGGAAGCAAGAACGAATGGGCGGACAAACGCACGGACGCACTGACGAATGCTTCGCCCCGCCAATCATCACTCACTCCGTGGATATGCTGTGATTTTTTCTTCACGTTACTGCCCGATGGTGTCATATCTCACGTAGCGCATCCAGACAGAATACTACAGTCTTTCAACGTCCTTTGCAATAAAGCACAGATATACGCAGTCAATTTAATGTTCACTCGCTTCGTGAAAAAGATATATCTCAGCGGCTGTCTGCTTACGTATGCATGGGTTGTTCCGCTGTATATGTAACTTTTGATCTGAGAATTTCCCTGAAGTGTTCGCGAAAGTTGCGAAAGTGTATGTCCCCTTTGGCATTAAATCAAGATAATATACGAAAAGTCTTTGCGATATACATCGCAAGAAAACTTCCAGAGGACCAATATGAACCTGACATCCCTTATGGTGCATTCAGACGACGGACCGAATCCGGATGTGGCGGGACGGACGGCGCGTCACGTGACCTCACATCAGCGATTTCCCTCGTCCGCGGGGCTCGCGGACGGATGACCACAACCTGTTTCTCACATCGGGATTCTGGCGGGGGAAAGCCGATACTTCAGCGGATTAGCTCGGGGTTTCTGGCAACCAGTACACTTTTCGTCTGCTCGCGGCATGTCCTCCATGGCTCGCGAATAGCTGCATGACTGGTCGGCATCATCTACGCTTGAGCATGGGTTACTTAGTTTACGGGGGGCTTTGTTCTCAGGTGAATAAATACGCAGAAATCACTTTTGGTGGTTCGGGAAATGTCGCCGCCGTCGTTTGACACGCGAGATTTTTAGCCGTCATGATGGTGAAATATTCTAACTTCTGCAACCGGCGACGTGCCGCTTCTAAAAAAAGGATGGGAGACGCGTTCAGAAGTTCTACAAGTGAGGAACAATGTAGTTGAAAGAACATTCTGCCACCAACTCCCTTTTCTCCTGAAAGAATAACACTCCCTGTTCATTTGTCACAACACGGTAGACATCGCAGTAAAGCGTCGCTTCTTGCGGGCATCCATGTTGAATACTCTCAAACCGGTCTGCTTTCAGCGCGCGCAGGTGAGCGCCGAACCTGCTGTCGAGGGTAATCCGGCTGTTTTCTCCTAGGACACCGTCCGTCGTGTGGATGCGCCTGCAGGCGGATCATCCGCGGATTACCAGTCCGCGTCCACGAGAAATCCGGATTCGGTCCGTCGTCTGAATGCACCATTACCGTGGAATGCTTCGTAACCACAACGTGAATTTCGCACGTGAATTTCGCACTTCGTTTTGCGCAACGTTGTTTTCCCCTGGGCTGTAAGCAGCTAAGGCTGTTGTACGAAACTATTTTTGTTTACCCCTTCTCAGTCATGAAACTAATGGATAGTGTCGTTCAAAACGTATTTTATTCACTCTGAATAGCCAAGTGAGTTTTTCGTAATTTCTTGAATTGTGATGGGCATGCACTTCTCAATGCAGTCTTTCATCGATTTAAACCTATTTGTACCGGTGCCTGGGGGTTTATTTGTTTTTAGCACTTTGCACGTGGCTGAAACGGCATCGAAGTAGTATCGTTCAAGAAATTTTGGGAGAAAACGCCAGGCGGCTTCTGGTTCTTTCAAGCACCTCGAGTTGGCTGTAAAAGTAGAAAAGAGCGGCGACATTGTTGAAGAGCAAATAATATCAACGGTTCTTGAAATATCAGTGCGTGCTAGCACATATCAAAACGATGTTACATTTTCGGTTAAACAAGATTTATATGACGCACATTTTAATAAATGCTTTTCATTGAAAATGCACCAGCCTTAGAAGCAATAGGGAAGAAATTCTGGCATGTTGGTGAAAGATCGATTTGATTGATTGATATGGGGGGGGGGGCTAACTTCCCGAAACCACCATATGATTACGAGAGACGCCACAATGATGGACACTAGACATGTGGACCACGTGGGGTTCTTTAACGTGCACCCAAATCTGAGCACACGGACCATTTTCGCCTCCACCGAAAATGCAGCCGCCGTAGCCAGGATTCGATCCCGCGGTGTTGGTGAGAGATGAAGCGATATTTATTTAGCGCAGAGTAACACAGGGATGTTCGTGGTGGTAGTGGTTAGAACAGGAGAAATGCACCTAATTTCTGCAGCCCGGTAGGGAGCACGGCGCGGTGCCTAACACAAGAATGAGAAGAGAGGGCACACCGCGTGCGCATTTGCTGTGTCCTCCTTTCTCTCCCTTGTGTCGCTTTGCGCTAAGTACCATTTGTCTTAAAAGCAAGCTGCCCAATTATTATTACGGGGAGACACAGGTTTCAATACGTATATGGACGCAATTTTGAGCCAATCCGGGCCTTTGAGCCATCTTTCGTGGTTTGCGTCTTGTGACCTGTGTCCAAAAATGCCCTTCTTGCAACGAAAACAGAAGTTGCACAGCAGTTTCCTGATGCTGACACAAGCATTAGGGTGTTCACATTAGAAAAAAAAAGACGGGAACTAAGCATCGCTGTTAGGAGCGCATTTTCATTTCCATATTATTTCATTATTTCCCAGCCAGGCAGGCATTGCAAACCCGGCATAAGCATCGGTAGAATGGTGTTATAGGCAATACAGTGTGTGTGTGTGTGTGTGTGTGTGTGTGTGTGTGTGTGTGTGTGTGTGTGTGTGTGTGTGTGTGTGTGTGTGTGTGTTTGTGTGTGTGTGTGTGTGTGTTATGACAATACTGATACTTTAAAAAATGCTATGAATGAATGACAGGCCTCTGTCACCTTCGCAACCAAACTCTACACCGACACAGAAACATTTTGCCGGCCCTAGAGTTGCACAGAAAGGAGCATTTCGCAAAGACAAATTAATTGGCCTTTTCATTTTCAGCATGAGGGATATTGTTTTTAATGAAAAGTTTTAAGACGTGACTCTTTATAGAGATGAATTTTCTGATAATAATAATCGAAACTGAGAGTCCCAGCGTACGGGAAAAGCGCCCCCTGGGTTACGCTATGCCGGAAAACTCACGTGACGAACTTTGAAAAAACAAAAAAGATGCGTTGCAGCATAATTTTATCAGAAAAAGAGCAAAGTCATGCCAAACACCCATTTGGACCACTTACTTTTATTGTTTAGTGAAAATGGCTTATTCGTTTGTTTTGTTGCAAGAAGTGGCTCCGAAGTGGCTGCCATCTATAGTTGTAGTGCTGTACACTAAAGAAAATGGTGGAAATTGGCGTTTTTTAAAGACGATAGTCTTTCTAGTCTTTCTTGGGGACCTTCGACGGAAAAATTTTGGTCTGCCTGCGTGTCTGTACATTTGTCTGTTTGTTCACCCTTAACGATACCTCAAACGGCCGACCCCATCCACAGCGCCCACCAATATTTCTCAAGGTTCAGCGTTCATACTTGTATGATTGTCAATTAAAAAGTAATCATTGCGCATATCTCAGGTACCATTACAACACGTCGATGCTTTGTATGTGTGCCTTTATACTAGAGAAGGCACACAGCGGTAATTCTAAGGACCTTAGCATTAAACACGCTGCGCTGACAGTGTGACGCGGTGCTCAAAAAGGCAAGTGTCACCAACGCTTTACTCAAACAACACGGTGGTGGCACCTGCCCGTCGCTTTGCGTTCTACACCTTATCGCCTCCGAGAATGGCACGCATCATTATCCGCAGGAGCGCAAGTCTTCCTTCGTTTTCGGAGATGACTGCCAGATGGCGCTCGTGGCTAACGTGCCTAACGTGAACCGCGGCTGAATCGTGGCTAACGTGAACCGTGCCGCGCGGTTCAGTTCGGGCTGTCAAGGTGGATGGACGTGTTTTTTGAGCGCTCCGGATCGACTGCGCAGATAAGTGTTCTTGCATGTTTTGAGCTTGTCTTTATAATTATAAGGCAGCGGTTGAAATCTTCGTAGCACTTATTTTATGGTACGGCTTTTTCGGGAGCCAGTCACCAGGTATTTACTAGTTAGTGCGGGTGAGTGTGTTTGAATTTTTTTGTTGTTTTTTTTCTTTTGCCACCCCATGGGGGAGGTGCGCGTACATTGAACACGCAAATTTTTGTAGTAGAGCTTAGACTTTCTTTTTTTTCGTAGTGCAGGGCTCGAGTTTAGTAATTATCGAGTATAGGGACAATTGGTGTGAGAAAGGCATGGTTAAAAAGACTGTAAAGTGTTCAGGATGTGGAGTGGGTTTGAAAGTGGACCCAAGCGTAGAAGCGGATGGAGAAGAGGCTGACGCGATGTGTAGGCAATGTGAGGTCGAGGAAAAAATGGAGAAAATGATGGTTGCCCAGAGTGAACTGCTGATGAGAATCGCCGAGCTCGAGACTGCGTTGGCGACAGAGCAAGAGAAAACGCAGGCAATGGGAGAAAGACTGAAGTCCGCCGAGGAAGCGCTAGCGAAGATGAACAAAGAAGCGACCTACCGAGAAAACAGTAGGGAACCGGCAACCAGAACGGTGGAGAAGGAAAGGAGAGCAAGTTTGGAAAAAACAGGTTTAGCCGGTTAAACTGTCGCAAGGCCCAGCTTCAGCGAGGTAGTGGTGGGGCAGGGAGGGAACAAAGCAACCGGCGTCACAGGTGCAAGTAGCCCCCAGGTGCAGAACGCTCCAGCTGAAAAGTCACAGCATGTGATAATCGCCGGGGACTCGAATTTAAATCGATGCACAGAAGCCATCAAAGAGAGGGTAAGAGGTGACAAGAGGGTTGCAGTAGGAGCGTTCCCAGGACGCAAGCTGGAAGCAGTCATGAGGCAAGCGAGCGCAAAGCTCAAAACGACAGCTGATAGACGAAACCTCGTGATAATTTCAGGCGGTTTAAACGATGTCCTAAATGAAGATGCAGCAGGACTAGGAGCCACACTGGCGAAAGGCGTCGATGACATGCGCGCCACTTCTCCTAAGGTACAGGTAGTGATATGCACGATACCGGAGGTACCGGTGCGGGATAGCAACCTGCAAAGAGCGGTGGTCAACGTAAACCAAGAGATATGGCGGATGAGTCGAGAGAAAGGCTTTGAGGTGGTGGAAATAAACAGAGAGGTGCATAGGTGGGGGTGTTTTCAACGAGACAGAATTCACTTAGATGGGCGGCTAGGTCATGAGGTGGGTTGGCGACTTGCAGGACGCGCAGTAGCTTTTTTGGGGGGCAAGCGAGCCCTTCGGGGTACAGGATAGCTAGTAACCAGGAAAACAACCAGGTATACTCTTCGACAGGTGGTATGGACAGATACGATTCCAAAGTGGCACCAATATCTAAGATAGGTAGAGTCCTGGGCACAAATAGACGTAGCCACGAGCGCCGAGCCAATTCAGACATAGGGTATATTAACATGCAGGGTGGTAGGAACAGGTTGAAGTGGGAAGAGATAGAAGAACAGCTAAGGAAAGAGAGGCCGATGGTATACGGTTTTGTAGAAACACATCTTGGGGACATGGAACAACCTCCGAATAATCCGGACTACGCGTGGGAATATTGTAATAGCACAGAAGGCAGAAGAAAGGGGGGTGGTGTTGGGGCATTTATTCATAAAAGTACAGACTGGCAAAGGGTCAAGCAGGAGTGCAGGGAACATTTATGGCTAAAAGGGAAAGTGGCAGGTCAAATGACACTCCTTGGTTTCGTGTACTTGTGGACGGGAGCAAAGGCCAGAGAGGAAAACCAGACAATGGTAGAGTGTATATCAAAGGACATTCAGGAGTTAGGAAGAGAGTGCGAGATAATTATACTAGGAGACATGATTGCGCACATAGTAGATATAGATGGGTATACCGACCCGACAGGCAAAGTGATCATGGATATGTGTGAAAGGCTTGATTTGATCATTTGCAACAGTACCGAGAAGTGTGAAGGGCAAATAACATGGGAGGTAGGAAGGCTTCAGTCGACGATAGATTATGCACTGATGTCACATAGGATGTATGATAAGCTCAGGGGAATGCACATAGATGAAGGTGGCTCCAGAAGTCTGGGTAGCGATCACAAACGTATCAAGCTAAGTTTTGGAAGAGCAGTGAAAGTGGGAAGGAGACAAGATGAGCAACTACAGGAAAATTTTTATCCAGAAAGGCAAATTGAAATAGCCACTAAACAAATTGAGAAAGTAATAACGGAGGATAATAAGACAGTGTGGACATACACGAATCTAATTAGACTCTTTGAGCTAGAGCTTGCTAATACGCGTGATAAGTCAGCCCGGTAAAGACACAAACCCAAAAGTTGGTGGGATGAGGAAGTTAAAAGAGCCATAGCAAAACGTCAGGAAGCCTCTAGGGAACACAGACATGCTAAGCAGCGGGGTGAACCGACAGATGATGTTGAAAGAAAATGGGCAACCTTTCTAAGCTGTAGAAGGGATGCATCCCGTCTGATCAATGAAAAGATTAGAAGGAAGGGAGCTCAGTGGCTGGCAGAAGTACATAAGAAAGATAGAAAGGCAGCTGCGAAATTTTGGAACCATCTAAACTCCCTAAGAAATGAGACGAGCCTAGAGCAGAGTTTTATAACTACAGCCCAAGGTGCGAGGCTAGAAGGGGACGAAGCTATTGAATATATAAGAACAAGGGTGACAGAAAAATTTCAACAAAGAAGTGCTTTATGCACCACAATAGACAAGGACGAATCAAGTGGTGCAATGGCTTCATTTTCACAACAAGAGTGGGAAAGGGCTGAGAAAAGGGTTCCAAGTAGTACATCAACAGGCCCAGATGGCATTCCAATTAGGCTGATAAGGACATTAGGTGCGAAGTCTAAGCAGGCTTTGAGAGAGGCAGTGAGCACAATAATAATCGATGGTGAAGTTCCCGATGGATGGAAACTTAGCAGGATGAGCATGATCTATAAAGGAAAGGGGGGCAAAGCTGACATAAACAACTACCGTCCTATAACAGTGACGTCAGTGGTCTACAGGCTGGCGATGCAGATTATAAAGGAAAGAGTGCAGGCGTGGATGGAGGATGAGGGGGTGCTGGGGGAACTGCAGAATGGGTTTCGGAAACACAGGAGGTTGGAAGACAATCTGTTCTCACTGACGCAGTGCATCGAAATAGCAGAAAAGGGAACACAGGCCCCTGTGGCTAGCATTTTTGGATATCAAGGGAGCGTACGATAGCGTGGGTCAAGAGGAATTGTGGGGAATACTGGACACACTAGGCGTGAAACACGTAGTCACTAATCTTTTAAAGGGTATCTATAAAGGTAACAAGGTAGTTATAAAGTGGTAAAACAGGTATCCAAGCCTGCAGAGGTAAAACGGGGGCTTAGGCAGGGTGCCCCCTGTCACCCTTATTATTCTTGATGTACCTACAAGGATTAGAGGCAAAATTATAGGGAAGTGGACTGGGCCTCAACCTATTTTTAGTCAAACAACGAAAACTTATTGATCAGGCACTACCAGCATTATTGTACGCAGGTGATATAGTGCTAATGGCCAACAACAAGGAAGATTTGCAGAGATTGATGGACATCTGCGGTAATGAGGGAGATAGGTTAGATTTTAGATTCAGTAAGGAAAAATCAGCAGTCATGATTTTCAATGACAACGAAGGTAGTGAGCTTAGAATACAGGAGGTCACGCTAGAGATAACAGATAAATACAAATATCTGGGCGTATGGATAAGCAATGGGACCGAGTATCTGAGGGAACACGAAATATACGTGACGACTAAAGGTAACAGGAATGCAGCAGTCATGAAAAATAGGGCACTGTGGAATTACAATAGGTATGCTGTTGTGAGAGGAATATGGAAAGGGGTCATGGTTCCTGGGATGACGTTCGGCAATGCAGTTTTGTGCATGAGATCAGATGTTCAAGCAAGATTAGAAATTAAGCAACGTGGAATAGGTAGGCTTGCTTTAGGAGCTCACGGGAATACACCAAATCAGGGAGTACAAGGTGATACTGGATGGACATCATTTGAGGGCAGGGAAGCTAGCAGCAAGATAAAATTTGAGAAGCGATTGAGAGAAATGGGGGAAGAGCGTTGGGCTAGGAAGGTTTTCAGCTACTTGTACATGAAGAATGTCGATACCAAATGGAGGAAGGGAACCAGGAAGTTGACTGGTAAATACTTAGAAAACAGCAGGTGGCCAAACCAAAAAGAACTATCGGTTAAGAAGAAAGTGAAGGAAACGGAGACTGACATGTGGAGAATGGGCATGATTAGGAAGTCCGCACTGGAGATCTATTGAACTTTTAAGCAGGAAATTGCCAAGGAAAGGATCTATGATAATACTCGGGGTAGTTCTCTACTGATTGAGGCCAGGACGGTAGTACTGCGAACCAAGACATATCGGGCCAAATACGAAGGGGTAGACACAGTATGCAGTGCGTGTGGAGAGGAAGAAGAAACTGCCGAACACTTGATAATGTTCTGTAAAGGGCTTCACCCTATAGTTCAGGATGATGGCGCAGAGTTTTTCAAAGCACTGGGGTTTAGGGACCGGGAGGGCAAAATAAACGTTAAGCAGGTAGACTTAACTAGAAGGAGGTTATCTGATTGGTGGCTAAAGTCAAGGCACGAGTGAAAATTAAACTCTTCACTGCATAGTATGAATCCTCAAACTCACTTTTTAAGGAAAAAATAAATATAGTTTTTGGTTCATTAGGTATTACGGCTTGGTGGCGCTAGCCACCGCCCGATCTAAAGGGTACAGCCATATCCATCCATCCATCCATCCTCGATGCGCTCGTTCGCCTCCGCTGGAAGCTCGAGGCACTCAAACGCAGCACCTCCAGAATACCATTCACTGATTTTCGTGCGCAGAACATCAAATAAATGTTTTGTTCCTTCTTTCCAGACGCTAGACTATCGTCTTTCGATGGCATTTGCAATGTACCATGCAGATCTGGGGCCATTTTTTGCCTGGTTACAGCCCGAAAAAGTTTTTAGGCACTACAAGTTGAACGCAAAAAATAAGCACTGCAGTTAGGTATTTAAAAATACTTGGCGTTTTTTCTGACTATATATTATTCTGCCACGCACCTCTTTTCAAAGTTTGTCAGGTGAGTTTTCCGGTCGGATGTGATGCATATGACGCGTTTACTGAGCGGCCGAAGAACCCAATCCCCGCCTCACTTAAATTGAGGCTTTCAATCTTGATCATTAATATCTCAAAATAGATATGGACAAGCGTGTGTTTTTTCTGGGATGGGGAAAAAAAGGTGTACCATGAATTGTCAGGACCAAGTTGTTCTGGATATTCATCTCCAATGATACTTTAAACTTTCTTTATTGGAATAGCAATAATATGGACACTCAAGGCGTATTTCTGCCGTCTCTGTTATGTTCCCTACGAAGTCCTAACGGATAACCACGCGCACGTCGTACGTTCTATGTACGAGTGAAAGCATGCGAACGCTGCCACAGATTGGGTGTACACGCGATCTTAGGCAGCGCTTCGTGATATCAAACGCGTCAGTCTTCATCACGCGAAACACGCATGGAAAGGTGCCGCAGAAAGGCTGCGTGCTTCCTGCAGCAAATGCGAGCTTTGAACAGCCGGGTGTGGTCGCCCGCGGTCACGTGCGCTGGAGTTTTCCTGGAATTATCAGGCGGTTCCAGCGTATCTGCTGCGGTGTCATCGCCAGGCTTGCGTTGAAATCATACAAAGTACGGAGACTGTTTTCCTCACTTTAGTGACCCTGCTTCGTTAGATAGTGCTTTGTTTGAGTTGCGCAAAGTTGGTGCTTAAATAGTGAGCTGCTAGTTTTCCTTCATATGATATTTCAACTTTTCGCTGTCGCATTCATTGGTTTATGGTTTACCCTTGCGGCTGCTCGGCTGCTTTGCGGAAGGTCGAGGGATCTAATTCCTGCCGTGGAGGCTGCAGTTTTGATGCAGGCGAAAATACTTGAGGCCTGCGTGCTTAGATATAGGCGCCCATTTAATACCCCCCCCCCCCTTCCCCACATTGGTCGGAATTTCTGGAGCTCTTCATTGCGCCGTCCCTCATAATCATATCGTAGATTTAGGACGTGAAGCCCCATCAATTATTGATATTACCCTAGCGACTGAGTTGCGTAGTTATTTTTAGGCTCTGTAGCTCTTTTTTTTTTCAATTGCAAGGTACGGAGACATGCTCCGCTAGCATTTATTCGTTCATCTTCTGTATTAAGCCCTTTGAATGCTTACTCGTCTCGTTTATTCATGCAGTCAAGAAAATCAGAAAGGTCGTATCTTCTTCAAAAGTGATTTTCCTCTATAGGCGGCAAACATCAGCGCACATGCTCTAGTAGAAATTGTACTTCAACATCGAGAGATTACCACTTGTTGTCCACGGTAATTTCCGACGTAAAGATCAGGCCTTTTTCACAAGACTTGAAAGCTTTTACTACACTATTCTTGAACGCCTTCTTATTTTCTTGGCTGCCCAATGCTGAACAATCACCGACATATCTGTATACTGAGTGCGTCTTTCCTGCATTGTCCTTTTCCAGCTCTCTGTCAATGCTTGCCAGAAAAATGATACTGAGGATGGGCGCTACCTCAGATCCAATAAACACACAGTGAGCTTTTATGTACGTGCCAGCACCGACTCTTATATATACATGCGTAGGATTTTACACCGAGGCAGAGTGGGAGGTGCCGCAACACAAGACACTTGTCCAGCCTGAAAGGTCACCCGAGAGTGCATTTGGCCATGCATTGTCAGGAATGTGGGTGCACACTTTAGCCAGCGCTAGCATTTTGTTCAACCGGAATCAAACAACGGGAGGTATTATGGAAGCCCATTTAATTGAAAGACTAAAAAAATGTGCATAAGCCATCTTTCCATTGCTTTGTTAGACAAAGCAAATCATATTTTTAATGACGTTTTTTTTTGTCTTTCCTAACTTGTTTGCTAGGTGCGCATTTGGGTTTATGGTCTGTTGCTCTGGACGCGCTGACACAAGGCATTGTAATCACAAATGATTGTTACATGCGCGATTGATGTGTTTTAATTGTGAAGCATTTCTTAGCGAACTTCGGTGACTTCGAGCGTATCTATCAAGTCGCTTGCTTTGGGTGCTCTCAGCCCCCCCCCCCCTCCTTAACTTGGCGTGTACCAAAATTAGCATAAGAGGGTAAGATGGCGTCACGAATAGGAGGCGCTGGTCAATACGGGAATAATGTCACAATCTCGTCGTGTACGTCGTCAAACACTTTCCACCAGACAATGGCACATACCTGCGGGCGTGTATGTACCGCTGGTATGCGTGTATGTCCCACACGTGATTGACACTTAGTATCTATCCAGGAACGACGAGAACACACACAGACGATTTTAACGCATGAGCTTTAAGCAATACCCGACATCGGTAGCATCGATTTAACGAAGGCATATAATAAATGTTAGTGTTAAAAAAAACCTGACATAGGCAGCGTTGACCCCCCCCCCCCCCAATGAATGCGAATAATAAAGTTAAGGGTCTCAGCAGGAATCAAACCCAAGCATTCTGCGTGGCAGTCAAGCATTCTACCCCAGAGCTACGCCAGGTCTCGGAACTGCTTTTCAAATAGACGCGAATCTTTGGGAAACGCCAATACTGGTTGCAGTGCTGCATACACAATTTTATGACCGGTGCTGATGTACTTCTTTGATACAGCCGTCACGTCGGGTTAACATCGATTGTGGTTAGGGGACATGTGCACAAGTTGATTTATGTAGTACTGTCCAGGGCCAGCATCTTCGCGAGCACCAGTGCTACATATCAACTTCGGGTGTTGCTAATACGCATGTTCCAGTTGACATCGTTGCGCAAGTGCAAACGACTTGTTATATAAACATCAGCAACTCTTCAACATATGTGAGTGCGCCCAACATTTGTGCATATTGTGGGCATTCGTCATGCGCTTCTTCTCATATATGCATTATCATAATCATCATTATCCGCCTGGGTCTGTGTCCTCATCTACACTGGGTGTCACCACAATCGTCATCGTGCGTGTGCACGCTCGGTCTCAGACTGCCCGTTCGCTGCTGAACCCTTGGGCTGAATAAACACTGTCTCAACCCAGACGTCATAATATATTTAGCGTCATTTCATGACTTGTCGCTCAATAAAAAAAATTGCAACACGGTCACCTTTTTTTCGCATGCTTCGTATTACGTTGATTCTCAGGTTCGTGGGATCTGCCAATTTTTAGATGCGGAGCATCTTATACTCGCGCCTTGTAGTGCGCCGTCCGCGCCGTCCACACCGCTTCTCGAACATTCGACAGCTGACGCGCGCGCATGCGCCGTCGCGCCGTCGCCCACTCTTCCACCATCTGTGCATCCCTTCCTCCTCTGCACACCGCGCGCGCTTCACTCCTCCACCATCTGTGCACCCTTCCTCCTCTACACACCGCGTTCGACATCTACTATTCTCCTGATTCTCCAGTGGACGCGCATGTGGCGTCGCGCTTCGAGAACATTCAACAGCTGACAGTGCATGCGCCGTCGTGCTGTATATATACTCAAGGTCGGCGCTCGCTCGCTCAGTTGCCGCTCGTCGGTTGGTTTGTACGGCGCGTCGACGTCCAAGGTCGCGGTGAAATGAATTCCAACGAATCCACAAACACAATGATCGACGTCCCTTCGACCAGCGCCGCCCTTTCGCATACGTGTGTACGTGTTCACTCATTTAACACCCCCTCCTACAACCACGTTAACCAATTTAGCCATCGACCCAAGTAAGTCGCAATTTAACACCCCATTTCACAACCACGTTAACCAATTTAGCCATCGACCTAAGTAAGTCGCACTTTAACACCCCGTTAACCAATTATATGCTCCGCATCCTCCTCAGTGTTCCCCCGAGGAAAGCTGCGGGCAATTTTTTTTCATTCATTATTTTAACGAGATCATACGGGTAATTTTAGCTCTTAGAGCAGATGTATTTAAAAAATAAACTAGTTCTTTGCGTCCATCCGTGCTTGTTTGTTTGTTTGTTTGTTTGTTTGTTTGTTTGTTTGTTTGTTTGTTTCCCTGGACTGATGGCTCATACCCACTCAGAGGGATTGGCCAAGAAAGCGTAGTGCAGTTTTTCTGTAATCATTTTACTGTGTGTAATGAATTTGTATCATGATATGACTAATGTAAGGAAAACCATATAAAAAGAGAGCAAACGAGAAAAAAAATAGAAAAGTCAAGTTGAGAAACTTTGAGATTTTAGGTGTTGTGATTACCACTCAGCCGCGTTTACTTCACTTTGCCATTGAGAATTTTGGGGGGAGAGTAATAAATAATAATTATTTGATTGAAGATAACAAAGGTATACGCTTGGTTGCCTGAATATAATCGCAAACGGCATTGAAAGCATCCCTGTGGCAATGTCCCAAAACTGAGGCACCAAAGCTTAGTGCAGTTTCCGCCGTCAATCTAACGCCTATTTTCAGAAATGGAATAACTAGTAACATTTTTCGAAGTATAGCGTATGGGTGAGAATACAAAAAATAATGTTCTAGTGATTCCATCTCTCCGCAGAATGCGCAGAGGGGTGTGTCCTTATTACTTCGCCATTGTCTGTTTCACGCAAAGGGCTAAACGAATATTACTTCATGGTTATTTCTGTGAATTATACAGTGTTAGACCTTGTTCATTATTTTTGAACTCAGTTTAGAGCATTGCTAGCCTTGTTATGGCCTGTAGTGAGCGCATTTGTGTGAGCGTGATCCCGATGTGTGGGTGGGCGACAAGCAGGAGCCCTCAAGTTCGCCGCACTTGGACGACGTTTGCTATTTTTAAAGTCCCCCTCACCAGGCTCTAAAAATACAAAAGAACGAGTGCAATATTTGTTAGGATAATTTTTTCTTCCTTGCTCACTTCTGCGACGTAGACAGTATTTCCCATGACATCGATAGTGTACATGCTCTCGATCGGCCCGTATACGCGAAATATCAAATGTGATTTGCTTCCTGCGCTGCTTTGCCATGCAGCCACCCATACGTTCTTCCTTTTCCCGCGTGAATATTGTGCACGATCAACCAATCACGCCTCATTTAATGCGTTTACAGCTGCGCAAGTGGCGATAACAGGGTGTGGCTTGGAAGCACGAAACCCTAGCGCTTAGTGCTGACATTGTTCCCATAAGTCTCTCTCTTCGCTTGTTGAATAAAACGTAAGCATTCCTCTTCGCTTAAGTTTTATTGAACAGCTTTCTCAAATGAATGGCTACGATCTATTGAAGGGTAATTTTTGCTTAAGCCACGGTAATTGTGCCTATTTTCATAATTTAAATTATCTTAGTAAATTTTTGTTCAGTACTTTCCTCCTAAAAGTAATACAATCGAAGGGCTTTACGTCTCTCTTCTTGTATACGTAACACAACCGTTTTTAATTATAATAATTTTTGAGGTTTCACGTCCCAAAACCACAATATGAATAAAAGAAAAAAAACAGAAGTAGAGAGCTACGGCAACTTTAGCCACATTGGGTTCTTTAACGTTAACTTAAACTTTTTAAAGTTTTTTTCAGCTCACTGATGCATATTTTTAACTGAAAGCATTGCGTGCCGGCTGTCGCAATTATTTAATTATGCTGCTGTTCAATAGCATAACGCATCTTAAACAAGCTACAATTTTTTTACTACATGTAGAAGACATTTACTTACGATGACAGGTTTCTAGGCAAGCCTTTGGATTTTTAAAATTGTTTGCATTTTTGGTGCAGTAAGACCAAAATTCATCGCATACTTTGCTCGAAGAGTTGTATCCCCATCTCCGTTCCAAAGTTCCACCACCAGAACATGTTCCTTTAGCTTCAAGAATAGGCAGTTTACATATCTCATGTTTTTTCAGACCTAGGTGATAAAAAGCAAGAACACTGTATACAAGTTTACACGGATAAGCACATAATAACGGTGGTAACAGCAGGATATTGGTAAAAAGCAAAAAAAATCTCAAAAGTGCACACAAAAAATACCTCCTTTTCAAAGGCCACACTTGGAGATAGGTCGGCGAACACTTTCATGAGTCGACTCTTCATCTTCATCTTTATTCATCAAGTGTGAACATTGAAAAGTGCATGGGTACAGATTCACTGGGAGGTCCCAAGGTAAGAACCGCAGGCGGGACCTCCCCGCCTCACTCGGATTCATTCAGACTCGGATCAAGCCGTGGTTTTGAGTCTGAGGGAGTCCAGGCGAGTAATTCTTTGGTGAGCTTGAATCCGAGCAATGGCGGCTAAACGAAACTTCGGTGAGTCTGAATCCGAGTGAGCCCGAATACCAAAACATTTTTCTTGAGTGAGTATGAGTGAGTTCCATTTGTTTTTTTTTTCTTCCTTAGGTCCTATATCTGCTTACCTTCAGCAGTATATACTAAATGCCTTACCTGAATTCACGTTTATACTGACACGTGTTTCAAAGCAGTCTCACTCATACACCATTTCAATATTTATTGTTCAGAGGCGTGAACTACGTAAGGAGGTGCCTTGAAACTCCCCTGATGCTAACTATTCTAGGGAAGTTCTTGATAAATATATGTTTTGTTGTCCATCTTTTTTACGGCCTACTTCGGACTCTGCGTTTTCATTCCGAGTTTTCGTAGGTGGGTGGTGAAGTATCAGCTTTTCACATTGCAGTTCTGGGTGTCATTTTTCTGCCGCAAGTCCTTGCGATGTATTTTTTCTGGCTGGGTCTTGGTGAAAATATGGGTATCGATATTGTTGTGTACCAAATTGTGTAGCCAAAGTTGTGTTGGCCAAAAGTTGTGTAGCCAAAGGGCGCATCATTTCGGGGTACTGATACTTTTTTCACAAGGTGCAGCATTCGCGGTATAAATGGTGCGCTATTTTGCCTCACCCAGCGCCTTGTATGTCCTGGTGACATTGTAATGAACACAGGACCTGACAAGATGGACCAGATTTTCGGTGCTTTGAAGGAGACAAGTTTCAAAAGGAAATGTTCGGCCAGATTAGAGGTTCACACGGGTGTCAGTGACATCAAAAAAAAAAGGCTCACGAAGGTGGAAACAGCGCTTGGGGCGGTAACACCTCTACGGCGGCAACACCTCTACCGTACCCGACGTCACAGAATCTATCCCAGCCACTAGGAACGAGCTTCTGGCTCGTTCAGGCAGAAACGGTAGTATAGTCAAGCCGATAGGGTCTATCTTGTCGACGACGTGAATAATAGGATGGGTCGCAAGAGCTTGATATTCAAAGACATCCCAGAGAAACCAAGTGAAACTCAAGAAGTATCAGAGTTCTAGTGATATATATATATATATATATATATATATATATATATATATATATATATATATATATATATATATATATATATATATATATATATATATATGTGGAGGAGGACTGGACGCCGCCGCGTCAAAAAGACACGCGCTGCAATGCGTAGCGTATGTGTGGTCTGGCCCCAATAGTCCCTACCTGGTTTTTGTGTGTTATAAAAAGGAGTTCAATTACAATACCTCGCTAACGATGAGATTCTATAATATATACAAGACGTTTATTTACACTGTTTACAACTGCTTTAGAGAGCCGAGCATCTGTGCTCGTTCTTTGTCGATAGGTCTGCCACTGCCTTTGCAGCCACTGAGTCACCTCCAACTGACGATTCTGCCTCGCTCCCTCAAAAGCCACGCGCCACGCCGTCCGGTCTTGCAAGGGGAACGCAATATATTCAGCAAGGGGCGGTCATCTCGTTCCCCGAACATGTACGCAGGGGCCCCAGTCATCCAGCCTTTTTCGTCGGAATTCGCAAGCGTAGGTCAAATACCCCGCGTTCGTTCGGCAGAACGGGAAGATATTTAAACTTTAGAAACGGTACACAATGCAAGGTGCAATTTCTTTCGTGAGCTATCAAAATTAGCTCTTGAGATTCTCATACATGCACACTTCTTGGATATTTGCATAATTTTACACATACGCTTGTGAATCTGTCGTTTGTGCTGATTTACAGACCAGCGGCAATGATTATCCATGTCTGGCGCAGTGAATCCACATACAAATATTTTTACAGTGGGAGCATACGCAGAAGTTTCCGGCAGTTGAACAAATAAAGTAACTGAATGTTGCGGAGAACAGTGTTTACGAACAGGCTCAGTGTCATTAGAGCTCTGAGTAATCTACAATAACACGTGCGATTTCGTACCGAATTTCGCTGATTACTATGGTCCTGTAACATACGCCAGCAAGTCGTCATAAAATGATCAGTATTTGGCCACAGATGCATGAAAGGTAATACAGTGCTGAAAACTGAAGTTCCACCGCAGCATGTGTTTCAATACACGAGCAGAAAAAAAAGTAAAGCAGCTCGGCGCTAGTAGTGCCAGTCATGAAGGAACTGTGGAGCTTAGATGATGATATTGATATCGTCTTCTTGATTTAAATCACCCGCAAAAAGGAATTGCTCAAGAAGTGGGTGGCGGGGGCTAGGAGGCCTTTTTCGTTTCCTTTTTATCAGCAAAGCTGCTTGCTAAATCGCTCCTTGTTGACCACGTACTCAAAAACTATCAGCATCGTAAACGAGTGTGCACCACAAAAATTGGTTAAATCCCACTACTCGCAACTGGTCCACTGAAAAAGAATCAAGGACTGACTACCGCTCAGAATTTTTTTTCTGAATATGGCGCTAATGAGAAGACTGTTCATCACATCGGCGGCAACGATCGGGCTTTTGTCCCATAAAAAAGAATTAGAATTTTAACTTGATGAAAGTGAACGAAAAGTGACCGCTATAGTGTCATCCAACAGCGATGTGGTGCAATCTACTGGTAGGACAAGAAATCCTAGCGGGTATAATTCTTTTGCCCCAAAAAACAAACATGTATGTAACCTGGAATTGTATTTTATGCACTAGAGGCGGCTTTAGGCTGTGTCAGAGACTAATTCTTTATACAAATATGACGCGGGTTTTCAAGACATGAATATTGTCACAATCCCGTCGCCAAACACTTCCCGCCAGACCGTGGCACAACTCTAGGGCGGATATGTGCTGCTGGTATGAGCCACAGGTGATTGACTCTTAGCATCTACTCAAAAACTACGAGAACACACATGGTCAAATTTAACGCGTGAGCGTTAAGCAATACCCAACATCGGTAGCGTCGACCCAACGAATTCGCATAGAATGTCAGTGTAAAGAAAAACCTTACATATGCAGCGTTGATCCGCCGACGAATGCAAATAATAAATTTCAGGGTCCCAGCAGGAATCTAACCCACACAATCTGCATGGCAGTTCTACCACAGAACTATGCCAGGTCTCGGAAATATTTTTCAAATAGACGCGAATCTTCGCATAACGTGAATAGTGGTTGCAGTGCTGCCCACCCGATTTCATAAACATTATCTATGTACTCATTTGATACAGCTGTCACGTCGGGTTAACGACAATTGTGGTTAGGTGCCATGCGCTGAAGTTGAATCGTGGAGCAGTGTCCAGGGCCGTCATCCTCGCTTGATATCAGCTTCTGGCGTTGCTAATACGTATGTTCCAGTTGGCATCGTTTCGCAAGTTCAAAGAACTGGTTATATAAACATTTGTAACTTTTCAACATATGTCTGTGCGTGCAACATTTGTACATATATTTAGCGTCAATTCATGATGTGTCGCCCAATAAAAAAAATTCAACATGGTCACCTTCCCTCCGCATGCTTCGCATAACGTTGAATCCCAGGTACGTGAGATCTGCCGAATTCTTTTTTCCTCGCGCATATAAAGAAGCGCCCGGTGGCGCTACCAGCGGTGTGTTCACTTGGTTGCATGCAAACATTGGAGAAACGTGAGCGCGGTCTCCGCTGCCGCTAATAAGAACAACAAAAAGTGTGTGCGTGTCTTAAATTACCACTAAAGTATTTGTTTTATTAATAAACAAAACTCAATAAAGCCTGCAAAGACCACATGTGGTTTCAGCTTTCGAGTTCTACCAACAGTACAACTATCATCGCCTCCACCGACCAGTGTTGTGGGAATTTATTCCACCGATTAAAGGAGACTGAAGTCAGACAGCGAAATTTTGTTTTAAAAATTCCTGCGCACTTTCCAGAGAAACCCCTGCAGGATTTGACACTTCAGGTGGTATACGCTTATTATTGCGACACAGCAGAAAAGCAGTGAAGGGCACTAGACAGTCCCCTTAGCCCAACAAAATGGTATGTTCTACATAAATTTCTGAAGTGTATCCGAATACTGTCATTACAGAGGTATATGTGCCTTCATGGAATGGGTATCTGAGGGCGCAGTGCTACCTGCTTGAAACCCCACATCAACAGAGCGCGCGTTACTATAGCCCCACTATCAAACCACAATCAAATGATACTTTATGGTAAGAAAAGTTGATGTACAGCTAGCACTTCCCCATACGCAGCCATCGGTCACACGAAGACAAATCGCACTCCCAAGAAGGAAGCCACGATTTGGGAAGCAACGCCTGCCGCTGAACCAGAAAGGCAACCACAGCATCCGCCATGTTCAAGCCGAGTTCAAGCAAAACTTTGACATCGCTAGAGCCAGGTTGAAGCCTAGGTAAAGCAAAAGTTCAAGCCAAACAAAGGTACCCCTCAAGGAGCCATCCTCTCTCCCCTGCTCTTTATTATCGCCATGTTAGGACTCACGCGAGCTCTGGATGGAGTTCCACAGTTAGGATACACTCTCTATGCGGATGATATCACCTTATGGGCAACGCGTGGATCTCTAGCTAACAAAGAGCAGACACTTCAAGAGGCTGCAACAGCAGTTGAAAACTTTTCGAAGGCAAGCGGGCTCAGCTGTGCCCCAGAGAAATCTGAAATTATCAGGGTACATGGAAAAAGATACAAAAGTAACGGAAGCATTGACATAAACATTGAAGGTGTCAAAGTACGTGAGGTGACCGTCGCACGTATTCTGGGTTACTGGGTTCAAAGTAATGGACGAGCGAATCATACAATAAACATATTAAAATCAGCCACGAAACAAGTTGCACGAATGATCCATAGAATAACATACCACAAACAGGGCATGAAGGAAGGAGACACAATTAGATTAGTACAGGCACTTGTACTGAGTAAGGTCACGTATGGTCTACCTTTCCACGTGTTAAACAAATCAGAAGAAGAAACCATCAAGTCTATAATTAGGGGTGCCTATAAAGTGGCCATAGGGCTACCGGTAAGCACACCAACCCAAAAGCTTTTGGACTTCGGTATATATAATACATACCCTGAGATAAAGACAGCGGTACTGACTGCGCAGAGAAATCGTCCAAGTCAAACGAAAGCGGGGAGAGAGATACTTTCTAGGGTGGGCTTTTCCGCCATACCCCCAGAACATGGACGAGAGTCTTGTAGAAATCCCGGATGCCGTCCGCAGCAAGATCTCGATCTCACCGCTGCCCAAGAACATGGACGTAAAAACAAACAAAGCGCAGAGAGAACAGAGTGCGATGGCTCCGAAAAACGTTCAAAAACAAATCAAATGTTTTGTATGTGGACGCTTCGAGGTACAATTTTAAACGGTCAGTTGCATCGGTACTTAGCAACGACAACTGCATGGTGACATGTGCATCACTGTACACGGGTTCAATTGCCAAGGCAGAATGCTTTGCCATTGCCCTTGCAATCAAAGCGCAGGAACAAAGAGATAAACCGCAGACAACTATCATTACCGACTCGCAGGAAGCGTGCCATTTCTTTTTGAGAGGTCACCTTCCGATAAAAATAAGCAAGTTCTTAGGCGGGAGCTTGACGAACAAATAGAGACTGATCTGGTATTTAGGACACGCAGGCCTGGAGGGGAACGAAAGTGCTGACGCTTGTGCTCGAGGGCTCACGAACCGAGCAGAGCTTCGACAGCACATTCAATCCTTTGAAACACTCCAGGAGGAAGCTATCGAGGAGGATAATGACCCATCCAGGATGGCCCCTCGCGAAATTCTTGCTGACCAGCGAGGCATGCGACAAAAATACAGCGTTCCCCACAAATCATTAGAAGCGGAGGACGCGATTGACCTCCGCCGAATTCAAACGGGAGTCTTTCCCAATCTTCAAAGGTTACACAAAATTTTTCCAACGCTGTATGGGCGTGCTTGTCCGTGGTGTGGCGGCTCGCCATCGCTCTACCACATTTCGTGGGGATGCCTAAAACGACCACCAAATTTAGATACTTTTTTAGGTCAGTACAAGCTTTGTAATACTTTCGAGCAATGGGAGGCACAGCTCACCAGCTCTGACCCAGAGGTGCAGCTTGCACTTCTGCGTCACGTCAGACAGACGGCGGCAGCCAGTGGAGCCCTGGACTTGGGGCCCCACCCATCAAGCTCATGACCCCTTTCCCAAACCCTTGCAAATAAAGTTTTTCCTTCCTTTCCTTTCCTACAAAGAGGGTTCAACTTAAATTGAGGACGACGCAGCGAACCATGGAAAGAAAAATGGTAGGTGTAACCTTAAGAGACAAGAAGAGAGCAGAGTGGATTAGGAAACAAACGGGGGTTAAGGATATCATAGCTGAAATCAAGAAGAAGAAATGGGCATGGGCCGGGCATGTAGCGCGTAGACAGGATAACCGCTGGTCGTTAAGGGTAACTAACTGGATTTCCAGAGGAGACAGAAGGTTAGGTGGGCAGATGAGATTAAGAAGTTTGCGGGTATAAATTGGCAGCAGCAAGCACAGGACCGGGTTAACTGGCGGAACATGGGAGAGGCCTTTGTCCTGCAGTGGACGTAGTCAGGCTGATGATGATGATGAACTTCATTAAAGGTTTCAAGTGGACCTTCAAAGTTATCCGCGTACACACGTTCGACTGATATCCGCGTACCCGTCCGGACCACCGCGGCACGTGATTTCGCGCGCACAGTTATCGGCAAGTTCGTTGGCGTTGGGAAGAGTCGGATGCATCTCTGAGCCCATGTGGGCCGGAAACCAGGTGATTGTGTGGTGGCCTACTAAACCCCTAGAATTTAGAATAGCGGCAGCCTTCCTAGAGATTGCTCCTGAGGCAAAGGCCCGGGTGACAGCCCTGGAGTCAGTAAATATCTCTGGACACGAAGGGTCCCTCATCGCCAAGGCTATCGCTACCTGCTCTGCTACGGAGGCAGACGCTTTGCTCACGGAAGCTGAGTTGAGTACGCGACCGCGATGATCAACGACCACAGCTGCAAAATGATCAGAGCGGCCGTACTGCGCCGCATCGACGAAAGTTACACTGCCCGTGGACTTAGCCACGAAATCAAGAAGAGACTGGACCCATGCCTTTCTCCGGCCAACATTGTACTGTGGATGAACGTTACGCGGGAAGGGTACCACCTCGTACGTGCCCTTCATTGTTTGTGGTAAGAAGATCTTCTGTTACTCCCCTGCCGAATGATGATATCCCAGCGACTGTAGGGGACGCTGCCCAGCTTTCGTGGAGCAGAGTCGCGCGACCTGAGCTAGTGTTTGTGCCTCGGTCACCTCCGTGAGGGTGTTGTGCATGTCCAGACTCATGAGTGCTGGTGCTCATAGGTATGCCTAGTACCCTTTTTATGCGTTTACGCAATAAAGTGTCGAGTTTATTCTCCTCGCATTTAGACCAATTTAGCGAGGATGTCACATAATTAATGTGGCTCATCAGTGATGAAAGGAAGAGCCGAAGGAGATTGCTCTCCCTCAGCCCTCCCCTGCGGCTCGAAACCCTCAATATTAGTCTGAGCATGTTCTCCGTTTTGGAGGGGATGCGAGCCAAAACCTGCGAATTTCTTCCGCTAGATTCAATAAGGAAGCATAGCACCCGAATACAATTGACTCTTGGAATCGACTGCCCATCCCGTGTGGTTATAGTAATCTGCACCTGATCAATTCCTTCTTCCGGGTTGAACTGGTCGATACAGAAGCAACTCCGATTTAGAGGCGGATAGCTGGAGCCCTGTACCCTGCAGAAAACGTTCTGTGATTTACAAAGTAGATTGGAGCGCCTGCTCCACTTCAGCATCCAAACCGCCCATGCACCAGACTGTAATGTCGTCGGCATATAAGGCATGGCTGGTATTGGCTACAGTGGAGAGGCGCTACGAGAGGCCTTTCATGGCTATGTTGAACAAAAGGGGTGAAATTACCGCTCCCTGCGGCGTGCCCATCGCACCCAAGGTGAAGGCCTCCGATTTAAATTCGCCAATCTTTTTGCGGTCCCTGAGGAAGGCGCGAACATAGGCGTGGAACTTGGGACCTAATCCTATGCGCTCTACCTTCTCCAGTATAAACTGATGTGAAATCGTATCGAAGGCCTTGGCGAGATCAAGGGCCAATATTCCTCGAACATCTCGTGTGTGTCGATCATTAATTCGCCTCCTAATCAGCAGCATCACATTCTGGGTAGAAAGACCCGGCTGGAAACCTACCACGTTGTAAGAAAAGAGCTCTTTATCCTCAATATACCGAGATACTTTGTTGTGCACCGCATGCTCCACCTTCCCCACGCAAGACGTAAGGGAAAGGGGACGGAGGTTCTCCATGGCGAGTACCTTGCCCTGCATGGGAATGAGTATTACCGAGGTGGTACGCCAGGTCTCAAGTACGCGACCTTCTGCCCAGAGGATATTGACCTCCTCGGTTAACTTAGCGATTGACTTTCCGTTGAGATTGCGCTGCAACCTGTTTGTAATGCCGTCTGGACCAGGGGCTGAGCGGCTATTAAGCGCATGAAGCACCCCTTCGATCTCAAGGTTCGTAAAGGGCGAGTCGATTTCCCCGAGCGGCCTTCCCTAGTAGACCGGGTTATCCCAGTCCCCGGAGAGTCCAAGTGGAAGGTATCGCTCTGCCAATTCCTTCAGTAAAGTGGTGTCAGTGTCTCCACTGCTCCGATGTGCTTGAACTAAGTGGTCCATTGCCAACCTCTGATTACTTTCGAAGTTTGTCTGATCGAGTAGTACCTTCAACAGGTTCCATTTACCTCCGGTGCGCATCTGCCCATCTACTTTTGAGCAAACCTCGTTCCACTGCTGCCTAGAAAGGTGCTGACAATATTCTTCAATATCTTTATTGAGGAGAGCTATGCGTTTGCGGAGCCTCCTATTCAGCTTTTGTGCGCGCTATCTCTCAACCAGCGATTTTTTAGCCTCCAATAAGTGAGCAAGACGCGAGTCCGTCGTATCCACCTGTAAGTTGGTTTGGACAGTCTTGGTGGCGAGGAGCTCCTCCTCCTCGAGTCGAGAAAAGAGTTCCTCTAACGTGGCATATTCGGTCTCATCAGCTTTCCGGTGCTTCCTGAACTCGTCCCAATCCATCACCCTGTACTCTTTAGGTGGAGCCGCCCGGGTTTCCTGCGTGACTGCTAGGATGAAGTGATCACTTCCCATGATTTCCTGCAAGTTAACCCACTGAACTTTCCCCACATTTCTGATGAATGCCAGATCCGGAGTGGTGTCTCTTGAAACGGAATTGCCTAACTGGGTTGAGAACTGAGGGTCCGTGACCAGCTCCAAGGAATAGTCCGCCATAGCTTTAACAAGGTTTTTCCCTTTAACAGTGACCTTTGGATAACCCCAGGCTGGGTGAGGTGAATTAAAGTCACCGATGGCTACGAGCGGTGACTTGCCTGCAAGGGTAGCTGCCCTTGCGACCACCGAGGAGAACGCCTGCTTGTGATTTCGAGGGCTGCTGTAAACATTCAGTACGAATATGCTGCACTTAAGCGAACTATTCGGAATAATTTCAACCAGCTGAGCCTCCAAAGTAGTGTTGCCGAGCGCAAGCGTGTGCTCTAAAAACGCACATTTGTTCGACACCCAGACAGCGAGACCACTTTAACCCTCCCCCCCCTCCCTAAACAATATAGATCGATAGCCGGGCAAGGCAACCGCCACGTGAATGGTTTCTTGTAAAGCAATCACATGCGGCTGAACTGCCAATGAAGCAATGTATTACTGGAGGTAGGCCTTACGCTTTCTGAACCCCACGCAGTTCCACTGCCAAATGACGAACTCAGTTCCGTTGGGAGTCATGGCTGCTGCTACTGGTTTGCCGACTTAACGGCACGTCCATATCGACGGGAGCCTGATCCATTGGCGTACCGGGGCGCACAGAGGGAACAAGTGAAACAGGCGTCACTGGGACAAAAGAGTTCTCGCCTGGAGCGAGTCTGCTTTCGATCATGGCAACTTTACATGCTACGAGGTTAAAGCATTCCGCCTGCCGTGCTACCTCTTTTTGTAAATCTTTGATTGCTCCCAAGACGTCCAAGTCGGATTCCGCCTGCCGTGCTACCTCTTTTTGTAAATCTTTGATTGCTCCCAAGACGTCCAAGTCGGAAGCCGCCGCCACCTCTCCTTCCACACCTATCTATCTCTTAGCTGGCCGTGGCTCTACTGACGAAGACCGCACCGGGGCCTGGGCTGTATTTTTGAGAGCTTCAAACTCGACCCTCATCTGCTGAAGCTGCGCTTTTAAGCTAGCATTTTCTTGAAGTAAGAATGCAATCCTAGGGTCTTCTTTTTGCTCTGGAAGTGCCGCGTGCGTTACCTGTGCTGGCTGCTGCGTCGGGCTTGGCTTGGCACGATCCACCGAGGTCTTGGGAGCTACTTGGAAGCGTAGCCTAGAGTGGGAGCGTCCCTTGGAGTGGGCGCGCCTCTTGGAGCGAGAGCGTCCTCTTGAGCGGCTGCGACACTTCTTAACAGCTGGCGAGGGAGAGCGCATCCTCGAGGTTGGTACCACGCTCGAATCCCGTGACGTCAGACCCTCTTGGCGCTGCTTGCGTTTCTTGGCGGCCTTTTTACGCCGTCTTCGTCGGCTTACCAAGCAGGGGACTTGGAATCGATGCTGGCAGGACTTGTCGGCCGTTAGATGTGCCCCGCCGCACAAGGCACATGTCGGCTGGCATTGGCGATCGTTTGCGGGATCGTTGGCAGCACACCCGCTGCACACTTTCTTCATCGGTGTCAGACAGACATCGGCCCCATGGTCGAGAGCTCCACTTCCGTGCGATGGGGCAGTGTTTTGGCGTGCGCGTGGAGGAGGGGCGTGGCAGCAGACTGCAGCAGCATAGCTCATGGCTTGCAGCTGAGGCTCTTGAGGCTGAGAAACGCCCAGCGATTGTTGGATTTCCTGGCGTACGACGTCCGCAATGGATTCCACGTGAGGCTGTGCCGAAGGAAGTAATTTTCGCAGCTCTTCTTGCACGGTCGCTCGGATCGTCTCACGCAAGTCAGTGGTTCCAAGCGCTTGAATGCCGGCGTAGCTTGTAGACGAGAAGCTGCGGTTATATTGCCGCGTGCGCATCTCGAGCGTCTTCTCTATTGTAGATGCTTCTGAAATGAATTCGGCGACCGTCTTTGGCGGGTTTCTGATCAGCCCGGCGAAGAGCTCCTGCTTTACTCATCGCATGAGCAGACGGACCTTCTTCTCCTCGGACATGTCGGAGTCAGCATGGCGGAAAAGTTTAATCATATCTTCCGTGAATAGCGCCACGTTTTCGTTTGGCATCTGCATGCGGGTTTCGAGAAGAGTTGCGGCCTTCTCCTTGCGCACCACACTTGCGAAAGTAGTGAGGAACCTGGCGCGAAAGACGTCCCACGTTGTAAGGCTTCGCTCTTGATTCTCGAACCAGGTCCGAGCGGCATCTTCTAAGGCGAAATTCACATGCCGGAGCTTGCCATCGTCTGTCCAGTCATTGAAGGCGGCGACGTGGTCGAACCTTTCGATCCAGCTTTCCGGGTCTTTCAGTGGTGAACCGCGGAAAGTTGGCGGCTCTTTGGGTTGCCAGAGCAGGAGTGGTGCAGGCTGCACGGGGGCGGTCATGGTTGCAGTAGTTGATGTCGGGATCCGGGTCTGCCTGGCTGCTTCAGGATGGGGCCCGTACTCTGGCTGTAGTCCCCTCTGCTTGCGGCTTTTTCGCTGTTCAGGGTTAGCGTCTGTGTCTTCTTTGCCGCATGGGCTGGGGTCGTGGCTTGAAGGGGGCGTCCGGAACATCAAAGAAGCAGCACCTCCACCAGATGTCACGGGGTCGCGACGTGGCCGAAGACAGGAGACTTTGCGTTGGAATTTAACTGCTTATTTGGGCGAACCTGTGCCCGGTAAACGGAAAGTTCAATTACAGGAGCAGTCTTGGACTGATAGCGATGAACGGAGCGTCAGCCGTCGATCAACAACTGACAAGCAGCGAAGCGCGTCGTCATTTATACTCTTGCCGTTGAATGTTCTAGCGTTATAGCTGGCGGTGGCGTAGGTTCCAGAATAATCTGTACAGTTCGCAGAGTAGGCATGATCTCATCGAAGTGATCTACTACAGTCCGGAAGCTTCTCGAAAACTGCAGGCGTGGTTTGCGCTGAGAATTGTGTAGTGTTTTGGGACGTTAACAAAACTTCAGAAATGGAACGTGGCAATAACAAACGTCAGTCTGTCTCCTGTAAAAAGTACACCGTAGCATGCTCGAACCACACATAACATAGTTGGGTACCTTCAGACCACTGAAGAGAACGACGACGGTGGTTGTCTCCGTGATGCGATGCACCCCCATGGCTTTAGTGTTGCGCTGGTTGATGATCATCGCCGCCAACTGTCGCTCATCGATGTCCACGTCGACGCCTCGGATGACACCTTTGCAGCTATCAGCAGAAGTGGCCGTGTAGGCCGAAAAGTGCTACTCAGTCGAGCCAAGGCGGATGAGTCACAGCGCCGCACAGGCGCCCGCGTTGTGGAACGCTGGCGTAAAGACCACAACGATATTCTGAGTTATGTTCGGGCAGACGATATTTTTTCAATGTTCCTTCCGGGGGCAGTTTCGCTGCCGTTTCCAGGGCTTGGGCTAGACAAATCAGGCTAACCTTCTTGAGATCCAGGCCTCGTTTCGGTCGGACTATGACTCGAATATGGCTTCTCGGATATCGGGGAAGCCTCGATGCCGCTGCAAGACGCCGAACGACGCCATGCGTGGTGGCCGTGCGATGGCCAGCTGTTCCTCCACTTTGAGAAGAAGCAGACACTTGTCGGGGAGAATGCTTATTCTTGCCTAAAGCAGTCAGCCACCCAGTCGCGTTAGCGTCTTCTTGGGAAATAACTTCCCCGTCCACCACCATCACCTCCTTCATGATGCCGTTCCGTCGGCACGGGCGGATGCGCGGTCGAAGAAAATTCTGTAAAAGCGGGGAAAATGGGCCTAACAGGTCAAAATTGGGCTTCGTAGAATCCTCTCGATGACATCTGTCGAAGGCTGTACAATTCCAGAGGATTGAAGCAATACTCTGGAAGCAATCATTCGAAGACGATAGAGACGCCGCAGCGTCTCTCGCCGACGCAAGAGCTCAAAAAAAAAAAAACACGTCCGTTCGCACTGGATGCTCGAAAGAAACTCCCTCTTATCCAGTGCCCCCTGATAGAAACTCAGAGTTCAAGATGGTTCCGTCCGGCGTATCGTGAGCTAATCGCTCTTCATCCAGCATTCTTTCTGTGTAATGGTGTGCTCTTATTTTAAGGCAATAATAAAGTTTTTGGAGGTTGCAGACTAATTACATATAATCTGGCCTGGCTGCCTGCTCAACAGCCCTGCTTTCCGATGTAAAACTATAGAGCGAAAAATATTTTCATAGTGCGTACCCATCACTCCTTGACTTCAAACTTCAAGGGCCTTCTTGAGCACTAGTGTACTGACGCCGGTTTGAATTTAATATTTCTTTATAGTGGTAGTTTTCAGTCAATCGTTATCATAGTTTTACCACTAAGATGATTGGCACAGTTTACGACATATTTTTAGGTGCCTATACAGCCAAGTTACATATGTGATAGCTTAATCTTTTGGTTCTTTCGTACAGGATATATAGAAAATTAATTAGCCCATGACATGACCCTCTTTGGCCGCAGCAGGCCCTTGAAGCATTAAGCACCACACCTCCTCATTAGTCATTGGCTTACTCACCTTTACGCCCCGCTGTGGTTCCGATACCTGAAATAAGATCACGCAGGTGCAGTTGCATTACTCAACTTGAGGAAAGCACGTGCCTTTGAAAACACGTAATATTAGAGGTGCTACTTTGTATGCAGAGTAGTAACCTATAAAAAATTACCTACACGTGCTTGCCTAGTCCCAACATACTAGCCGTTTCTGGCTGGGCCACCGAACCAGTGAAAATTTTAGCTTAGGTATTGTTATAGAAGTGGCTGTACGACTCGTTTGTGAAATTTTCGCATATATCACCAGTCACAGTCCTGTAATGTCACAGTCCTTTATCACACATCCTGTGATGTGTGATAAAATTTTGAATTTAGCTACTGTTTTTCGCAGTGGCCCTTGAAACATCTTGAGGGCGGGCAGGGGGCATAAGATTGACATTTGAATCGAGTGTAATTGTTGATATGTGCGGTTTAACGTCCCAAAAACCACCATATGATTATGTGACGCCGTAGTGGAGGGCTCCGGAAATTTCGACCACCTGAGGTTCTTTAACGTGCACACAAATCTGAGCAAACAGGCCTCAGCATTTTCGGCTCGACCGAAAATGCAGCCACCGCAGCCGGGATTGGATCCTGCAACCTGCGGGTCAGCACCAGAGTACCTTAGCCACTAGACCACTGCGGCGGGGCTCAAATTGAGTGTAGACCAAGCAACTTCTGTTCAGGCAATTACTGCTCATGTTGTTGTACACTGGAATCTCGAATCAAGTCAGCTTTTCCTCATAAACTAAATATAGGTGCTTTTTCGGGAATAATAATAAACCATCAGCATTTTTTGTCTAACATCTTTAAACGGAGCTTGCTCTTACATATATATAACAAGGTTAAAATGTTTGAAACGGAATGGTGCTTTTTTTTTGACGTGATGTAGGGAGATGTTGGCGCACAAATTAAGCGCCGGCTACTCCTTATCCTTTAGACCTGTGTACCATAGAGCAAGTAAGTTCAAGTGTTAGACTCATATTGTGGGCTCACTTTTGCAATGTAGCCATCCAAGCAAGTAAACATGAGACTTATAAATATTCATGTAGCATGCTTCGTTGTTTTAATATGAAAGGAGTTAAAAAACGTAATTTTTGTTTTCAGCGAGAAAAACATTTTCGAACGGAACCAGCACAACTTTGCGCGAACTTTGCCTTTGCCTTGCCTTCACTGCATGGCGCATTAGCGTAAGATTCTTAAAATCTTACGCTAATGGGGCACTTTTTCACTGCGAAATAGGCCACTCCTACCATTTCTCGGTACCTATTTAAGTACCATCGTTGTATACAACGTCTATAACACACACAGTGGTAAAATGGTGGAACGTGCAAAGTAAAAGGAGCATAGCCGGAAATGTTTAGGGGCGGAGCTCTTGATGGCGTGGGTCTGTCGCTCCTCCGTATGTATGTATGTATGTATGTATGTATGTATGTATGTATGTATGTATGTATGTATGTATGTATGTATGTATGTATGTATGTATGTATGTATGTATGTATGTATGTGTATGTATGTATGTATGTGTGTGTGTGTATGTGTGTATGTGTGTATGGTATGTGTGTATGTGTGTATGTGTGTATGTGTGTATGTGTGTATGTGTGTATGTGTGTATGTGTGTATGTGTGTATGTGTGTACGTGTGTACGTGTGTATGTGTGTATGTTTGTATGTAGTACGTAGCCACCGGTGGCACATAAGAGTGCTCTAGAGCGGGTATGTGACACAGGGGTGGCGAGATGGAAGATGGCAGTACTTGGAGTGTTCACTATAGATGGACGCATGGACGGGTGACGGACGCTTCACCCCCACTCATCATCACACCGTGGATATGCTGCCACTTATTTAACACCGCATCTGTTTAGGGCTGCCGTAGTCTGTGTGGCATATCCTACGTGTGCTATCAAGTATGTGCTACTGACGTTGGGAAAATCCCAATACTCAGAACTGGTCCACTGAATAGGAAGGCAACAGTAAGCCTTCCAAACGAGTAGGTGCCACAAAAATGCGCGTCGCCTATCAGAACACTGTCATGATCATAAACAGCTGTGTGACGAAGAAATTCAGTGAATGCCACAGTTCCCCCTGCTGCGATAAAAGTGAAGAAGGCAGCAGTTCGCCCACCGCCAGAGAACGGGAAAGGCCACGGCTCTTGCGAAAAGACTCCAAAGCGGTTGAAGGCCTACGCCAACCACTTCCTGCCCGTATAGATGAACGCTTGGTTTCATCGCAAGTTTCCGTCTCTGCTGTTTTACTATCCATGTCGTGTCTGTGACTGTCTGTGGTTCAACTCGAGCCTCGCTATACGCTTAAAATCAACACAAAAACAGCCAAGCACATTACTTCCAGTTTCGCAGTCAAATTTCGCGTGGCTTAGAGCAAACTTGCTTGCTTGATGAACAGTTTACAAGTTGCTCGTACCCACTGTGGATGCTTGGGCAGTCTGAATGGCGGTTAAAATAAGAAAATATTGTAAAGTTTAATTGACGAAACATCTATGAATCGATCGTGTAACGACTGTATACGTAAAGAATTCTAATATGCAATACGATCAAGTGATTTCGAGCAGGTCTAAAAAAATTTGTGGGAATAACTTAGCAATTCATTCTTCCTTTTTATCTAAGAAATTCACTAACGGCAAAGCAGACGTTACTGTTGCCTATAACAGAAGCCCTAAGGGAAAGAATATTGTTACACGACAACGGCAACGAAAGAGCATCATAGACGACGAAGACGATGAAAGCGACCATGCTCGTGTTGTTGTTGCTGCTGTTCTTCCATCTTGACTGCAGCTGCCTCTGACTCTCCCTGTATATTTTGTAAATATATGTATTGCATTCATTCTCTCACCCCCGTGACAATATTTTCAAAATAAAGGTTTACCAATTTATTTTTAGTTTTTTTCTAGGTTGGGGAGGGATAAATTTGTTATATTTTTTTCTTGTTCATTCGTGTGTTTGTCTGTGTGTCTATATATAAACAATGGAACGGGGTTTATTGGCACATTCTTCTTCCTCTCTACAACAAGCAAAACTGAAAATTTCCGGAAAAAATTTATACCTTCCCAACATTCCCCCCTCCTGGGTACGAGCATGCAGAACCGAGTTAACTGGATAAGTATTGACAGGAGCCCCGCAGAAGGCCTAGTCGAGCTAACGTAACCCCCTACCCCCCAAACTGCAAATGTTATATACACGGAGACATGCAAAATCATTCATGAGCATACTTAAGCGCCACCCTTTCCCTCTACCCTAATAAAATCAATTTGGTTCAATCCTGTTTTCGGGCGCACCTCGAAGTATCAGTTTTTTTAGCTCTTGATAGCGGCGCGCGTTGTTATCATATCACGGCTTAAGTTTTTGGTAAAGGAAAGCCCAGCAGTTGATATTACTCTTTCTTAATCACGAACCTTCGGATGACTGCTGGTTTCCTATATACCCAAGTTCGAGAGGTAATTTTATGGCAATGAATTGTGGTCAAAGCTATGGTTCCCATAACCTAAAGAGGCTGCTTTTTAAAAACAGAACATAACTTTTTACAAAAACAGCTCCTTTTACATATGCGTTACTCACCACTTAATGCGAGAATTGCAGCCAATACGAAAATCATCATTGCGCCTTTTGCTGCCGGTATCGTTCCGACTGATTTGCTGTATCATCACAGTGCCTCTTCCTACGTATATACCCGCTTGAGAATCCTCGCTTGGACGTTAAACCATTGGCTGACTTTACGCTGAGCGCAAAACCAGTCAATGGCATTTTTTCTACTATGCTGTATATATAAAAAAACAAGCAACGACCTTTAGCTACCTCGTGTTAAAAATATGGAGATGCTAGGCGCGTGAAAATGTTCTGGTCGCTATATATCAATGCCGTTAAAAACGATTCCGGGAAAGCTCTATATGGAGACAAATATACTGCTCTTCATATAACCGGCTTTTCCCATTTAACAACTTGAACTGCCAATGGTCATATGAAGTCTAGTTCAAGATTTAGTGGACATTTTATCGTTAATACTTCCCTTACATAGATAGCAAGCTCAATAATACTGCTTTCAATTTCAAATACTGAATATATACCGAACTCTGCATGTAACGAAAGGGTCACTTCTAAGTTAATAGTGCAAATTAGACCTTTTGGGAGTATATTGGAGTTCAATGTATAGGTCTGGGCTTTAGAGTGGCATACGATAAGAAGGAAAACGGACTTAGAGGCCAATTTTTTTGTTACACAGAACCTATTGGAGCCATAAGAATAGAAACTTGAGCGAATTGTAATTGGCGTTAGTGTTCTGTTGAAACAGCACCCACGAGTCGAGGATGAAGGAAGTGGATTTAGCGCCTCTTTCGTCGTTCTTGTCCGATGCGCGCTGCTTCAATCTAACAGTTATGAAGCCACGGAAACATAGTAGCCATATTTGTAGCATTTAATTGCGTTGTAGAATTTTTCACAAAAAGATTACCACCATATCCACAAAGTGAAGGTTGTTAGAGGAGCTTGCTCGTAGGTGCACCAGGCTCATCTTGGCGAGACCCTTTCTATAGGAAGGAACGAGCCGGCGCACGATGTGTACAATACGTCGAAGGCAGCGTACTTGGGCACGTTCCGCGGCTAGCACTGCACAGTGTTGGCAACGCCGATCGGCTCGTTAACCACCTGCCCCTTTATGCCGCACTGGCCGCTGCCGCGAGGCAAATCCCAAACATTCGTGAGTGGCAGGCGTGAAGCTATCAGGCATTCTTCAGTGGGGTTGAGAACAGTCAGCTGAGTGGGCTTGGGGGAATATCGGTATCCGTGCGTAACACTCGTCGTAGAGAACTTCTCACGTGCTGCCGTGCCTACGAAGCGACGAGAACCAAGAAGACAAAAAAACAGTTATAGTTTACCGTTCGCGTGACAGTGGAGGTTAGGACAATTGCGTTACCATGCAGCAAACATTCGTTGCCGACAGGGTCTCATAGTTTAGCGGGATAGCGTTGTTAAGGTCGAAGGAGGAAGTTGCCGATGGCATCCCACCGCTGCCACCAGTTGTTGCGAATGGGGGTCTACCCGGTCTCTTGTGGTAGCGTGGTGGAGGAAACGAACGCTGACAAGAAGAGGATACGAAAAACAAACAGGTTTATGGCACTATTTACACATATTTACAGCAAAGGAAGGTTAGTGGTTTCACAAACCACGAGCGTGGTTGTTGAATCGTTACATAGTTCAGAGCGACGTCCAGCACTCTGCGGCGTCGTTTTAAGCCCTGTTGGGCTCCTCCTCTCCGAGTGGAACACCAATCACACACACACACAACAGGTGAGGGGGGCGAGCATGCAGGGCCCACGTGAACGTCAAATATTGACTCGTGATCACTGCACTGCAAGGTGGTGCCAGCGGGGCTCTTCCTCGTCGTGTGTGTGCCGCTAGTCGAGAGGTCCCAAGCTCCTGACAGCATACATCAAAGGGTCCGCCGATCTGTTTGTTCAATTAGCGGGGCGATTTGCGGCGGCCACCACGGTTTCTTCCAAGAAAGATGCTGTCTTTGTTGTCCTCTCTCGAATGATTTACGGCGTCGTGGCGACACGACGTCTCATCCTCTGGCTAGCAGGGACAATGCCTGACGAGCATAAGCAACCGGCCGGTCGGCTACTTGATTGAGGATTAAAAGAGCGCCGCTCCCACGTCAGCTCTGGCGCCGGTCACAACAGCTTTTCCCCCGCGCCAGATGAGTCGGCGAGGTCATCAGGCACCGCTGCTCCTCGAAGGGACGACGAAAGGCATTTGAAAGGCATTTGAAAGGCATTCGAAGGGCATTGAAAGCCAGGAACTCACCTTTGCTTGCCGCATGATCTGGGTAATTGCCGAAATCTTCAACAGCGTCTGGCAGACTGGGCGCCGAAGGGCTGAGAGCACCCCCCCCCCCCCCAGTAGACCAGCTTATGCACAATGGCGTCTGCCCAGACGAATCGCCGGGCGAAACGGAACAGCGTTTACGTGGTTTGGAGGAGGAGGAATAAACTTTATTATTCAGAAAGGGGAGGAAAAATGGGGGAAAGCAAGTTTGACGGGGGCTAGGTTGGGGCCCAAGGGGCCGCAACACTAGCAGACCAGTCCACCAGCTTGGCCTGTATATGCAAATTCGGGCTCCTTAGGGACCTCTCCCAGGCTTCCGGTGAGGGAGATGGCTGCAGGAGCTCCTCGGGTGGAGGGCTGTTGGAGCCACCTCTTAATACGTGGTCTTGTCCTGCCTGTGCTAGGCCACAGTTATTACACTTGTGTAGCTTTTCATCTTTCACTATTGCAGCCAGTCTCCTCGGGCTCAGTATATAATGAGTCTGAGCCCTTCGCAGTGTAGTCACTTGGGTCCGGGTTAATGCTTCATCTGGAGGTGGATAAAGCTTTCATTGTTCTCGGTGCCGGCTGAACTGGTCTCCGTAGCTGAGCGCCAGGTCATTTGGATTTGGTTCCTGGGACAGAATTAACTTTACGTGGTTTACGTGCCCTAACTGGGATGGTGGCACCACCTGTCTGAGGGCTGATAAGTAAGAACAGTGAAAAAGAAAAGAAAACGAGAATGCCTGCCTGTGTCCCCGCTTGAAGCATTGTTACAAGTTTATTTTAGTAATAATAAAAGTAAATGAATATGAACCATGCACCAAACACGAAAACATTCATGATGCCGATTTGTTTACATCAATCTTGTAGTTAGGCCTTGACGCTTTAGAAACGGGAAGCTATCTGAAAAGCTACGCCAACTTTTCCGTAATACTCGGTCATCGAAGCTAACTGAAGGCAAGCGAAGCTACTTTGAATAGTCCTTTGCTGCAAACAAAGTGAATCTTTTAGCAACCTCGACAAAATCACTTCGAAGCGGGCTTCCGAGAGCGCCGCCATGTTTACGTACACTACGTACACCTACGCTACCACGGTAACATTGAATATGAAAAATAGCGCGCATACGGTAAGCGGTACGGGTAACGTACGTGTCTGCGCACGCGCACTTCGATCCCGCTATCACGGTACGCCCGATATCCCGGTAAGTCCGGTATAGTATAACTGTCAAAAGTGGCAAAGAGTGCTTCCTTCCGATCGGCGGCCGCCATTCGGCTCCCCCCGTCTCGTCGCGGCTGATTCAGTGAGACACGTGCGCGGCGTTTTCCGGGGCAAAATGTCTGGTTGTTGCGTGCCACAGTGCACAACGACTCGCGAAATGACTACAGGATGTTCAGATTCCCGAGAAATCCGAAAATGTGACCCTTGTGGCTGGTGAAGATGGAGCGCGACCAGTGGCAACCTACGGACCCTTCGTGTTTGTGTAGCGTAAGTTTTGCCATTTCTGCATTTTGAGAGTTATATCTAAAAATGCTGTCGCACGGACACTTTGGATCGTGATAAAACCTGGTGTGATTGACTCTCTTACGCCAGCTGCAGAAGGATGCCGACCACTGTTTATAAATTCGATCGCGATTGGGCTTACGCAATCACCAGTGCGCCAGGTACAATACACGTTTGTTTGCATGACGTTTGCATGCGTTTTTAACTTGTTCATTTTGAATAGCACAAAATGCGTTGTTCTTAATCGCTTGTTGTACACAAGCTGCAATTCCACGAAGATGTTCAACCACGTTGTGCACTTGTTGCTACCGGTGCCTTCCACTATTTCTTTTTGTTACATATTATTTAAATCACGCATCCCGTCAGTCAATTCTCAAATAATAGTTTTTCATTACCCTGTTTTTTAGAAAGGAACCGACACTTTTTTACTTCATTTTTATTCGAACATTGGCTTCACCTGCAGCAACCCGCCGGCCGGGTTGGCGAGGCCAAACGCACTTTGACCAGCGAATCACCGGCTGCTTAGAATACATATGCACTGTGGTTAACTTGTACTGAGTTGTAGCACTTGTTTCTTATGTATGTTAAAGATGTTGTCTAAATAAAGTTGTGGCATTCGAAAGAGCCGTATATCGAATGCAAGTTGCTTTATTATTGTTGTAAACCGTGTGGCCGCTTAATTTTAACGATATCAATGGACACTTTTGTACGTGGACTTGAGGCAGGGTTGGAGGGAGACGAGGAGGAAGAAGAGGTTAGAAATAAAGAAGATGGCTGACACCCCAGCCTAGTACTGTGTATTATTACAAATTGGCGCAACCGCGTATACTTTCTGTGCGGACATTCAAGATGTGGGTGGACTTCAGAATTGGGGCAAATCAACGCGGTGGCATCCGGATCTTGACCGCAACGCCTCAAGATGAAGAGGAACTAGCTCTTCCGGGAGCAGTAAGCACTGACACATTTGTTTCCTATATAAGCACTAAAATGAAGCTCACTCCAGACCATTTACTTGCTAAAAGAATGGTGAGGATCAACATGAAACTTCAGGAATATAAAAATTTCGTGCAGACTCCAGTTAGAAACGACGCGAAGCCTGCTGCCGCTGCTTCGCCCGACAGTTCCGTCGAGCTGATCAACAAGTTTCTTGAACTGCACCAAGAACAGAATAGGCAGCAAAATGATTTATTGCGCTTGCTTGTAAACGCGACTGAAAGATTAAGCAGACCGAGTCACGAACAAGTGAAGCCAGGCATGTTTGACGGAGAGTCTAGTAGTCTCGAGTCCTGGCTCACGTTTTACGAGTATGCATGCAATGAAAAATACTGGCACAGTGACGAAGATAAAGTGAAAAACATGCAACTATTCCTATCGGGCATAGCAAAGAGTTGGTACGAATGGCGTCTCAACGCTCACAGCAACAAACCATGGACAGAGTGGAAAGCAAGCTTTCTGAGCTCCTTCAGCGAGAACAAAGTGTTGCTATGGGACAAAGCAATCACGTTCAAATACAGGTTTGGATCTGTACTCAGCTATTTTTATGAGAAAAGGCGCTTGCTACAGCTGGCAGACTCATCTTTGCCTGAGACGTCTGTGGTTCCGCTTATCATTCATGGTTTAAGTCCGGACCTCCAGAAGCAAATACAAATGCGAGGACCCAAGACGGTCGAAGAACTTCTGCAGGGAATGCGAAACCTCTACCTCCAGGACCTAGGAACCCAGCGTCAACCCATGACACCTGCTGCAAGGAATACCGGGGCCACACCAGCTGAGGAACGACGCCCGCTTGCAAGCTGGAGACCTACTGCAACACCCATATCCTTTGTCAATGCAACATTGTTGTGGGAGGAAACTGAAAAACTTAAGTTCCATAATGGAAAGTTCACAGTCCCAGAAACAATGGTGCCTCGAATTTTGGAGCTCTATCACGACTCCCCGCACTCAGGTGGACATGATGGCTTTTGGAGGACATATTACAAGATTCGTCAGCGTTTCCAGTGGAAACACACGAAAGAGGACGTTCAACGGTATGCTCAGTCTTGTCATCAATGTCAAGTTCACAAAGCCAAGTACCTTCAGAGAACAGACGAGATGGTTTTGCCTCAACATTCCGACGTACCATTTGAAGTCATTCATCTGGATTTCGCAGAGCTCAAGAAGAAGGCTGCAGGAGTAAGAAGAACACAGTCTTTCCTAATGGCAGTAGACCAGTGCACAAGAATAGTGGCTGCATGGCCGGGAAGGGAAGACGCAAAAGATGTGATCGCTCTTTTGAGTCGAGAGATGTTCAAGAATACAAAAATAGTAATATCAGACAATGGGCCAGCGTTTCGCAGTCAGCGTTTGCAAGATTGGGCGAAGGAACGAGGAGTTGTATTGCGACGCTGCGCTCCGTACCATCCTGCTGGAAATGGCATGGCTGAAAGAATCATTCGGGATTTGAAGCAAATCATTTCAATGTATCCAGGTTTTCAGGGTGGATGGAAGTGCTGCTTGGAGGCAGCTGTCGCTCATCACAATCGGTCGCACACTGCGAGCATCGGCTGTAGTCCATATTTTGCAGCTTTTGGAAAAGTACCAGTGCTTCCTGCTGATCAAAAACTTTGCATTGCAGACCACCTGCAATTGTGCGAAAAACGAAAACCTTCAGAAGCCTACCAGCAATACCGGGAAAGTATGAAGAGGAACTTTGACCGTCGCCACAACACACGGATACCTCCGATACAACTGAACGATCTGGTGCTTGTCAGAAAAGGCCTTCCCGGCACAAAGCAGGTGTACATAGGACCTTATCGCGTGGTGCAGATCGCAGTGCAACATGGCGTTCTCAAAAGGGTCGGTTACACCAACGATGATGGTGTGCTGGAGTTTGCGACCATTGGAAACGTTTTCAAGTATCACCCCAGGAGGGATGAGTCTTCAAAGAGGGGGAGTGTACGTGGACTTGAGGCAGGGTTGGAGGGAAACGAGGAGGAAGAAGAGGTTAGAAATAAAGAAGATGGCTGACACCCCAGCCTAGTACTGTGTATTATTACAACTTTATAACAATTGCTAAATCACAATATATTCTTGTGGAAAACACGCTAAACCTGGTTTGATATTCAATGTATGCGTGCGAGTCATTATTTAATGTCAAATAAGTCACATATAGAGCACCAAACAGTATGATATGTTTTCAGCATTTTTTGACAATGTGCTGTTCGCAGTAAAGTATAAGAAATGAAAACAAAATTCAAAATACTGCGTGTTGCAGGGTGTGCTCTATAACTGGGGATTTAGAGAGTATACAACAGAAAGACACAATGAAAGTTAATGAGACTTGGGTGGGTGCGCTTCATATCTTTAACCTATATAATTAGTAACCCACTATCGTGGACAGCAAGTGTGAGTGTCAAACAAAAAAAAATAACTATGCGCCTCAAAAACCCTAACAACATCTCTAACTTCCAGACAGCTATGTACTGTTGTGGCACTCGCACGGGCCACAACAGAGGGAGTGGCTGTCTACTTGCTAACGGGTGCGTCTGCAGCACTCAACGGAATAATGACGTCAGACGAAGTTAGAGAACTGTGTGCTGCAAAGATGTACAACGGGTTGCTGGTAGTGGCTGTGTACTTCTCGGGCACCGCGCTTACCGAAGACGTTGTGCACTTTTCTGCGTCTCGCGTTAACCGCACATCGACCCACGCCAATGTTAGCTGCGGGTGACATTGTAATAGACATGAAGACGCACGAGACCTTCCTACCACTTATGCGCGAGAACATCTCGTTCCTCTCCCACACAACTCATCCCACTGATGTGACAACGTTGCGAAACACTTCCATAAACCTAGTCTTTGAGAACCAGGCATTGGTGCAGCAAGTGGGACATGTATCTGCACTCACTTCTCCGACCCCTTCATTACAATAAAAAAAACTGGCAGACGTTTTCTTTCTAAAGCGAAAATAAATAGTGATATGCAAATGCACAAACACGCATGTCTCTCTCAAATTCGGTCTAAACTTACGGCAAAATAAAAAAAGTTGGCTCCGTATCTGCATGTTAATCTGCAAATGTCGTCGAAAGATGGTAGTCTTGGGTGCAGAGAGAGTGAACAAAACATTTATTTGATGTTCTGCACAAGAAAATCGACGAATGGTATTCTGGAGGCGCTGCGTTAGAGTGCCTCGCGCGTGCAGCGGAGGCGAACGAACGCATCAAGTCACGTTACACGTGAGACATGAGCGCCATCTGGAAGTTTTCTTGGAAAACAAATCATGTGGCTCTGAGATGGATGTGTGAGCCCGTCTGAGAGGTGATAAGGTGTAGAACACAAGGCGACGGGTAGGGGCCACCACCATTTCGTCTTAGCAAAGCGTTAAAAACACTCGCCTTTTCGCGCAAGCGTTGCAAGGTCAGTGCAGCGTAATAAGTGCTACGGTTCTTAAAATTACTTATGTATGCCTTTTCTAGTAAAATGCGCACACGCAGAATATATACGTGTTATGGTGCCCAAGACATGCACAATAATTGCTTAATAATTGACAATTGCACAAGTATGAACGCTAAACCTTGATCAACATTGGTGGGCGCTTAGGATGGAGTCGGCCGTTTCAAGTACCTGGTGCCGTTAATAGTGAATGAACAGACAAATGTACAAACAGACAGACAGACCAAAATTTTTGCGTCGAAGGACCACAAGAAAGACTATAGTCTTAAAAACTTCTAAACAGCTGCGCTCAGAATTTCGCAGTATAGGCAGTACCGTAATCGTCGGCGATTTTTACTCCCACCACAGGCCCGTATAGTCAGGGAAAGGCTCTAGCGACCCCCCCCCCCCCTGTTCCCTCCGAAATTTGGATGAAGGAGCGTGTTTCACCGTTTCACCAAAAATGGATATGGAAATAGGCGTTTTTCAAGGCCCTCGACGATTGCCTCCCCCCCCCCCCCCCTCAGCCCTTCCTACTCCTACGAGAAGAATTTCCAGTCACGGGCTCGTCTCACCAGCCACTCACGGGGAGAATACGTGAGAACACAAGAACTCTGATACACGAGCCACTGGTTAACCTTAACACATTGCGTAAACCGGAACGGCCATTCCCAAGACGTTGCCGCCATTACCTGCCCATGTGCATTCATGGAAGATGTGCCTCCATTTCTTTCACCGTAGCGATGCTCTATACATTAAAATCCCACCACTTATGCACTACCCTCTGTTGGTGCTTCTAAAGAATAAAGAATACGTGAATGAAAGGTCTCTAAAGCGTTTTTTCCAAGTTGGATCGGTGTTGTGTTTTCAACAACTTTCCAGAAACAATGCGTCTTCGATGACCGTCTTTTCTAGCGTCCATCAACCCCTATTCATACATTTATATCTCGTATAGTTTTGTACAATGCGTTGTTTATCCTTTCACTAGCTTATTAGCACTATTTGTATTTTCAACTCACCAATACAAATAACATCATTCATCAATCCATTACTAAGTTGGGCCTTTGACATTTGCTCCACCTACTAAAGTTTATAGGGTGCTACGTCAACTTTATGCTGGCCTTCAACCATTCTTTAAGCGCCCGTCAATAATATCAATCAAAATCTTCATTGTTAGTGAGTAATCAATTATTGGCCAAACCGGAAAGTCAGTAATACTTATTCAATTCAAAATCTAGTATGCCGCTCGTCCTGAGGCGGTGAAAGTTCATAACTTAGCGCAAGAAGTACTTTCCCTAACTCCACTTCAATTGGAAACGCATTTGTAGCGGTGATTTTCGTCTTTGTGTTCAGTGTTCGGCTGTCGCCTGCTATAGACTTAACTTGTGCATTGTGTCTGCGGTTCTGTGCTTTCTCGCAGGCGTGACGATAGGTATACGACGGAAAATAGCAAGAGGGGAAGGAGTGGTTGAAACGCGTTCTTGCGATTTGCATCGTAAGCGAGCGCTCGGGTGTTACATGGCTCGCCTGTTTCACGTTACTTTATTCATTTCGGTGACGTTCCAGCTTATTTGAACACTTGCACTTCTGCATGTAGACGCGAACATTGAGTTTGTAGCATCACTGTTCAATAGAATATTCTCTGCGTTTGCTTCGCCAAATACACGTCGCTCTTCCAAAGCTTCTGAATGAAATGCTTCACTGCGGTCGCGAATGTCATTTCTGCAGGCGTCATTGTTCTAATGAAAGGCTGAGCTTTGATCGCGAATGGCATTAATTGACGCTGCATATTAACTGGATGGATAGCTTTATGAGGAATTTTGAAACATCCGCGTCGGAGTTGAAAGGGTCAGAATCACTTCTGAGCACCATTTAGAATGCTGTTAATATGCTGTTAATGCTGTTAAGAATGCTGTCGACGCTAGAGCGAAGCGCGCATAGCTTGTCTGAACGAAATACTGCCTCCTCGTTTGCTTGTCTGTTTCCATGAAAGTGTGGCTCATACTTACTCTGGGGGATTATACTTTTCTTCGATGGCATCACTTCCGTGCATCATATTCGTGCTCCTGTACGCGCGCAACACTGGCGCACACTTTAATTGGGACAGTATGCTGGAGACTTCTTTTAGAAATGGTTGGTTGGTTCGTCGGTTGGTCCTTAAATTCCTGGCGCAACACACCCCGGGGGACCGACCATAAAACGGGTGGTACCTTATCTTAGAAATAAAGTTGTTTCATAAGCTGAATACGTTTAGATATGAATGTTCTAAAAAGAACACATTGGTGAAACATTGGTAAAACAGAAATAGAGGCAAAAATATACGAAAACATCATCTTTTTTTCTTTCTTTTTCTTAATCGATTCTAGAAACTTTCTGCAGCTATAGGTTCGGAAACTTTCGAAAATCGAAGGCTTTCAAAGCTTCCTTCTGTTTTCAGAGTTTTTTTTTTTTTGCCGTACGTGCTTTGACTTTGCAATGCTTCCGGGACCTGCACACCTGTGATCAACCGGTGGCGCCATGGGATCAAGCCATCGTGTTAAGCATGTCGTGACATGTGACGTCACATAACTAATACACCTCGTACATCTCACGCGCCTGATACACTTCATGCACACAGCATGATGTCGTGAATTTGGGCAACCCGTGACGCAGTTATGATGCCATATAGTGACGTCATGATGTGATTCTAAGTGTCCCTCGCGTTGGGGCAATCGGTCAGTTTTCGCATTGGGTGAAACATCTGAGTGTTTCGCCCTAAAAGAAATCTTACATCTTAAAGAGTTGATGATGCTGTCTTTCTTGCATAACTGGGACTCCTGGCGCCTAAATGTGCTATTTAACACAAGATTCCACAAGGCACTGCAAAGTTCGTATAGCAGAACTTGTCCACTTTTCAACACGGCTCGTTTCCTTGCATATATGAATCCTACACCTTATTTGTAGGTGAGAACTACGTTTTCATTACCTACTATACAAACACCACCTTGGTGTAATTTCAATTGAATACCATCAGACGCAGTTTCAGGCAAAATGCAAAAAGCGCGTTGTTGCTCTGCACAGCTTTGCTACAAGGAACATATATTAAGGAACAAGTTTCTCTTCGCGAGCTTTTAGCCGCCGCAGTGGTAGGGTGGTCAAACCAAAAGGTCGCAGTCTCGATGCTGGCTGTTATGGTTGCATTTTCCATACAGCCCAAAATTCCCGAGGCCCGTGTAACAGAGTAAGCTGGACGTTAACTCCATGTAGTCGAAAATTATAGAGCGCTCCACCATGGCAATATCATGATCATGTTGTTATTATGGGACGCAAAACGTCTATTATTTTTATGAACAGATCTTTGCGCAGTGTTAACACGCGAGATAAGTTGTTTCATAATCTCCAACATATAGCTTTGTAGGCCCGTGTGCTCAGATTTGGTTTCACGTTAAAGAACTCCAGGTGGTGGAAATTTCCGGAGCCCTCCACTACGACGCCTCTCATAATCATATGGTGGTTTTGGACGTTAAACCTCACATATCAATAAATCAAGTCAATCCTATATGTAGCTGTTCATAAAGCGTAACCAAAAGGAAGTGTTCCATGGTCACAAAAAATAACATAAAATTATCTATTTGTCCGCAGTGCCGAGCCCTATAAAGAAACATATTTAATACTTACACATTGAACCACAAATATTGATTGCAGTGCACCGATTTATGTGCGTATTGTTAAACAAACCTTGAATGCCCACTGGCTTTCACTTTTTGTCATACCCAGCTTGCACTTTCTCCCATAAAAGTAGTCACCTGAGAGCAGTCACCACTAGAATCATGATTTTCATATTGCAAAAATTGCCTCGTAGTTTACATATTAGGAGAGCTGTAAGTAAATATTGTGTCCGCTGCGTTCACGATGGTAGTGCCACCACATATGCGTGACATAGTGAACAATACGCGCCAATTGGTATATACTTGAGCACTGATTTGAGAAGGCAAAGCATTCGAGTTATACAAATGATCCTCACTTTCAAGTACGTAGCGGTAATATTATGTATCGACGTGGCAGAAGTGACGTTAGCCACGGTAGTTGCACAAGCTTAACTTGTCTGCCGCCACTTGTCATGAAGGATCCTGTTTTGAGAGCTGTTTTGAGAAGACAAAGCATTCGAGTTATCCAAACGATCTTCTCTTTCAAGTACGTAGCGGCAATAGGATGTATTGTCGTTGCAAAAGTGGCATTAGCCAAAATAATTGCGCAACCTTAACTTGTCTGCCGCCACTTGTCTTGAAAGATCCTCAAAACATCAAGCTACTAAAAACTTTTCGGCGGGTAATAGGCGAGGACAGGCTGCACCACGTAGGTCGCCATCACGGGAGATGCTGGGGACCTGCACAAAGCAATTTTTTTAGTTGTGCCTCATAAATGTTGTGCAGCAATATATTTGCGAAAATCTAGCATGAGAAACTATAACAGCATCTAAAAGACCACTTCCAAAACCCGTATAGCACAGATAGCAATGCACCTAACAGCTATGAATGGTTCGCAGTTTTGTCGGGCCTCTAACGCAGCAAACATTTGCCGTACTAATTAAATTAACGAGCATGCTACGAGCACAACACAAAAAAATTGCCCGCAGCTTCCCTCGGGGGAACACTGAGGAGGATGCGGAGCATATAATTGGTTAACGGGGTGTTAAAGTGCGACTTACTTGGGTCGATGGCTAAATTGCTTAACGTGGTTGTGAAATGGGGTGTTAAATTGCGTCTTACTTGGGTCGATGGCTAAATTGGTTAACGTGGTTGTAGGAGGGGGTGTTAAATGAGTGAACACGTACACACGTATGCGAAAAGACGGCGCTGGTCGAAGGGACGTCGATCATTGTGTTTGTGGATTCGTTGGAATTCATTTCACCGCGACCTTGGACGTCGACGCGCCGTACAAACCAACGGACGAGCGGCAACTGAGCGAGCGAGCGCCGACCTTGAGTATATATACAGCGCGACGGCGCATGCACTGTCAGCTGTCGAATGTTCTCGAAGGAGAAGCGCGCGCGGCACAGATGGTGGGCGATGGCGCGACGGCGCATGCGCGCGCGTCAGCTGTCGAATGTTCGAGAAGCGGTGCGGACGGCGCGGACGGCGCACTACAAGGCGCGAGTATAAGATGCTTCCGCATCTAAAAACATGGATACATCTCACCGAATCCCCTAGCCTTATCAATGCTGGTGTAGCTAAGGGCGCAAACATATGTGAACACGCGAATCACGTTTCCTCTGCCTTCCAAGTGCTGCGCCTCAGGTGTCTGGATCGTCGAGGTCAAAGTAGCGTCTGTGAGCAGCGCCTAAACTCGAGAAAACATTGATGACAGAGCATCTGGTGAAGTAAGCGAATGGCAAGGTTCCTTTTGGCGTTGCATAAATCAGTTGCCAGCCTTTGGGGTGGCTGTTGCCAGACTGCCGCTAAATTTGACTGAAAACTTTTCTTCTGTTGTTGTGGCTTCTCTGTAAGAGTTTGGTGCCATCCGCGGTGCATTTCGCGAGTGCATGAGCGACGCTGGCCGTTTTAATCAACGGAATGAACCGAGCCTAGCAGAAGTCAAGCGTGGTGCTGCCTTGCAATTAAGAGGCCGTTTCAATTCCGTTTTAATTAACGGAATGAACCGCCCAATACAGAATTCGTTTTAATTCACGGAATGAACCAAGCCTAGCAGAAGTCGAGCGTGGCACTGCCGTGCAATTAGGAGGCCAATTTAATTAACGGGATGAACCGCGCATTACAGAATTCGTTTTAATTAACGGAATGAACCGAGCCTAGCAGAAGTCGAGCGTGGCGCTGCCGTGCAATTAGGAGGCCAATTTAATTAACGAAATGAACCGCGCCTAGCAGAAGTCGAATTCGTTTTAATTAACGGAATGAACCGCGCGTTGCGCAGCAGCGCCGCGCTCGACTTTCTTAGGCGCGGTTCATTCCGTTAATTAAATTGGTCTCTTAATTGCGCAGCAGCGCCGCGCTCGACTACTGCTAGGCGCGGTTCATTTCGTTAATTAAAACGGCCAACGTCGCTCGTTCGCGAAATGCACCGCGGATGGCACCAAATTCTCACGGAGAAGCCACAACTACAGAAAAAAACTTTTGCAGTAAAATTTAGCGGCAGTCTGGCAACACAGACCCTTTCAGTCTGGCAACCACTTATGCATCACCAAAAGGAACATTGCCAAGCAAACCAGTAGAACATTGTTATTTAATTATTATATATTTACTACATATCTGCCTGTCTGACCATGTTAGTACGACAACATTAAACGAGCTTGTTTCTCAGAACCTCCGGTGTGGCATTGGTTCATAGGTTGAGAGCGAAAAAAAAAACGTTGTACATGAGTGAAAATTAGGAAATAGATGAATAAATTTAGAATGTTTGGCTCTGGTAGGAATCAAACCCAGAAAGTATGCGTAGAATGCGGGTGTTCTACCACAGAACCATACCCGGACTTGCGATCGCTTCGGAAAAAAAAAAAAAACACTGTAAATGTTACGCAGTGCGAGGCGTCCAATTAGCACGAGTAATATTGCGTGACAGAAGCGCAAAATCACACCAGGCGTCAAAACATGTCAATTGCACAACGGGGGGTTGACTTAGAGACCCGCAGATTACAAAGAACATAGGAATAAATAATCACCAACAACCGTGTGAACAACTCGTGCAGGTGCTGAGTTGGTGCCCCGCCTACTCGAAAACGGAATAACGATGTCAGAGTGTTCACTATATACACAATTGTACATATATACAGTAGATATTCAAGGGCAGATCCAAGTTACAAGTGCACAAAAGTTTCTTTCATAGTGTCATGGTTTGTGTGCACATCAGCAGATCAAGCCGGGATAGTGATTGAGACGGCAATGCGAACATGGTCTGATTACGTTATGGCGACTTACTCTTTAAGGCGAAGCACAAGCATCCTCGAAGTTTTATTAGCTCCTTCGGGGGCGTAAAATAGCATGCGTCCCTTTCTATTGCTACATGCATGTTGACATTTTGTGGGACGATGCGCGTGTGTACCCTGACAAAGCGTCCTCTTCGTCAGGCACACACGCGCATCGTCCCACAAAACGTCGACATACATGTATCAATATCAAAGATAAAACTCACGGGCCACGGTTGTCCGGGCTGATGACGGGAGGCGAAGTGTGCACCGCCGTTGACCAGGCATGGCGAATGCGCTCCCGGTACGCGGCTTTTCGCTGATGGCGGTTGTAGCGGCGTGCGATGACTTCGATCTCGGCCTGCACCCGTGCCGCCATGCCCCTGACGAGCACCAACATGCAAAGCACCACAATGCCCGCGATGGCCAGTGCGATGGACTGCTGCTGCACGTACTTGGTGAAGCTGTTCACGCAGTTGCGGATGTGCACCTGCGCCCGTGGAGAAAGGCGTCATGCATTGCGCTAATACATGATAATAAGGCGGCGATGGGTGCCAGTGGGTACGTCTTCATGCTTGAGATTCGCTGCAGGGTGTGACACGGACCAGAAAAATGAAAAACGATACAGGGTGATGTGCAAACTGACCACTTCTTTATTTCGTTCATGGGCAGCCTTATGCACGAGAAAGAAAAACGAAGAGAGGGAGGAGTGTCATACCTTGCAGCGCATCACAAGCATGAAGTACTTAATAATACATCATCTGTATGAAAAGCCCCGGAAACGCTTTCTCACTTGACGTGACAGCACACTGCAGCGTGCTCACATCGCGAATTCACAGCGGTCAAAGCATGCGACCTTAAAAACGCGCTAAGAGTCGATCGTCTAGCGCTCTTTCCAGCTATATATCGTATATTTAGTGCCCCCCTGTCAATTGACTCAGTGCAAGCGCAAAATGAAGTGAAGTAACTAACGTGGATAAAACAGAAAATTTGGTGTGCGCTTGATGATGCTTTACTGCCTGACGATAGAAAGCGTTATTCTCCGACCTGCTTACAGCCTCAATGTGGCGCCAGCAGGCTATTTATTTCCGGAAGTGAAATCCTCCCTCAAACGACACCACCGTGGAACATTAATGGCTGTCCATGAAGCATGCACGTGTGCCGCAACGACTTTCCGGCGTCCGTCATTGGCAAGCGTCTGAGATGTAGAAAAGCCGTTGGCAAAAGTGGACCGAAGCTCAACGGATCGGCCCTGAAGTTGCGCAATATGTAATGAATTGATTTTTTACCAACTTTTTCTTACACTTCTAATACAAGTTTTTGCAAGCGAACGTTACTTGAACGTATTCGCGGCACTTGCGCTCCAAATAATGGACGTGACACATTATAGTAATAATATTCGAGGTTTTAGGTGCCGAAATTACGGTATTGATATGAGACAAGCTGTGGTAGTGAGCTGCGAAAATATTGGCCACCTAGTGTTCTTTAACACGCGTCCAAATTGCACATTACATAGACCTCTACCATTTCGGCTACGCTGAATTGTGTCCACGACGGCTGCTATTTTGCCCGCCATACCTTTGAGTCAGCAGTCGAGTATATCATAAGCACTGATTCATCATATCGGACACGACTTTCTGCGCAAATTACGCTGGATGAAGCTGCTCAGTGTTACTGCCAAGAGCATCCTTTACGCATACTGATAGAACAGCAGAAGACAACTTTAGCGATTGGTGTGAGAAAAACGACGGTGAGCCTAGGTATATTATCTAAGTTTTCAAGATGCCGTTAGGCAAACTTTCGCAATCAAAAAAAGTTAGAATACCGCCATATCATCAGATTATGAGGGACGCCATAGCGGAGGGTTCCGGAAATATAGACCATCTGGTGTGTTCTCTATTGCGCATAGACATTGAACACTTCACGGGTCTCTAGCATTCCGTCCCCATGATCGGTGGAATGGGACCACCCCGGCTGAGATCAAACCTGCGACCTCAAGATCAGCAGCTTAGCACCCTTGCCAATGATCCTCTGTGGCGGACGCGTCTGCTTAGATATAATTACCTGATGTCTAGCAATTAATAATTTTGTTTGATACAAAGTAGTGTGAACAAAAGCTATACCATCAATCCTAAAAAATAGTATAGGCTGCCATCTGGCTTAATTGACGGGAAGGGGTGCGTGATGTTTGCAGCATATATTTCACTTTGTGGATTCCCACCTTTGCCACAATGAAAAAAGTTAATTCTTTTGCAATGATTTTTATTTTCAGAAACAAAATCAATTCAGGGATAATTTCGAAACAATATTTTCTTCCTGCGATGTTTTCCTTTTTTTGAGGGGAGTGGGGGTGAGGTTAACAGGTTCTATGTGCTTCGTTCATCATCTTTCCACACAACGGAGTCCCCGCCGCGGTGGTCTAGTGGCTAAGGTACTCGGCTGCTGACCCGCAGGTCGCGGGTTCGATTCCCGGCTGCGGCGGCTGCATTTCCGATGGAGGCGGAAATGTTGTAGGCCCGTGTGCTCAGATTTGGGTGCAGGTTAAAAAACCCCAGGTGGTCGAAATTTCTGGAGTCCTCCACTACGGCGTCTCCCACATTCATATGGTGGTTTTGGGGCGTTAAACCCCACATATCAATCAATCAACCACACAACGGAGTTAACTGAACTATGTGATATTGTTCTTCAGAATGGGCATCCGTCAATTATACTGACTGTTCTATTTATTAAACTATATTGGGAGGTGCTTACGGGCAATGACCTCTTCCAAACAAAACCGTGTTTGATTTTGTTCTGGTTCGTTTAAACGGAGAACTTCGTTAAATCTAACACGCTAACAGAAATTGCAACGAAAGTAATGACGACGCGCCAGATCAAGCGTTGTTTCAGTAGAATAGATGAAGCGACCCTCTTTTTGCCCACCAACCTTCGACCAGGCCTCGGTTTCGCCCATGGAGAGGACGTTGCGGCCGCAGAAGCGCCGCTGGAGCACCGACTCCAAGCTCTGCTTCTCGGGTTCCCGGCAGCAAGACGGAGGCACCGAGCAGCGCTCGGCGCTTGGATTCGTCTTCGAGCAGTTGAAGTAGATGTTGCTGTTCCAGTCCAGGTACGCGGCCTCGGTAACGCCGCAGCACTTGTACTGGAGCTGCACGTTGCGTCAAAGGTGACACTCGACATTCCTATGCAGCCTAACGGGACCCTAAGGAACTTGTGAAATATAAATAGACGTCTATATACAAACAACCAGTTTGTACTGATTTAAGCAGGACACTTTAGGCCTAAGTAACCATGGCTGCCAGCAGCCCCGTTTCAGATGCCTTCGTTTTCACCGTCTTCAGTTCAGGTCGCGCTGGTGCAATTTTGTCTCGAAAACGTGTGGATGAGAACAAAAATACTTAGCCACGCAATCGGCCCTGACATGACGTGGTTATATTGAGAACATGCGCATACCTTACGTTATACCAAAAACAAATCTGAAATCGCTTTTCAATCCGTCAGTACTCTCTACACACCAAAATATAATTTTGATGAGGTTGGGTTAAACCCCCCTTCTTAACACCTCCCTTCCCCACTATAGCGGCGCTATAGTGCCTTGGCGAGTTTAACGACATTCTTTGAAGTTATAACAGAACAAAAAACGAAATGCGAGTGAAAGAAGCATGAAATGGTGATGTTGTCATTGTATTTTTTCATTGGTCCTTCATTTTCTTTAGCTGGCTTAACAGAGCGTATACGCCAAAAGTTTCAGTTGACGATTTCTAAAATGCCCTTCAATAGGTACGAAACATCTGCGTGACGACAGTGTTGAATAATTATACATGACGGTGACATGGACATCAGACCTTTAGCACATCTCTTTTGACGTTTTTTGCCAATACGTATCGCGATAAGTGCAGAAATGAAGTCACGCTTATTTCCTATATATTTGAAAATTCTAATAAATATGCTTTTATTTGTTCGCTCGCAGTCAAAATTTGTCACAGCGTTCCCTGCAAACGCGAAAAGTTCATGCTGTGGTCAGTTTGTAGTGTCACGTTACCATCTGATTTAAAATAACTCATTCCTAGTGAAGACCGTTTTTCTTCTGTGGTACAGAAATGACTAAAAAAAAGCTGCGTTTAAAGCAGCTGGGCTAATTCGCAGCCCCATAAAAATGATAAATATAAACTAAACAGGTGAATGGGTATACAAGCACCATGGCAAACATGACAATGTGACATTTCACTGGCACTGCGCTACGACTGGGCGTGCACCACCTGCAGGTGGCTCTTTAACGTGCACCTAAATCTAAGCACGCAGGCCTACGCACGCAGGCCTAAATCTAAGCACGCAGGTAAATGCGGCCGCCACTGCGAGGATTCGATCCCGCAATGTGCGTGTCGGCACGGCGAGTGCCTTAGACATTAGACCACCATGGTGGGTTCATGTGATAGGTGTATGTCAACAAATCGATATCCACGTATTAGTTCGTTGGTTCGCTGCTTACCTGAATATAGTCGACAAGCCGCGTAAAGTCTGCATTGTCTCGGTAGCGCTCGATCAGTTCGATGCTAACGACACTCTGCAGGTCCTGCGATAGCGAACATTGAAAACAAGCTTCAGGCGTGGTGATGTTACGATGAAAAGAAAAGTGCCATTTTTTTTATCCAAGAAAACCTATCTCTTGTTCGAGAATGATGTAGCTATCATAGCAACAGTATATTCACTATGATCAATATTGTGAATTCGCCATATTTATAAAAAGCCACGAAGTAATTTGTGCATTCAGCTAAAACGACTTGAAGGCGAAAGCCATGTCCTTTTTCCTTTGCTTTATTCTTTTCTCCTTTGTCCTTGAACATGTATTTTCAATGCGTCTGCATGCAACTCCTACATTGTTTCTCCGTACTCTAATAGAAGCTAATTCTTGTTGTGTATTGATTTGAGAGAACAACACTGATACTTTTCGTTTAATGCAAATATATCAGTCACCGCTTCTTTTTTTTCTTTATTCTCCTCCCTCCGAAAGGATTTCCGCACATTACACGGTTATGCGTGCTTCCATGCAGCATTGCCCTTCTCCCTTGACTAATTAGGTAACAATATCATAGAATAAAGCCATAGTTTGATGTCACGTTAGTTGACCTTTAAGTGATGACATGGTGACGTCACAGTGAGGTGAGAAATTTCAGTGTCCGCGACGTCACGTGATCACGCCATCACATGATGGGGATGACTTATTACTGTTCGTGTCGACTTCGCGTCGCAAATTCACGCAACGCACCCTGGTGGCGAGGAACGGCATGATGATGAGCAGGACGAAACCCACGCTGCAGGTGCACATCATGACGAAGAGCATCCAGTCGTAGCAGTAGAGGCAGCAGATGTTCTCCCTCAGGGCTCCCAGGAAGCCGAGCGAGGCGACGAAGCTCAGGTAGGCGACAAACGCCAGCAGCGGCACGTCGACGTTGACCACGAGGCTGACCAGCGGCGTGCCGCGGCCCACCGACACGTCGTCCCATCGCAGGTAGATGGAGTACACCTGCACGACGAAACAACGGAAGCAGATCCGAGTGCATAGGTGAAAGGTGAGCTAGATTGAGTTCATTTGACTGAATGCAACCTTCCATCTTAGTTGAACAAGGACAGTAGCTAATTGTCAACACTACCGCCAAAAAAAAAATCAACCGCGTTCAGGACAAGCTTTACCCTAATGGGCAAAAAGAAAGACATCTTGCCTTATCGGAAAAGTGGAAGCTAACAAAGCTTTGCGCGCCTGCGGACTGGACGTATTACCCTTCTCTTTTTCCTTCTCTCTCCCTCCTTCGTTCTTTATTTTTACTGCCTGTCTTTCTTTTTAGCCCTCTTCCTTTCTTTCTTCCTTTCTTTCTTTCTTTTCTTTCTTTCCTTTTTTTATTTCTTTCCTATTTTATCGCAATGCGCAAACCTTGCTTTTAACAACACCGTGTTTTTTTTTTTTCATTCGATCTTCATTCATTGACGAGCTTGGTAGCGCAATGCTTCAGTGGCTGCTGGCAACAACAAATGTTGTGAATATACATTCAGGCTACAATGAAATATACCGACGTGAAATGACAAGTAACACCCATAAGAGATAAGATGGCCAAATCAAAAATCACTGATCGCGGACAAGCCCACCATTGAGAAAGCGTCTATTACCAGAAACCGGCGTATACGAATACGTATGCTACTTGCGCACCTTTTTGAGTAGCATTCCTGTAGATTCGCCAATGCAGGGGTTTCGCGTAAGACTGTTTCACCGCTGTTGTCCAAAGGTTCTAAGCTCTCAGATAGTTCGACAGTAGAGTACGAAGTACTCTAAATTGTTTACAACTTTTTCTAAGCACACATGACTGTTGGCCTGTTAGCTACCCCACGGGACGGATTTGAGCTCTCCCATAGTACATTACCACGTACTCTAAACCATTAATCACTTTCTCTTAACACACATCATCCTTATTGTGGATACGCGTGTTAATTTGTAGCGGGACGGCTCAGTGCTCTCCCATAGTTGAGTACGAAGTACTCGAAATCATTAAACATTTCTTTCTAAACACACTGGGCACTCATTGGGCGTGCGAGGGATGCGTTCTGTTGTTGTGAAGTCCTCGTGTAAGGCCTCGTGAAGTGTGCGGCTTACGGGACGGCTTTATGCTTCTTCCACAGTAGAGTACCAAGTACTCTAAATCGTTAACATTTTTTCTAAACACACATTCCCGTGTTTTCTTTAACATGAACGGCTTATTGCTCTACCTTAGTGTAGAGTACCGAATACTCTAAATCGTTAAATACTCATTCTAAATACACACATCACAGGGACAGCTCAAAGCTATCGCATACTAGAAGACATCATCTTCTAAATCGTCGAGCATTTGTACTGAACAGTTACAAAAACGAAAAAATATTACGTTATATCGAACCGAATCCAGTAATGAAGAAAGATCGAATCGAACGGGGCTGTGAACTTACACACATGCAGACGAACACTGTGGCGATAACAAAGATGCCCAGATTGACTAGGATGACCGGGTACCGTGTCCATGGATTGACTTCTGTTTGCGTCAGTGAGTCCTCCCTCGGCATTCTTCTGTGTTTTGCCATTTTGGGCACGCCAATCTTCTCTTTATGAGCAAGGCAGGCCGAGAGGCTTTCTTCTTCTATTGCTTCGCCTGACGATGATGATACTGGCAACTGAGCCTGACCCACTGCATGGGCGTTAATCCTTAAGTTGGGCATATCCTGCTGGTGTTATGTCCAAGGAACCAGTTAAAATTTAGCACGTCTGTTCCTTTTCAAAACATCGCTCATGTTTTCGCTTCACTACAATCTACTTGTTCAACTTCTTTCTTTCCTCACGTCTTACGGCCACATAATACATGGCCGTTCCCCAGTGGTGGGTCAAGCCATTCTTGTAGAAACGAGCTAACCAACCAATCAGGCACAAGCAAGCGGGCCTCGAGCGGCTCGTGGGTACGCTCCGCTAAGCTGACAAGAAGAAGACAGCAGCCGTACAGGCAGCAAGGATCCAGGCAGCCTGCTTCAAGATATGAAGGACTCTGCAAAAGGACGCGCCCCGGCAAGAGATCCGAGAGCTTTCTCGCCTCTCTCGCGTCCACACTCTCCTCAGGCCCGGACCTGGAACCCGAGGCTTCCAAGTGGAGCCAGCACACCATGGTCACCGGTGACCGCCACCAGGGCACGGCGGCCGAACGTCCTGTCACCTAGAACTCCCCTACGACCACGGCAGGACGTCCTGGTGGCAAAACTAGAACCTCCTTCTCGGGCCCCGTGGCGATCCCCGCAAGGCAACAGTGGTCAGGCACCCTTGTCCCCAACCCTAGTGTCTACTACGCTTCACCAGACAATGGATGCCAAATCCACTGAGCAGAGCAAGTTGGCCGAAAATAAACAGCGCCTCTTCTTGGGTATTTTCGCAGACGACGAAGAAGGCTCGCTCGAGTATTCAGTCCACATGGCGGCCTGCACGATCGGTTTCTCCACGGTGCTGTTCTTTATCACGTTCGCAGTGAGTGCCTACTTCCCGCACTGTGACGATCCCGTGCGCTGTTTCGACCTGGCCAGCGAGCTGCACGGAAGCAGAGACGTTAACGTCGACCCCTGCGACGACTTGTTCGAGCACGTCTGCGGCCGCTGGACCAGCATGTACCCCGAGCAGCAAAACCTGTTCGAGATCCTCAACAACAGGCTGCGAGTGTCTCTCCTCGAGCACGTCGAACGTGTAACTGCCGATTCCAACAGCGCCGTCGACAAGGTGGCCGCCGCTATAACTGCGTGCATGAGCGTTCCGGAAGCCGGTATCGATCACAGGCAAACTATTCGCGACGTGCTACGACAACGCGGATTAACGTTTCCATCCCAAGAAGTCCGCTCTACGCACCAAGTGTTTGGAATCCTCGTCGCGCTCACCCTACAAGACCTTTTGGGTGTTTTCTTCCAACTCAAGTTGACGCCCTACTTGAAAGAGCACGACAGGCTTGTCTTCGAGCTCAAGTACGCCGAGACCATGTATAGGTACGTGTCGGAGGTTGAGGTCCTGGAACGGTGCATCCTTGCCTACGAGCCTAATCTACAAGACGTCCAAGACTTGGCAGAGAGGCTTCACAACGTGGAGACCGACGTCAAGACCATCACAATGATGCACACCAGTGACAATGAGCAGCCACAGTACCGCAAGTTCTCAGACATTGACGATATTTATGGCAGTAGGATTCAGCAGGATACCGGCATGAAGGCACAGTGGTGGGTGGATGAAATCAATGAACACATACCTAAAGATGCAGCCATGACTTTGAAATCCGACTTCCTCCTGAGGCACCCTTATGCCTTACTTCTGACCTTTGATGTGCTGAGGGCATATTCCACCAGTAGCTTAGAGCTTCAGACTTACATAGCCTGGAAAGTCATCAAGTACCTCTCTTACGCTGCGTCAAGCAAGATGTCTAGCTGCCACTTCCCACAGGACACGGTGCACTGGTCGAGCACTTTCGCGAAAACACTCCAACGATGCACCAACTACGTCAAGCTGGTCGCACCCCACGCCCTGCTCAAGTTGCAGACTCAAAGTGTCCTGGACGACGAAACCATAAACTACACCATCAAGATCGCTAACCGGATCCAACAGCATTTAGAGCTATCGTACAATTTCTCATGGTTCGACCCAGAGTCGGCATTGGGCGTGATAAACCGACTCCGCTCCGTCCACCAGATCATCGGCATGGCCTCTAAACTCCGAAGTAACGCTGCGCTCAATTCCTACTACAGTCATATACCGAAATATGAAGCACAGCTAAAGTTTGTGGAATGGTTCGTCCGTTCTTTGCGCGCGGTCGCGGCGCACAAGAAACGCTTCTTGCAACCGACCCCCGGTAGTCCGGCGGCCTCAATTAACAGGGATGACTGGGACTTGTCTGGAATATCGGTGGGCGCCTACTACGTCATAGTATACCACATAATCTATTTACCGGGCAGCATACTTATGCCACCGTTCATGGTTCCGTATGGCCCAGACCCGTACAACTACGGCGCCATCGGAAAGGTCATCGGTCATGAACTGACCCACGCATTCGATCCCAAGTTCATTGACGTCAGCCCGAAAGGCGAGAAGCACATCTTTTACTCGCCTAAGTTTGCTCAGAAGCTCGCGGAACTTCAGGAATGCATCATTCTACAGGCCAACAAGTTGACCGAGAGCGCTGTCGCCGGAAACAACTCCGTAAGCGAGGCGCTAGCCGACAGCGCCGGAGTCGAAGTGGCGCACTTGGCCTACAGTTCCCTGCCAGAACCGGATCGCAAGGCTGGAGCTGGCCAGTACACAGCGGACCAGACTTTCTTTGCCGGCACCTGCTACATGTTCTGCCAGGCATCAGCGGAATACTCGGAGTTTAGCATCTACTTGCCGCACAGGATTCGCTGCAAGCAACCCTGCCTCAACACGCAGGAATTTGCGAAAGCTTTTGGCTGCAAAGAAGGGTCGCCGATGTTTCCGCGCCACCGGTGCGACGCGCACGACTTCCTTGGTTTCGCGCAAAGAGGACACTAGCACTCTGTCGACAGTTTTCTGTGTTCTTTGAATTCGGGACACTGTGTTTTGTTGGTTGTGTCGTTCCACTGCCGTTCTTTTGTTTCGAATGCAGGAGGTTCTTACAAGCCCATTTGATGAATGGGCTTGTAATTCTCCTCACAATAACAATATTGTTTTAACTTACGATTGACTATAATTTTCAGCTTTAGATGTGATTATTGCAGTGAGGGCGCGTTCATTGCGTCTTCTGCTCTTGTACAGTTTGTAGAGGCAAAAGTAAATACGCAAAGTGCTCCACAAAATCTATATTTCTTCGGGGTGTCTGTATCGGTGTTAACTTAACATGTCTGGATGTTATTCATACCGTCATCCATCACTTGCCTTAGTTGGTAATCACGTGAAGTCAATGCGAATATCACCTAAACCCTTATTCCTTGATATATATATTTGATGACCTCGTATGGCGAAGCAATTATTCATTGAACAAGTGGCGTGCAGCATTACGTGCGATGGGCTGCTGCTTGCCGGTGAAACGTAAGGCTGCAACACAGGGAGACGCATTTCGGCTCTGCAAATGCATTTTTCATGAGCCGTCAGCCTTCGCACAGCACCATGCATGTGGGCTTGCTATTATGTCTGAATTGCTGAGCAGTGTACTTAAGGCGAAAGCTTCCGCGCTGACTAAGATGGACCACGAAGAATCGAAGAGACAAGTATACTTGACAAGCACGTCTTTCTTCGAAGTTTTGCACGGAAGTTTTAGCCTTCACTTCTTTGCGTGCCAACTAGGCCCAACATAGTTTTGTTAGAGAATTGTACAGTGGACCAAAAATAAAATACGGAAATGGCAAAAAAAGAGTGTAATTTTGTTTCCACCGTCTCCAATTCGTATCACACCAGCGCGATTTCAACTCTCGCAAGAAAGATTGCATTATATTTAGCGGCACGGCCAGATTCATAACAACAGAGCACGGTTATCTCGAGCGATATCGCGTACCAATCATTGTACAAACTTTTATTTCACGCTTTAATTAAGGAGCACTGTATACTTATTGTAGTTTGATGTCTCCCTCTGGAACGGGGGCGTCAAAAAGTAGTTCCTCAGGACCATAGTAACGTTTAATACCCCTGTCACACGGCCAACACCAAACTCCATTGAACACCGTCAACGTAAATCTCCCCTAGGGGGTTCGACGGAGAAGGAGTTGTGGCAGTGTCACACGGCAATGACAAGGTTGTAACAGTTGCCGCGAGGGGGCTCAGCTGGCGCTGTTTGATTTTCGGAAAAGTATTCTAATTTGATCCTTATTGATTTTTTTCTGAATCCTCGTTATGCGGTTTTTACAAAAAAGCACTATAAAGTAGGTATGCGACTAACAAACCATTAAAAATAATTTCAAATAAAAACACATTTGCTAATTGTAGCAATGCTGCCAGTGACGCTGGCCACATTGTGCTTTTAGTTGTTTTGTTGCCTGTGTACATGTCCGGTACGAAAGTTCTTAAGCTTCCTTGCCTCGTGAGCGCACATTTTGTGTTCTTCAGCCATGAGTTACACAGCGGACGACGCGAGGAAGTGGTGCGATATTGCGCTGGTAATGACGTTAATCAGCTGGCGTCGGCCGGCCCGACTCGCGAGGCACAGTGTGTAGGGCATCGGTGTTGAGAGTAAGTGAACTCTGGCGGGCGTAAATATTGTAAACAAACACGCGTTGTGAATGAGTACTACAACGAAAGAACGTTTAATATTGCTAAAATGTATTATTATTTCACTGCGGCCGCTTAGTGCTCGAAATTTTTCTTTGACCTCTAGACTGCTGAGGACGAGAGTACCTCGTTCCGCTGCGAAGGGAGATCGTTGAACGTCCTTTGCGAAATGCTCCGTTCACCTTCGTTTGCGTAAGAGTGGCCGTGTGACACCAACCGCATCTTCGTTGTCGTAAAGACGAGGGAGTTAAACGATCTTCACGGGTGCCCGTGTGACAGGGGTATAAGTCTGTCTGTCTGTCTGTCTGTCTGTCTGTCTGTCTGTCTGTCTGTCTGTCTGTCTGTCTGTCTGTCTGTCTGTCTGTCTGTCTGTCTGTCTGTCTGTCTGTCTGTCTGTCTGTCTGTCTGTCTGTCTGTCTGTCTGTCTGTCTGTCTGTCTGTCTGTCTGTCTGTCTGTCTGTCTGTCTGTCTGTCTGTCTGTCTGTCTGTCTGTCTGTCTGTCTGTCTGTCTGTCTGTCTGTCTGTCTGTCTGTCTGTCTGTCTGTCTGTCTGTCTGTCTGTCTGTCTGTCTGTCTGTCTGAAACAAGGAACTTTAAATTTTATTCTCTAAACCTCTTTGGTCTGAACAATAAAGTATGTATAAGCTATTTTACCCTAAGACATGTTGGCGCCGCCATCTTAGGCTATTAAGTCGATTACTTGCTTGCTTTTGTATGTTGTGATGTGAATCAATAAGGTAAAGAAACATCGTATGCATCAACTCGGCCGTTTTCATGTGTATGTGCTTCCGCAACACTGTCCGTTTAGTTGTAAAAGATGCACAGCACAAAAGTTCACAGACCAGCATGACTGCACTGGAACCCCTTCGTAAAATGGTCTCTAACGTAGACGAAATGTGTGACGTTTGCTACTTGTATTACTGCAATAACGTAAAAGAAACGAATAATTTAAATTGTAATAAACTTGCAAGTGATGTGCGGCTGCAAAGAATTCAGAATTTCTCGTTAAAAAAGAAGGTACTGAATTCGAAAGAACAATATTCTTTCTTGGTTGAACGTGCAATCAGGGCACTCAACGAGGAACTTCATCTTAACTTTCTCTCTTCAACGTAATTTTGAATTGGTTGCATATTTATGATCTTCGTAAGTGTTCGTTTTCTTTGAATGTAAGGTAATACAAAGTATTCTTGAAGCAACTAGGAACAATTAAACATCATACTTGCATTGTAACATATGAAAAAGGTGCATCATTTCACTTACGATCGCTAATTCACAATTTTCAGCACTTTTCTGCAAAAAAAACATTTTAGGGGTTCGTTTCAGCGCATGCAGTTACTTCACGTGAAATTTGGTCACGCCTCCGTGCTACGTAAAATACATCATTTAGGAAAAGACTGCCTTTTTACAAGTGCGAGAAGAAGCGTTCTTTTGTTCCTGTTACATTACACCATAACACACACCAGAGTTTTTCCACGGCATGAGATCACCACGCTCTTCACTTAGCGTTTGACGAATGCCGTCTCTAGTCATAACCTATTTGTCGACAATCCTCGCTGCAACCCGTGCTCGCATCTGCCGAGTCCTCCTTTTAACTTTCCCCTATACTTGTTAGCTTCAATGGCCAGTTCAACAGTGCCGCTGCCCAGGAAGTAATCGTTCGTCACTATGTTCGTGCAGTTCCAAAAGTGCTCTCTGAACAAGTTCGTCACGTTGAAATTGACAATCTCCGCGAGCTGGCGTATCGTATCCATTTGGGACGGAAACTTGGCCGTCAGCTCAGCTTGCGCGGAGGACAGGGTTCCGGGAAACTTCTTGCAGGCATTCTTTTCCAGGTACTCTACGAGGTAGTCGAGGTCTTGCGCGTTCGCCCAGTTCTGAATCACTCCCGGACAGAGGAACTCGGAATTGGGACCCTTGTAGTCGTAGTTGTACATGATGAACACCATCGGCCTACGCCACCTCGACCGTGCACCGCAGCCACCGAGTAAGTCTTCCAGCGTGCTGTTGAACAGCTGCCTGTGCGCTATGGCTCCTGGGAGAGTGTCCATTATCAGCTGGATGAGCATTCGGTGGCGTTCTTCTACCGGGTCGACGTGACGGTTGAAACCGAGCGTAAACCTGTGGAAATCGAGTATCACAACTTCTCCCGTCGTTTCGACGAAAGTCCTGACCTGCCTCAGCACTGTGTCTAGCGACACCTGAGCCTTGAACTTGTTGTGGAATATCCAGAATGCCCCGTCAGTGAAACCAACTCTCAAGTCCAGTGACCTGATGCCGAAGGCAAGCTGGTGGGCGATCGTCTGGTCCTGGGTGAAGATAAAGTCACCGACGGGCCAGTCTCGTTTCAAGCCGTACATGGCGGAATCGTGGGTTCCCGGAATGAACATCTCGTCCACTTTGAGATTGTAAAAGTGGCAGCAGTTCTCCTGCATCCACCTAGGATGACCGCGAAAGCACGAGGAATCCACGACCGTGGCGTTGTTGTCGCCGGAGCCGTCGTCGACTTCTAGGAGGACGGCCCAGTAGTCCAGGCAGTTTCCGGTCATGGCGAGTTGCGTGCTGTTCTTTGGGAACTTGACGCGAGTCGTCACTTGCCCCGTGCTTTGTTTGACGGGGTACAATTGCGCGTTCTTCCAGTTGTGGGAGTTCGGCGCTTCCAAGAGCAGAGCAGCGAACGTCCTGTTGAGGTGGTTGACGTCGACGCCATACCAGTTGACTTCGAAGTGCCCGGGCATTCGGCGTGGCCCCTCGTACGAAGACACGGTCAGATACACACCGCGTTGTTTGAAACCTGAAATTCGGATGCAAGAGATAGAAAACACATTCTATTAAACTAAATAACCGAAACAACGAGTAAATTGTGACAAATAAATATTAAGGCGAAGGTCTTAGATGCCTTATCCAATGCGACTATCGACCGTTGGCGTACCACGGGGTCTGGGAGGAGTTATGATAAAAGTAATCATCGCGGGATGACGTCACCTATACCGGCGTCATGAGGTCACACGTGACTAGATATTGTGACGTGATAATGACGTCCCTGGGATGTCTTGTGAGCCAATGACAGTGACGTCATAGTGCCACTGTTGCATGACGACAAAAACAATGATTAACACAGGGACGATGCCAGGGATGTCATCACATAAAATAACTTGCTCAAACCTGTGCTGATCACGGAGGCAATGTAAAAACAGATGAAACACTTTTGTCTTGTAAACACCGTGAACCTGCGTTAGGTGCTGAACACTTTGGGTGGGTGGTAGGTGGGATGATATTATTGACTGGAAATAAAAAATAACATGGCCTTCTCATTCAAGCTGTCCTAGGAGAAGGCGTGAGGGACGCTTCAAGATTTTGCATGAAGATCTCCTCATAGATAACTTACTTCGTAATATCATTTTTTTTCTCCAAGGAGGATGCTTGGTAATGTTTCGCCTTCGTGCAACATCGGACAAATATGCTCTTACAAATCCCCTCGGTCGATGTTTATAACATGTTAAACGACAGCATGTCTGATTTGTGGAGAAATAAACGTCCATACGTCATATAAGATATATCAGAACTATTTAATTTCACGGCATGGTCATGATTTTATTGTATGTTCTTACCCGCCTTATCGCGAGGAAATTTATGGCCCTTATACAGCCGCTAATCACAATCATTGTCCACATTCCTTGTCCCATGAACTGGCGCTCTTTGGCCATCAAACGGCCCTTGCGCCAAAAAACACCATATATCATCATCATCATCATCATCAGAACTATTTATTTATTCAGGCGAGTATTTCATTGAACTTCCACAGCGAGGTGAACGGTCATTCTACCTTCACCAACATTTATTTAACGCCCCTCCGTCGTGGTCTAGCGGCTAAGGGACTGCAATGCTGACCCGTAGGTCGCGGGATTGAATTTCGGCTGTGGTGGCTCTTATTTTCTATGGAGGCAAGAATGCTGTAGGCCCGCGTGCTCAGATTTGGGCACACGTTCCAAACCCCATGTCGTTGAAATTTCCCGAGTCCTCCACTATATGGCGTCTCTCATATTCATATGGTGGTTTTGGGACGTTAAACGCCGCATATCAATCAATCAGCATTTATTTAAAAGTTTTAATATGAATTAATGCTGTCGCTGATCTCGTAATAAATATTGAAGCAGTTAAGTTCAGCTTGATTTCGAAATTTCCGTGACCTGTTAACTACAAAACACGAACCTGTGCTGTAGGCGGGAGCTGACGTCAGCAAAAGCGTGCAGGTCACCCTGACCAAGATGTTGGTTTTCATATCACAGGACATCTGCAAGGAAAAGTGAGGTAATTTGGTGTTGAAGGGAATTGAAATAATGATGAGAATCACTGAACTACACACCCACATCGTCATTCATTGTCAGCAGCATTTATTTTACACAGTGGTCACAAAATATGCGGGTGTTACATAAGCTGTAAATTCGTAAAACTGAATCGTCATGCCATACCAACTAGCCCAAGCTGCCACACTTCTATGAACTATGAAACCCGGTTTCGAACATGTGCAACCTGCGATTTCTCACCTAAAACATCATATGGAGCTTACTATTTTTGTAGCAACCAACGCTCCTAATGTGGTCAGAGGTTTTGAAATTCACATAAATCAATCGAAAAAAACCCACTTGCGGTTTATATGATGCTATTGAACAAACACAAAAAATGTGGTCGGTTCACAAAAGAAGGCTCGTCTTAAGAACAGGGAGGCGAGTCTTCATTAAACCCCTCTCGCAAGGTTTTGATGAAACGACGTAATATAAAACACTTGTGATGTCAGCATATCCACGCATTCTAAATTTAATGTGTCCCCCTAAACGATTGTGACAACGTACTTTAATATTTTAATTTCATCTGTCAACTTGAGTCCATCAATAAATAAGTAAATAAATAAATCCCTGGCAATGGCATTTTCAATTTGAATGGGGAGAAACGTACGACTAAATCCTGATGTACAATTAACCGAAGCTCCTGCCCCCTTGAGCCGTTCACAGCAATGCGTCATCGCGAGAGGCAACGCCTGAATACAGTAAAATGCCTGGAGCTGAATGCACTTTCAAGCGAACAAAAAAAAGTGTCACACAAAGAGAAATACAGAGTTGTTCACTTATACATTAAAAAATAATTACTGACATACATTATGCGCACATGCACGTACTATACACATGAGCATATGCGCGCAGATTTTTAATATGTACACATTTTGTGTGCGAGTGCGTGCATGCGTGCGCGCGCGCGCGCGCGCGCGTGTGTGTGTGTGTGTGTGTGTGTGTGTGTGTGTGTGTGCGTTTGTGTGTGTGTGTGTGTGTGTGTGGTGTGTGTGTGTGACACATGCGGGAACACTAGGCAAATGAGAGAGAGAGAGAGAATAAGGATGAATGAAAGCAGGGAGGTTAACCATGGCTGAGCCCGGTAGGCTGCCTTGCACTGGGGAGAGGGCAAGGGGAATAAAAGTTAGAGAGAGAGAGAGAAAAGGAAAGAAATGTCACTCATACCGTCGACAAAATGGCAGTTATGTATTTAACATCACAGATGGTGAGTCACATTCGTGTCTTAATCAATTGAGCACATTCGTTGCATTAACTTGTATGCGTGGTTCCATGCACCCAAAATCTTGCCGATGGTGAAGCCATGATGGTGCCGCTTGCGTTCTCAAGCAGCAGACTTCTGAAGGCTTGCGAGAACAGGAGTGATGGTGTCAAGCAGTTGCAACACGCTTTGAGCTGTCGGTGTCTGCATCTTGCTCAGCAGCACGCGCATAGCTCTGATCAAAGTACTAATCATGCCGATAGTTGTCCTTCGTCCGTCAAGTTATGAGGTACCGATGAAGTGTCCCTCTCTGTCGAAGTCTGATGCCTCTCATCAGGCGCATGTACTTTTGTGAGTTCGGGCCAAGCGTCACCTGCATTCCTGGTAGAGGCATCATTTTCTTTTAAAACGGCTGCGTTCTGACTGGGTAATAAGGATGAAGCGTCAGCTCCACTGCTAGCAGAAGCCCCTTTGTTCTTGGAACCGACAGCACTTGGCTAGAGTGGGGGAGGTGGAAGTGGTTTTGGACGTGCTTCGTGAGGGGACGAGGTTTTAGTGGCTTTGGTGCAGCGCCGGCGACGGGACCATCGTCGCGTAATGGATGTAGCAGCTTCTCGGTATGAGATGTCATCTTTGGCCCTCTTCTTCAATATTGTTAGCTCCTTTCGAATAAAAGGACAGTCCTTCAAAGAGGCATCATGTGGCCCATTGCAGTTTGAGCACTTTGGAGTCGTGGCCTGGCACGTGTCCTTGTTGTGGTGCCCAGTGCAACGGGAACCGATAGTAAAGTTCGTGCACACACCACTTACGTGACATAACTTAATGCACTTCCAGCACTGAAGTATTTTCGGTATAAAAGGGTGAACTGCGTGTCGTAAGTGGCCCACGTTTACGTGTGATAGATCTGATTCGCCCTTAAATGTAATTCTTGCGCATCGTGATGTCCTGATACGACATACACTTGTAATAATGGCAACTTCTGAAGCCGGCCTAATCAAGGCTGGTAGGTCCGAGTCGGTAATGGCTTTGGTAACATAATACATCACCCCGGTGCTCACTTCTTTGCCCAGTGGTATATGAGAGTGGAATTTCATCCGATTAAGTTCCGTTACTTCACGCAATCTGTCAAGCGCAGTCACATGATTGACGTGAACCGCTAGGATGTTGTTGCGGCTATTCACTCTTACTTCATGTACTTCATTTGGCACCAGTGCCTCTAGCTGTACAGACACGACTTGCCGGTTAAGGCGTCTCATGTTGTCACTAGCGAGAACTGGCGTGAAGAGGATGGTTAATACCTCGGTATTCCGCGAAGATCGCATGGTGGGCTCACTCGTATTGTATGACGTGCTCAGAAGTCGTCTCTTTCCTTTGTGGTTTCTGACGAGCTGGAAGCTGTCGTCCCCTAATTCATCACTGCTGACGTTGTAGGGCTCGGTGTCATCACTGTCAGTGCCACTCTCGGAGCTGTAGCGCTTCCTGGAAGAAACACCCGCTGTCATTCCCGTGTCCGGTAGTCTTCCGTAGGGCTCTACCCTCCATTGCACACCTGCTGGAGACCGCGCTCGACGGGCGAAATGAAACGGAAATCATGCCCCATACCATTCGCATATCTGGCATAACGATCTTGGTGCACGATTTGTATTGAGCAAAGGATGGAACTTGACAAGCTTGCTATTATTATTATTATTCAGGTTACCCCTAAAGGCCCTCTAGAAGAGGGTATTACATATGGGGGGGGGGCAATACAACAAATAAAATAGTTAACATAGCTAACACAACATCGCTGTAGTGCGGGTTAACGATCGTTTATCGTGGTTTATGCTAGGTGTATATGGACACGGCATTTTTGCGAGTTCTTAAGCTGTTTACTATAGGTGCACGGACCGCGGAGTCAAGGGCTCTAAAGTGACGCTGACGGCATCTGCAACGCGAAATTGTAAGATGACCTTCCTAACGTCGATAGAATAGTTATGCGCAATTCTGTAGATTTGCATGCTTATTCTAGGTATACAGAGAGAAAAGAAAACCGTATCGACCCACCTTGAGACGATTTCAGAGAGAAGATACTCGCACTCCCTTAAAACCACGCTTGTCTGGTCATCGTCTTCCCTCTGCAAACATGTGCAACGCTCTTATCTCCCCTCCGATACTTGTCGTTCGATCTCGTGGACGTCACGCACCGATTGTTATCTGAAGTGGGAGCCTTCGAGGGCAGATAGAAGAAGGTTTCGTCTTAAACGCGTGATATTTCATCTCGAAATCACGTGCAGTGTTTCTTGCTTAATCGTAATTATTCATAATTATTCATCAGCCAGCTCTTGCGATTATCGGTCCCGAATTTCGCCGTAAAACAAGCTTACCGCAGTGTTTGTTTTGTGTAGTGCGCTTAAGAAACGTCACGTGTTCTGCTATGTAGCTGCCTCAGAATTAATAAATTATCAATCTTCATGATTTTCTTCTCAGTCAATTGTACTAATCCCTACTGGATGTAAGGTTTCTCCACCCAAAGTGGTTTTGCACGCGCTCAGAGAATGGTGGCCTTAGAGATTGGTGGTGGACATCTTTGCACAACACGTATTTTGAAAGGCCTCCGGAGTCATCCCTTTATTGTGCGAGGAGTGATGTCATGCAAATAATGGCATCATGTCACGCCACATTTTGTGATGTGACGATGACTTCACAATATTGCAGCTTGTGACATCGTGATAATGTCGTAGGGTGAGCCGAGACATTGTGATGATTTTTCGGATCACTCGTGTTGATACCAACAGTGACTTTTCGCGTTTTATGTGGGATTTAGGGCTTTCGCCTTAATAAGTGACCGCTCAGTGCAGATGATATGCGCGTTCTTTTGATAAGCCCAGTCAGCTTGCTACGAAATAAAGGCTTTCTAGCGCAAATACTATGGTTGTGTAGTTTTGTCCAAAATATGTAGGAAACAATAATTCCATTGTGAATGTTACTTGAACAAAGGCAATTCTTTCTCGAAAAATACCTGTTTCAGTTCAACTCCCTGGCGACTGGCTCTTCAAGGTATGTTTAATTACCGCGACCTGCGGTCACTTTTGTGTATTTTGAGATATCTGAGGCAAATTTTCATGCGTAATCTACCTTTAATGTAAATGATCTATGATTCAGACAAGCTTCCATTTAATCCCCGTTCTGAACTACCTCTAGAGTCAGCTGTAGAGGCAACTGTCGGTGTAAGGGTATGCAGTTGTAGTTCAGAACTGCAGGTGAGGATTTTGAGCTGAATTATTCATGTGACGTGTGGCTCATGTAAGTACGTGTTTCGCGGGTGGTTGCCCAAAGCCATCTTCTGGCGGGGTTTCACTCATGAGAGTTCATAACAGATTCGAGCTTGTTCTGGGCGTAGTGGTCGTCGCAAACTAAACTGGGGCCGGAAAGCTCGGTACGTGTAGTTCTCGGTAAACGACGATAACGAATTGCTGAGAACGGGAAAATAAAGTTTGAAAAAAAAAATTGCTGAAGCACCTGTAGTAATCACTGCACAACTTTGTGCGCGTGGTCTCCAGGCGGCACTGCAGCCGTAAGCGGCCACGTTGCAGTGTTCGTCCTACCCGAACCGCTTATCGCAGCGCTTACATCGCTGTCTTGACGCTGGGGCCGTTGACACGCGCAAGAATTCCAGACGCTGGCGTCTTTTGACAAACTTGTGCGTAGTATAAAGTCATTATACTGCCTAGGTGAGGACGCGAACCACCAAGACGGGATGTAGAGTGCTTAAAGGGTTGTTTTGAATGCATAATTGCGTAATTATTGACATGGAAACAAGCGGTGTCCTTCATTTTGTGCTGGGCACACTTTAGAGTTTTTTAGTATAGAACCCCGTAGTTTTTTTGTTTTTTTTCGCAACTTCCTTAGATGATATGGCTGGACTCCTCTAGCTCACATCAGACTAGTGAACTGGCATTCACTGTCCATCCATAGCAGTAATAGTTGATAGGGTTTAACGTACTAAAACTATGATTTGATAATGACGGACACTGAAGTGTAGGGCGCCCGAAATTTCGACCAAGTGCTGTCCTTTAGAGTGTCCCTAAACCTAAGTACATGGGTCACAAGAATATTGTCTCCATCTAAATGCGACCCTCTGTGACCCTCGTGTCAGCAGTGGAGTACCGTAACCGTTGAAGCACCACGGCGAGATAGGTGACGTTATAAATCACTGCGATAAGATACATCTTTCTGAGCGAATTTGTTTGTTCGTTTAAATATGCAATGGCGTGAAGATTGGAAGATATCTTTCTTTTCGTGCACTTCGCCTTTCAGTTTTTGTGAAAATAGAAGACGCTGACCCTTTGGTCTGCCTCCTTCCTGGGATGATTCTTATGTATTTTTTCTACTTACATCACACTAGTGAACCAGCATCTGCTTACCGTTTATAATACTTGACTTCCATTTTTTCAGCACACATTCACCTTCTTTTCCGTGCTGCGCCGTAGTGTGTAGTCGATGACGCCTTTAATGCTGAGGCCGTCCTTCGGCCTTCATTCAAGTAAGCCGTCTTCATTTCCCCCTTGTTGTGCGACTTGATGGCCGGAGTGCCATCAAGTGGCACTATGGCCTGATTTTCAAGCTTATAGTTGAGGCCGATTGGCTTGCTTAATGAAGGAAGGAGTGATTGGGAAGACGCCGCCTTCCCTAGCTACCGAAGAGGAGGGAGACACAATATCTTCCCCATACATTGACTTGGTTTGGGCGATAAACATTCCCCCCGTTGGGGATCTTGCGCGCACCTGTGATGAATTGTGTTGACATTCTCGAAAGGTAACGCTGAGCGTGTTTATTTCAGTGTGCGAGAATCACACCGATGTCCACTTTTAGAGCGAACATCGGAGTGCCAGAGCCCCGCCGCGGTGGTCCAGTGGCTAAGGTACTCGGCTGCTGACCAGCAGGTCGCGGGTTCGAATCCCGGTGGCAGCGGCTGCATTTCCGATGGAGACGGAAATGTTGTAGGCCCGTGTGCTCAGATTTGGGCGCACGTTAAAGAACCCCAGGTGGTCGAAATTCCCGGAGCCCTCCACTGTGGCGTCTCTCATAATCATATGGTGGTTTTGGGACGTTAAACCCCACACATCAATCAATCAATCAATCAATCAATCGGAGTGCCAGAGGCCACTCGGTGGAGACGATTTTGCACATGCGCACTATGAGTAGTAGTGTTACGTTATCGCTGGTGTTGCGAAGTAAACAATCCGCTGAAACAGTTTACGTGAAGAAGCTCCGGTCGATGCAAGCCTTACCCCTGCGCGAAGCTAATGCGAAGCTCGTTCAAGCCGTCGGCTATAGTGGTGGCATCGACCTACCGCCACGCTCTCCGATGTGCCCTTTCCCAGTGTGTCGTGGCACGCTTTCTTTCATGACTACGTTTTTGCTGACGTTGTACTCGCCGTTGGATCTCTCGGGCCACTCGTGAAGCATGGCATCACTTGTGATCCCTGCACAGCTTTTATCGTCCGAAAATATTCATGCACCATTTCCGACAGGTGTCGGTTGATAGATCCTCCTGCTTCCCACATTCTATTTTTTTTATCTTATCGATTGCACAGCTCCTCGAAATGAAGCGCAACGAACTAGACTCCCCTTCATTGTGCTGTTCCCCGTTCCGTGTTGGTCGTGCCGCTGATTGCGTAAGTGATTGAAGTGCCGGCATCTTCCTGCAGTGAGTCGAGGAGCACTCGAGCTTGACGCATGATGCTTCTGTGCGTATCTGTCACCACTTTTGCGCTGTGCTTGATCCTCAAGGATATCAAACTACTCACAAAATTTAAACAGCGAAGTCATTCAGGCAAGCCGTAAATACATTGCTGTGTACTACAAAGGAACGGTTATGTGCCACAGAAATGGGGTGAATTCAACTACTTACCGTGTTTCCACTAAAAATGATGATGGCAACAGGAGAGTGGCCAATACCAATTAAGATTTCCAGGCACGCACAGTTTGCAATTGAAAAAAAAAAAGCTAACAGACCATCGGGATTAACCCAGTGATGCACGCCGTGGCCGCATGTTTGAGCTTCGCTGAGGCTACATGTAGAGTACTTCAGGAGGTAATTCATGAAGAACGTGAAAAGAGGCAATGACAAGACCCCGAAGCTATGGAAGCCTTTGCCAACGATGACGTTCTCGTCGATCTATTGGAGCTGCGAACGCACGGTTTCAACGCGAGCTTTCCTCTCAGAAGTGTGGACATCCGAGTCGTGTCTGTGACTTTCTGCAGTGTAGCTCGAGCCTCTCTTTGGTCAGACACAACTTAGAAGGAACCTATTGCATCACCTAGCTAAAGTCTATGATCAATCTAGAAGCAACCAGATTAGACTTCCGGGTCGTCCAGCGTTGCTGTTTCAAGCCTTGCTACACTTAGTGAAATCTTCGCCATTGTTATTGGGCAATTTCTCTTAAACCTCGAAAAGAAGATATGATGCAAACAGGAACACACGCTCACACACAGATCTCTATATTTTTATACCAAGTGATCGTGATGCAAGCATACCTTCCAAGAGCATCAAAAAGGCACTGCGGTGCTGGCCTAGCTCGCAGCCTCACCGCCATGTAGGAGAGATGCAATAAGCTGTGCACTTTTCCACGAAATGGCATTGTTTAGATTCCATTAACATGATCTCATCACGCTGACGCACAATTCTATCAACGTGAAAACGCCGTTTTAATCTGTCAGTTTTTTTTTCTTGCCCTAGATTAGGAAGCTAGGAGGACCAGTACAATATGCTAAACAAAATGAAGCATAGGCTGTGGACGAAGCTACTAAATATAAATAAATTGACGGATTTTGAAGTCCCCTAACCTCGATATGGTTGTGGTAAATGCGGCAGTGAAAGGCTTCAAAAATTTCTACCACCTGGTATTCTTTACTGTGCGCCTAGACTAAGTAGACATACCACTAGGGTTTCACCTGCATCTAAATAAAGCCGTCGTGGCCAAGATTCGATCCCGCGATCTTGTGGTCAGCAGCCAAGCATCCTAATTACTAAAGCACTTCGGCTGACAGGCCAAGCAGAAGTATATCTGCTTTGTAACAGCCAATGCTTGTAAGATGAGTGCCCAACAATACACTTAGTAAATGCAACTGAAAACCGAACAAATAGCCACAAATATATGACCTTGTGATCAGGCTTTATCGTAGGCTGATGCTCATACATTTACTGCGCACCTGACGCAGTGTGGCGCGTAACGATTTCTAGAGTAAAATAAGGGCGTAGCTGCACTGAACACATTTAATCTTTTTGCTTCTGTATCAATCGTTCTTGTTGCTCTACCTCGTAGATGTCTCCTGGTTAAAGCTTTACTGGTAACATACAATTTAGCTTAGACGAGAAATTTGTGCAACTAACTTTAACCTCCACATTCATGAGAGCTAACAGACAGCGATGCCAAGGAACGTACAGAAGATAGTAATAGCGGTAATCATGATGTAAATTCAAAGAAAAAGGGAAAATGGACAAAAAGGTTGCAATTAGTTCGGCCACAGCCAGTGGCAAGTTATCTTTCACCCACTTTTTTTTCATTCACATTTACATTACTATTGGTTCTAAGAACCTATCCTATATTTGTCTCTCAATCATTGTTTGTTAGTGCATTGTCTATATCTTTCTCTGTTACTTCTAAATATGGTGCAGAACACAGAAAAAAGAAACCCTAAAACACCAGTTCTTTCGTTAACTTCCACTCAATTTTTTTTATCGGCGGGTTCGATGTCGGACGCGGCGGTCACATCTCGATGGAGGTGAAACGGTTGAGGCCCGTGCACTGTGTGGTGTGAGTGCACCTTAAAGAAGACCAGATGCTCGCAATTAACGGGGCCCTCCACTACGGCGACTCCCATACTCATATCGCGATTTCGCGACGCAAAACCCCACATATTGTTATTAATATCAACTCAATTTAATGCTGACTTTGTCCGAAGCAGCATTTTCTTTTCAGATCAGCGTATGGTTTCTGCCTGCCCAAGTGACGGCGCATGTGACCACGGCCAGGCGTACAAGTGTCAAATGATCAGTTCTTTTTTGTGCGCTCATTACCTCATGCGCACGTTGTTTATTTATTTATTTATTTTGTAATACCCTCCAGGCCAAAGGCGTTACGGAGAAGTGTGAAACACGATTTTTCACTCATACAATGTTAGCTAATAATAAAAATAAAAAATCGAAAAACAAAATCTAAGCATTGTGTACAAACAGAACAAGTAAGTAAGTGTGGGTGTTTATACAATGCTAGTTAGCTCAGAACGAAACAAGTAATGATCGGTCAAGGAGGCCACAGATGCGGGAAGGTGGTTCCACTCTACTGATGTTCTGGAAATAAATGAATCGCTGCATGTTTTGGTTAGACATGACATAACACCAATTTTATTAGGATAATCAACTCTAGAGGATACGTAAGAAGGCTGAAAAAAAATAAGTGCCTCTTGAAGAGTCGGAATATGATGATAAATTTTGTGAAATATACAGAGGCGGAAGAGCACACTACGAGAGGCAAGAGACGGCAGTTCGAGTGAATTTCTCATGCCGGAAATGCTGTAGCGTGACGACTGCAGTCGTCGTAAATAAACTGTACAGTTTCTAAAGTAACCGATGGCATTGTCATTGCGCTGTCACTTGCTTTGTCGCCCTTGTGTAATACAGAACGTTATCATACGGTTAACGTATAGTCGGCTTCTACCCACAAAAAAAGAAAGAACACCATGCAGTTCTCGCGACTCATAAGGGCACCACTGTGGCACCAAACTGAGGGCAGGTGAAGGCCATTCTCGTGCATGCCCTTGTCGGTCATACACTTAACCTTTACACATTTGACAGATTAGCTAAATATAGGGCCGGATAAGATGCAGCCTATCCAAACAACGGAATGAATTGTGCTCACTGACAGTCCTTTTTTTTTCATCTAGCCCTCGGAACTGAAGCATGCGTAAGAGGCTCTCCTCCAGACAGTGTCGATGACCGCGAACAATAACTTCGTGCTCGAAGCGTTGTAGTACAAATGATATGTATTTCAAGTTCCGTACACAGCAAAGACTACAATGCAGACTTACCGTAGAAATCGATGGCGGCGGATCTGAAGGGGGTTGCGTATAAAGTCACATTTGCCATATTAGCTAAAAATAGGGCCTGATAAGATGTAGCCAATCCAAACAACGGAATGGATTGCCCTCACTGACAGTGCTTTTTTTTTTCGTACAGAGCTCTCAGAACTGAAGCAGGCGTAAGAGGCTCTCCTCCAGACAGTGTCGATGACCGCGAACAAAAACGTCGTGTGCGAAGCGCTGTAGTACAAAGGATATATATTTCAAGTTTTCTACACATCAAAGACTACAGTGCCGACTTACCGTAGAAATCGATGGCGGTGTATCTGAAGGAGGTTGCGTATAAAGTCACATTTGCCATATTAGCTAAAAATAGGGCCTGATAAGATGTAGCCAATCCAAACAACGGAATGGATTGCCTTAACTGACAGTGTTTTTTTTCGTACAGAGCCCTCGGAACTGAAGCACGCGTAAGAGGCTCTCCTCCAGACAGTGTCGATGACCACGAACAAAAAACGTCGTGTGCGAAGCGCTGTAGTACAAAGGATATATATTTCAAGTTTTCTACACATCAAGACTACAGTGCCGACTTACCGTAGAAATCGATGGCGGTGTATCTGAAGGAGGTTGCGTATAAAGTCACATTTGCCATATTAGCTAAAAATAGGGCCTGATAAGATGTAGCCAATCCAAACAACGGAATGGATTGCCCTCACTGACAGTGCTTTTTTTTCGTACAGAGCTCTCGGAACTGAAGCAGGCGTAAGAGGCTCTCCTCCAGACAGTGTCGATGACCGCGAACAAAAACGTCGTGTGCGAAGCGCTGTAGTACAAATGATATATATTTCAAGTTTTCTACACATCAAAGACTACAGTGCCGACTTACCGTAGAAATCGATGGCGGTGTATCTGAAGGAGGTTGCGTATAAAGTCACATTTGCCATATTAGCTAAAAATAGGGCCTGATAAGATGTAGCCAATCCAAACAACGGAATGGATTGCCTTAACTGACAGTGTTTTTTTTTCGTACAGAGCCCTCGGAACTGAAGCACGCGTAAGAGGCTCTCCTCCAGACAGTGTCGATGACCACGAACAAAAAACGTCGTGTGCGAAGCGCTGTAGTACAAATGATATATATTTCAAGTTTTCTACACATCAAAGACTACAGTGCCGACTTACCGTAGAAATCGATGGTGGTGTATCTGAAGGAGGTTGCGTATAAAGTCACATTTGCCATATTAGCTAAAAATAGGGCCTGATAAGATGTAGCCAATCCAAACAACGGAATGGATTGCCCTCACTGACAGTGCTTTTTTTTCGTACAGAGCTCTCGGAACTGAAGCAGGCGTAAGAGGCTCTCCTCCAGACAGTGTCGATGACCGCGAACAAAAACGTCGTGTGCGAAGCGCTGTAGTACAAATGATATATATTTCAAGTTTTCTACACATCAAAGACTACAGTGCCGACTTACCGTAGAAATCGATGGCGGTGTATCTGAAGGAGGTTGCGTATAAAGTCACATTTGCCATATTAGCTAAAAATAGGGCCTGATAAGATGTAGCCAATCCAAACAACGGAATGGATTGCCTTAACTGACAGTGTTTTTTTTTTCGTACAGAGCCCTCGGAACTGAAGCACGCGTAAGAGGCTCTCCTCCAGACAGTGTCGATGACCACGAACAAAAAACGTCGTGTGCGAAGCGCTGTAGTACAAAGGATATATATTTCAAGTTTTCTACACATCAAAGACTACAGTGCCGACTTACCGTAGAAATCGATGGCGGTGTATCTGAAGGAGGTTGCGTATAAAGTCACATTTGCCATATTAGCTAAAAATAGGGCCTGATAAGATGTAGCCAATCCAAACAACGGAATGGATTGCCCTCACTGACAGTGCTTTTTTTTCGTACAGAGCTTTCGGAACTGAAGCAGGCGTAAGAGGCTCTCCTCCAGACAGTGTCGATGACCGCGAACAAAAACGTCGTGTGCGAAGCGCTGTAGTACAAATGATATGTATTTCAAGTTTTCTACACATCAAAGACTACAGTGCCGACTTACCGTAGAAATCGATGGCGGTGTATCTGAAGGAGGTTGCGTATAAAGTCACATTTGCCATATTAGCTAAAAATAGGGCCTGATAAGATGTAGCCAATCCAAACAACGGAATGGATTGCCCTCACTGACAGTGCTTTTTTTTTTCGTACAGAGCTCTCGGAACTGAAGCAGGCGTAAGAGGCTCTCCTCCAGACAGTGTCGATGACCGCGAACAAAAACGTCGTGTGCGAAGCGCTGTAGTACAAATGATATGTATTTCAAGTTTTCTACACATCAAAGACTACAGTGCCGACTTACCGTAGAAATCGATGGCGGTGTATCTGAAGGAGGTTGCGTATAAAGTCACATTTGCCATATTAGCTAAAAATAGGGCCTGATAAGATGTAGCCAATCCAAACAACGGAATGGATTGCCCTCACTGACAGTGCTTTTTTTTCGTACAGAGCTCTCGGAACTGAAGCAGGCGTAAGAGGCTCTCCTCCAGACAGTGTCGATGACCGCGAACAAAAACGTCGTGTGCGAAGCGCTGTAGTACAAATGATATGTATTTCAAGTTTTCTACACATCAAAGACTACAGTGCCGACTTACCGTAGAAATCGATGGCGGTGTATCTGAAGGAGGTTGCGTATAAAGTCACATTTGCCATATTAGCTAAAAATAGGGCCTGATAAGATGTAGCCAATCCAAACAACGGAATGGATTGCCTTAACTGACAGTGTTTTTTTTTCGTACAGAGCCCTCGGAACTGAAGCACGCGTAAGAGGCTCTCCTCCAGACAGTGTCGATGACCACGAACAAAAAACGTCGTGTGCGAAGCGCTGTAGTACAAATGATATGTATTTCAAGTTTTCTACACATCAAAGACTACAGTGCCGACTTACCGTAGAAATCGATGGCGGTGTATCTGAAGGAGGTTGCGTATAAAGTCACATTTGCCATATTAGCTAAAAATAGGGCCTGATAAGATGTAGCCAATCCAAACAACGGAATGGATTGCCCTCACTGACAGTGCTTTTTTTTCGTACAGAGCTCTCGGAACTGAAGCAGGCGTAAGAGGCTCTCCTCCAGACAGTGTCGATGACCGCGAACAAAAACGTCGTGTGCGAAGCGCTGTAGTACAAATGATATATATTTCAAGTTTTCTACACATCAAAGACTACAGTGCCGACTTACCGTAGAAATCGATGGCGGTGTATCTGAAGGAGGTTGCGTATAAAGTCACATTTGCCATATTAGCTAAAAATAGGGCCTGATAAGATGTAGCCAATCCAAACAACGGAATGGATTGCCTTAACTGACAGTGTTTTTTTTTTCGTACAGAGCCCTCGGAACTGAAGCACGCGTAAGAGGCTCTCCTCCAGACAGTGTCGATGACCACGAACAAAAAACGTCGTGTGCGAAGCGCTGTAGTACAAAGGATATATATTTCAAGTTTTCTACACATCAAAGACTACAGTGCCGACTTACCGTAGAAATCGATGGCGGTGTATCTGAAGGAGGTTGCGTATAAAGTCACATTTGCCATATTAGCTAAAAATAGGGCCTGATAAGATGTAGCCAATCCAAACAACGGAATGGATTGCCCTCACTGACAGTGCTTTTTTTTTCGTACAGAGCTCTCGGAACTGAAGCAGGCGTAAGAGGCTCTCCTCCAGACAGTGTCGATGACCGCGAACAAAAACGTCGTGTGCGAAGCGCTGTAGTACAAATGATATATATTTCAAGTTTTCTACACATCAAAGACTACAGTGCCGACTTACCGTAGAAATCGATGGCGGTGTATCTGAAGGAGGTTGCGTATAAAGTCACATTTGCCATATTAGCTAAAAATAGGGCCTGATAAGATGTAGCCAATCCAAACAACGGAATGGATTGCCCTCACTGACAGTGCTTTTTTTTTCGTACAGAGCTCTCGGAACTGAAGCAGGCGTAAGAGGCTCTCCTCCAGACAGTGTCGATGACCGCGAACAAAAACGTCGTGTGCGAAGCGCTGTAGTACAAATGATATATATTTCAAGTTTTCTACACATCAAAGACTACAGTGCCGACTTACCGTAGAAATCGATGGCGGTGTATCTGAAGGAGGTTGCGTATAAAGTCACATTTGCCATATTAGCTAAAAATAGGGCCTGATAAGATGTAGCCAATCCAAACAACGGAATGGATTGCCTTAACTGACAGTGTTTTTTTTTTCGTACAGAGCCCTCGGAACTGAAGCACGCGTAAGAGGCTCTCCTCCAGACAGTGTCGATGACCACGAACAAAAAACGTCGTGTGCGAAGCGCTGTAGTACAAATGATATATATTTCAAGTTTTCTACACATCAAAGACTACAGTGCCGACTTACCGTAGAAATCGATGGCGGTGTATCTGAAGGAGGTTGCGTATAAAGTCACATTTGCCATATTAGCTAAAAATAGGGCCTGATAAGATGTAGCCAATCCAAACAACGGAATGGATTGCCCTCACTGACAGTGCTTTTTTTTCGTACAGAGCTCTCGGAACTGAAGCAGGCGTAAGAGGCTCTCCTCCAGACAGTGTCGATGACCGCGAACAAAAACGTCGTGTGCGAAGCGCTGTAGTACAAATGATATGTATTTCAAGTTCCGTACACAGCAAAGACTACAATGCAGACTTACCGTAGAAATCGATGGCGGCGGATCTGAAGGAGGTTGCGTATAAAGTCACATTTGCCATATTAGCTAAAAATAGGGCCTGATAAGATGTAGCCAATCCAAACAACGGAATGGATTGCCCTCACTGACAGTGCTTTTTTTTTCGTACAGAGCTCTCGGAACTGAAGCATGCGTAAGAGGCTCTCCTCCAGACAGTGTCGATGACCGCGAACAAAAAACGTCGTGTGCGAAGCGCTGTAGTACAAATGATAGATATTTCAAGTTTCGTACACAGCAAAAAAACTACAGTACAGACTTACTGCAGAAATCGATGGCGGCGGATCTGAAGGAGCTTGCGTGTAAAGTCGTCGAGGCGAGCTCTCAGGATTTGTGGACACTGAGTCGCTTCGTCTGGGAGAATTCCGAGCTCACACTGAAAGAAGTGCAATGTCACGACAGGGCTCACGGAATCCTCGGAACAGCGTGGCTTCAAGGTGACGCGTAATTACTTGCTGGACACTGCGGTCAAGGCGGAATTCCACGCTCCCGCCGGTGCAGGAAGTAAGAGTAAAGGGGTTTTCCGTCGTCATTCAGCGTGTGTCGCACGACGAAAACCTTTGTCTTTTTTTTTCTTTTGTCTTTGCTGTGACGCGTACGACTGTCATTACGCATCTTCCTTCCTTTACGTTTGCGACGCACTGACGACCGCAGCAATAAAGCGTGGATTGTAGCTGCAATAGATGCGAGATGGGAAACGCTCACCGATCATTAGCATTCTGTCCACTGTTGACGTGGCCTGTTGCAAAGCGCACGTTCATCCACCGACACCCGTTGTTTCTTGTTCCTGAGTGCCGTGAGATTGCGCCTTTCAACTTATGACAAAGTTCGTAGTCTACGTGTTTGTGGGGCCCGGATATCGGTAATTAGGTAGCGTTCACGATCTCTTCACGCTATAGTAATGACATCTTGGGTTTTGCGTCCCAAAATCACAATCTCACTATCATTGTTTATTCAACCGTTAAAGTCCTTAGTCACAGCATTACATGAGGGGGGAGCAAATAGATATCATACCGATGATGCCATTATACAAATGCAGCTATTAAAGAATAACGGTGAAGCAAATATATATTGTGCAGTGTTGAATATAAGGATAAATCAAAGACGACTTAGTGGAGAGCTCCGAGAAATTTGACCAGCTGGTGTTGTTTATCGTTCCCCAATATCGCATAGTGCATGGACTTGGACCATTTCGCCTCCATTAAAATGCGATTACCGCGGCTGAAATCGAACCCACAACCTTCGGGGGTCACCATTGAAGCACCATAACCACTGCTCCACAGCGGCGGACACGCCAGGATTTATTTATTTATTTATTTATTTATTTATTTATTTATTTATTTATTGATATGTGGGATTTAACGTCCCAAGACCACCATAAGGACACGCCAGGAGTATCATGTGCAGCGGGGGAAGGAAAAGCTAAGACAGTCGTAGAATAAACAAGTGAAACTAGCTAGACCAATGCGAAGCATTTTTGAAACACCTATGTGTATCGAAAATTCTGTAACGAGGGTTTGCTGTAGCGATAACAAAACTTGGTTCTTTATATGAGATTTTCGTTGCTTAAATAGGAGGGTACTGGCAGGAGAAATTTCATTTTTTTATTATTTTAATGCCTCAAGTGGAAAGGGCCAAGCCCTCGGGAACCTTGAAAAGGTGCTTGTAAGCGTGATTGTGCCCTGATCAGTTCATTACAAGATGCTTTCAAAATAAGCTGTTCCAATTGGTCCGTATACTGTAACATGACGTCACAACACGGTATGAACTTCTCGCCACGTGCTCACGCGAAATATCGTGCCGTTTTCACGGCCGCTACCCTCCGTGCTGCTTTGGTGTCTGCTTTCCGGTGATTTTAAGAATCCACACCAGATGGCGCGCCGCCACTCAGGAAAACTTGGAGGCGCCTTCGTCGAGGTCGGACGTGTTTTTGGAGAGCTCCGGAATGACAGCTACAGATAAGTGTTTTTGCATGTTTCCAGCTTGCCTCTGTATGTAGCGTTATGAGAACGTAAGGCGCTAGCGTAAAGCTTGATTAGGTCTAGTACGGTGTACGGTTTTTTTTTTTAGTATTCTGTACTGTGTCTTTTTTTTCTCCAGCCACCACGTGGCTGAGGCCTGCGCGTAGACCGACCACGTGCATGCGCAGGTGCTGTGAAGTGTAGCGTATTTATTTATTATTGTGGTTCTTTTTGGCTTAGACCAGTGTATTTTAGTACAGTTTTCTAACACGTGGGCATCGGTAAACTGAGCTAGCCATGGTAAAAAAGACCGTAAAGTGTTCAGAGTGCGGGATAGGGTTGAAGGTGGAAATTAGTGCGGAAGAGAAAGCAGAAGATGACGCCAAGTGTAGACAGTGCGAGATCGAGGAGAAAATGAAAAATATGATGGCGGTCCAGAGTGGGCTCATGGAGAAAATCGCAGAGCTGGAGAATGCATTGGCGAAGGAGCGAGAGAAAACGTCAGCCATGGAGTAAAGGCTCCGGGCAGCCGAGAAGGGCCTATCGAAGGTCGTGAAGGGGAACGAAGACGCAGGTGACGGCGGAAGCATTATGGCGACGACCCACCGTGCGGGAGAGATGAGGGAAACAGGCATGACAAAGGCAGATACATTGGCCACAGGGCCCAGCTACCGGGAAGTAGTTTTGAGGGAGGGAGGGAGCAAACCAGCAGCCGTGACTCACGCTAGTCACCTAGTCAGCAGCCAGGTGCAGGTTTCAGAAGGAATGTCTGAACAGGTCATCATCGCCGGTGACTCAAATTTAGTCCGATGCGCAGCGGCAATCAAAGAAAGGGTGAAAGGCGACAAGAGAGTTGCGATAGGGACGTTCCCAGGACAAACGCTGGGGACAGTAATGAGTCAAGCGGGTGAAAAACTCGCAGCTAAAGCTAACAATCGCAACCTCGTTGTAATTGCGGGAGGGTTAAATGACGTCCTAAAAAAAAGAATCGTCAGGACTAGCGACGACCTTGGCGAAAGGGGTGGATGACATGCGCACCGTGTCCCCCCAGGTGCAAATTGTAGTATGCACAGTACCGGAAGTACCAGTACGCAACATCAACCTGCAAAGAGCGGTAGTCGACGCAAACAAAGAGATATGGCGAATTAGTCGAGAGAAGGGTTTCGAGGTAGTGGATTTAAACAGGGAAGTGCACAGGTGGGGTGGATTCCAAAGAGACAGGATTCATTTCGATGAGAGGCTTGGACACGAGGTGGGCTGGCGACTGGCAGGACGCGCAGTAGCTTTTTTGGGGGGCTCACGGGCCCTTCGGAGTCCGGGGTAGCTCGTAACGGGGAAAACAAACAGGAGGACGCTTTGACAGGTAGAATTGCGAAAGACCAGAAAAAAGGTAAAAGAAAAAGGAAAAAGGCGCGTGTCGCAATTAGTTACATAAACATGCAGGGTGGCAGAAAGAAGGCAAAATGGTTAGAGATTGAGGAGCAGTTAAACAAAGAACAGATAGGCGTGTATGCGGTTACAGAAACACACCTTAGAGACTTGGAAGAGCCACCACATATTAAAAATTATGTTTGGGAAGGGTGTAACAGGACCATATCGGAAAGGAAAGGTGGGGGTGTAGGAATGCTAATTCACCGCGGAGCCAAATGGGTTAGAGTGAAACAGACGTGTTCAGAGCACCTCTGGGTTCTGGGCACAGTAGGTGGAAAGGAAACGTGGCTAGGGGTAGCCTACTTGTGGACGGGGAATAACTGCAGAGAAAAGAATCAGGAGATAGTGGATTGCATGAGTGCGGATATTAAGGAATTTGGTAATGGGGCCGAAATCATCCTTCTAGGGGACATGAATGCCCACATACATGACCTTGACGGATATTCAGACACCAATGGGAAGTTATTACTAGATCTTTGCGAGCAACATAGTCTGGAGATAGTTAACACAGGGCCTAAATGTGACGGCCAGATCACATGGGAAGTCGGAAACAAGCAATCAAGCATTGATTATTGTCTCATGACTGAAGGAATTTACCACAAACTGACAGAAATGAGGATAGACGAGGAAGGCATTAACAGCTTGGGTAGTGATCATAAACGAATAACATTACAAATGGGATACGAAACTAAAAATACGAGCATGGAATCAAAGTCTGGCAGCTCGTATTTAAATGACAAACAAATAATAAATATAGCCGCAAGAGTCGAGAAAGAAGTAGGCGAAATACCAGGCAAGGACTGGGAGTATAGGGAGCTGTTACATCTAATGACGAAGGAGATAGGGAAAGAGAAGAAAACCGTTTGCTGGAAAGGAAAAAGGAAGCCAAAAAGTTGGTGGAACAAGGAAATCCGGGAGGCGATCGAGAAGCGACGCGAAGCATCACGGGAGCATAGAAAGGCAAAAAAGGAGAAGCGGCCGCAGGACGAAGTAAAAAAAATATGGGAAATATATTTGGAGAAAAAATCCCTTGTACAGAAATTGGTAGAGGCAAAAATTAAAGGTGAAAGTGAACGCTGGATGACAGAGATACACGAAAAAAAGGAGGCCGCGCCTAGGATTTTTTGGAGCCACATAAAGGCGCTAGGTAGGAAGTCTGTCACAACGCAACAACATATTCTAGATGAAGGAGGAAATCAATTGGAAGGGTACGAAGCGCTAGGTTACATCCAAAAGGTAACAGCCGATTCGTTTCAAAAGAGCGTCCAGGGGATCTCCCCAGTGAGTAAAAGTGTGGCGGAGAAAGCAACAGAGGAAGAGCTAGTACTAGATAATTTCAACTGGAAAAAGGCCGAAGGAAAAATTCCAAAGCGCACTGCCGCGGGTTTAGATGGGATTCCCGTTAGCCTCATTAACGAACTAGGACATAACACTAAAGAAGCATTGTTAAAAGCAGTAGAAAAAAGCTTAAAGGACGGACAAATACCGGACAGTTGGCGACAAAGTAGAATGAACTTAATCTATAAAGGCAAGGGAGAAAAGGACAAGATTCGCTCGTATAGACCACTAACCATTACATCGGTACTATACAGGTTGGCGATGCAAGCAGTAAAAATGAAAATAGAAACATGGGCCGAACATAACGATATTTTGGGAGAACTTCAGAACGGATTTCGAGTCGACAGGCGGTTAGACGATAACCTGTTTGTTCTCACTCAGTGTATAGAAATATCTAAAATAGAGAATAGGCCCTTGTACGTGGCTTTTCTAGACATCACTGGGGCATACGACAACGTTAATCAGGAAATTTTGTGGGATATATTGAAAGGAATGGGCATGGGCGACGACTGTATACAGCTTTTGAGGGAGATATACCGAGAAAATACAGTTTGCATAGAGTGGGAAGGAATGCGTAGCAAAGAGAACGTTGAGGTTAGCAGGGGTCTGAGACAGGGATGTCCTTTGTCCCCACTGTTATTCATGCTGTACATGGTGAGTATGGAAAAAGCGCTAGAAGGTAGCAACATTGGTTTTAATCTGTCACACAAACAGGGCGGCATGATGATTGAGCAGAAGCTTCCAGGTTTATTTTATGCGGACGATATCGTCTTATTTGCGGACAGTCGAGATGATATACAGCAGCTGGCGAATATATGCGGAAGGGAAGGTGAAGCTCTTGGACTAGGATTCAGTGTAACGAAGTGTGGTTTGATGGTATTCAATGATCCCTGTGATCAGACGGTGTCCATACAAGGCCAAGAAATACCGAGGGTAAGTGAATACAAGTACCTTGGAGTATGGGTAAATGAGAGTGATAGATACATGGAGGTACAGGAAAAAGCCTCGGCAGCAAAAGGAAAGAGGAATGCGGCAATAATGAAGCACAGAGCGTTGTGGGGATACAATAGGTATGAGGTGCTTCGAGGTCTGTGGAAGGGTGTAATGGTTCCAGGGCTTACTTTTGGGAACTCAGTGGTGTGCATGAGGGCAGAGGTGCAATCGGGAATGGATGTAAATCAAAGGACTGTGGGACGCCTCGCGTTGGGTGCTCACGGGAAGACGACAAACGAGGCTGTAAAGGGCGATATGGGGTGGGCAGGTTTTGAGGCGAGGGAAGCGCAGAGCAAAATAAGGTTCGAAGAAAGGCTAAGAAATATGAAGGAGAGTAGATGGGCAGAGAAGGTGTTCCGTTATTTGTATAGGAAGAGCGTGGACACACAGTGGAGAAAAAGAACTAGAAGACTCACTAGTAAATATACGGCTGGTATTGTGAGCCATATGTCAACAAAGAGCGTTAAGGGAAAAGTCAGGGAGGCGGAGAGGATTTACTGGATGGCAGCTATGGAGAAAAAACCGGCTTTGAGTAACTACCGAAAGGGCAAAAATGAAATAAGGAGGGAGGCATTTTACGATAATTCAAGGGGAAGCGCTTTACTGTTTGAAGCGAGATCGGGTTGCCTTAGAACGCGTAGTTATAAAGCAAGATTCAGTAAAGAAGAAGAACAATGCACATGCTGCGGGAAAGATAAGGAAACGGCGGAACATGTTCTGATTGAATGTGGAGATATCCACCCAGGTGTACGTTTGGGCACGAACCTACAGGAAGCCTTGGGTTTTAGGGACAACAATGGAAAGCTGAACACACCCGCGATTGAAATAAGTAAGAGACGGTTAGAGTATTGGTGGCAGAAAATTAGAGAGAAAGGACAAAAATAAATATTGGAAAAATAAAATATGGACAGTGTGCCGTAAATGGCAGAGAACTTAAGCTGAAAATTTACCTTTTTTCCATTAAGATAGAATTTATCGAAGTAGAGGCATTAGGCCAACATAAAAAAAAAGGAAAAAAGTTTTTTTTTTTGTCGAGCCTGGTGGCATACTTGTCACCACCCCGTTATAAAGGGGACGCTCATAGCATCCATCCATCCATCCTTCCAGCTCACGCCACTCTAGGCACGTGCGCTTCCTTTCTCTTCGCCGGGTGTTCACGCGGTCTTCGTTACCACTCGGCCGCTTACCCATCTACCAGCGCTCCGGAGCCTGGTGGAGTTCCTGGACGAGACAGGAATCGTGGCCTACTGCTGAGAATGGGCCCCTTGCCACCCTTGCTTCCGGACTGCTGTTCGTGCTGAAGACGACCATGCCACTGCTCACATAATCTTTTTCTCTTCTTTCTACTTTTCTCCCGTTTCCCTTCCCCGCAGGCACTGCGCCGTGCTCTAGACCGGGTTGCCGAAATTAGGTGCCTCTTCTCATCTTCTAACCACCACCACCACCACCATTGGCATCCCGGAAGCCAAGGCAGCAGTGCGGCGGGTTCGCAGTGCAGCAGCTACTGGCTCGGGCTCGGCACCACAATCCCGCGGTCACAGCCCGGGATTTATAACAACGTTGTCGCGTCTGGTAGGAGATGTGTACGAAAGGTTCACGGGTTACCTGATCATTTCAGAGCAAGCTCCTCTAACATCATTCACTTTGTGGATATAGAGGTTATTTTTGTTTGTTTCTATGAAGGCACATTAGTGAAGTGAGCCCCCTCACCTGACGCATCGAATTGATGAGAAAAGTGCTTCAAGTGTGTTAGATAAGCAAGTTGATAAGCGGTACAGATAAGCAAGTAACATAGGTGCAAGGGTTTTCTTTTTCTTTATACATATAACTGAACGTACTCGGCTGCTGACCTGCAGGTCGCGGGATTGGAATCCTGGCTGCGGCGGCTGCATTTTCGATGGATGCGGAAATGCTGTAGGCCCATGTGTTCAGATTTGGGTGCACGCTAAAGAACCCCAGGTGGTACGAATTTCCGGAGCTCTCCACTACGGCGTCTCTCATAATCAAATAGTGGTTTTGGGACGTTAAACCCCACATATCAATCAATTTCACAACTGAACAATGACAGTCTTGTTCTTCTGCTATTTTTCACACCACGTGATGCAATCAACAACGTTAAACATCGGCATGCTTATTCTCGAGCAGCCCTCCACTAGGCAGAACCATGTGACTGAATGCCGAACCAATCGAGTGGCCATTGTCGAACAATCATGTTGTCGACAGAGTCATCTCTTATCACCTTCTCACATGAGCATATCTTGTCATGATAAGCAGAACCACGGGGAAAGTGCGTGGTAAACATCTTCGACACTTGTTACGCTGCATGATTCTACTCAGGTAATATGCAGCGAGGTGTATTCTCGTGGAGCATAAAAAAAATAGTCTTTCGCACTTATCGCTGCTCTGTTAGCGACGGTTGAGATTTGGAAGGGTGCGCATATTTCATAGTTCTTATCTGAAGCTCAAGCACACGGCGAAGGTATACAGTAGCGCGTGATAAGAAGGTTCCCGCAGCGAGCGTCGACCAAAAAGTTTACAAACGCGCCACTTCCCAGAATACTCGTTCGAGGAGAGGGTGGTGCACACAATAATTCACTCACTCATTTTGCTGTTCCTTAAGCTACGATCACTCACGTCTCAGGAAGCTGATTAGACGAAGCAGTGCCAGGCACCAGCCTTTGCGCGCGCCTTTCCCAGCAATTCTGTAGTCACCAGCGGAGACGAGAGCCCGCGAAGAATACGCTTGATCGCAACGACTGGAAGGCTCGGAATAGAGAGAAAGGGTGCAGAGTTCGTTGGTTGCAATGGTGATTGTTGTAGCACGGAACAGCCAACGAGTAAGGGAAGAATGCGCAGTCTCGACCACGGCCTGGCTAGAAGAGCGGCGCCACTGGCTAGAGGAGCGGCGCGCGCGCGCTCCTCTAGCCCGGCCGTGTCTCGACCATGGCCTCCGAGATTGCGCGCGCACGGTGGTAACTACTCCACGCACCCGCAATCTCGGAGGCCATGTCTCGACTTTCGCAGATGCGATACGTGCCGCTAGGGCTTTGGGACGTTAGACAGGGGTGCTATTCTGGACATTGTCGAATTCCACCACGTTGTCAAATTTTGCTATTAGTTGATGTTAATTGGACAAGTGAGCTGCTACGGCCTCTCTGATTGGCTTAAAATGCCGCCATTGCGAAATTTGACAATATGGCGGAATTAGACAGTGTCCAGAATAGCACCCCGCGTAGACGCTCATGAGATAACTTTGATATCGCGCGCTAATGTACTTTTCTGGCTTCTAGAAAAGAAGAGGTCGCGGCATAGCTCGTCTAGGCACGGCTATGTTAGCGATAGCGAGTTATAAAATTGTAACCGTCGGCGTACTCAAGAGTGGGACAGGGGGGGCATTAGCAGCCGCACCCCCTAGTCCCCTAAGAGGGGTAGGGATGCAAAATCTGTTCCGTACATTGACTATGGGAAGGTGCCTCTAGTCACTTAAGACGTGGGGGGGGTGCCAAATCTGCCCCATACATTCATTTATTAGGGAGACGGCGTGCTGAGACGAACTTTAGCCCCCTCTGAACGGGAACACTGGGTGTGCTTTCATTATAACCGAGTCTCGTTAGGCTTGTTAACCCCTGTAACTGAAGCACAGTTTGCCAGCCTAACGATAAGGTGAATGACACTTTGCGCAAGAAACACGAACAAGAAGGGTAGAAGGCACAGACAGGCGCAGGCAATCAACTGGAAGTTTGTTGTCGAAAAAAACACACATAAATAAAAGCCAAGGACACGTGGTTAAACTTACAGGTGGGTGGTTACATAATCTGTCTCGAGTTCTTGCAGGTTCATAATGCAATACCAACTAGCCTAACGCTCGGTTCTTCTCACGATGTGATTAGTCAATCGAACGTTGACAGAGAATGCCACAAAACCAAGTGTCGTTTTTTGTCATCCCAGAGTGTGTGTGTGTGTGTGTGTGTGTGTGTGTGTGTGTGTGTGTGTGTGTGTGTGTGTGTGTGTGTGTGTGTGTGTGTGTGTGTGTGTGTGTGTGTGTGCGTGCGTGCGCGCGCGCGCGCGATAGAGAGAGAGAGAGCAGGGCGTTTGCTAAAAAATAGGAAGTGACTCTCTTAAGTGTGTTCGCTCAAGTGATTCATCATCAGCCTGACTACGTCCACTGCAGGACAAAGGCCTCTCCCATGTTCCGCCAGTTAACCCGGTCCTGTGCTTGCTGCTGCCAATTTATACCCGCAAACTTCTTAATCTCATCTGCCCACCTAACCTTCTGTCTCCCCCTAACCCGCTTCCCTTCTCTGGGAATCCAGTTAGTTACCCTTAATGACCAGCGGTTATCCTGTCTACGCGCTACATGCCCGGCCCATGTCCATTTCCTCTTCTTTATTTCAACTATGATATCCTTAACCCCCGTTTGTCCCCTAATCCACTCTGCTCTCTTCTTGTCTCTTAAGGTTACACCTACCATTTTTCTTTCCATTGCTCGCTGTGTCGTCCTCAATTTAGGCTGAACCCTCTTTGTAAGTCTCCAGGTTTCTGCTCCGTAGCTAAGTACCGGCAAGATACAGCTGTTATATACCTTCCTCTTGAGGGATAGTGGCAATCTACCTGTCATAATTTGAGAGTGCTTGCCGAATGTGCTCCACCCCATTCTTATTCTTCTAGTTACTTCAATCTCGTGGTTAGGCTCAGCGGTTATTACCTGCCCTAAGTAGACATAGTCTTTTACAACTTCAAGTGCCCTATTACCTATCTCGAAGAGCTGCTCCTTTCCGAGGTTGTTGTACATTACTTTCGTTTTCTGCAGATTAATTTTAAGACCCACCTTTCTGCTCTCCTTGTCTAACTCCGTAATCATGAGTTGCAATTCGTCCCCTGAGTTACTCAGCAATGCAATTTCATCGGCGAAGCGCAGGTTACTAAGGTATTCTCCATTAACTCTTATCCCTAACTGTTCCCATTCTAGGCTTCTGAAAACCTCCTGTAAGCATGCGGTAAATAGCATTGGGGAGATTGTGTCCCCCTGCCTTACACCCTTCTTGATTGGTATTCTGTTGCATTCTTTATGAAGCACTATGGTAGCAGTTGATCATCTGTAGATTTCTTCCAGAATGTTTATATATACTTCATCTACGCCATGATTCCGCAGTGTCTGCATGACGGCTGATATTTCTACTGAATCAAACGCCTTCTCGTAATCTATGAAGCCTATGTATAGTGGTTGGTTATACTCTGAGCATTTCTCTATTACCTGATTGATAGTATGAATGTGGTCAATTGTTGAGTAGCCTGTTCGAAATCCTGCTTGTTCCTTTGGTTGATTGAATTCTAATGTTTTCTTTACTCTGTTAGCAATTACCTTTGTAAATAGCTTGTATACTACAGAGAGCAAGCTGATCGGCCTGAAATTCTTCAAGTCCTTGTCATCTCTTTTCTTATGTATTAAGATGATGTTAGCGTTCTTCCAAGACTCTGGTACCCTTCCCGTCAGGAGATACCTCGTAAACAGCGTGGCTAGTTTTTCTAACACAATCTGTCCTCCATCTTTCAGCGGATCTGATGTTACCTGATCCTCACCAGCAGCTTTCCCTCTTTGCATGCTCTCCAAAGCTTTTCTGACTTCTTCTATCATTACTGGTGGGGTGTTCTCTGGGTTACTGCTAGTTCTTATAGTATTAAGGTCGTGGTTGTCTCGGCTACTGTACAGATCTCTGTAAAACTCCTCCGCTATTTTAACTATCCTATCCATATTGGTAGTTATTTTGCCTTCTTTGTCCCTTAGTGCATACATCCGACTTTTGCCTATCCGAAGTTTCCTCTTCACTGCTCTGACGCTTCCTCCGTTTTTCAGAGCGTGTTCAATTCTCTCCATGTTATACCTTCTTACATCGCATACCTTACGCCTATTAATCAACTTCAAAAGCTCTGCGAGTTCTATTTTGTCTGTTGTACTTGAGACTTTCATGATTTGACGCTTCTTAATTTGGTTCTTCGTTTCCTGGGAAAGCTTGCCAGTGTCCTGTCTAACTACCCTGCCTCCAACTTCCACTGCACACTCCGTAATGATACTCATCAGATTATCATTGCTCAAGTGATTATCAGTGAGCAAAACCCACGCTTGGCCTTTCTCATCCAGTCGCTTCCTTCTAACTTTCCTTCGCGCTTTCGTTCTATTTCGCGCACTGTTGAGTCTGCGTTCTTGGCTCCCGTCCTCGTCTAAAGTCCCTTAATCTCGTCGAGATAAGAGCGCCCTCCACGATAACACGTGCAGACGGCAGAAACACGAAGCCAAGCAAGGAACTTTGTCGCAATGTCGTTGGCGTCGCAGCATCTGTTGCGATTAGAATAACGAACAAGTCGAATACAAAAAGAACGCGATTGCTGCCCCCCCCCCCTCGCCGCTAGCGCCGCGCCGACTGCAGAGCGGTAGGCAGCTGCTGTCGCTTCTCGCAAAACAAAATCCGGTTTTCCAGTCGCTGCGCGTGCGTGTACCCAAACCGTAGCGTTCGCCTGGGACGTGCTAATTGCGCGGAACGATGTCAGCTGCGGACCTTCAAGAGGCGGTGTATCGCGCGGTCGACGAGAACGCTACGGATCTGCATGGCCTCAGCAGATACTTGTGGGAGAACCCGGAGCTTGCGCTGCAGGAGGTGAAGTGTCACAAGTGGCTGACGGACTTCCTAGAAGCTCGCGACTTCAAAGTGACGCGACACTTCCTGCTGGACACTGCGTTCAAGGCTGAATTCGTCGCTCCTGGAGGTTCTGATGGTGCGTGAATTAGTTTTGTTTAGATTAGATAATTATGACTTAGTGTGTGTGTGTGTGTGTGTGTGTGTGTGTGTGTGTGTGTGTGTGTGTGTGTGTGTGTGTGTGTGTGCGTGTGCGTGTGCGTGTGCGTGTGGAGGGGGGATAGGCCTCAAAAACCACAATGTTTGCGACAGGAATGCCATAGTGGAGGGCTCTTCAGAAATTTTGACCACCCGGGGTTCTTCAATGAGCACCTAAATCTAGGTACACGAGCCTCTAACCATTTTGCCTCCGTCAAAATGTGGCCGCCACGGCCAGGATTTGATCCCACGACCTCAAAGTCAGCAGTTGAGCACTATATAACCACAAAACCACCTTGACGAGCAAGCGTTTTTGTTGTTTTTTTCACTTTATATGAGTGAACTTGTCATCATCAGTAAAACGCTCATAGCAGGCTAGTTCGAAGCGCTCATTGTGGTCTGAAGATTTTTCGCTCGTGTCCTTGTCTTAGAGCACACTTTAATTTATAAAGACTCTTAGCGCCATAATATATTTACAGTTAAAGTCACAGATGACCCTCTGCTGTGGCTCAGTGGTCATGATGCTTGGCAGCTGAGCTGACGGCCGTGAAATTGGATCCTTGCCACCTTCCCACGCAGTTGATACTAGATGCTCCCGTGCTCATGTTTAGGCGCACGTTGAACAATCCTATAAAGTTGGCATATCCGAAACCCTCCACTATGGTGGGCCCCTTTGTCATATCGGCGTTCACGGTGTTAATTGTCCCCATTGCAACAATTATTATATTTGCATAAAAATATTGTAAAGCTGTATGCCGTGAGCTTGCGCTCTGGTAGTTGAGTGCAATTTTTTCGGGCGCTGCAATTTGATTGGAATATCGAGATCTACTTTTAGGTGAACACAAGTTCAAAGCCGCTGAACGTTACACCGTAACGTTTTTTAGTATTAGCGCCGCCTTGTGCAAGGCATGATCACTTTCAACGCACTTACTGAAGAACTGGTGTTGTTTTGCGAAATGTTGACGCACCTTTGATGAAAATAAGTGTACCTGTGTTTTGAAAATGGAAACTGTAATGAACGATACTGTTATAACTGGGCCACACGAGGACGCTATCTTGAAGTACAGTTTCGAACTCATTGCCGTGGTATATTTAGTAGCAAGTTAAAAAAATTTCAGACGGACTGAAATCCTCCGCGACCTTCCAGAGCGACGTGCCTTATAATCGTATCATTTTCTTGGCCCGTAAATGCTGGATATTATTTCGTGGTGGGTCGAATGGCATATCGCTGGCATATCGAATGGCATATCGCTGGTTCCGCTTCAGTCGAGTGATGACATTTTGATGAAGACTACTTTGAAAATCTGGTGTCAGAATAATTCGTGCATCTAAACTGGGATTATAGACGCCTTTATCGATGCAGTGTGTTCTTGTAGCGCACTCCGAATGCGGTCCCTTGTTGAATTAACTGCCATTACTTCAAAGGAAGCCAAGAAGGACTCCTGTGGCCGATAAAGCACATGACGCGGTTTTTTGTAAAGAAGGGAGACATTCCAGGAAATGTAAAAATAAACATGGGAGAAAAAATTCATGACGAACAAATTCCCCCCGAAAATGCGTGCTGCTGCTGAAGTGTCACTTTCCCCGCAAGCGTACTTCCGGCATTATTTAGGGATGGCTTGAGCCCATGAACTATGAACTACTGTAGCTAAAAAGTAAGAAAAAAAACTTTTTTGAGCAGTATTCACAAAAAAGAGGCCTGCGCGGAACGTGCCGCAAAGTCGCAGCGAAAGTTAGAAGGGCGGCCTTCCAAGCCCCCCCCCCCACAACCCTCTTTTTCTTTTTAACGCTCTTTGCCTAACTGCTACAACACACTTTCAGAGTACCCACTACGCTATGAATTATTCATCACAGTTCTTGAGCAACAAAGCCATTATTCATCATTCTTTGGAGAAACATCGTACTCGCTACACACTCCTAAGGTATTATATGCACTTCGTTGATGCTGTGGCTTATCGATGAAGAAATATGCCTGATGCTTTTGTAAGGCTTTAGAGGATCGTACTACCAACTCGTTACGCACGTCACAATGTTATAACGTTTGGTTGTTACATTACTACACTAAAACGCCTCAATGCACGTCCTAACGCGATTCCTTACCCAAGCCTGCATAGGGTCAGTTTGCAGCAGAGCTTCCAGGACCGGCGTCAGCGGTAGAGCACTGGGCTGTCACGCCGAGGACCCCCCTTTCCTGCTCTTTCGGTCCTCAGTATTTTTTTCTTGATAGTTTATTATTATTATTATTATTATTATTATTATTATTATTATTATTATTATTATTATTATTATTATTATTATTATTATTATTATTATTATTATTATTATTATTATTATTATTTCCCGTAGAAGTTTTAAGCATACTGAACGGCATAATATGTCAAGACGGATTTTCTAATTGTGTTACAAGGCATGACATTTGGCATCGTGTAAATGAATGAACAACGTATTAAGCATTTAGTATTTGTTTTTCTTGGTTGGAAACATAGTGCACGTGTACACACGTTTCATTTACGATGACGCACATCCACTTGAGAATGACTATCTGTGGGTGATGACCGTGCCGTACTACTAGAAGCTGCCGAATCACGCACGTGTTTCGGTCAACAATATCATGAGCGCTATCGAATGACCTTAACGCAACTGGGTTAGACAAACAGCCCTCGCATGGTACAAAACCATAGCAACTTGTATAAGCTGATACTGCGGGCAAGTTCACCAAGCGTATGCAATAAGGTTTAGATTACAGGTCTGCTGTCGGAGCACTTTACACAGCACAGGTGCGTGTGTGCTGTGAGATAAATGCCATTCACAGGAAGCCTAAAACGACGATGGTAGTTGGTGGCTGGATATATTGCGCCGAATCGACTACTTTGCGACCTCATTTGGTGACATAAAACTTCAGATTGGCTCCGTATAGCTAGTTTCTTGCCGTTATGAAATTCCACGTTGGAGCATTTGATTCCTGATTTTTCTATTTATACTCTGTTTCTGGTTATATCTGAGATTTTGCTTCCCGAAACTGCAATATGAATATGAAAGACGCTGTAGTGGAGGTCTCTGGAAATTTTGACAATCTGGTGTTCACTAACGTGCATTGACGTCACACAGTGCATGTGTGATGTCAATGGAAGACCTGCTCAAAATGTGCCGGCAGCATGATTGCACCGGAAATGACAGTACGTGAGTGAACAAAAAGAAAAGAATCATGGCCAGCATATACGGTACGTCATACTATTGTGGGAAAGGTTGTGACACTATAAAAGCGAAAAGCAAATAAATAAAACGCAATGCTTCTCATTATGTTGCCAGGGTCAAGGCCAGGATCGTGAATGGAAGCCGAGAATGTCGCATTCCAACGTGTATGAAACATCCGACAGAATGGACGTTTTTGGACTTGACTGTCGGTGGAGAACCACGGGGGGATGAAAAACAAAATTTCAGGTTCTTTCTACTATGAGATCTTTCAGGCAAATTTTATGTATACGTTTGAAAGGTAAACTCGCCGCTGAGGTCTAATGTTTGTGTTGCTTGACTGCAAGATGGCCCAAAGGTCGAGGGCTTGAATCCCGGTCGCGGCTGCTCGACTTCGATGAAGCCGAAATGTTGGAGGCTTGTCGTGCACGTTAAAGAACGCCAGCTGGTCGAAATTTCCACATCCGTCCACTTCGGCGTATCTCATAATATCGTTGCTTCGGGACGTGCTCCACAGCTGTTATTATTTTGAATCATATAGCAATCTGTCTTTGAGGCATGACGGAAGCCCGTTTTAAACCTTGTTTGAATTTCACGATAAACGTCTCTAGAGGGCGGTTGCTATGTGCCTGCTCAGGTATTGCAGAAAGGCGCCAACTTTGAATTATCATCAATATAAAATTTTGATTAGAACGCGAGAATTTCGGAGAAGTCATTGCCTTAAACATCGAGTCGTTTGCTCCGAAAGATTCAACAGGGCAGGCTTGAGACAGCATAAAAGCAAATAACTTTGAAAGGTGACTCGTAAACCTCGGGGTCCTGAAACACACGTCAATCAATATAAAGAGGTGGAATTTGAGTGAAGATCAAGCATCCATCCACATTCCCAACGACTCGTGCTAAAACACAAGTCTCTGTCGAATCTTTCACCATAGCCGGTGATAGCGCCGCATGGTTGGTCGTAACTAAACTCACTGAGCGGTTCGATGCAAAACCTACTTGCACACGTCTAACATTAAGTTCCACATATTTGGAGTTTTCTACACTTAGACAGTCAGGGACGGCTTTAAGCTCTCCCAAAGTAGAGTACCGAGTGATCAAATCGTTAACCTCTTCTGCCAAACACATAAAATTACACAGCGAACAACGTTCTCGCTGTAGAGTACCTTGTAATCTCAGTCGTTAAACATTTCTTCTAAACACAGTTGGATAATTTCGCGCACTCTTTAAAATGGCTTTCCTTTGAGCATCGGGACGGCTCGCTTCACTCCCATGGTTGAGTACGAAGTACTCGAAATCGTTAAACACTTCTTCTAAACACGTACGTTGCCTTAGTGTAGCAGTTTAGAGATTTTTAGAGTTTAGAGCTGTGGTGCAGTGCTCAACTCTGTCAAGTGAAGGGTGAAAATCGAGTGGAGGAGCGTTTGCGAATAAGGCGGTAAGCGTCGAGCCGTTAGGATCTCGTGCTTATCGGCTACATGCTTCTCATTCCACTCGCGCAGTCGCAAACGCAAGAACAGTGGAGTGAAATCAGTTTATCGCGCATGATAGTCTTCAGAAAGTGTGTGCGACTCCTTTGTAAATCAGAGTACGAAGCAATTCACAGCAGATGTTCACAGAGAATACTTGTTTCGCATTGACGTCATGGGAGCGGACTGATGAAGTGATGAATTGTGTTGCGAGAACGGGACACGCCGAAAGACAATAAGTCGCTCGTTTTTTTTTTTGTATTTTTGGGGGCTCTTTGGGGGACTCTCGAGCAACTGTAGTAGAATGTATGCTTGTCCCGGCAAGTTTTCCGCGACGAATGACTGATCCTTGTGACGCAGGTCCCACGGTCGCCTTCCTCGCCGAGTACGATGCCCTGCCGGACATGGGGCACGCATGCGGTCACAATCTTATCGCCGAGAATGCCATCGGAGCCGCCATTGCGGTCAGGGAGGCCATGAAGAAGTACAAGAGTGTCCGCGGCAAGGTAATTTTAGCGATATTTGTTTAAAGACGATAATCTTTTTTGCTGACCTTCGATGCAAATATTTCTGTATGTCTGTCTCGGTCTGTCTGTCTGTCTGTCTGTCTGTCTGTCTGTCTGTCTGTCTGTCTGTCTGTCTGTCTGTCTGTCTGTCTGTCTGTCTGTCTGTCTGTCTGTCTGTCTGTCTGTCCATTTGTCTGTTTGTATACCCTTAAGGATAACCCAAACGGCACCAAACGACACTCCAAACGGCCGACGCCATCCGCAACACCCACCAATATTGCTCAAGTATGAGCGTTCATGCTTGGGAAATTGTCAATTAAAAAGCAATTGCGAAAATTTGTGGCACCATAACAACTCGTCAATATTCTGTATGTGTCTCTCTTACTAGAAAAAGTATTCATAAGTAACTATAAGGACCGTAGCGTTTATCACGTTGCGCTGACCAAGCAACGCTTGCACGAAAAGGCAAGTGTTTCCAACGCTTTGCTAAGATGCCACGTTGGTGGCACCTACCCGTCGCTTTGCGTTCTACACATTAGGGAGGTTTTGAATACCGTTTGCAAGTGCTGTTAGCGTTGCGGGCGTTTTGGGCGTTGCAGGCGTTGCGGGTGCCATATGAGTTTTAGAATAGCCTTTGCCCTGCTGCAAACCGCAACGCAAGATCGTAGCAACACCGTAGCCTCGAAACCAGCGCTTGCGGGTCACATGCGGGCCAACGCCTCCTCTAGAAATTTGCCTGAGGAATGGCTCGCGCTCCCAGCGGAGTTGGCCTGCCTTCAGTTTTAAACAAGCGCCGCGCGGTGGCGCTCGCGACCGACAATATCAACAATGGAAAGCTGAACACACCCGCGATTGAAATAAGTAAGAGACGGTTAGAGTATTGGTGGCAGAAAATTAGAGAGAAAGGACAAAAATAAATATTGGAAAAATAAAATATGGACAGTGTGCCGTAAATGGCAGAGAACTTAAGCTGAAAATTTACCTTTTTTTCCATTAAGATAGAATTTATCGAAGTAGAGGCATTAGGCCAACATCAAAAAAGAAAAAAGGTTTTTTTTTTTTTGTCGAGCTTGGTGGCATACTTGTCACCACCCCGTTATAAAGGGGACGCTCATAGCATCCATCCATCCATCCATCATCACGACGGCAGGCGGTACCAGCCAACGCTGGTACCAGCTGAGAGTTTTTCATCTGCGGCCCATAGGGACGCATCAGTCGAGAGTTGTTCGAGACCTGCAACTGTACACCACTGATTCGGAGGCTATGCAAAGTGTTGCGTTGTTGCAACATCCGTCCCAAGTGACGCTAGCGACTGAGAACATTCTTAAATGAAGGAGAGAAAGGGTGTGGCAGCTGTTTTCCTTTTCATGCGGCAGGCATCTAAATAGAGAAGGTGTTGTGCGGGCCGCCATCACTGCTCGTGGCCTCGAAACCAGCGCTTGCGGGCCACATGCGGGCCGCCATTACCGCAGGCGATTTCGGATTTTTCGCGTGCGGTCCGCGAACGCCGACTCGCGTTACGACGCGTGCGCAGTGGCAGCGACCGCACCGCAAAGGCTCGCGGTGCGCTATTCTAAGACTCCCTATTAGGGGCGAAGCTCCTTATGGCGTGGCTTGGGCGTCCCTCGTATGTAACCACCAGTGGCACATACCCGAAATAGGTATAATACTTGACCTCCATGGTGGTGCCAGTGAGAGATTTCTTCTGTGCGTTGTTTAACAATAAAAAATAGTGCTCAATGTACATGCCAATGGCTGCTAATGGGGAATGAGAGACATGAGCATTCGGCTTTTAGTCAACGCGCATGCTGCGATCCCCATTAGCAGCCATTGGCATGTACATTGAGCACTATCGGACAAGAAAGGGATGCTACATTATACTCGCTGGGTGTAACCTCCTTAGCTTTAGAAAGGTTCAGCGAGCGTTGAGCCGCAGTGCCATATACAATGAACTTGTATATACCATGAATGAACTCAAGGTGGTTAAAAATGAGAAGTAGATACGAAGCGCAAGCCGTAAGAAAGTAAAAGCCGAATTCTCCTGTCTCTCATTTCTCATTAGCAGCCATTGGCATGTAAATTGAGCCCTATCTGACAGGGAAAGGTTGCTACGTTATACTCGCTGGGCGTAACCTCCTTGGTTTTCGAAAGGTTTAGCGAGCGTTTGGTCGCAGTGCCATGAATACAGTGAACTAGAATATACCATGAACTCGAGGTGGTTAAAGGTGGGAAGTGGACCCAAAGCGCAGGCCGTAAGAAAGTGTGCGTGTGCCACCTCTCGTTTAGTCCTTGGAATGTCCGCTGGATGCCGGTGCTTCTATATGGGGAATATATGATAAAAAGATGCGAGATGGTGGGACTTGGAGTGTTGAATAGATGAACGAACGGACACACAAACAGATGCATGGATGGACGCATGAACGGACGCAGGGGCGGATGCACGAAAGAACGCAGGGACGGGCGCACAAACAGACGCATGGACGGTCACACAGACGGACGCATGGACGGACGAATGCTTCGCCCCACTCTCCATCATTCACTCCGTGGATATGGTGCCATTTTTTATCACCTCCGAGACGGGCGGACGGGCGCGACGGGTGTGCGCGCTTCCTTTTCCAAGAAAACTGCCAGATGGCGCTCATGTCTCATGTGTGACGTGACTTGATGCGCTCATTCGCCTCCGCTGCACGCTCGAGGCACTCCAACGCAGCGGCTCCAAAATACCATTCACCGATTTTCTTGCGCAGAACATCAAATAAATGTTTTGTTCCCTCTCTCTAGACGCAAGACTATCGTCTTTCTAAGAAATTTGCAGTGTAACTTGCCGATTTTTTTCATACTGTCTATTTAGGATGCTCTGGAGCATTGCTGGCCTGAAAGCTGTGCTGTCATGGCAGTAAAGAATGGCCGTGAAGAGATATCTTTGCTGGTACAAACAGAGAGAGAGATCGGGAAATTTTTAACGAAGAGCTGGAGATTGTTGTCTGGCTTTTCACCTGACATGCTACTCCAGATGGTGGGTGATGATCTTTATTGAGTATACAGTGATAAACACGTATTGCATACAGCCACACATGCAAACTACACTATATTCAAAACGTTTCATTCTGCCCCACCGCGGTGGTCTAGTAACTAAGGCACTCGGCTGCTTACCCGCAGGACACAGGTTCGAATCCCGGTCGTGGCGGCTGCATTTTCGGTGGAGGCGAAAATGTTGTAGGCCCGTGTGCTCAGATTTGGGTGCACGTTAAAGAACCCCAGGTGGTCGAAACATCCGGAGCCCGCCACTATGGTGTCTCTCATAATCATATGGTGGTTTTGGGACGTTAAATCCCGCATATCAATCAATCAAGCGATCGATCAATCAATCAATCAGAACGTTTCATTCTGGCTTGTGGCCTGCAAGAGAGTGAGCAGCACTTTCGTGGCGCGTAACGCGCTGCAGCTGCTTTGCCATAATGGCATACTGCAGACCGCAAAGTAGGCATGGCATATAGAACAAAGCACGCAGTATAGGACAAGAGCCATAGTCCTGCGTTGTGCGTATTCCATCCGTATTTGTGGCTTATAATTTGCACTCTACAGTTTGGTAATATAAAGCGTTGCTTTCATTACTGGGATTAGACGCTCGCGAAGTTCGTTTCCTCAGCGTCCGCACTGGGCACGTCTCGAGGAAAAAAAATTGACGGCAGATCCACGAGGTGAATGATGATGAGATTGGGCGAAGCTCCTGGAAGTTATCATCGGTTAAACCGTGAAATTTCTTCCGTTAATTCGCCCGAAATGAAAGGATTGATTAAATGTTTTATCAAACTTTTATTGCTGGTTTCCGTTGTCCTTTCATTATGACCGCTTTGTGGTCGGTGAAATGTAAGCTAAGCGGTTCTTGCACTGATTGCAGATGAAAGTTGGCAAACACGATGTCGATGCAGGTGCCTCTGATGGTGGTTGGGTTGGGGTTTTCGAAGGAGATGCATTTGAGTCCGTACTTTTCTGATATGTGATGCATCAACCAATGTTTGTCGGGGTCTGTAATGTCGATGTTGAAGTCACCGACGAGCATGAAAGGTTTCGACTTGTCGACTTGTCGACTACTTCTAATTCGGCTAACACTTCTTCTACTTCTAATTCAGTTTTTAGTTGACGCGCACATTGCGAATTTTTTTTATCGTTCAACAACGCACAGGAGAAATTTCCCACCGGCACCACCTTGCAGGTCAAAGCGTAAGACTGGTTACATACTACGACGGGACGCGGGACGAATGGGTGCCGCTATGAGGAGCTTCGCCCCTAAAATAAATCGAATCAAAAGACCCTAGTAACCAGTATGAGATTGGTTCCATTTAAAGAGAATTGATCTATTTTATAGCTGGAAGTTCAATGAGGTTTTGTTGAGCTTCGGTCGGTCTTACTCTCAGAAAAGAAAACCCCCACTGTTAAAAAGCTGTACTGTTTTTTTTATCCACTGTCATATATGACTTTTCTTATTCTTCACACGCTAAAGGAGACTGATTTTGAACAATATAAAGAGTCCGCGGAAGCTGAAGCTCGACGTGGCGCTGTAGCAAGTGACGTTTTGTGCCGTCATTGGTTGAGTTGTTGCAAGCACGTGTGAAGAAAAGCAGAAGTGGTAGAAACATCTTCGAACAGTGGGCTCAGGCACTGTTAGTGATATGTGGCTCCTGGTGTCAAAAATGGTCGACAATGCACCACAACCGTTGACGCAAGTTTCAAAGAACCTCAAAGAGTATGTCTGACTACAAAATTGTCGAAACGGAAATGATCCAGAGAACTCCAGAACAAGACTGATTGTGAAGGGAGCGAAATGCTCAGAGCCAAAAGCAGTAAGTGGATCAGAAGGACCCGCGTTTCTGATGTTTGAGAGAAGTGGTGACGTTAAGCGGTTACCCGAGAACACGGGCAGTCACTAGCGCCACCGTCTCGCGACCATCGGTGTTGTCTTCTTGAAGGCCACAACTGTCTACCTTAGAACGCGTGTCAGTATGCCTCGTACCCTCATTCCCCCAACCCAAATAGGAGACATGGTGACCTGCAGGTCGCGGGATTAATTCCCGCCCGCGGCTGCTGCATTTTTGATGAAGGCGAAAATGCTCTAGGCTGAGTGCCTTAGGTGCACGTTGAAGAAGCCCGTTCAGGGAGTTCAAAATTTCCGAAATCCTCCACTACGGCGTCTCGCAATCATATTGGGGTTTTGAGATGGTAAACCCCGACAAATATTTCTATGACACAATGGGAGAGGTGTAGTGTGAAAACAGGAGTGGGATTCAGATAGCCGCTACACAAGCAATATCCAGATTTTGCTGTTCTTTGGTATTCATGCAAAGATTCATCACTCGACCAATAGAGGATGTGTCGAAATATCGATATCACTAAATGGGACGCTAAAGTGAAACAGTGAATCAGTTTATACTAATAAACTTTACTCTAAATTTCCTATTGTTAATTTGCACATCAAAGGCTCATTAATAGAAAAGAAAGTCATGATCAAAGTTTCATTTTTTAAACTTTTACATCTTCGCACGTGACGTTGTTGATCTCAAGATGTTTTATTCGTATGTCGCCCATGCTGTCTCAACGAAATTTTCGATAAGTCATATAGTGATAAGTCTCTGCCCCGCTTCCCCCCCCCTTTTTTTTTTCAAAGAGGACAGTGTACTTCACATTTACTCATTTAGAAACTACGTAAGCTACAGCACTACGCCATGGTGACTGGTGTGGCACCGTCAAAGTGGCGTCGCTACACGCAGTTCCTTTTTGCGCGCTTTCTTGCTTACCGAGCGTCTTATAGCGGCAACCATGGTGTTGTTTGGCATTGCGAATAGGTGGTTTACTAATACGATAAAGCTAGTTTTCTCTTCAGTGCTCCTTTGACGTTGCGTGCTCACTTCGGAACACGAGTGAATTACCTAATAAATAACTTAGTACGCATGCCTATCTAATGGCTTTATCTACCCCTTTGTTTACAGAAGTTGTGAGTGTACTTTTCTTGCGGCCGAAGGTTACAGCTCGCATCATACGAAGTACCACACCTACTCAAATGCCAACCGGAGTAGAGACATTTATTTTGAAGTACACGGCAATGTTTCCACTGTGATCGCTAGCCCCGCCATGGTGGTGTAGTCGCTAAGGTACTCGGCTGCTGACCCGCAGGTCGCGGGATCAAATCCCGGCTGTGGCGGCTGCATTTCCGATGGAGGCGGAAATGTTGTAGGCCCGTGTACCCAGATTCGGGTGCACGTTAAAGAACCCCAGGTGGTCTAAATTTCCGGAGCCCTCCACTACGGCGTCTCTCATAATCATATAGTGGTTTTGGGACGTTAAACCCCAGAAATCAATCAATCACTGTGATCGCTATTAACACATGGCATTCGCTAACGAGTGTGGGGGGACACTTACTTCGTGTGCAAATGCCAAACGTTGGTGAAGTGTGTATCTTGTGTCGCAGATTGTCGTACTCGGAACACCTGCCGAGGAAAGCTGCGGCGGAAAGCAACTCCTCGTCGAAAAGGGGGCCCTGGAAGGCATCGACGCCGCCATCATGTGCCACCCTGGACGCAGAGACGTGCTGAGGCTGGCCTTCACTGCAACGCAACAGGTAATGCACGTTCCTAGGCGAGGCCAACGTTAACCGGAAGGGTGTTTAAGAGTCGCACCTTCACCCCTTCTCCCCCCCCCCGCCTCCCCCTTCCACTGTTGGTCGAACGCGAAGGTAAACGGGCGTTCCACAGTACGAAGACCTTAAACCCAGCGATTACATGCTTTCGACAGTGGCCTTCCTTCGATTCGTGTAATTTGTTAAACAACTGAGGAAACAATTCACGAAATGCAAAATGAACAGCTATAGGCTCCCATTGTCAGCCAAATGCTGCATGGACATAAAACTGCTCTACAATGACGGGCATGCCACACTGAGTAAAGACATAGGGCAAGCTAGCCCAGTCCCCCTCCCTTTCCACAGGTCTCATCGTCATGGCACTTTGGTTTGGAACTTGCATGAGACTTGCATGCTGGGATATAAGGAAACCACATGCAGCAGTGGAATTCAATAATAATAATAATAATAATAATAATAATAATAATAATAATAATAATAATAATAATAATAATAATAATAATAATAATAATAATAATAATAATAATAATAATAATAATCTCTATTCGATCTTCATAACTTCAAGAAAGGTACACGAGCCAAAGGTGAGCAACGCCTGACAGAGGCCCCGGTATCCGTAACATGTCGCAACGACCTGTCATGTCCCGTCACCACACAAAACGTACTGTTAGTTCATTGGCAGTGAACAAAAATATAGAAAATCTTTATACATTTGACATACAATGCATTATTAACTCTTACGGTAGCTTTTAGCGTGTAATGAACACGAGAAACGTAAAAGCGCCAATGTGTTTATTTCGCGCTAAAAAGCTACCGTAAGAATGATCCTACTCGGCAAACAAATCCCTCTACTGCACCACGAACACAGTCTTTCACATTCGTACGTCCACATAGCTATTGTGCTATCGTTTTAATAGACAGTGGCTTAGGATAACAGAAATAGTGCTGACATCAGCACAAAATCAAATGCATGGAATGCAACATACGGGCACACACACACACGCACGCACTCAAACATACACACACAAATACACACACACACACACTCACACTCTCTCACACACACACACAAAAATATGGAACACGGTTCCCCTAGAGATTAAAACGGCACGTAATTTCAGCATGGCATGTAAATCATTTTTTCTGTGGAGTCAAGACATGTAAACATGTGTGTGTTTGATTCGATTTTCATTGTATTTTTTTTTTCTGCAGGAAAAAATGTATTACTGTGTTATCTGTATTATATGATTGTTTTTTTGTTTTTTTATGTTGTTACCTCAGAGCTGACCTGTACACTTTTTTATGTTGCACATTGTATTGGACTGTCCACTAGCCACTTTAGGCTATCGGTCTAAATAATCCCTGTAATTACATATATCTATTCATGAAAATAAAGTTTCATTGATTGATTGATTGACACACACACACACACACACACTCACACTCTCTCTCACGCACACACGCACACACGCACACACGCACACACACACACACACACACACACACACACACGACGCTTCGTGCGCATGTCCCCAAATGCTGGTCATGAATGCACAAAACGCTTTCAGTTTTATTGCTCACACAATCGCCGTGTACGTTTCCCACCCTCTAAAACTGCCCTGAGACCATTCGATCTCTTGACGTCTTCAGTATACACTGACAGCAGCTACGTTTATTTGTGCAGATGGTGATCCGCTTCAAGGGCAAGGCGGCTCACGCTGCAGCATCACCGTGGGAAGGGCTGAATGCCCTGGATGCTGCCGTTGCCTCCTACCTTAACATTGGGCTTCTACGCCAACAGATCAAGCCCACGTCAAAAATTCAAGGCACGCATTGCATTCGTCACGAATTCGTTTCTTTCTCCTTGATTCAGCTCGCACAAGAGGGGGAAGGTGATTCGTAAATGAAAAGAAGAAAAAAGTGAGTCCCGTAACTGTCTCTCAGGTGGAGGACACCTCAACAGTAGCCTACAAGAGATGGGGGTAGAGCAGGGATTAAAAGGATAGGAATTAAAGGTATAGAGATAGATAGAGCGGAAGGAGAGAGTGAGGGCAGGGACACACGAAAGTAAGGAGAGGATAGGAAAGTCGGACATCGCAGGAGTCCGAGAACGGGGCACCAATTGGCGAGAGCCCTTGTCGGCGTCAGGAGATGGCTTTAGGGTGAGCCCAGTCGGCCAGAGCTGCGCTGTAGTCGGAGATCGCGGGGGCACAACCGGTCGGCACTAAATTCAGTAAGCCAGTCCCCTCGCAAAAGAAGTGTGTTCCACACTCCGTGACATTTTCGCTTTACCGCTAAAGAAGACAAGTGCAAGATAGACGACAGGAATTGGCCGCTTCTTGTCTCGTCTCTCGCGGGATCGTCTTGTTTAACAATAAAATCGAGATGTCGGGAAGGGTTGACATACACGCTCAGCTACAACCTATGCTTAGATGATGTTCCGCTCTCGCCGCCACAGCTATACGTATAGCACTGACTTAGTCCCAGGATTACGTGCACCGAGAGAGAAAGATAGAAGGAATGTTAGAAAGGCAGGGATGCTAACTACAGTACATCTAGTTTACTATTCTTTGCATGGGGAGTGGAATAAGGGCTAAAAAGTGAGACGGAAAAAAAGGAAAACCATGTTTGCATGCACGGATTTTAGAACGCACTCAGTGCAGGTATATGACAGGTGGGCCCCTGATACTGTTGTCTTCAAAAACTGCTGGACGGCTCGCGTGGTTTTCAAAGTTGAACTGTGGGTCCACGCTCCCAAGATCTTTCGTTCAGTACATAGCATCGTAGCGTCACGTCAAGAAATCTGTGGATGGCTTGAATAAGGATTCAACATTGTGAGGATGACAATTGGAGCTAGAGCGGAGAATTTCAGTGCGTCAAAGGCGTTCACGTAGACCCTTATATAGAATTCTCGACTTGGAGAAAGAAGAAGATTTCGAGGGAGCACAGCGCAACGTGAAAGAAAGAAAAAAGAAATAACTGCAGTATATCAGCCACACACGCCAACTGTCGTTTGCCCCCACTTTTCTCTAATGGCAAGGGCTCCTAAAGTTTTTTCGCGATGAAGTCAAACTTACCGCCTCTTTCATTGTCACAGGCATCATCGTGCACGGCGGAACGTACCCCAACATCATACCCGAGGAGAGCGAGCTCAAGTACCACGTGAGGGCGCCCACCACGGACGAACTGGTCGACCTGGTGCACCGAGTGGAGAACTGCTTCCACGGGGCCGCTCAGGCGACGGGCTGCTCGGTGGAGATCGAGAAGGGGACCCTCTACAAGCACGTCATACAGAACGCAGCCATAGCGAGGGCGTACAGGAAGCACGCGCAAGCATTGGGTGAGTTACGTTATTATAGCGGCACGTTCACTTAGCCGACATCTAGCGAAAGAAAAGGACGTGGGCTGGATGCCTAATGCGTCGGAAAGATAACCGGTGGACAGAGCAACAAAATGGTTACGAAGCTAGGGACGGGAAACACGGTCGGAGAAGGCAGAGAGTTTGGTGGTGAGACAAAATTAAGTAGTTTGCGGTAATAAATTGAAATCAGTTCACACACAAACGCTAAACTGGAGAACATTGGGAAATGCCTTCGTCTTGCGCTGGACCTAGATAGGCTGAACATGGCTGTGACGAGCCGCTGAAACGCCCGGTTACGACCCACGCCGCTCAAGAGAGGGTGCCGTGGCCTCGGCAAGTGCCTTATTTCTGAAGTGGGGCCGAGCACGCAATTACCAAGAGAATTTCTGGGTTGCCATTGCTACGAACCTCCTCAGGTGTGAAACCTAAGGAAATGCGTAGCAATAGGCGGCCGGAGCTGCATTACGTGCAGAATTTACATTGGCAACTGCACCAAGACCCACAAGAATGACATAGGTCAGTGCGGAATTTCGAACTTCACCACAGCCTGCACAACTACATTAACCCTACATTAACTACCGAATTATCGCTGGATGAGTGCAGATTGAGTGCTACAATTGGTACTAAATGTATAGTTATTTTTTGTTAAGGAGGCGCTCTTGTGAGATACTACAGCCTGCTTACAAGGGCGGTTGTTTACGTGCGCAGCGCCTCTTGCTGTTGTCTGTTTTTTGGACGTAATATGTTCATTCCTTTACATGCACTACTCCCAAGCGCAGGCTTCGAGTTCCAGGACGCCGACATGTCCGAGCAGCCACCCACCGGTGCGTCGACAGACTGCGGCAACGTGTCGCATTGCATACCCACCGCGCATCCCGTCTACTCGCTGGGCATCGGGGCCCGCAACCACACGCGCGGGTTTGCGGCGGACGCCAACTCCGAGAAGGCCCAGGAACCCACGCTCAGGGTGTCCAAGGCCCTGGCCCTTACAGCGCTAGACCTGCTCACCGACCCGCAACTGATGGACGAGGCGCGCAAGAACTTCGCGGAGCACGGTCGAACCCCGTAAGATATCGTTACCGCTGGTCTCGGGAACGGAGCTCGGACTCATGCTTGTTTTCATCGAAATGCCCTAAGCCCTTTGTTTTCATTTAACCCAGAGACGCTGTTTGTTTTCGTGCTTGTTAAGTCTCTTGTACATTAAAGTCTCGTGGAACTTCGTTCGATGACATCAGTGTGTGACCTACTGAGCACAGTTTATCCTTAGGCTTATTCTACTCACTGCCTAAAGTGTCCAGCCGAAGCAGCACTGCATCGTGTTCTGTGGCCGTGTCAGACAATCACTGCCACACAACGAATACAACACCCAACAGCGTATCTGCGCGAAAAACTGCTGGCCAACGGGAGTCTGAACGACCAGCTGAGCCTGACTGACAGGGCTCACTGAGGGGCAACGGCAAGCGGAACACTGGACTCAAAGTCCACAACTCCAAGTGCTCGGAGGTTCTTGAATCCACTTTTCCCATTTTCCCGTACTGCGCACTGCAGTTTTAGTGGAGCTTAAGTAAAGGCCGGGCAAACTGGGATTGCTAGAACGAAGGCTTCCGAGATCGGGAAGTATTTCGCGAGTTTTTAAGCTATAGGGGAAAGGTGTGCATGCGCCGTGGCATCGGGAAAAGGGTGGGGTCTGCCTTTTCGGAATCTGTCTTGGGAAACTGTTCATTGGAAAGCTATTCGGAAACTATGCATACACAAATGCACACTCACTAACACACATGCTCGCACACTGTACCACATATCCGCACACACATAGAGAAATTTCAAGCTACCGAAACTGGTGACAGCAAGAAAGACTAAACTACCTTCTTTCATCGCTTCTAACATAAATGGGTTTGAAAACAAACTACCCAAGAGTCCAAGTCGGATATGTGATAGTATGCGCCCAAACATATGTTTTGTAAGGTCAAACGCAGAGGGAATACTGTCGATAACAAGGCACTGCAATAGGACATGAGTTATTTTTTAACGCGACCAATCTCTTACAGTGGTGCAAGCATGAACATGAAGTCAGTAAAACATGTGACATGAACGCATATACACAAGAAAGGAACCTACTGAAACGAGAATATTGCTTACCTATAGATCACATTTACTGCTGTCCTCGGCCAGCATAACGATCAATCCAACACGCTCGATAAATGCGAGTCCCAAACAGGTGAAGAATCGGCAAGGCAGCTCGTTGTAACGGCCGCGCAGCGCACTGAATAACGTCTCCGTTGTTATTGCCCCGTGGCCCATTTGCGGCGGATGCACTATTACGGATGTGTTTGCTCACTGTATCACCAGTTGCACACCACTCTCGTACAAAACACGATTAGACCAAGCATGCCGTCAAGGCACGTGGCGTAAAACCTGTTTAAATCGATGAAACAAATAGGCGCCCATAAGCGCAACTTCAAACGCCACACCAACCGCCTCGAATTCGAATTCTCTTCCCGGCATACACATCAAGCTGTGCAAAGACTTGGAGAGATGATGCCATTGCTCCTTCGGTGATGTCTAAGCGGTGCTGGAAGACGCGACGCTTGTGACTCACCGCGAGCTCGCGCATCTCTCTATGCGCACTCACTGGAGCGGTTGTCGTTCGTTCTTTTGTGAACTTAGCGGCAACTTTTTTTTTCCTGTTGGCAAATTGATAATGGTTAAGCGTATATCATGCAATGTTGTGACGTCACGTTCGCTGTACTTTACGGCTGCGTATAATCACGCAAATAAAGAAAACTAAACGAGACTACAAGATGATTCGGATAAATTGTATTGTGTGTCTTGTAATGTAATTTTTACACCACATAATGGTCATTCTATCACATCCTCAGTTTAATTTTGTTGGTTTTTTAGTGATCGAAGCACTTTATCGTGTCGACATCGAACATCATCTGTATCTTACCCGCTGTAAGTGAAGCTTCTCTGGGGTGAATAAATGAGTCCCGCGGTTTGAAAGCAAAATGGTTAAGAGAGCTACTTATGAAGTTATTTATCACGAGTGCTTAACCAACATAAAGAGGTATTTTTTCTTGTGCGTATGGGCAGAGGCCCATGACTGTCTGAAATTTATGCCACTCCTTCAATTACGTTTTTGGAAGGGGGCAAACTTTTTTGAACTGCAGTTTTAATCCATGCCCTGCCACCGCTTGCCAAAGTATCGCGTAATTTAAAATCGCCGCAACAGTGGTTCGCTTTTGTGCTCTCAATACCCGTTATGTTTGTGCATTATTCACTGTTTAATTATTAAAGCCGGCCATTAACAAGAAGTAGCGCAGTTTGATACATTCGTAGAAATAACTTCAGCTCCGTTGGGTATAGGTCCCCACACGAATGAGTCATTGCGCTTTTATAAGCCCTATAAAGGTTACAATCCACCTCTCAGTACTTCACCTTTTAAAATAGAATGCTACCGTCATTGTAACGTCTATGTGAAAGGAAAGTGAAGAAAATACAAAAATAAAATTGTAACAGCCGTGTGGCTTATAAAAAAATCGCGGCATATCCACGGAGTGAATGATGAGTGGGGTGAAGCGTGCAGACGGATGGACGGAAGCACGAACGGACAGATAAACGGACGCACGGACGGAAGCACGGACGGACTGATGAACTTATGGACGGACGGAGCGACGCGCGGATGAACGGAAGCACGGACAAACTCATGGACAGAAGCAGGGGTGGACAGGCAGATGGACGGATGGAAGCACGGGCGAAAGCATGGACAGGCAGACGGACGGATATAAAAAAGCACGGAAGTATCGCCATCTAGTTTTATAACATCTTTTCATCAACTACAAGCACCGCCATCTAGTGAACACTAAGAACTAAACTAGAGGTGGCTACATACTACATAGATCGGAGGATGTACATACTCTAGTAACGTTGGTACAGACCCACGCCCCATGGAGCTTCGCTCCCAAAACTGTGGCACACACTCAGGAACGGGTATGTGCCAGAGGTGATTCCTACGCACTACATACATCGGAGGATGTACAGACCCTAAGGAGCTTCGCCTTTGAAACACAAGTTGCCTGCCGTTGTGACCTTTCGTAAGCATTACCATGATTACCACATAGGTGGCGCCACGGCATGCCCTCGAGGCCAATACGACAGACGGAGTCAGCAGCAGATGGCAGCAGTGCACGTGCCAGCTCTGCATGCGCAACGAGCAGCGACCGAGGCGCCAGCATGCGTGAGGGAAGGCGAGGTTAGAGGCCAGTGGCTCTCGATATCGACACACTCCGCGTCGGCTCGCTTTCGTCCTCCTTCGCTATCTTTCGTGCTCGTTTGTTCTATCAGTCTTCTTACTGGCCCCTTCTTTGCCATTAGTGCCTAGGCATAGGTTGCCACGCTCAAAATAGGCGAACGAGCGCATCAAAAAACGAGTGGGTTAGGAGTAAAAAGAACTAGAATATGATATTTCATTTCACTATAGTTAGGAGGAATGCATTGCGTGCTAATCCGCCAGTCAAACTTTATAACGCAGTCACGTGGCACGGATCATTGCTTCCTTCCAATGCCACAGCATGGTTCCGTGCTTCGTACACGCAGTATCGAGATTTGAAACCACTGTCCATAAGACCATCCCCTGCACGTTGTGCCAGGCCTCGAGGATGATGGCACCACATGCAGGTTACTGTAAGGAAATGGGAGAAAGAAAATACTACAAAAATTGCCTGAAATGATAGCCGAAACGTGACTTAACGGACTCGGGAATTAATTAGGTTGCGCCTATAGCGAAGAAACGATCCCTTCTAACAGCTCTTCTTTCGTCCTAACTCTGGGGAGGCGATCGAGGTAAGCGCATGCCCTTAAAGTACACGGCTTTGTGATGTACTTTTTTCTAGTGCCGTCTTGACCATCAAGAAAAGTTTTTTAGATGCGGAGCATCTAATACTCGAGGCTTGTAGTGCGGCGCCGTCCGCAAGCTTCCTCCTCCTCCTTCCACCATCTGTGCATCCCTTCCTCCTCTACACACCGCGCGCGCTTCACTCCTCCACCATCTGTGCACCCTACCTCCTCTACACACCACGTGCGCTTCTCCTCTTCACGAACATTCGCTAGCTGTATAATGTAGCGCGCATGCGCCGTCACGCTTCGAGAACATCGGCAGCTGACGCGCGCGCATGCGCCGTTGCGCTTCTCCCCCTTCTCGAACATTCGACAGCTGACAGTGCATGCGCCGTCGCGCTGTATATATACTCAAGGTCGGCGCTCGCTCGCTCAGTTGCCGCTCGTCGGTTGGTTTGTACGGCGCGTCGACGTCCAAGGTCGCGGTGAAATGAATTCCAACGAATCCACAAACACAATGATCGACGTCCCTTCGACCAGCGCCGCCCTTTCGCATACGTGTGTACGTGTTCACTCATTTAACACCCCCTCCTACAACCACGTTAACCAATTTAGCCATCGACCCAAGTAAGTCGCAATTTAACACCCCATTTCACAACCACGTTAACCAATTTAGCCATCGACCCAAGTAAGTCGCACTTTAACACCCCTAACCAATTATATGCTCCGCATCCTCCTCAGTGTTCCCCCGAGGGAAGCTGCGGGCAATTTTTTTTTTTAGGGGCGAAGCTCCTTATGGCGTGGCTTGGGCGTCCCTCGTATGTAACAACCAGTGGCACATACCCGAAATAGGTATAACACTTGACCTCCAAGGTGGTGCCAGTGAGAGATTTCTTCTGTGCGTTGTTTAACAATAAAAAATAGTGCTCAATGTACATGCCAATGGCTGCTAATGGGGAATGAGAGACATGAGCATTCGGCTTTTAGTCAACGCGCACGCTGCGATCCCCATTAGCAGCCATTGGCATGTACATTGAGCACTATCGGACAAGAAAGGGATGCTACATTATACTCGCTGGGTGTAACCTCCTTAGCGTTAGAAAGGTTTAGCGAGCGTTGAGCCGCAGTGCCATGAATACAATGAACTTGTATATACCATGAATGAACTCAAGGTGGTTAAAAATGAGAAGTAGATACGAAGCGCAAGCCGTAAGAAAGTAAAAGCCGAATTCTCCTGTCTCTCATTTCTCATTAGCAGCCATTGGCATGTAAATTGAGCCCTATCTGACAGGGAAAGGTTGCTACGTTATACTCGCTGGGCGTAACCTCCTTGGTTTTCGAAAGGTTTAGCGAGCGTTTGGTCGCAGTGCCATGAATACAGTGAACTAGAATATACCATGAACTCGAGGTGGTTAAAGGTGGGAAGTGGACCCAAAGCGCAGGCCGTAAGAAAGTGTACGTGTGCCACCTCTCGTTTAGTCCTTGGAATGTCCGCTGGATGGCGGTGCTTCTATATGGGGAATATATGATAAAAAGATGCGAGATGGTGGGACTTGGAGTGTTGAATAGATGAACGAACGGACACACAAACAGATGCATGGATGGACGCATGAACGGACGCAGGGGCGGATGCACGAAAGAACGCAGGGACGGGCGCACAAACAGACGCATGGACGGTCACACAGACGGACGCATGGACGGACGAATGCTTCGCCCCACTCTCCATCATTCACTCCGTGGATATGCTGCCATTTTTTTTAGCTTTCATCCTAGCATGTCTCTTTCTTTGGCCCCCCTTTTCATTTACCTGCGCACTGAGTCGAGGCGATCGTTCTTTCCGATTAAAGGCTTTGCACAACCAGGCTTTCCAGTGTGCCTCCCAATATTTGACTGCATTTGCTCTTCTTTTATTAGCTCGAGCACTCGCCCATCGAGACATCATCAGCGCCCCGAATGCACGACAGTGAAGCGAAAATTGAGTCTAGTCATCCAAAGCCAGGAAAGTATAGTTTGACGCACTGAGTTTGATCCTTCGGAACGCTCGTTTCTAGACTAGTACTACAAAAATAAAATGCAAAAGAAACATTCCAATTTTCCTATGCACCTGATTATAGTTTTGTGCTGTTAGGGAATGTTGTGATAGTTAACTGTTGTCCGACCAATTAGTGACTGAGAGCGCGCATGTGCACGCGCGCGCTAAACCCCACAAACTTTTTTCAATCTGGTCGGCCCACTAAACTTTATTTTAGATCTTGTCGGTTGTCGCACTGGGTTTCGCCTGTAGGAACCGTCCAAATTCTTTGGCGATCGAAATATATTTTTGTACAAACGTGCATTCCGTGGCCCCCTCGCATGTAGTGGTTTCCCTCTCGCGTGGGAAATGCATCGAGCGCGAGCTTTTTTTCCCGGGTGAATGGAAAATACCGTAACAAGCGCAGCTGGCGCGTCTGCCTTTCTAATACGTGCGGATTGGTCGCAGCAGCAGTTGACCTCAATCCCCACTCTCGCGTACCTTCCGCCCCGTACACGCACGAACGACAACAACAAAACAAAAAAAAGATGTCATGCCCAGTTGTACGACTATAGCATTCGAGCGATAGCAGCGACAGTGGAACGCGCAAACGTAGCCGTTTTGGGGCACGGACGGGCAGTTTCCACTGCAGAGACAGCGCACGCCGCTACGGCGGCGTGCGCTGTCTTCTAACACACGCGCATCAGTCTTCTAACACACGTGCAAACGCGTGTTTTCTCCTGTCCTTCTATTCCGCAAACACAAGCCGTTCCCACGTTAGAAGCAAGAACGCGGGAGAAAAAGAAAAACGTAGCAAAAAGAAATCCTTCGCGACGCGCTGAGACGACCTCCTCAACGCTTTGTGGCACTCGGAAGGCGCGCGTCTCTAACGGGACGCTCGGTGAGTGTGTTAAACTACGGTCCTTGGAACTGGCTCGTGGGCTCGGGTCCAAGTGAGTATCGCAGCACTTCCGTCACCTTCTAAAAGGCCGCCAGCTGTGCGACCCAGTTGCATGCGCCTCATCGTGCCAAGCGCAGGCCGTTCCAGTACTGTCTGCCGCCCTCGAGGGACTCATCGTGTTGTTCGGGCTTCGGAGAGATAAACGCGTACTCAATTGAAAGCAATTAAGCTTTGCCATTGAACGACGAGTCTCCGTTTCCCACACAACCGCAGCCGTAGATATCGCCGGAACGATGGGAGTTGTTATTAACGCGCCGGCGTAGCAAACAGCCAACCGCATCAGACGCTGGTCGCGTCGTTCGTGTGATTTCGCCGTTATTTCAGCGCGTCTCGCGGTTGCAAAACGCCTACCACGCGCAACGTGAAAAGGTGTACATCACTGCTACGCCACTCGCTGCGAGTGCATTTATTTGTCAGTTCGCCCGCTTGTCTGGCTCGGCCCCTGTTGCTCGAAACGGCGCACCTGCACGAAGCGAGAACATGGACAGACCCTTCAGCAAGATCGTCAACAACGTGATCGAGGGAAAGTCCGTGGACTTCTGGACGCTGTCGCGGTTCATCTGGGAACACCCGGAGTTGGCGCTCAAGGAGGACACGGCGCACGACAAGCTGTGCGAGTTCCTGGAACTGCGCGAGTTCAAGGTTCAGAGGCACTACCTCCTGAACACGGCGTTCAGGGCAGAGTTCGACGCGCCCGGCGGGACTGACGGTAAGTGAAGAAACGCGCGCGGATGCATAACGGAAATTATGGCATAACATGATTTGGGATGGGAATCGTTGTGCATTCGATCGGACGAACGCAGGAGGGAAAATACAGAGTGAACGTTAAGATCGCGAGCTATCAACTGAGCGCAAAACAAACTTGACTATCAAACTTGAGTTGATAGTTCGCGCTCTTTCCGTTTACTCTGTCTTTTCCCTGCTGCGTTCGTCCGATCGAATGCGCAACGATCCCCATGACAGATATGCACCCACTCACCAAGCAAGAAGTTCTTCTAAACTACTTGCATAACTTATCATTGATAATTGCTGGAATACTCGGGAAAAAAACACAGGTAGGTTTTACAGGCATGGTGAGCGTGAGTGAGTAAAATAACTTTATTGAATGCCGTCCTATTGAGGCCTGAGTCTGTAGGCCAAATTCGGAAACGAAGACCCTGTCTTTCAGCGGTAGCTTCACGGTCTCCCTGAACTGGTCGTAATGCAATGTCTACTGATTGGCATGCTGTCCACCGCGTCTCAAGCTGTTCTTGGGATGCTGCATTTTCATCCTCTACATGTGTGGATTAAAAGAACAATGGGCTCTAAGGTGGCTTTTCATACAAAAGAATGTGTGGGAAGTTTTTGCGGAAATGGTTTGGCATGTCCAACAAGATGGATGTGCATAATTGGAGTTGTACAGGATATTGTCGTTTTTATCAGTATATACGAGCATGTGTCCACGGAAAGCACTTATGGGTAACTTTTACATTGTCTTCATTTGCTACGTGTGCTTCGAGGGGGGGGGGGGGCAAAGTGGGACCGGATATAGTGAGGTGCCCCCTGAACCCCTCTTCCGCGACTTCCGCCACCCCTTTTCCTATAATGTTCATATCCTATAGTGTCTGGTTGTCAAACACTTGAGACATTCCGTGAAACGCACAGGAATAAAACAGGAGATTCCAGTGCCGGATTGTGCCGAACCGTGCGGTGGCATAGAAACGAAATGAAGACAAACGAAACTGTGCATACTAACTACTGAGAGGAATAGTTTGCGCACGTCCTATTAGGAATTTGGTAGCTGCCCTCATCGGCAAGCCAGAAGAATCGATTTCTGCTCTCACACACACAAAAACAAAGGTCATGCAATCGCAAATGTTATACGCTTCTATAGCGTGGAACTTACTAGCCGACTAATAAGAGGCGTCTCACGAGAGGAATGAATCCGCAGAGTCTCGTCTTGTTATCGATGAACAGATTTTTCCTCTTGGTGAGTTTTACAAGCGCGGTATTCATATTGACTTTCCCAAAGAAGAAAGAAAAATGTTGTATGACGTGCAGTACTACACGAGCATGCGCTCATTGGCGCTAATTCTGTCTAACGACGTCAAACGCTGTATCAGACGCTTTACTAATACGAAAGCCTTAGATATGCCTTATGAAATACGAAACTCGACCGTCAACACGAGTGATGCAAGAAATGTGGTCACTATACGTTATGACTACCCCGTACCACGCAATAGATCCCAAATTTTTTTGTGACGTCACACGATGGCTTCATCACACGACCCCATCGCTTGGTCAAATGTGGACGAATCACGGAGGCAGTGCCAATGCAGCTGAGGTGCGTAGGGTTAGCAATTGCTCCGATCTCGGAGGCAGTGCCAAACTACACTATGGACAGACTATCGTCTTCAATAATAATAACGGGGGTTGTATACGTTCCAACACCGCGATAAGATTGTGGGAGACGCCGTCTTGGAGGGTTCCAAAAATTTGGACAATCTGGTGTTCCATAGCGTGCACCGCGAACGCTCAGTGCATGGGCCTCTGCCATTTCACTTCCATCGCAATGCGTCCGCCAAGGCCGGAATCGAACCCTCAACCTTCGGATGACCAGCAGAGCATTATAACCGCCACCACGGCGGACTACAAATCCATAAGGGACCCCGTGAGTTTTACACCAGATACACGCGTCCTTCTTGGTAGACGCCGTACTACGTCTCCACGAGCCTCGTATAGATACAGAAGTGAACTTGATACGATATCGTTGGAGCGCATGACCGATAGGAGCCTTATCACTGGTGTGATACGTCGTACAGGCGGCACGCGCCGAGGCGAAAGCGTACGCCGTAGATGTAACCACTGAGAGATAAGACAGTGAATGAGCACTAAACTGAACGTCGTGTCTTTGGCTGCATGGCGGGCCTACGAGCGTGATACGAACGAAAGCAAAACTTTTGCGAATGACTTTTTTTTTGTTTGTTACTTCGATAACGGGCAGCTGCCCGTAGAGCCGTTAAGATTTTCTCGTACTGATTGCTTCGCAACCACTGCCTATGAGGTTTCGAAACATTTGGTAAAGGATTCCGAAAATTTTCATAAACGTTTTTACTCTTCTTGAAATAGCTATTGCACCCGTCGCGGTGGTTTAGTGGTAAGACAGATGATTGGGCTTGTGTGTCATTGGGAATCAACATATTTGCCGAGCCCAAGACTACGAATAGTTACGACGTAACTACAGAAGAAGAGACAAGGAAGCGCTCTTTCTGTCCTTGTCTCTTCTTCTGTAGTTACGTCGTAACTGATCGTAATCTTGCGCTGTGCAAATATAATGGTTTAGTGGCTATGATATTCGACTGCTGACACCGCAGGTCGCGGGATCGAGTCCGCGCTGCGGGCTACTGCAATTTTTTTATGGAGGCGAAAATGTTTGAGACTCTTGTTTCTGGGTTTAGGTGCACGTTAAAGAACCCCAGGTGGTCGAAATTTCCGCAGCCCTCCACAGCGGCGTCTCTCATACTACCTCGTGGTTTTGGGACGCTAAACCCCAACAGCAACAATAACAGCAACAAGATAGGCATTGCCTGTTTTGTTATGAAATACTTACGAAATTATATGATGTTGAAACATTTCCATTGTTCAGAGGAGCCCGATTGTCACTGCATCTTAGCTGCGTTGGAGCAGTGATTACACTGCTGTGCTGCTGACCCTATATAATGACGCGGCTGAAGCATTAACCACGGTAGTGGTGTTTTAGCAACTTTTTGAATAGCGTATGCTAAGTTTGCGGGCGTAGCGTTTGCGTACGGGTACCACTTGAGTTCTCAAATAGCGTTTGTTCCCGCAAACGCTGACGCATGCTCACGGCAAGATCGCTCACCATGAAGGGGTTTTGCGGGTTGTTGCGGGCCGCACGCTATTTCTGATTTCTCGCGGGCCCAGCGCAAACGCGAACGGTGGTTTGCGTCACGAGGCATGCGCAGGGGCAGCGACCACACCGCAAAGGCTTGCGGTACGCTATTCTAAAACTCCTTTTTGATGGAAGCAATATGTGAAAGGCCCATGCACTTCGCGATGTGAGTAAATATTAACACAAAATGATTATTATTCCATATATATATATATTCCTGCTCACGGCTGGTTATTTTTTCACCCACTTTTCTTTCTTACTGAAATTCCATTTGTTCTAATAACTTCCCCTATACATTCCTTGGCATTACTGTCTGTTAATCTCATTAATATTGTGTCAAAACACGGGAAAACGAGCCCCTAGGTATACACTTCTCTCCCATATATATATATATATATATATATATATATATATATATATATATATATATATATATATATATATATATATATATATATATAAACACGTTCCGTGATATTTCTGCAGTTTGTTCAAATAAAAAGCACACAAAAAAACAATAGAGCAAACGTCGACATATTATCACATCGGAAGCACGTGCACTTGGAAAAATTCACGGCTCAACGCTAGGGGGCCGTGCATTTTACTTCAGGTGGACGCTATAAAGGAGCACAAAACGGTGCGAGGTTCCGGAGCCCTCCAATTATGGCGTCTCTCATAACAATTTCGTGGTTTGGGGGCTTGAAGCCCCAAAATATAGTGTTCGTTTAGAATGTTCACTTAAGGTACAGTGGCTAGAATAGGGTACAGTGGCTAGAATAGAATTCTCGCCACTATACTTAAGGTCAGCACAGCTCACGCTGAGCGCACAACTGGTGCGACGACTCTCACAGTTGTTGGAAATCTAACAAGAAAAAAAAAAACTAGAGCGCATTGCTTTGTGTCACACAGGGAGGCCGGCGTTTTTGTATCCGCTGCGACGAGCGATGCACGACAGCTGGAACAACCGTCTGCTAGTTTGCAGCCAACGCGTGGTAACTGCGGCCACATTTGTTGCATTTCGTAGCCCTTCAACATCTACAGCTGCCCTGGATACCTCTACCAGGCTACGCCACCTCCCGTCCCACCTGGAGTTTTCAACAAGAATTTTTAATGAGAAACGAAGGCTTGAATTTCTTCAGGTACCTTGAAAATTGCGGCACAGAGTGTGACTTTGTGTAACAGTTCTGCGCACAGTCAAATTCTTCACCTGGTCGGCTTTGATTGGTGCGGGGGATGCTGTAGCCTCGCCGATTAACTTAAAGGGAACCTGAAGGCAAATAGCAATTTATGACAGAGTGAGAGCTGAGTGCATAACGTCTAAAACGGCAATATTATAAACAGCAGTGCCATACCCACCGATAAATCGAGAAAAATGTGTCACATGACGTGCGCCACTAGTGGGACATTTTGGAATTGGTCCTTGTGACGTGAGAGTGTCCTACTACTGTAATTCACTAGTAATCAAACCAGCAGCCATAAAGCATGGTATATCCGTGAAGTGAATGGTGATGAGTGGGCAAAACAGTGCAATCGTTTGGTGTAACTGTAAATTACACGTGAGATGGACCTTTCACTCATTTTAATGAGTAACAAAGTGGTACACAGATATATGCAATGTTTATTGGTCATAAATGATATGTTGTGTTGAATTGCGAATTTCGCTTTGCCTTCACTAATACTGCTGTGTTGTGTCAAATCTTGCCTGAAGTTGGCAAATACGAAGTCTGTGAACGTTAACGTGGTGGTGTTGGTAGTTTCCAGTCTTACTAAATGCACCGTAGAACTTGGCTAGACGTCATTTGGTGCACAAGCCAGTCGGCTTGTCTTGTCTTGTCGCCTAGAAGATCTTGGCTCATACCCACAAGGGTGATTGGCCACACCGTACCTTATAATGAAAAATTTTTATACAACGCTTGTTAAAAAGAAAAGAAAAAATAGATAAGAACTATAATAATGTTCCTTTGAAAAAAATTGAAGCCCGTCGTTGTCTGTGAAATTCATCATCATCGTCTTGACGTATAGTAGGTATACCTGGTATGTACTGTGCCGTGATGTCAGAATGGGAATGTGTGGTCGGGAAAGCGCTTGTTGTTCATCGCCATCAACGTCATCGTCATGACGAACAGTGGGTATCATCCATGGGCTGTGTCGACATGGCTCGGCCATAAGGCTCGATGACGGTTCGACGATGGCGGACATGGCTCGACCCAAAAGAGTTTCGCCCCTAATATTTCGTGTGCATATATGTGAATGTCTGTTCCGTAATACCGGTGCTTGCCATCAATTGTGACGTAACCGAGCCAGCGCATCCCCTTTGCTGGCCACGCCCACGGCGATAACTGGGGTAAAGAGCCTCACCCCCGTATTCTAGAACGTCCCTTCACTCAACGCTCCACCTTCTCTTGAGAAAGAGCGTCGTCTCTAGTCACGACAAGTCACTGCACATCGGCGATAATCTGCTGCGATTCTTGAGTTGCTCAGTGCCATTTTTATTTATTTATTTATTTATTTATAAAATACTGCAGACAAAAAGTCCAAGCAGGGTGGGCATACATGAAACACTAAATAACAGAATGAAACAAGGTTTACACAATTTCTTTGCTATAAGACAGAGGGGTTATGGCTTTTAAAAAAAGTAACAGTTGAACAACAAGGTGATAATACCATTCAAGGAAGTCATGGAAGAAGAGTATTTGCACAAATGGTCAAGGGCGTTGAGGAAATGCTTCGGTTAGTTTATTCCAATCATCTATTGTGTGTGGGAAGAAGGAGTACCGAAAAGTATCAGTCCTTGCGAAGATTGGCGTTAGGGAATGAGGATAGTGGTGTCGAGTGGGTCTGCTTAACAAGGGGGATACGTATACTGCGGTGTCTAAAGGTAGCCTGTGGTTCACTAGGTCTGAAAGAAACTGTAGCCGACATTTTGTTCTTCGAATTTGTAATAGTTCTATACCATTTGCTGTTAGTAATGCAGTGGGGGAGTCGGTTGACATAAATTTACTATATATGAATCGTACTGCTTTTCTTTGAATTCTTTCTAGGTTTTGGACGTTAATTTTTGTGTGGGGATCCCAAACTATGGAGGCGTACTCAAGTTTAGGCCTAATTAAGGAAAAGTAGGAGAGGAGTTTAACACTAGGCGGAGCAGTCTTGAGCTTGTGGTGGAGAAGGCATAATTTACGGAAAGCGGCAGAGCAGATGTTATTTATGTGCGAATTCCAGGATAAGGTACTTGTTAACGTTAAGCCTAAGTATTTATAGGAGGCTACTTTAAGTAAAGGTGCTTCAGCTAAATTGTATGTGTAGTTTAATGGGACTTTTTTGCGCGTTATGGGGAGATACACACATTTGTTTGCATTAAGAAGCATTCCCCATTGTTCACACCATTTTGATACATTGCATAAGTTAGTATTAAGATCACATTGGTCACTAATGCAGGTTACATCTCTAAACAAAACACAATCGTCAGCAAATAACCGAATTTGTACCGGGGTGCTAATTACATTGACAATGTCATTAATGTAGACCAAAAACAGAAGGGGGCCTAGTACGCTCCCCTGCGGAACGCCAGAAGTCACAGGAAGGCAGCCCGATTGTTTTTCTCCTACCTGAACATATTGGTTGCGATTGAGTAGATAAGCTGAGATCCAGGAGATAAATAATTCTGGTATACCAACTAACCGAAGCTTTATAATTAGTTTATCGTGTGGAACTGTATCGAATGCTTTACTGTAGTCTAAGAATATTACATCAATTCGGCCGTTACCATCAAGACAAGCTGCAAAGGTATGAACGATAGTAACCAATTGTGTTGTAGTAGAAAATCCTTTTCGAAACTCATGTTGATGATTTGTTAAAACTGAGCGTTCTTCTAAGAATTCATTTAATTTATGAGCTATTATGTGTTCGATAAGCTTACAGCATGATGATGTTAAGGAGATCGGTCGATAATTTTGTAGTACTAGGCGGTCACCTTTCTTGAATATAGGAACTATTCGTGCCGACTTCCAGTCATCTGGCAATTCCGCTGACAACAGAGAGACTCGAAAAATGACGAGTAAGTATTTTGCAACAGACTCTGCAAAGCGACGCAGAAATATGTTGGGGATATTGTCGGGACCGCAAGAAGTCTTAGTCTTTAGGTTCAACAACATAGCAACGACACCAGAATAAGAAATAAAGTTTACATTCGCAGCATTGTCCACATTTATGACAGATGGGGAAGCACTAGGGGTAGAAAATACACTATGAAAATATTCATTGAAGTGTTGAGCAATGGCAGCTTGATCAGATACCATTGAACCATTGACAAAAACCTGTGATATGGGTTTCTTTTTTCGCTAATATAGTTCCAGAACTTCTTTGGATCATTCTTTATGAAGTTTGCGAGTGACGTAGTGAAGTAGTATTCCTTCGAGGTGTGTACGGCATGTGCAAGCTTATCTAGAGCGTCAGCTATAATTTTGGGGTCAGCATGCTTTTTCTTTAATCTTTTAATTTTACGCTTGAGATGAATGATGCTTCTCGTCATCCAGGGCGTATGTTTATGCACTTTTTTACGCTTAGACGGTATAAATTTTTCGATACAGTAGAAGCATATGCGTTTAAATTCGTCCCACATTCTACAAACATCGGTAGCTACAAAGTCTATCAGACAGGTTTCTAGGTGCTCGATAATGCAAGCATCATTGGCATGTGTATAGTCTTTCACACAATGAAAGGACAAGTTGGCAGTTGCCGAAAGCGGTTCAAGAGGGATAGAAACTGACACAAGGTAGTGATCAGACAGCCCTTGCTCAATTACTACGTTATGTGTACTGAAGTCACGGGGAATAAATACCAGATCTAAGATAGACCTAGCAGTACCCTGATAATGCGTTGGTTCATGAACCAGTTGTACCAAATTATGTGCGAGCATGATGTCAAACACTGCATTTGCATTGCTGATATTGGCTGTAAAGGTTTCAAAACGCTCCCAATCTACTCCGGGGAGATTGAAATCACCAATCAATTTTCAGCCGAGGGGCGGCGCTGTGCTCGACTCCGTCAAGTGAAGGGTGAAAGTCGAGCCGAGGAGCGTTTGTGAATACGGGGGCCAGAATTGTTTATAGTTGCTCTGAGCGTGGATGCATGGTCGGAGATAATCTGACTTTATCGAAGCGATTAGCTTTTTTTGTGCAATCCTGTTGGTTCAGTTCGTTCTTTGATGATTTCCTTCTGTCATCATGCGTGCTGTTCGACGCAGGTCCCACGATAGCGTTCCTCTGCGAGTACGACGCCCTGCCCGAGGTCGGCCACGCGTGCGGCCACAACCTGATCGCCGAGCTGGCCGTTGCAGCCGCCATCGCCGTCAGGGACGCGATGAAGTTCTCGCACGCGCTACGCGGAAAGGTCAGTGCTAACGGTAGATCCTCTCTCTGGCCTGGACTACCAAGTGCCATTGCGCGTCATGGTCTTCCCTTGAAACTTTTCTCAATGGCATACAGAGCGCAAAATAACCATTTGCCCACCTGGCCCATTCTTCAGATTTAAGAGGTGCCCCCCTCCCCCCAAACAAAAAAAATTATGCCTACGCTCCTGCTGCCACTCCTGAAGTTCTTGAGTCCAGTATCACATATAGCTAAGGTTGCCAACATTTTTGCTGCCTAAATGAAGGGCCTCAATTGCGATGGTGTTCACATGAATACACGATGTGCTTTCACAGTAGTAATGTATAACGTCGCGATTGTTACCATTTCTCCCGCGCAGGTCATCGTGCTGGGAACCCCGGGCGAAGAGAACTGCGGCGGAAAGCAGATGCTCATCGACAAGGGCGCCTTCGAGGACATCGACATCGCACTCATGTCTCATCCCTTCCCGTATGAGGCCCTCCGGACGGGATTCACTGCAAGGCAGCAGGTACCGCTACGTATCGAATCGAGCTTGATCCGTACATCCGGTGCACTTTTGTCCCCAGATGTACCAATAGAGCTTGAATAGATTTACGAACGAAGATTTACGAAGAGTGAAGCGCGCGTAGCACTCATAAAGACGCCACGCGAGCTTCACATAGGCCCTTAATGCACGTCTAAAGGCAGGAACAGGCTAATACAGCTAATGGCGTTGGTTGATGGCGGGAGCAGCGCCAGATTTTTCTTTTTTTACAAAATAGAAAGACAGAGGGCGGGGCGATAGTGAGGAACTTGTATGTTGTATTTTGACTGCGCCTGCTTTTGAAGAAAGGGGGGCAAGCGAAAATTTTGGAGGTGGGAGCATGCTGCCGTCCTTTCAGCCCCCTGCAGGCGCCGTCTCTGACTATGTCGGGACAAAATGTCACAGATGCATTGTGACAATATATGCACAGGAAGCGTCAATGGAATAAATAGGTGTGCAGTTCTTGTGGGGCTACTTTATGTGACGTCAGTAGCAAATTAGTTGAGCGTAAGGGACGAATGAGAGAGAGACAGAGACGTGGAGCGAAAGTGACTGCTAGCCTGTTCTATTCGGCCAGCACAATTTCATTTGTACACTCTTCAATACACAGGAAGACATGCGTGGGACCACAACTGTAAATGAAAACAAAAAAACACCGGTATGTGTTGTCGATTTCTTCGTGAAATACGGCAAATATTGTATTCCTGCCATATGTTCTACCTAGTATGTGTCAAATGATTGCTTTGTTGGAACTTCTCATATGACATGATGATAGTTATAGCGCGAGAACAAAACGACGACACAGAGACAAGAAGGACACGAAAGACACGTGTCCTTCTTGTCTCTGTGTCGTCGTTTTGTTCTCGCACCGTTTTGTTCTCGCGCTATAACTATCGTCATGCCATACCACCTAGCCCAAGCTGCCACACTTCTAAGTTGTCATATGACATTTAAAAAATCTTTTTTCTGTTTTTATTTGAGGCAACGACTCTCGCATGTCTCTCAATGTCTTGTGGATTACTTAGGTCACATCCTCACAGATTATTAAAACATTGGGTAGTGGCACTCATGCCGTCTCCTAAGTTTGTGTTTGACCTGATGTGCACCCATAGCCTGGCAACTAGACTGGATTCGTGGTTATAATACATACAGGACAGTAGTCAGTGGCATACAGTCATGGAAATTAGGCCACATTTAATGCAAGCAGCCAGGCTCTAGGTGTGAACGATTGCCAAAGGGACACTATACTTGAGTCAATGTTTTAAGTTGCGTAATGCGCAAAGTATGTAGAAGGAAAAAAGAAAGAGACAACGCAGAATGAAGTGAACAAAAAATGGCCCCGTATCTGCATGTTACACTGCAAATGTCGTCGAAAGAAGATAGTCTTGCGTCTGAAGAGAGTGAACAAAACGTTTATTTGATGTTCTGCGTAAGAAAATCGGTGAATGGTATTCTGGAGCAGCGGCGTTAGAGTGCCTCGAGCGTACAGCGGAGGCGAACGAGCGCATCAAGTCAGGTCACACGTGAGACATGAGTGCTATCTGGCAGTTATCTTGGAAAACAAAGCGCGCGGCGTGCGTGCCCATCTCGGAGGCGGTAAGGTGTAGAACTCAAGGCAACGGGTAGGCGCCACCACGCAAAGCGTTGGAAACACTTGCCTTTTCATGCAAGCGTTACATGGTCAGTGCAGCGTGATAAACTCTACGGTCCTTTGAATTAATTATGAATGCCTTTTCTAGTAAAAGACACACACACAGAATATTGACGTGCTGTTATGTTGCCTCAGATATGCGCAGTAATTTCTTTTTAAATTCACAATCGCACAAGTATGAACGCTGAATCTTGAGCAATATTGGTGGGCGCTGCGCGTGGGATCAGCCGTTTGGGGTATCAACTGGTGCCCTTCTGAGTAACGGTAAGAATGGACAGACAGACAGACGCCAAACTTTTTTCGTCGAAGGTCCCCAAGAAAAACTATTGTCTTAAAAAAAGCCTCTGTGTTGTTATGGCACCGTGCGCTACCCGTTCACTATGACATAATTTGCCTGCAAGGACGTAGAACGTCTTATTGCGAAATTTCAACGGCACTGACGAAAACTATTCCATCTGTGTTCAACAGTTCAATAAGATGGTACCTTCCATGTCCCATCATAACTATAAGTATTTGCAAATGGTATCGTATTATTCCATCTGTGTTCAACTGTTTAATAGGATGGTACCTTCCATGTCCCAATATAACTATGAAGTATTCGCAAGCGGTATCGTCCTATTTATGCGGCCTTTCACATACTTGACGTGATAGGTGACGGTCCGTTTCCGGGGCAGGTCGGCCCACGCCGCTGAGTCCGCCTACAAGGGCCTCAACGCTTTGGACGCTGCGGTGGCCTCCTACATGAACATCTCCTTGCTACGTCAGCAGATCAAGCCCACCAGCAGGGTTCATGGTGAGTGACGTTCTTCGTACAAGCCTGCCTCATGACTGAGATAGAAATTATAAGAACACCTCCTTCGATGGGTTCGCGCTTTCGCCGTTGGCGCCACCGTTACGTTCTGTCAGAATTGATAGGCTCAACCCCACGCTTCACATACTCTACGTGCGAGTAAGAGCCAGCGGACGCAGGCGACGAACGTGGCTGAAGCAACGATTAAACGAGCTGGTCATCTCAGTCGCAAGAAAGACGCATGCGATAACGTATCAGTCCTCTTCTGAGGCCTGCTATCTTTTACTCATCAAGAATTTCTCCGCCTTTCGCTACATAGTTTCCTAATATACACTAGAGGGAACTCTGGAACTTAGTGTCTATAAGAGCTGCAACGCACGGCGCCTCAGCGAGCATGGGAATGATGGTTGGTGCGCAAATTTGTCTTACCTTCGTACTTCTTGCCTGCTTTTGACTCCGTGTGTGTTCGTGTGGCTTGCAGCTGTTCTCTCACGAAACGAAAATTAGCAAACGTTCAGCGGTTGTGCTTTACCACCTTATTTTTTTAGGCTTACCATTTCAAATCGGGTCACGAATTTCAAAAGGGTTCGTTTTTTTCCTGCGAAACAAAATCGAGACACAGCCATAACCGAAGCCACAAGTGCGATTCGCCGCCCGCAAGTACGAGAACTAGGCAAATCTACTACCCATCATTCCCATGGTCGCTGAACAATCGCATGCAGCGCCAGAGTCCCCTCTATTAATTTTACGAAACTCTAAGTTTCGCAAGGAAACTTAAAATACGCCATAAGAAAAAGAAATGGAGGGTTCTGCGTCGCTGGAAGGGCACGGTCACCCGCGTTATGTCTTCAGACATCGGGAAGTGGCTCGTATACTTCTAGCCCTGCTACATGTTATTCCCTCACCGCTTCGCGTTGAGAGTAGAGTCTGCTCGAAAACTTCCTCCCTCCGTGTAGCGGCTATTCCCTTACCACGGACTTAAGAGTTAAGTGAGATGGAATACAAAAAGTTAGCTTCTAACATTACTTCGTATAACATTACGACTTATTGATATCGGTTTGATTCTTTCGCCCTTAAGTGAAAACGAGATTTTTCTCAGCTTTTGCGGCAATTAATACCAGGTGCGCTAAAGTACGGAGTGTAGAGGACGGAAGTGGCACGCACGAAGACAGCACTAACTTGTAGCCGCATGCTGTGGCAGTTTTTAGTTTTTGGTCCCACCCCTCTCATGTGTGCGTCCTCTTTAGGACTGGTTCCAATACTTCCAAAACAAAGGGCGGTGTTACACCTGCACGTGTTACTGGACTCGCTCGCTGGATTCCGTGCCGACCGGTTGTGCCCTCGCCATCTCCGACGGCAGTGCAGCTCTGGCCGACTGGGTTGGACCTGCGCTGCCTCCTGACGCCGGTCCCCGACGACGACGACAGCGTAGCTCTGGCCGACTAGATTAGCCCTACGCCATCTCCTGACGCCGACAAGAGCTTTCGCCAGTGGTGCCCCGTCCTCGGACTCCTGCAACCATGTGCATCTTTCCTGTCTTCTCCTTACTTCTGTCGTTCGCTGAACCTGCCCCTCGCTCTCTCCTTCTTCTCTCTATCTCTTTACCTTTTATTCATATCCTTTTAATCCCTTCTCTACCATCCCTCGTCAGCTGCTGTTGAGGTGTGCCTCCCCCCCCTGAGAGACAGTTACGGGGGCTCACTTTTCTTTTCCTTTCACTTAAAATCATTTTCCCCTGCACGTGTTACTGCGCAGGCATTATTCTCAGGGCGGGAACCTATCCCAACGTGATACCGGAAGAGAGCGAACTGAGCTACCACATCCGCGCCGTGACCCTGGCTGATCTCGAGGAGCTGGTGGGCCGCGTCGAAGGCTGCTTCCGGGCGGCCGCCCTGGCCACGGGCTGCAGCCTCAACTTCGAGTGGGGCATCCGCTACAAGAACCTCGTGCACAACGTCGCGCTCACCGAGGTGTACCGCAAGAACGGACTAGCGCTGGGTAATCCCACTTCCGCGAAAACTCGCACACTCCCAGAATGCATTCTCTTAAGAAAGTTCGTTCGTTCGTTCGTTTGTTTGTTTGTTTGTTCATTTGTTTGTTTGTTTCTTTCTTTCTTTGTTTTGTGAAGAAGAAGATGTGCCTGCAGCGAGCAGCATCGCCAACGCCAGGCTCTCTCGGCTCGTGCTTCGGTTCGCTGCTGTACCGGTCTTTGCTGGACGGTTTATCACGCTGTCTTGCCGTTGTCGTTAACGACTAATAAACCTCTTCACATTTGGTGGATGGTGCTGTTTATCCCCGTCGCTACACCCTGGAGCTGCGAAGCCACACGCTACCGCCCGTCATGACTGACAACGCCAACCCATCTCCGTCGTCGCCCCAGTTCAACTGTCCCGGCCATCCTAGGCGACGGGACCCGAAGGTCTTCAGCGGTGCGGATGGGACCGACGTGGAAGACTGGCTCGAGCACTACGAGCCGACAGAGCCTGGCGTTGGTGATGCTGCTCGCTGCAGGCACATCTTCTTCACAGTTTGTTTGTTTGTAGCCTGGATACTGTGACAAAAACTCGAAGGCGAAGGCCATCTTCGATTACTTCCTAGTTCATGAATTGATCCTTCTCCGCCCCCGTCCGAAAGCTATTTCCACCTAACGCGGTTGTGCACTGCTACCAGGGTTGCAGAAATTGCAAGCTTGCTGAGCCTCACGGAGTTCCCGACCGGCTTCGTGATCGGCCTATCATTGGCTAAGCGATGGTGTCACGTGATGTCGTCATCGCGTGACGCCATCATGACGTCCTAGTGAAGATGGTGTGATATGGAGACGTTGTCACGAGAGGAGGATTTTTTTTTGCGTAACTCGTGTTGATGCGTAGGCCACCGACGGTCAATTTTCGCTTTCGATTAGGCGTATGACGGTCTCGACTTAATTAAGATGCAGAAGTTCATTAAAGATGGATGTTTCACGGGAAGAAAAATTATTAAACATGGCTTGTCGATGTAATCAAACGTTTCGCGAAGCGGTCTTTGTTTTATGAATGCAGCGCAAATGTCTGGAAAATGTTGTCTGGAAAGAGTCAGCACCACTTGTCGAAATAAACGGTGGCTCCACTGACGCCTTTAGTTAAAAAAAAATTCATGTGTGTAATCCGGGTCATTAGGCATACTAGGAAAGTATGCAATCCGGATTGAGAGAATCGCTTTCATATGCGAGAGCATACGTTGCCCAAGTTTAGAAGATAAGAGTTATGATAGTGCGTAAGGTTCGACCTGCTAAGCTCGACAACCTGAGTTCGATTCCCAAAAACGGCGGCCGCCTTACGACGGGATAGAAGCGCGAACACCACCGATGTGCTTGGATTTAGGTACAAGTTGAAGAAGTCTTTATTGCCTAAATCAATTCTTGGCTCCCAATTAGGATGTGCCTCATGATCTTATTACGGTTTTGATATTAAAACACTACCAGTTAGAAATAAGCTCACAAGACTAGAGCCGATTAAATAATCTGGTTCATGACGCGATGACGTGATTTGTGTGTCGTATTTGTCAGATCAGATGGACTGCGAGTTGCCGGGTTGAAGTTGCCGCAACAAAGAGTATACAGTTTGAAACTGTTCCGACCCGGACAAAAGAGAGGCAGAGAAACGAAGAGGAAAGGCGGGAAAACTAACCAGGCCAGTCAGGCTTTGCTTCGGTAGAGAGAAAAGTGAGCATGCGACAATGGGACATGACAGAATAAGGCGCGCAAAATTCTGTTCACTATCGACCGGCTTTCACTTCAGCGTGTTTTCTTTTACTTAAACCAGTTACGTGAAATAGCCAAGCGCTCGTTCTTCTTAATTTCTCTTCTAACTAGGTGTTCGACACATTAAAAGCGAATCCAACAGATAATTGCATCAAGGAAGACTTGGGGCATCGATTGTTTTCTTAAACTGCAGCGTAGCAATAGTGGTGTAAATTGAGAAGTTTTACGCTAAACAAGAAATCACCTTTTCCGTCGGTGGCATCCGAACCCGCAACATTCGTATGACGTGTTCATGAATACCCATTAAAGTAGACAAAAAATTGCCTTGCGTCATGACTAAATTGGTAGACAATTGGACGCGAAAGTCAAGTGTTTTTTGTTGTTGTTGCTGTTGTTGTTCCAAAGTCTCACTGTGTTTTCATTTTTTTATTTAACTTCGTTTTACATCATAATTATTAACTGAAGAGAACAATTATTAGGTTCAAGGCCTTTTCTGGCCGAATGGGTTTTCGAATTCACTTGATTGCGTTTAAAATAGCACCGAGTATACCTTGGGAAAGTTACATGGTCACTTAATCTAAGGGCGATTGGAAGGTGAAATAGATTCTTCGTCCGAAAGTTCTGCTCGTCTAACTTAGCTTCACGCTGCCTCATCATAGGCACCGAAAGCTTTCCGCACATCATCATCATCATCATCATCATCATCATCGTCGTCGTCGTCGTCGTCGTCACCATCATCATCATCAGACTGACTACGCCCACTACTAGCCAATCGCCTGTCTCATTTTCCGCCAACCAACCCAGTGATGTGCTTTCTGCTTCGACTTTGTAGTGTCTGCAAGTTTCGTCTGCCCACCTAACTTTCTGTCTGCTCCTCGCGCCTTTGCTTTCTTTTGGAATTCAGTCACCCACCCTTAATGACCTATTCTGCCTCAATGTTATACTGCCCAAGCGCTATGGGCCCGGACCTTGCCCATTGCTTCCTGATTTTAACTACTGATTGACTTTCGCACGTTAATTATTTTGCAATGCCTCCATGATCAGAGGCCCGTGTTTGACCAAGCAACGGTGTAATGTGATTGCGTCCTTTTGTCACATCAAGAGATGTGCCGCTATCCACGGGATGTGCCGCTATCATGAAGTCATAAGTCCTGGCAACCTGGGACGCCATGATGTCGTCATTGTGGGGCGCAGCACGCACCAACGGTTTTTTTTTAATACTCATGCTGACACCCCGATGCCGACGGTTACATTTCGTAGCATGCGAGACATCTAATAATTCCTGCTTAAACAATTCTGTCGTTTTGTTTCTAACTAGGCGTGGAGTATCTGGACGCCGACATGAAAGAAGTGGTGCCCACTGGCGCGGCGACGGACGCCGGAAACGTTTCGCACTGCATACCGACTCTGCACACTGTGTACCTGGTCGGCAATGGTGCTCGGAACCACACCCGTGGATTCGCCGAGATGGCGGGCACCATCGACGCCCAGGCGCCCACACGGCGAACAGCCAAGGTGTTGGCGCACACCGCCATCGAGTTGTTCTGCGACCCCATCCTAGTGCAGAAGATCAAGGACGAGTACGCCGAATGGCGCAGTAGCACTACCATGTCTCCGGCAACACCACAGTCGAAGAAATGAACTGTTCCATGTAGGGTTGTTCGATTGAACTGCTCTAGGCAGTCCGGGAACTACCCGGGACCGGGAAATTTCCCGGTAACCTTAGGAAACTGCCCAAGAACCCAGTACAGAGCGGATAACATAGTTAGGTGTCGTTAGCGAGGCTGCAGAGGAACGTGTACCGAGGTGTCCCAGAAAGTTTCGTTCCAGCCTGGGAGCCGTGCTCAACTCTCATTGGCTGAGTACGCTGCAGCTCGGACTTTCGGAGATTGCTGTGAGCGAAACCGAAAGGACGCTGCAGTACGGCTACTCACCCATTCAGTCAGTGTTGAAAAGAAGCTTCGCAGTTCATTTCACGGACATGGAAGGGAAGGACAAGTCTACAAGTTTCTTTTCGTCTTTCAAGATTCCTTAGGGTCACTTTTAGTTGCTCATTTTGCTGTTGTTGTTTCTTTTTTTGTGGTAAAGCGGTAGCACATAGACGGGCATGTGTTACGCACTTTTGACTGACAACGCTATGCCATGTGATACGTCGTCTTAAAGGGTGTCTCGAATGTCATATTTCGCGCTTGAAATTACTGGTCTGCAAAAGTTTGTTCTTTTTATTGGTTCTGTTTTACTCTGTTTTACCTTTTAGTCAATACGAAATGTGTAAATTCCATAATTCGCGTCTTTCATTGACGTTCACTAGTACTGTACACTGCAGGCTATAACTAAAGAAAGTGTTTCAAACGTTCTAACTTGGACAAGAAATTTGCCGAATCTTCAGTTGTGTAACGTTGCAGACGCGTCTGTGAATCGATTTGTCCATGGCCGCCAAGATTATTAATTATTTTGATAGGGACCACTAGAAACATTGCACTAGGACCACACTATTTTTTCTTGAAGCAGTAGTTCCAGAGTGGACGCGCTTAGGTGTTACGTTTGACTGAAAGACCGCAGTTCCGAAACTCAAATGGAGAGAAACATGTGGTTTGTTCGTCAAATTGCCATATAGAGGCTTGCAAGAGGGTGCACTGCACGCAACTCATAGCTTTCCACTGTCTTTCAATGCAATTTCCTGTGCCAAAGTATAGGTAATATGTAAAAAAAAATTCTCTCGCACCGAGTTACAGTGATGCATCTGTTCATGTTTTCCAATAAAAGATATACGCGTCACGCCTGGAGTTTATTTGTGTGCTACATGCCGTGAGTTTTGAGCCCAATCTCGTTTGTAGACAATGTATTAGCGAATTACGAATCCTCTACGATATTACGTTATAGTCTTTCCGGGAGATTCTAAGTGGTAAACGAGTGAATTAATTTTAGAAAATGGCTATTCATTTCGTCAAATCGGAAGAACAGCTGCGAATGGCTATCCTGTAGTTGACTACTTACTATTTTCTATTACGTGTTGACAACCGTAAGTTAAAAGTTAATAAGCTGTTTGACTATATTAAAGTTCCAGCGTCCATCCATCTATCCAATTAATGATGACATCAAAGTAAGTTACCCTACAGTGAATAAGCGAATGAAACAACTCCATCTGGTCCACAATAAGCGCAAGTGAACTCGACGTCACCTGACTAGGCCAACTCGGTCAGAATAATTTTCTTTTAATCCACCAGTTAGCTGTTATCTCCTGAATGGGTGTGATCCATGCTCAGAAATCCACAACAGCGGCTTACTTGGTAGTCTAAAACTCGGATATCTTAATAATCCTTTCCCGTTGACGGTGTAGCATCTATCGCAATTGGAAAGAAGATTAGGGCTATGCCATCCGCTCGACTTTCGACTGATCTACCTGAGTGGATATGTGTCAATCATCCCAGTACCATAATCATCACTGTCACAATGCTCATCGTCGTCGTCGTCATTGCCATCACGAGACGTGCGTGGTGGATCAGCACGGGCTGTCCCGCATCCGGGGCGAGCATCTACCGGCCATTCGATTTGCTGCAGCTGCTGCGTCTCTGTCGTACAGTTTCTCGTCAAGCTAGCCGTGGGTGGGCAATCTCCCGACCTGTTCATCGATCTCGTCCCTGTGAATTCCAGTATAGAAGACTCTGAATCTCGCCCCAGAGATCATGGCGATGTCTTGGAAGAACTTTCCCTTCTGGGACCTCTCCAAGTGGTATCGCTACTCACCGCCACACCCTGAAGAGGACTTCTTCGGGAATTCTGCCTCAAAGAAGGCACCGCAAAAGCGCAGAAAACGAACCAAGGCCGTTTCGAAGCGGGCTTCGCCGAACGAGCCAGCATCCCGAGTCGGGTCGCCGCAGGAACTGCAGTCGCATGCGACGCAGGTATGGATTCAATCGGTTTTTGAATTGGTAGTGTCTATATTGCCGGCAGCCGGTAGAGTATATCGACCGACCGGGTTATGGCAGTTCATTGCCATAGGAGGGTTTCAAGCGTGTTCTCTGGGGAGTGTGCCGAGGCGCTGGTCTGCTGCTGCCGAACGGCCAGGAGCTGCCCAGGCTGGAGGAACTTCCGCGACCTAGGCGTGATGATGTCCGCCTCAGAGATGGTCGTCTCACGACATGAAGCACACTTCGAACAAGCGGCACTGCAAGCTAGCCGCATACTGCCTGGACAATGCCTGTGGGGCGGGTTAGGTTATGTTAGGTGTTAGCCTTTTAGGTTATGTTAGGGGTAGGTTGGGCCTTATGAATTTCCCAGAAGGCAGCATACAAGAAGAGGGGGAGGAGGATAAGTTGTGATGAACACAGCTTGCGACATAACTATAGTTGCCGCGCCTTGGTGCTATAGTGGCTATGGCGGTCAACTGCTAACCTGAAGGTAAGCGGTACGAAATCCCGGCTGCAGCGGCTGCATTTTCAATAAAAGTGAAGATATTTGAGGCCCGTGTACCTAGATTTAGGAGCACGTTAAAAAACCCCGGAAGGCCGAAATTTCCGGAGCCCTCCACTACGGCGTGTCTCATTACTATATTGTGGTTTTGGAACATTGAATCTGAGATTATATTTTAGACATAAATAGTATATGAAGGTCGAAGTGCAAGGAGAGGGAAACGGTCATGGCGCGGCACTGACTTCATCTGCGAATTCACTCATGGAAAAACGCACGACTCAAGAGATGCCCAGAAACCTGCAAAACCGGGGAAAAAAATTCACTTTGGAAGCTTTCTCCTATAATCGCCTAAATTCATTTCGCAACCTACTCATGACGCGGCTAACTCTACGTAGTTCAATGCGTTGATGAGCACCCCGATTTCTTTAAAGGTATTCTTCATTGCTGGGAGCCAGCAATGGAGAACTTACTTGCCTATGCAGCGTGTTCCTTCGCCTTGTACTTTGCCTCTTTGCACTAATTAGTTGCGCCTCAGAGCAGGTAGTACCAACCAGCCCAACTTTCATCTACAGTACGGGAACACAGCATTGAGACAGAAAAGAATGAAATAATTTTTTTAAATGCTAAATTCGAAGTTCCTGGTAGATGAAAACTATAGGAGAAACTCTAGACAACTGTCCAGCTTTCTTTCGAAAGCTTCCGTGTATCACTGAAAACAGTTTTTGCATATGGTGTAGTTGGCCTTTATTCAACTAGCTTTGGTAAAGTATTGACCTTTTTTATAAACAGCTTTCGTATTTTTTCGGGTAGCATTACTGCACTCGTATTAATTACGCGCAGACCGAGGACGCTAACGCCCACCTGGCGAAGCGAGTGTACCCGACGCCGGCTGCTGCATGGGCTCCCCCGCAAGCCGTTCATCCTGCGGTGGCGCCAGAGCACCCCGAAGAGCTCCCGATACACGGGTGGCCCGCCCACCATGCTGGACAGCCCGGGCCCTACAACGATCCGCGCCTCACTGCTAATCAGGTTGGTGGCTGCCATTATAACACGTTTCAGAAACGGAGAGGGGGACTGCGTCGATGCCCATAACCTGCCAATATCTTATTTCATATGGCCCTATTCATTTTGGGTGTGGTCATATGGGATGTTCAGTGTTTTCGGATACAATTCACTATATAAATCAGCTGTCCACAATGTGGGGAGGCTGGATCTGGTACGAAAAGACATTTTTAGCTTACATCAAGGGCACAAGGCTAAAAAGGTAACGGTGAGGCGGTGCAGGTTCCTAGCCTTACGAAGTAGTGTCAAAGTATACGTTACACGAAGTGTCTTCAAGTGATGTCAAGTTTCAATCGAGTAGGGCATAGTCTCCTTGGAGCATTTCAGCCTTATTACGTCGTGCACTACGAGTCGAGTCTAGCAGTTTCACTTGGCAGCGCTAACTATTCCTTGTAACCGGATTCGTAATCGGCTGCATGATACTTTTTTCGGTCCGACATGACGATAGTAAGGGCGCGAAAACAGAACGACGACAAAGGAACAAGGAGAAGACCACAGCACTATTCTTCTCCTTGTCCATTTGTCGTCGTTCTGTTCTCACGCTCTAACTGAAGTCATGTCAAACCAACTAGCCCAAACCGCCACGCTTATAAGTGTACATTTATTCGGTTTCCCATGTCGGCGGCTGGTAGCGCGCGCTACTGCAGCGAGCCAATTTTATGCGGAATAAACACAAGCATGCGCCGTTTACAGAGACGCCAGGTATTGTGCTACCGAGCTGTTGCGTGTAGTGTCCTGGCAGGCGGACTGGTGACGGAGCACCGGACTGGGCTAAAGAAGCAGGTGCAGTGCAACGGGTTGCTAGGCAATGTGTAATGACGTCATTGAAACGGGGAGTGGCTCTGTTGGCGTTAGACAGATTGCGACTGAATCAAAGAGCTTCTTCCTTCATATTGTTCCGATGGGAACATATTACCGCATTTACTCAATTCCAGTGCGCTCCCGATTCCAACGCGCACTCGGCTTACATTATCCCAAAACTAAAATACAGCTATGGGGCAGTTTACACGTCTGTACCTAAATCTAATGCGCACGCGATTTTTAGGTCTATTTCTCCCGAAAAAAAAGGGGGGGGCTGCTCTTTGGAAAAGGCTAAATACGGTAGTAAGATTCTTCAGTGCAGTACTTTCCTCGAACGTCGATACAGTGCTGCCGATGCTGTTATCACGCTGCAAGGGCTTGCTAACGTCCACTGCTGCTACCTCGACCAGGTGCTATGTGACTGCTTTTAGGACGACAGGAACTACATCGAAATGGTGACCTTGCGGGTTTCACTTTCTCTTCAGATGATCGCTCATGCTGCCCTCATTCAGTTTTTTCGTTTCCCGAAGCTCAAGAGAAGACACAAAGGTCATCGTTTCGACTGTGTTCCCTCGACGCAACAGGTTTTCACAGAGTATCTAGGGGTTGAGCTTCTTGTAGCCTTCGAAGCATAGGAAGCGTATTCAAATCTGTGTATATATAGGCAGCCGAGGAAATGACTTCGAAGAAATTTATTAGTCCTGTTAATATCGGCCAATTTTTGGTGCCAGATCAAGTTTCAATGCTTTATGGACGGACCATGTATGCTTTTTCGATTATATGTTGAACCTTCATCCCGGCCCCACCTACATGTGCTGTTAAGGCTTTCGGTAAGTTCTGATTCACCACAACTCGTTTTTAAATATACCCTCTTAAAGTTCTCTTTGGGAAAACCGCGTGCCAAAGACAGTCAACACTGCATCAGAACGAGCGTACAGCGATGAACGACATGTAGTGACATTATTCGCACGAGATGTGGGTCATGTGTTTCGTCACTTATACGGCGTAAATGACGATGTTCTGTGTTGCTGTTATAGCGGTATATGAAAGCCGTGTCGTGACATAAATTGCATGAAATGCATGACGCTGCATAATGTGACCATCTTTTAAATCGAACTTCTCTCTAGCAGAAGCCGTAGTCACCACGCAAGTCACGTTGCCAGAGGATGGAGTAAAAAACAAATCAAACGAAATGAGAATGATGACGGTGCTCGAAATGAGAATGGGGATATTGAAGTACGACGATGATTATGGCGATGACAATAGGGAGACCTCGCGTGACCTCGCTGGCCAATCACGTGCACTCGTGTGCACTTACAATTTTGCCGTCCGATGCTTTTCACGGCGTATAACTGGATAGAACTTCTTTAAAGTGTGAATGCATCTCACGTGCCGTGATCACGCTCAGAGTAAATCGCTCAATAAAGGCCGTAACAGAGCTATCAATGCTCGAAACTGACTTAAAGTTAACTAGCACTAGCAAAGCCTAAAGTATTATATTTAACGAAAATAACTAAGAAGAAATCATCATAACTAACTAAAAATCGCTAAACCCTTTTCCGAAACCTGTGGCTGACTCCGGGATCGCACCAGAGAGGGCGCCACCGCATGACCGAGTGAGCGAATGTTCCTCCCGCTACTCTTCTCCGGCGCTGCGTTCACTACATCCAGGGAGGGAAGCGACGTGACCGACCTCTGTATATACCTCGCGTATCTCAGCTGCAGTGAAAAGCAGCAACTCGATAAAGTGCAGGGAAAAGTAGCGCACATATCGCACACTGACCTTGCGAATCTCTCCAAAAGAATTCTACTCGGGCTGGTAAAGTCGTACAAGCTTACCTAAAACTACGGCGTCATCAGCGCTGTGGTAAACGGAGCAGTGGGAGCTGCAAGAACAATAATCTCTGGGTGCAGCGGAGCTTGTGTGTGTTTTAGATGCGAAGCATATTGTGGCCGGAGCTCTGTACGGTGTGCGGCGTGACCACCCTTACTACGCATTAGCCAACTCTCCTTCCTTCTTCCTCGCGTGTATGTAAGGAAGAGGGAAGAGGTGGCGAGGGGTGCCCCCACTTTGTTTCTCCTCTCCCGTTTATCTCACTGCCACAACTGTGCTCTCTTATGCAGCGCCGTGTTTGTGTCTTCATCGTCTCCAGCCTGTTCTGGCGCTCTTTCTTCATTCATAGTCAGTATGTACCAACCAGCCCGATTCAAGACGCTCTTAACACAGCTCTTATGTAATGCTGCGCGTGCTAGCTCAATTGCACACTAATGACAGCGCTGGGTGTTCATTTTGCGGCACACACACGGCAATACTCACAAATGGGAGTGGGGTAACATAAGCAGTACACAACATATGCACGAAGGGTGTAAGGGTGTAAAGCAGGGGGATCCAATGTCCCCAATGCTATTTACCGCCTGCTTGCAGGAGGTTTTCAGAGGCCTACAATGGGAACAGTTAGGGATAAGTGTTAATGGAGAGTACCTTAGTAACCTGGGCTTCGCCAATGACATTGCATTGCTGAGTAACTCAGGGCACGAATTGCAACTCATGATTTCTGAGTTAGACAAGGAGAGCAGAAAGGTGCGTCTTAAAATTAATTTCCAGAAAATGAAAGTAATCTACAACAATCTCTGAAGAGAGCAGCGCTTCGAGATAGGTAATAGTGCACTTCAAGTTGTAAAAGACCATGTCTACTTAGGGCAGGTAATAACCGCGGAGCTGAACCACGAGATTGAAGTAATTAAAAGAACAAAAATAGGGTGGAGCTCATTCGGCAAGCGCTCTCAAATCATGACAGGTAGATTGCCCCTATCCCTCAAGAGGAAAGTATATAACAGCTGCATCTTGCCGGTACTTTGCTATGGAGCAGAAACCTGGAGACTTACAAAGAGGGTTCAGCTTAAATTGAGGACGACGCAGCGAGTATAATGGAAAGAAAAATGGTAGGTGTAACCTTAAGAGACAAGAAGAGAGCATAGTGGATTAGAGAACAAACGGGGGTTAAGGATATCACAGTTGAAATCAAGAAGAGGAAATGGACATGGGCCAGGCATGTAGCGCGTAGGCAGGATAACCGCTGGTCATTAAAATAAATAACTGGATTCCCAGAGAAGGCAAGCGGGTTAGGGGGAGACTGAAGCTTAGGTGGGTAGATGAGATTAAGTTTGCGGGTATAAATTGGCAGCAGAGCACAAGACCAAGTTGACTGGCGGAACATGCGAGAGGCCTTTGTCCTGCAGTGAGCGTAGTCAGGCTGATGATGATGACGATGAAGGTATGCACCACTCCACACACAAATGAAGCATACACGGAGACATACAAATGAGAACAGTGCACAAGTGAACACCAGCGCTGCTTCGCATCCCCAAATGGTCCGGGGTAATTTTCTTCCACTTTCTTTTTTCAGCAGGCAACGAACGTTGCCACTGTAAGTCAGTACCCCGGCGCCTACGGTCGGGAGCCCTACGGGTCTTACCATGAAATCACGTCCGTTCCAATACAAGAGCAGCTGTTCCGAACTCGCGATAAGGAACGCTTTCTCCGGGGGCGCTCGAACGAAGACCACATCACTCGAACTTGCGTGCTCGTCGCCATCTGCGTGATGAACGCCGGCATCGCAGTAGCGATGATCTTGCTGTTTCTGGGCGACGCCGCGTTCGAATTGCCGACGGCGTCACCGGTGGGCTCGGATACTCCGGATACCATTGTCACAATGAGTAAATGGGTATACAAATACAAAACGGCGAGCCTACCGACGCCATACGACTGGTACAAGGTACGTTTCGACATGCCCGGTACATCCCTCTGTCGGCCGTTTAGGGCAGTTTTTCTTTTAAAAGCATTATTCCGTTTCATACTTAAAATGAAATGCCGTAGAGGCAAAAGAAACTTCCTTCGTTCAGTGCACTCGCACCAGCGTATAATTCAAAGTTTTACTACCCATAAATTTGAACAAAGCACCCATTTCGGCTTGTCAGTACGAATTCAACGTATGGTACAATTTTTGACATAGCTTTGAACCCATTGGTACGCGAACCATACTTGATAGCCGTTTCGCTACTCTGCTTTGATTTATCATAACTTTTTATCCCACTTTCACCCCTTGTTCTCCTTTCTTCTTTAGTGGGACTGGCCCAGGGGGCGCCACACGAAAGATTCACAAATGATAGTTCGCGCTCACCTGTTCTGGTGTGTGTGTGTGTGTGTGTGTGTGTGTGTGTGTGTGTGTGTGTGTGTGTGTGTGTGTGTGTGTGTGTGTGTGTGTGTGTGTGTGTGTGTGCGCGTAAGCGTGTGCGTGCGTGCGTGTGCGTGTGCGTGCGTGTGTGTGTCTGTGTGCGTGTGCGTGCGTGTGTGTGCGTGTGCGTGTGCGTGCGTGTGTGTGTGTGTGTGTGCGTGTGTGTGTGTGCGTGTGTGTGTGTGTGTGTGTGTGCGTGTGTGTGTGTGCGTGTGCGTGTGCGTGCGTGTGTGTGTGTGTGCGTGTGCGTGCGTGTGTGTGTGTGTGTGCGCACGCGAGTGTGTGCGAGCGCTCTCTTTGGCGAGTATTCCACCTTTAGGCCTATGCAGACCAATATTCCGCAGCCTATGTTTCAAGCCCACAAGAGGACTCCTTTTTTTTTTAGAGGCGAAGCTTCTTAGGGTCGAGCCGTGAACCCTAAAGATTAAATAACCAACGCATTCTGTGGAAAAGGTGCTGCTATAAAAAGCTGCCACGATCGTGGTTCTGTGCGTTACAGGTGTTCAACATCAGCGACTACAGATACAGAGATCCCTACCATCTGACTGCGTGCGTTTTCCACGGGTCTGCCGACGGGCTCGCGATATCCAACGATGGCGTCCGCTTCGGCCTTTCGCGCTTCCCTTTCGCCTTCTGCCGCCTGGCGATCTTCTGCTGCCCGCCGCTGGGCGACAACCTGGAGCCGCAGGACGCCAACGACCTCGCGACGGAGTTCGCCAGCCGAGCGCTGCAAAACAACCCGGTCGTGCACGTCTTCATGATGCTGGGAGACGGTTCGGACGCCGGCAAAGATCAGTTCGCCGCCTTGGAAAAAGATCTGACCGCAGGTTTTTTGGCTCCAGACGTGGGCAAGCGCTACAAGGTTGGCGTTCATTGCCACTTTATTCCTCGCGAAGCAGCATTGTGCACTCTCGTCTGAGTGCGAGCATAAGGAGTAGGTGGTTTAACCACAAGAGAAATCTTTTGATGGTGATTGTTTGATATATGCAAGCGTACTGCTCCTATTTGAATGGAGTTACCTCGATTGGCATTGAAGCAGCGTCATCGGAATGTCATATATGTGAAACATGTATGATACCGTAATGCTTACGTCATTTCCCTTGTATTTCATACTTACGTCTTTAGTTTCGGCAAACAGATTGAAGTTTCTTGTATTTAGACAAGTTAAATAGTACTGCTTGGTAAGGTCAGACGAGCTCAAATGTTCGTGCACGCTTCCGCGTTAGCGATGTTCCAACCGCTGCACCGGGCAAGTGGTTATGAAGCGTGCTTCTGATGACTATATGCCAGCGTAAGACACGGCAAAGGAAAAGCAAGGAAGATGCATTCACAACGTGGTGTCTTCTCATTGCCTTTCTTAAACCCATTTCTTCACAATATCATAAAAAACGCTTTGCAAGCTTAATCAACGCCTCCTAGAAAAACTATGCCTGGAACGTCGCTCTCTTTTCAATTCGGAGCCTCCTGCCAGCACGCAATCTCGGAGGCCATGCCTCCTGCCTTGTGTTGCGACCGGCCGCCGCGTGAGACCGCTCGCTTCCGTACCGCTCAGTCACGTGACATTACCGTACCGCTCTGTCACGTGACAGGACAGCTGCTCGGAGGCTACTGTGAGAGCGATGCTGTGTTCGCAGGAGTTGGCCGTCAGAGACGCTCGCCTTCGTGCCGAAGGAGGAGGGTAAAATCAGAGGGTTGGGCAGCACGTTCGCGGCTCACGTTCCAGGCATAACTTTTTTTAGGAGGCGTTGGCTTAATCGATGCGAAGCGACCAGCTGGGGTGCCTGATCATCTAGCCATCGCGTTTCTGCAGGCGTGGAACTACACAGGCGTTGTCCTCCGCTGGCCAGAAACCACGTCCTCGGCCACGTGGCACCGGATGGCGCCGCTGCTGCGGGAGCTGGCGAAGCAGCTCGCCTCGCCCAGTCGCGGTCTCAGCTTGGGTGTCGCGCTGCGCCAGGACAACTTGGGTGCGGACATGGAGCGCGTTGCCGCCAACCTCGGCGAGACGTACCTGTTCCTCTTGCCACCCACCGTAGATATCAATAACCCCCTCGCGCTACGGTATGTACTATCGCTCCTAACAATGGGACAGTCTAATATATAAGACGGCGTATTCTTGATAATATTTAGTATACTTAGTGGTGGTGGTTATTGCAGTAGTAATGCTAGGATATGTGGCATTAGAAGTTATAGTATTAGTACCATTAACAGAGGTAGTTGTAGTAGTACTACTAACAGTAACAGTAGTACTAATAACAGTAGTGTAGTAGTACTACTACTACTAATGCTGCTACTTTATTAATACAACTACCTCTGTAAATGATACTACTACTATAACTACTATTGCCACTAATCCTAGCATTACTACTGCAACAACCACCACCACTAACTATACTAATTATTATCAAGATAGCAGTCATGATAATAGTAGTGGTAGTAGTAGTACTAGTACGAGGAGGTACACGAAATGGGGTGATATCACCCAGCAGCAGTAAATGGTAGCCGTCAAAGTGTAATCGCAATGAGGCAGTAGTTTCTTAACGCTGTATCTATAAAAGATATATTTCACAGTCCTCGCTTTGCAATAAAAAGCCACGAAAAGCTTCATAGTTAAAGTAAAATCGGTCCTGGATGAGATATTAAACCCGGTACCAGGACAAACCATTTTTCAACAACTATTAGTTTCTTTGCGAGAAATGCCGTTGAATTTTCAATGAAAATCATCTGCTCGTTTCACAACTACTCGTTTGTAGCCCGAAGCCACACTGTGGCTTCGGGCTGCAGACGAGTAGTTGTGAATTATCATTTCACAACGCCTCCGCCATCTTGCGGACTTGCACCGAACTCATTCGCATTGACGCAGTAGTACCCAAGTGGCGAGGGAAGTAGAGCAAGTTGGTAAGAGTTCGTTTTGGTCGAACTACGCAGCGGGACGAGACACGAAGAAAAATGCAAGACAGACAAGCGCCGACTAACAACAGCAAACTAGCAGTTCCATGTACGAACAAAACCGATGAGCGAAACTCCGTATAGAATGGGACCCAAAGACTATGCGCCCAATCTCGCTACTGGTTTTTATGAAGGCGGTAGAGGGGGGGTAGTGGGGGGGTGAGCATTTGCTGTGCTCGGTGGCGGCAACGACTGAGCGAGTGTGTGTGTGGGGTGCGCAGTGTAGCGCGCGCCATCTGCCGGCGCGCCTACGTTTACCGCATGCGCCACGCAGCGGGAGCGCACTTGTTGTTTAGCCCGGCGTGCTTGCGCTGCGCAAGGAGCTCCGGTGACGGTGGAGTGTGGGCCTAAGGAGCCTAACTTTAATAAAATGGTGACTGTTAAAAAGCTGGCTTCATCCTTCAATTGACCCCGTTGTTAGCCCCCGCTTGTTTGGCCTGCTTCTTTCTCCACGTTTCGTCCAACCACGCAGTTTGACCAAAATACGCGCCCAAGTGTTATACTACAACTACGGTAGTATGGTGCGATTGTAAGAACTGCTTTATTATATGACTGGTGTAGAAGAAAATGAGACATAATCGATGCTTTTAAGCTCACAATAGAGTGACCTGCTCGCATGTGTATGTCGCAAAGCAATTGTACGGGGCGATCAGCGGAACGTTGTAAAGACAAAAGGGTAGAAGGTGTGGCAACTAAAGAAACTCATTACATGAATATTTCCTACAACCTCTGTCTGCATACCGGGTGTTTCTGCTAACTTCCTTAAAATTTACTTATAATTCGTCGCTCTCTTCAGTTTCTTGCCCAGCTCATTGGAATGGCAGTTCGCATTAATGAAATACTCTCATATTTAGGACATGTAAAACGACTTTTGCGTTGCAAACTGCTCGCTAGAATTAATAAACATTAAGCAATCTTTGCTAATTGCGCAGCTGGACAGAATGGGAAAAACATATTGATGTGCTACGAGTGGCTCGGAAAAATACCGCGCCAATTAGACACGTGAAGATTCTGCGTTTTTTTTTTTTTGTAATACGAAGCGCTAGTTAACTGGAACACCTTCCCTAGTTTCCTTGCTAAGTCGCTTTCTCGAGAGGCTGTCATTCACTGTACACGCACATCGCCGCCGCATTGTTGTTTCGCCAGAAGCGCTATGCAGGCCCGCCACCACTTTACTGCGAATCCGTGTGTTGTCGTGAAATGTTTTCCCTATTCTATAGAGCTTTTTTTAAATACTTTATTGGAAATTCTGACCCTATCAATGGGATCCGCAATGTACGGCGCTTCAACCACTATGGGAATCATGGTTAGTACACAAATTTGTCTAATCTTCGTACTTATGGTTTCGTTTGGCACCGTGTGGCTTGAAGCCGCTTTGTCGTTTTGGGTCTGAAGGGCTTGGAGCCACTTTGTCACGAAACGACAATCGGCAGATGTTCAAAAACTTGTAAATTCACCAATTCAAATCGAGTCGTGAAGTTCTAAACAGTGCGTTATTTTATTCAAAACGAAACCAAAACACAATTAGCAGATCCACAAGTACGTTCTAAGCCTCCAAGAAACAAGACTAGGCAGATTTGTGTACTACTCATTGCTGCCGTGGTGGCTGAATGATTGCAGAGCCAGAGTTACCAGTATAGTTAAGTTTAGAAAGCTCTTTGCCCTATTTAAAGAAAACAAACATATTGGACTCGCATACGTGCGTCTCAGCAATGCCCGCATGCATGACCAGCAGTTGGTCGAGGGTTCGCGGCAAACTTGTGGCAGTCATCGTCCTCCTTATTGCATCCTTGCCTTATCACAGTTCTGTAAGGCAGTGCTTGTGTTCCCATTGTTTCATTTGTGCAGCTACTACAGCCAGAGAACCTTGGCCGCCTTGGGTGATCTCAACCTACGATTCTTGAGCCGTAGCCTGCGAGGCCGCCAGTGTTACCTGTTCCCTGCGGACACTTACACTTACCGGGTAAAGGCCACCGGCTCTCGTCGGTATACTTCGGTTTATGGATGAGGCTACCATGATGAAACCAGAGGGAGGTGGACATGGCAGCTCAACACCCCCCCCCCTTCCGGTTTTTCAATATTTGCATGTCCGCATATAAAAGCTAAAAGAATTCATTGTTGGGTTCGTGGCTCACGAATAAGTGGATGAGACATTATCGCTAGGAACTAAACAAAAAACGCTATAAATAGGCAAAGACGAGAGCCACTCACAACTGTTTACTAGCACGGAAGGATTCCATATCATCGTTTTTTCATGCATGCACATGTACTCTTATTCCTTGGAGCTATGGCTATGGCTGTTTTACTACGCACACATGCAAACGCATGCACGTACAGTGTGGTCTGCTGTTAAAGTGAACACTTGAATGACCACCTTTTGTATTGCTGGTGCCCGAACTGCCAGTGTATGAGAACTTCGTCCTCGCCCGTTACTATTTGGTCAAAAGTAGTCCTAACTGTCGAAAACCAGCTGTATTACGCAAACCTAAGCCACTTGTCTCGCAAGAGAACGAAATTCACACACACCCTCCGCACAAGTGTTTCCTTTAGTGGTAGACACGTCTATACATATATTGGCTGAATCCTCGCCTTCGCTCCTTCTACACAAATATATATTTGTCTCTATCACTGCTACTGTCGTCCGGTAATCTGGTATTTCACTCTTAAGAAATGATTCAGCAAAAAAAAGGGGGGGGGGGTGTCTTTTTACCTCTTCAACAATAATTGTGATCTGGCCTTGTTGCGTTTCTTTCCTTGAAAACTCGGCATCAGCCTCTTTCATGTCAAGAATGCTATATTTCACGCTCATAAAGCGTACGTCCTTCGTGACCTGAAAGTAGCGGTAACGCGGCGATAAATCAAGAAAATGGACGCAAGACAGATGGTAATTACTGTTGTGGGACCAAAAGATGCCCTTTTCACTCGATCATTTCTTAGAGTGAAGGCCAACGCCAATCCGTATTCCAAAACACGAAGTAAACTGAAAACGCTGAGCTTTCACTCCGCCTCATTAGAGAGATTTAGTATTGCGTACGCTGCGTACGTGGCGGCGTGGCGCCCGTAAGAACGCCACGTTCTGCGTAGTGCGCATGCGCAGACCGCAGCGCGCACGTATCGCGTTACGTACGCAGCCGCTACGTACGCACGCATGAGATGCGTGCGTGCGTACGTATGAGGTGATCGCGGCACTCCCGAACAAGTTCGCGACAGCGCGAGACTTCGTTTTGCAAAATGGCGGCATCGAAGGCAAGCACCGACCAGCTCTGTGGCTTAAAATATTGCCATACTCTGGCTATAACACTTGGATTGGCTCACATTGGCTGTCAACAACACGTGCTTCTATTTTGATCTACCAGATGACGCAACACGCTTGACGCTCGTTACGTACGCGGGTACTACGGCGTACTAAAAGCCGATTAGTGGCAAACGACGCCACGAAACGCAAGGCGCTTGCGTGATGCGTACGTAACACCATTCCGCAGTACTAAAACTCTCTATTATTTCCAACCGCCGCCACTCGTTGCGCGCAGATAAAGCCGCCCGACACGACGCACTCCCTCGGACCGGGCGTCCAGGGTCCCAGGACCAATCGCGCCGGACGCATGGCGTACTTCGAGACGTGCCCGATGGCGGACTCGTACTCGAAGCTGTTCACGGACTACGGCGTCGAGGCGGTCCTCAACGATTCGCTCCTGGTGTACACGGAACCGCAGTCGCTCGCGCGCTTCGCCGACTACATGCACCAGTCCCTGTCGGCCACTTGCATGGGCGTCTGGAACCCGCACATGGACGATTTCGGCGGCGTGTGTGGTTACGGAGTGTACCCTCTTTGTGGCGCCCTCTTCCGCTACTACAACGACACCCACGAGTAGCGTCCATGGGCGCCAGGACATGGACTATTGTCATATGATGTTATTTTGAATACATGAATACTTTTTAGCGAACGATAGGGCTCATTCAAGTTTGTGCCTGGCCATATATGGCTTCTACACATACTTAGCATACATGATAGCGATCATGTCTATTTATTCCCGATGGCAAGGCATACGCGTACGTTTACCGTTTGAGAAGTTTTCGAATAGCGTACGCTAAGTTGGCGTTTGCTGCGGTCACCCGCTATTTTCCGTCACTGACACGGGAGCCCGCAAGCGGTTAGCGTACAATTCATGGGCGTTGGTGCGAAATGCTAACGCAGTTACTTGCGTACGCTATTCTGAAACTCCGTACTTACTTTCCAGTCTTTTACTGCTAAAAAAAAAATGTAGTATTGCTTGCACGTGTAGACATCCGTTTTTGTTTCCGCTACGACATATTTGCAGAATTCTTCGTCTGACCTTATGTCTGCCCATTGATTTCTGCACGTGCACTTATGTTGAAAGTGCATTCGTGAAGAAGTACGTGCAGTAAGTGGATGCTATTTTTCGCGCGTAACAATAAAGTTTATTTTGAAATCTTTTTTTGCTGTTATTCTACCTGTGTTTTGTTTCGATGGTAATTATATCGGCACTAACTGGGCATTCTAAGGAAACATTGAGGACGCAGTATAGGGCACACTGACAATCACGAACGGAAGCGCATTCGGTTATGGTTTTCTGTGTGCCTCGCTGTATACTTGTCTTTACCGAACGATTCCAAGTGTAATATTGCACGTGCTTCCAGAGCGAAGTCGGGATGGACCTATACCAATGTTCATTTTCTTTTACTGAGCACTTCGCTGATGATGATATTTAGGACGTCCCTTTGTAAAGGGACTAGTGACATTTACAATATCAGCTTAAGTCGCAATGTTCCGCTGCGTATGCCGAAGTCTACACCGTTGCTTTTTTTTCTGCTTCCCATTTGTAATAATGTAGTGATACCCACTCCTAAAGCCATTATAGCTTCATCTTTGTTGTGCTTTGTTTAACCTGTGAGTATTCTAAACGTGCCTTTCTTATACCAAGTAGTAACCATTTAACACTCCATTGAGCTTGGACGGTCAGCGCGTCAACAAACAATATAGGATATATCTTATGGTAATTACTCAGTAAATGTCTTGAACAATTCACTGCAATTTTGCATAGAGGCTCACTGTCAAAGCTGCCCCGCCGCGGTGGTCTAGTGGCTAAGGTACTCGGCTGCTGACCCGCAGGTCGCGGGATCGAATTCCGGCTGCGGTGGTTGCATTTGCGATGGAGGCGAAGGTGCTGTAGGCCCGTGTGCTCAGATTTGGGTGCACGTTAAAAAACCCCGGGTGGTCAAAATTTTCGGAGCCCCTCACTACGGAAGGATGGAAAACAGGGCGAAAAGAACGGCAGGGAGGTTAATCAGCCTATAGGCAGCCGGTTTGCTACCCTGCGCATGGGAGAGGGATGGGGGAGATGAAAGATAGAGAGCAGAGGCGTCTCTCATAATCATAGGGTGGTTTTGGGACGCTAAACCCCATATACAATCGAGCTTTGCATATGACGATGTATGCTTACCAACTGCGCTGTTTCTTTTATTTTCTTTTAGTGAACTTCATGTGTAGGAGAGCGTCCATCTTCCCCGCAACGTTTGCTGTACTGCATTTTGATTCGTTCAACTAATTCACAATGACATACAAGCTGGCCCGACAGACAATTTTCAGCCGTGTGTGTATAATTCGTCCTATACAGAGAAACTACGCAGAGTTGTCGCGGTGGGGTGTTCACGTGGGAATACTTGGCCCCACCGTGGGTGTGTGCCACAGTTAATAGCGAACAAGAACAAGAAAAGCTAGAGAAGAGACAATGTAACGTTCGTTTACCACACTATATAAAATAAATCATATTCATTAAAACCAAGCACCATAACTTACTAAGTAATCTGTTATCTTTCTAATAAATATTATTCGTTATTTTAAATCTTCATACTAACTTTAAAAAATGCTCAATTCTTGGCCAATCCTCCACAGTGGGTATGTGCCACCGTTAATTTGGTGAGCAAGAACAAGTTCGTTTACGCTTGTCCGCCATTACCACTACTCCCTGGTAAAATGAACTGGTCTCGGTACTCGGACCCCCGCAGGTGGCACGGAGCAGGCTTCACGATGGAAAGTGCAGATTTCGACGACAGTGCCGCAGACGTCAGAACTTACGCAACCACGACCACATCGTGGGAGGCAACAGTGCGAGGAGTCGAGCGTAGCGTTTCTCCGTCGACTGCAAGCGACAACTGTACGTCGGACGACGCCGTTCAACAAAACCATTCGGAGCCATTGTGTCAGGCAGAGTCTGCAGATGTTGCACGTCCATTACGGCCCTCGTCCACTCCGATGCACGCAAGAGGTAACGCTGTCATTCCCGTAACCTCGGTACACTTGTATAGAATTAGTCGGGATAGTTCAAAAAATAACGAGTTTACCTTAGATGTTCGAGTCCTCAGTGCGCACCACAGGAGCGTGCAAACGATAGCTGAGGGCACTGTGATTGTGAATGAAAGGCTTAAAATTAAGGGACGGAAAATTCTGCAGATCCCTCACACTGTAGTAGTCCATGTCAAGTGAAGCAGTATTGGCGAGTAGTGGCCATTAATAAAAGTAACCTAAGAATTTTAAAAATTTCGCATACCGCACTTTTTATTACATTGAGACAAGCATTGCTATAGAACAGATTCCTTGTGCACTTTGAGTAGTTATGACTATTTCAAGGACAGATCCATGGCGAGGAATATCTTCTTCGGGAAGGAAGGGGGCCACTTGCTGATTGCCTTAAGTATTTGAGAAAAGTATCTACTACTTGAGGAAGAAACTACTTGGCAAGTGGGAGGGGGTCTTTTTACCTTCCCATCCTAGCTACCGGATTGATCGTGGGCCTGCCAGGCAGGCTGACTAACTACACTGACGCCAAAGCGTATCCCAAAAGCTTCGTGCTAAACATTGCACTTACACTAGAGCACCGATTTCATCGCAATGAACGGAAGGCTATTATGCAAAGAAATGCATATAATAAGAGGCTGTTTTCGCCTTACTCCACCGTGTTGAGCAATGTTGATCATATATCGAATGGCGAATGATAAGAGCCAACATTTATTGTTCATTACATTGGTATAAAACCGATAGGAAACACCGCAATCACTGTTAACTTTGCTGCGATGTCACGTCCTTATATAAAGGGCCATTTTCGTATGCAGTTTCCAACAATGGCATAGCTCTGTATTACAATGCTTGACAGCCATGCAGAATTCCTGGGCTTGATGCTAACTCTAACCGTTATTTTTGACCTTTCCGTCCCTGCGACGTTTGTTTCAACCTTTCTGGCAGTCCGACTTTTCCACACTGGCAAAGCCGCTAACGTTTCCTCCACAATTTCCGGGATGCACGCTCCATAAAGATTTCCCATGAAGGACGATCGCGTGTAGGTGCTCCGTAAAGGGCGATCGCGTTATTGTTTTCGAAAGTCCGTCATCGCTGTTCCTGGGTTGATGCAAACTGTTAGTCAACTGCGGCTTATGCCCGCATTCTTTGGGCCATGGTATGCGGTACATGCCACACGTGACTGACCTAAATAAATTCGTGACGCACACGACACATATGTCGTGCTATTCGAGCGACAAAGGACCTATTCGTGCGACGAAGGGCCTGCTCATCGTGTTCTTCATACACTAATGACATCTCATGCACGGAAATGGTGGCGTGCGTCATTCGAAAGAAATGACCGCGAGAACGCCCATACGTAGGTGGCTAGTTATATAGATATATACGTAGATATAAGCAGTCAAAGTGCCTCTAACTCACTGGAAAATGCTTCGCATTAAAAAAAGCAGATTATGGGCCAGGGAACAAACGAGCGTTAATTAAAATCAGCTTATAGTTGAAGTCAACAAGAAGACATGGTTCTCGGCAGACCATTTAAACAGAATGCAATATACCCACTGGTCATTGAGAGCAACAGACTAGACTTCAAAAGAAAGCAAGAGTATGCTGGGGAGGCAGATAAGATGCAGTCAGCGGATGTAACGTAGCCGCATCAAGCACAGGACCGGGTTGATTGGTGGAACATCAGAGGCCTTTCTCCTGCAGGGGGCGTAGTCAGGCTGATGATGAGGGTGGCTGTGGTGGTTGGTCTTTTACTACAAGAGACAGCACTTCGATACGACATAGCTAAAGGCAAGACCTCGATGCAATAATGCAAAAGAGTGCACAGTGTTTATCGGGGCACGTCTACATCATAATCACCGACTGGTAATTGACTGTGTCGTTTTTAAAATTGAGATTTTAGGAATGTTCTAGAGTGGCTTCTGATTTCGAAATCGGTGTTTCACCCCCTAGATGTCACATGCCACACGTGACATCTAGGGGGTGAAATATCGGTGTATGAATAAAGCGTCTCGATCGCAGTGCTCCTTCGCAGAGGGTGGCGACAACATCCACTGTCTGACCTAATATGGCAACACCACCCAACTCGACAGCTTTACTTTTTCACCCAATAATGCAGGGGCATGGTCAATGAGTGTCGCCACCTTGTGCAAAGAAACGCTGTCATCGAGACGTCCTTATCATCACGAATATAAAACTCATTTGCACGGTGCCAGACCGTGCCATTTTGGCTGCCTTGGGGCTGCCGTCCTACGGTGCCGCAATTCCTTTCTTCTTTGTCGTCGGCGTCTCTGTTGGTGGCCACGTGGACACACCAACTTATAGAATATTTAAACAGGGTGAAGCATCCTTCAAATGTTACCCGCCTTCTCGTGACTTTACAGAACCGCAGAACACAGCGTACGGCGCCTACCCGCTGTGTAACTTGTACCACGGAGAGCACCATCCCCACCTATACGTTTCCCCAGCCGAGCTTCAGCGCGGTAATCGAAGTGTCCTGCATGGCTTCTGCAGTCCGACGGCGGTGCCAGTGGTGCCACCGTATTCGCGAGCGTCCCAGCGGGGCTCAGCGTTGTCGCGGGCTCAGACGAGGTTCAGCAGGCCACCGATGCTCAGCGGACGGGTTCGGGCTACGTCAGGCGCGATACGACAGCCACCGCAAACGATCATCCCTCCTGGCAACGAGAGCTTGAGGGTAACGGATGTTTTTCTACATTCCGCGTTTGCGTTAGGCAGTTGTCTTTAGGTTAACACTGCCCGTATTTGTTACACCGAGGCTTATGCGATCATCGACTTTCGCGGAGACAGTTCGACCGTATCGGAAGCAACTCCATGAGTGTTGACAGACCGTCACTTGAAGTTTCCGGTCTGTAACACTAGTGTCTCAACTTTTCACACCAGACATTAGGTGAAGGAAGCGACGCTACAGACATCCAGTGGCGCTGCCTAGAGTCACGTTTATTCATTAAAGGTGACTCTAGGTTGCGCCACTGGATATGTGCGGCATCGCTTTATTGCACGTTCGTCCTCACCAGCACAGTCCATCTTCATTGTCCCCGCGCTCATACATTCCGCGTGGTCCGGTCTTCCTTGCCCTTCTCCGTTCTCGTTTATTTATTTTTTATTTTTGCGCTTTTCTTCGTGGTTTGCATTCGCTGTCACATATTCCCTGAACTCGAGACAAGGATACGCGTATTTCAACCGTGTTAGGTTGAATAGGTGCTGCGCACCTATTCTTTATTTATTTTTTTATTATCGCGATATCAATTGCAGGGACACTCATACGTCGTTTGGGTAGTCGCCGTATATAATGTCCAAATCAATACGTAATCCTGCACTTAGCATGTTCTCTGTGTGCGTGAAAGCTCTCGAAAGCTGCTGACGGGGCACGGCTCAAGCAGACAATAAAGCCTTCATGCTCGTTCACCTGGCTCCGTCGGGTGAACGAGCATGAAGGCTTACCAAAGGGGGCGGAGGGGGTCTGCGTCGCGCACGAAAGTACGCCGAACTTAACAGGGCAATTAACAGGGCACGGGCGCACGGGCTGGTGTGTGCGCTGTCTCGACCGGCGAAAACCACCTCGCTCGTGGCAGCGGCCTTCCTATTTTTATTCGCCAGCGTTCTGTACTATTATGCTAGATCGGATTCTAAATCAGTTAGCCGTTGTACTTACTTAAATGACGCTCCTATTTGTTGTTATCGCGTTCAATGTTTCAGCCGTGTGTAGAAACTGTTACTTTCTTTTTTTGTCCTTTTTCATTTTTATGCATTTCTGTTATGCTCATTACTTACAGACCTGAATAAAGCGTAAGCAGTGGCACAACACAAAGTGAAGACTCGAGAATCCACTGAGAGTATAATGGGTGCTCGAAGTAGCACGAATGCACTTTTTTCATTGTGCAGATCCAACGCGCGCGCTGTAATTTACGCGAAACCTACCCTCTCGAAGTGGTCCTGCTTTGCATCCGTGTTTTCGTTAGTTACGTCACACGAACGGAATTCGTGATGATCAACCACCAAGTCCGCGATGATCAACTGAGAAAATATGACAGAAAACAGTGCAAAAAAAAAAAGCTTGCGATAAGACGGAGAAATGTACAGTATGCACTTGTCCTGCCGTTTTTTTTTTTTGTCTTCTTGTTTTCGCTGTTCCTTGTCGTTTTCCTTTTCTTTCCTTTCTAACGTTTTTCTCGCTTTTTTTTCATCATAATTTATCAACTCGCCCTACAGTATATCCCTCTCAGAAAACGTTTATTTAAATTCACCACCATTCAAGCTCGAACATTCGGCACATTCATCCAATAGCAGTGCTTCGAAATAGCGGGCATTATCAGTCCACCTTAAGAGACGAAAAGAGAGCAGAGTGGATTAGGGGACAAATGGGGGTTAAGGATATCATAGTTGAAATAAAAAAGAGGAAATGGACATGGGCCGGGCATGTAGCGCGTAGACAGGATAACTGCTGGTCATTAAGGGTAACTAACTGGATTCCCAGAGAAGGGAAGCGGGTTAGGGGGAGACAGAAGGTTAGGTGGGCAGATGAGATTAAGAAGTTTGTGGGTATAAATTGGCAGCAGCAAGCACAGTGCCGAGTTAACTGGCGGAACATGGGAGAGGCCTTTGTCCTGCAGTGGACGTAGTCAGGCTGATGATGATGATGATCAGTCCGAAGTGATGCATCTTTTATGCAGGTTCCACCCAGGGGTGTCGTCAAGGACAATAGGTTGTCGCAGTCATTTGTGTTCCCCTGGTGCAACGCGCTTTCGGAGGTGGCTCCTCAGGTCGCCCAGTGCAGGCAGCAATCCGAGTTCGACAAAGGTCCTCCAGCGGGAGCCGAAGGACGCATTAATTGGCCGTTCATTCTCTTGACCGTAATGGGGACGATGGTACTCGTCGCGGTGAGTCTCGTGACGTCATCGACAGGCTTCAAAAGTTTTCTCGTCTCCGACTACACTTCTGCACCGAAATTCACGCCCTGGGCACTCCCGGAGTTTGAACCATGGACGGCCCGCGTCAACGCGCTCCAACCCTGGTACGTTCCCTGTAGCTCCTTTCAATATTCCGCATATTACCGCTATAAGTCGCTAATAGTTTATCGTCTGACTCGTGATAGACTTGTGGTAGTGAATTTTCGCATACGTGGGGCACAGACCAGGTTGGCGAAACTTTTTAACTGCCCAATCATAATATCTTGGGTTTTGCGTGCCAAAACCAAGTTGTATGATCTGGAAGCAGTCGTAGAGGATGGCTCTGAAAGTTTTCACCATCTGGTTTTCTTAAAGTACACACGCACACCACAGTACATTTGCCTCTAGCACTTTTTCCTTCATTTAATTGCGATAGCCGTAGCCACATATCGAACCCACAACCTTTGGGTCAGCAATCGAGCACATAAAATGCCTTACCCCCAAGGTGGACCGCGCTGGCTCTCACCAAGCTGCTTAATTATTGGCCGTAGAATGCTCTAGAAGAGACACAACTTTTACATTTAGTTATATGACACACAATAAAATTGCCCTGAAGGGAGGCAAGAGACATTCAAACAGGGACATGTTAAGTGTCATCCCTCTTTTGGTTGCTTCTGTGCGAGTATGTGTCTGGGAAGGGGAGTTTCGTGTCATTGCATGCGTCACGAAGTTGTACACATATCGCAAATAGGCAATTAACTAAAAAAGGTTGCAAGAAAAAAACTTCTGAGTGTGACTTCAGGTGCTCAACGTTCTCAGCAGCTCGCGAATATCTGCATCCTGGTTGTTCATCAACATGTGCACCAATTCCTGAAGTCTTTCGTCGGCTGGTCGAGAACATAGGTCTGATCTTTCCTTTTTTCGTGTCCTATACCCAGCATTAAGTCAAAACTGCCACATAGGCTTTCCAATAGCACGGGACCAGGGGAGTATACAGTGGGAGTTCAGACATCGTGCCGGGGCCTGCATGCAACCCAAGGGCTGCTTATTGCCACACTCTGGTATATACCATCTGGCATTGGTAGTACACATATATTTGATGCATTAAAGCGTGGAAGAGGTCTAATCACTTTCACCCGCGAAATAGCGGAAAACTCCAAGGGGCGTGCTTTAAAGGGCGTCTCCCAGCTCGTCTTTCGCCGGAGTGAGGCTTATGCGCGTCCTTCACCATACCTTGTTCTGCAGGACGTGGTCGCAAGTGCTCGCGCGCTCAACACTTGATGGCACTGGCTCATGGCTTTCTACGTGTTGCGTTTTCACCGCAAAGTTAGCATCGAAGGCCACTTCACTGACTGCCGTAGACTCGTTTAAAAATGGTAGGAATAAACTGTTAGCCTTCCCTCGTGTGGCATTGCAATTTCTTGGTGTCGCATTCATTACTTCACCGATGCGGTGCGAAAAGGGCTTTTAGATGCCAAGCAGCTATAGGGTGGAGCTCAATCCGGTGTGCGGCGTGACCACCCTTACTGCGCCTGCGCGTCCCCTCCTCCTTTCACTCCTCTCCTACGCTTCCCACTCTCTCTTCCGGGTTGCCAGCGAAGACAACTAAACGCTTCCTCAGCCATGCTACAGTCACTGTAGCCGTTTGGCGTCCACACCTCCACTGCGCCTTCCCCTCGCTGCTCTCCTACGCACCTCTTGTAACGCGTTCCACGTTTCTGTGAGACCGAGCGCGTCTGCGTTGTCCGTAGCCGTTGATGGTCGATTTTGTGGCGTTCCACGTTTGCGTGAGACGAAGCGTGCCCGCTTTGGTTAGCACGGGATCACTTTCAATGTCTGTGTCATGTGCGTTGAGGGACTGGATGTTTAGCAGTGTTACGGTCATGGTCACTGGCTGCTGGTCAGCGGTATCAAGCGATGGCCACGGGCAGCATTAGTCTAGCAGAGATTCTGAATGGTGGTTCACCTGCATAAGAGGACGCAGATGAGCTTCTGTGGTTGCCGTTCGCCATAACCCCATTGCTTCGCATTTACACATGATTCCGTTGATCGGGAGAAAGCGCTTTTTTTAGCTGGCCCGACACAACAAAGCGCAAGCAAGCGATAACTCAAATGGCTACTAAACCACACTGAGTTCAAAAGTGAGGTAGTGGTTTTTTTCTCGTCACTTATTTCTTCATAAAGCACGCGTAATGTCAGCACTGTGTGTTTAGCCAATCAATATTTCACGCTTTTAGGCTGCATGCTGTTATTTACGGTCGCACAGTCGCAAACGCAAAAAACTAAGTGAAATCAGTTTATCACGCACGATAATCATGCGAGACAAGTCAGAATGGGCGTGCGACAGCATGCATGGAAAAGCAGGGCGCGAAACCACTCGCAACTGATTCCTTTTCAATATCTCTCACCGAAAAGCTTGCTTCCTCCTGACGTCATGTAAACAAACTGCTAACGTCACGCATTGTGCTGCAGAAATAGGAAAATCTGTGACAGAATAAAGCACTCGTTGATTATTTGACTGAGTGATTGATATGTGGGGGGTTAACGATTGATTCATATGTGGGGTTTAATGAGAGACGCCGTAGTGGAGGGCTCCGGAAATTTCGACCCCTTGGGGTTCTTTAACGTGCACCAAAATCTGAGCACTGGGCCTACATTTCCGCCTCCATCGGAAATGCAGCCGCCGCTGCCGGGATTTGAACCGGCGACCTGCGGGTCAGCAGCCGAGTACCTTAGCCACTAGATTATTGCAACAGGGCGTGAAGCACTCGTTTGCCATGGTTTTCGCGTTTATATAGGGGGCCATTCAAGATACTACTAAATCGCACGGGTTTGTGGTACGCCCACATCACTTGTCTTAGCACAAAATTTGTAAAATTGCAGGTACCAGGCCGTGAATGTCAACGACTCCCTGTACTCGGACCCTGGGCACCGGATCGTGTGCGTCTTCCATACTGATTCGGTGGGACTCGTCGCGCCTTACCCTGGTGTCTCCTACGGCCTTGCACGTTTCCCGTTCGCCCTGTGCAGGTAACTCAATGGCGCCTAAATAGGAGCCAGTTGGTACGCATTCATCCGTAAAACATCGCCAATAAAACATTCTTTATTCTTTATTCAAAGGTTACCCCGCATTGCCCAAAGGCGTTACAGCAGGGGGGTTACAGAAACGACATAAACGGTTCTTCATTCTTACAGCACACATAGATAAGGAGATGCAGAGCTGGCGCTTACTACCAACTGCTAGGCCTTATTATGAGGACTTCGTAATATACGTTATATGTGTTTACGGAGGGGTGGGGAAGTTAACGCTTGAACGCTCAGTTACAACCAGGGACATTTTTTAAGGGGGAGTAGGGGGGAGGAGGGGGCTTCATTTTTTAATGGTGAAGTTTTTGCGCTGTATGCCATGGCTAAACACAATTTTGGTGCGTGGGGGGGGGGGGCACGGGCACTGTGTGTTACCCCCTGGCTACGCCACTGGTTACAACCTAATCAAAAATGTCCTTTCCGTCTACACTCAATGGCTCCACCAATCGAATAAAACTTGCATAAATGTTGGATTTTGTTGCTCTTCCTCATTTTCGGAAACTCTAGCACTTCCCGAGTGTTTCAGATAGCTTACCTTATCATAAAGAGTCCTGCAGTGGTTTCAGATCGGAAATTCGATACTCTCGTAAATTAACGTCCTTACATCGGCAGAGACGTCAAGGATCCTGACATGGGTACACGTCCAAGCGTTATGTTATCCGTCATAACGATGTCCACTGCAGCGGAGCTGTGGTTGCGATGCTCGGTTGCTGGCCCAAAGGTCGCCGGTTCGATCCCTGCTGCGGCGGTCGCATAGCGATAGAGGCGAAACGATAGACGTCCGTGTATTGTGCGATGTCAGAGCACGTTAAACAACGCCGTCGAAATTTCTCGGTTTTGGGACGCAAGACCCCTTTATAACATGTGGAGTACTAACAGTTCGAGAGGAAGCCACTCAACAGTGCTGTTTTCCCAAAGCGCATAGCGAGTGCTTTGCGGTTAAGTCGAAGGACCTGCGTTTGTTTTTCTTTTTTTTTCTGGTTTGTGAAGAACTGGGTTGACGCACGTTTCAAAGAACAAAGCTAGTTTTAATAATCAAAAGGTCAGTAACAGGTATAGGGATATTTTGAAGCAATACTTTTTTCAGCCTAGTTGGTTCATACTTGAAAAATTGAATTGCTACACAAACTTCAAGGAAAAGAAGGGAGACAGGAAAGAGCGCAGACTATACCAACTGTTTATTGTCAATAAACAGTTGGTAGTTTATTGACAATAAACAGTTGGTAGTCTGCGCTCTTTCCTGTCTCCCTTGTTTTCCCTCAAGTTTGTGTAGCAATTCAATTTTTCAAATAGGGATATTCCTAGTCATTTATATTTAACCAAGTTGTGATAACGCATGTTGTATGCTTGCATTTCCAAGCCAACGGTGCCGAAACTTCACTTTCGGTGTGCACTTTGTAACTACGCGAAATCCCACGTGCAGCGTGGTCTTGTTCTGCTGTCCGTCGCTGGGTGCTAACCTAGAGCCCGGCGCCGATTATCCGGAGACCCTGGCGGAGGAGTTCTTCGGACGATTGCCGAAGAACCGGTCTCCGCGGCCTCTTCTCATGCTGGGCGACGGTTCGGCCTCGCACGGGCCGCAGTGGAACGACTTGCTTACACGGGCGGAAGCCGGAAACTTGCATTGTACGATCGGTACTTGGTACGAGGTGAGGGCATATTTTCGGTCACACTTGAAGGAGATAGGGTACAAAAACAGGGGGGCAAAATGCCCCCACTTCCCAGAAAGAATCGTGAAAAAATGTCAATGACACCGCCATGGTGGTCTAGTGGCTAAGGTACCCGGCTGCTGACACGCAGGTCGCGGAGTCGAATCCCGGCTTCAGCGGCTGCATTTCCGATTGAGGCAGAAATGATTTAGGCCCGTGTGCTCATGTTTGGGTGAACGTTAAGGAACCCCAGGTGGTTGAAATTTGCGGAGCCCTCTACTACGGCTTCTCACATATTCTTATGTTGGTTCTTGGGACGTTAAACCCCACATATCAATCAATCAAGGAAATCTGAATGCACTGCACAGCGTCCATATTAGCGCTTTGCACGTGAAAACCCAGCGTTAGAAGAATGATGTTCCCTTTTTTTTTTGTTACACCGGGCTGCCAATAGCGCCGTTCGCCGCACAAAGCGTTTTTCTGTCGCTAGAAACGTGGTATGCGTTTCCAGCTCTAGCAGCTATAGCGTGCATTGTTGAATAATGTCAGCGTCTCTTGCCTTCGAGTCGTCTTAGGTAAATGTATCGGGAACAGCGTTAGTTACTGTCGATGACGAGAGTTCTTGTTCATCACGTCCAGTAACCTCCGAATCAACCAACGTGCACTATATTGTATCAAACCCCTTCTCGCACTTCTATCGCAGGACCAACTATTCGATGGCGTCGTCCTTCATTGGCCCGATTCCGCACTCACTCGAGCGACCTGGTCGAAGCTGCCTGTGGCCTTGAGCAATTTGCGCGCGCAGCTATCTACCATTCGTAACATGAGCCTTGGTGTTGCCGTCGGTCAGAACGTGGCCAGTGGGCCACACGTGGCGGCACTGGCATCTGCGCTGGGCGCGGCCTCTGTGTACCTGCTACCACCAGTACTCGGGGCCATCGACTACTTTGGCCTCACCTTCAGGTCAGTAAGCAAGTGCGGTTCTCTCAGCTTGTTAGTCGGAGAACTTCATTGAAGTCCTGCGGAGCCCATTCCCCATCAGTGGGGAGGTTCAACTGCGAGCCGCACCCCCGCAGGCACAGGCAGGGTAAGACCGGCCGACAGGTCGTTGGCCCTCTGGACAGCACGAAGTTGGACATTGTAGTCGGTGTTGGTGAGCGGCAATCGCCAGGCCTCAGAAGAGTTGAGTCCTACAGCCACCATTATGCTTACCTTTAGCACTGGAACAATGAACTGAAACACACCTAATATCTTTGTATGGTGCACACTATTTCGGAATAAGTTCACTAAGTAAAAAGTCATAGGCGTCTAGATAGATAGATACGCTCAATGTCACTGAAGTTCGCTAGCTTCGCATTTAAAACTGAGTGTATTCAGAAGAGTAACCTGCTGGGCTCTGTATTTGTGTGGTTCTTTCCTTGGCCCTGTTTTTTACCCTATAGTATTCTATAAATTCATTCCTTGGGTAACCAGAAAATTGGGTAAAACCAGCAAGTTTTGGTGCACTTTTTTTCTTTATGGTGAAGTCGGGTGCATATAGCATGATAGCGAATGTAACGGGTCACACATGAAGCCGATGTCACATTCATTCTCGTCGCTTCTTTTGCGTCGGTGCACAATCCTATGAAGCCGCCACATCATCACCTTTCTTTTCATTCAACTTCGTATTATCACCATACGCTCTTATCTTTCAAACGTCACATATCAGACGACCCAGCCAATTCTGCACGACGACTTGTCATCAAGGGTTCCCAAAGAACATCTTTTCCAGACTCTGTGGCACAATTCGTGACACCAACAGGTTCCTGTGACGTCAGGGCGAAATAAACTCTCGATTGGTCGATACACGAGAGCTTTGTATTGATAACTGCCTCCCAAACTGCTTTGCCGTTCCGCCTTGTCTCGTATAACTGTCTTGAGAGATCAACTGATTTCCATTAGTTTACTGCGTTTGTGACTGCGCAAGCTGATATAGCAGCATGTATTCGAAACGTGTGAATTCCTGACTGGGTCAATGCTTAGCGCAGACTTTCCCCGTGCTGTATGATGAAGTGAGTGTCGAGGAGGAGATATAACTTGTGGGGACGGTGGTGAAAGCGAGAAACAAACTACGGTCTCACCTTTGAACACGGTGTAGTTTAGGGGCCCTTTAATCGAAGCAAAAGCTGTGTCTTGAGTGACTGAGCCCCGTCAATTGATGCTCTGATAAAGACGGGTCTTCTCGTTTACAAGCTGCTGAGCTGTTCAAACGTTCTCTTCGACTGGGCTTTTTTTTTTCGTGCAGTTACTACGACGAATCAACCCTGGAATTGCTGTGGCGCCACGTCGGCATGTTTCTCGATCAGGATGCGCAAAGCAGCGTCTGCTACTTGCTGCCCGCGGACGTCCTCAGCTTCCGGGTAAGTCAACAATCGATCTAGGTGTGTCAAAATGGCGGTGGAATACGCCTTAATTTATAGCGAATAATTGTTGCGTTTCACGTCCAGGAACTACTTTATTATTGCGAGAGATGCCTAATTGAACAGAGAGTTTTAGTACTGCGGAATGGTGCTACGTACGCATCACGCAAGCGCCTTGCGTTACGTGGCGTCGTTTGCCACTAATCGGCTTTTAGTACGTCGTAGTACCCGCGTACGTAACGAGCGTGAAGCGTGTTGCGCCATCTGGTAGATCAAAATAGAAGCACGTGTGGTTGACAGCCAATGTGAGCCAATCCAAGTGTTATAGCGAGATTATGGCCATATTTTAAGCCACAGAGCCGATCGGTGCTTGCCTTCGATGCCGCCATTTTCCAAAACGAAGTCTCGCGCTGTCGCGAACTTGTTCTAGAGCGGCGCGATCAGCTCATACGTACGCACGCACGCATCTCATGCGTGCGTACGTAACGCGATACGTGCGCGTTGCGGTCTGCGCATGCGCACTACGCAGAACGGGGCGTCCTTACGTACGCAACGCCGCCACGTACGCAGCGTACGCAGTACTAAAACTCTCTAATGGCTCCGTAAATTTTGGTCATTTCATGATTTTTAACGTGCACATTAATATAAGTAGACCGGCCTCTAGACTTCTGTCCTCGTCGAAATGCGGCAGTCGCTAGACATCTTCCGCATTTCCAGGATCACGATGTGTGGTCCTACTAATCCGCAGGTCCAGGACTGCGACCTGCGGGTTGTTGTTCGAGCACCACAAACAGTAGACCACCGCGTCGCTTCTATGTCTTAATGTAAAACAGCTGTTGATGTGCTCAAGTAATTGTAAGGTGTAGGTTTACGGTGTTTAATTCCTCCCATAATCGGGCAAACTTGTACAGGACAAGTTGCCTACACTGCTAACTCGTCCTGCTCGATATTGTAGACGCCCGCGTCTGCACAATACGCGCAAAAGATGATCGCAAGCGTCCACTTATCCTATTCAAGTCTCGTTGAATCGCACGCTGTACGCTTTATACCAGTGTAGCTTTCCTACAAGTGTTCTATTCCCGCCGTGGCGGTCGTATTACGATAGAGGCGAAATGTCAAGAGGCCCGTGTGTGACGTCAGCAGAGCACGTGAAATACCTAACACCAGGCGGTGGAAATTTCCTAAGCCCTCTACTACACGACGTGCCTCGTTATCGTATAGCGGTTATGGCATGCACGTGAAAACCTAATTACTATAATTATTGTTGTTCCATGCAATGACGTGCTTATGCGGGGAATAATACTGTGCTCCGGCACGACGTAAGCATCACTGCCGCGCGAAACTAGGCAATAGTGAGGCACATGCAGCATTGTCAACTCGTGTTCATCCTGCCTGCTTTGCATTTTACCAATCATTATAAATCACCAAGAATCCAGACTTCCAACGTGAAATGCATTGTTTAGTGCTGAACTAGAAGCTGGAAGACACTTAAGCTTTGCCCCGCCGCATTGGTCTAGAGGCTAAGGTATTTGGCTGCTGACCCGCAGGTCGCGGGTCCGAATCCCGACTTTGGCGGCTGCATTTCCGATGGAGGCGGAAATGTTGTAGGCCCGTGTGCTTAGATTTGGGTGCAGGTTAAAGAACCCCAGGTGGTCGAAATTTCCGGAAGCCCTCCACTACAGCGTCTCTCATAATCATATGGTGGGTTTGGGACGTTAAACCCCACATATCAATGAATCTGGTTCATCCTGCCTGCTTTGCATCGTACCAATCGTAATAAACCACCAAGAATCCAGACTTCCAACGTGAAATGCAATGTTTAGTGCTGAACTACAAGCTGGGAGACACTTTAGCTTCGCCTTTAAAGAGTTGCACGCAATCGCAATATTCGCACTCGCGCGCGCACACACACGCACGCTCTATCGGCTTGTCAATCGATGGCAGCTGCTATTGATCATCGATTCTCGCTTCGGGTGGAGCCTTAAGGGGCGCCTCAAGGAAAGCCAAAGTCAAAACGCCCTCCTGCTGCTGTTGTCGCTCGCGGCCAACGCTGTATTTCGCTCAAAACGAAACACGTCGCCGCCGACACCGGAAATTTCGCGAAACGAGTTTTTAACGCTGTCCCACTAATAAAGAGCACGCGCTATCGGGTTTTTACCATGAGGAGGAGATCTTAAACTGTAAAAACAAGAAGTGTGGCAGCTTGGGCTAGTTGGTATGGCATGACGATAGTTATAGTGCAAGAACAAAACGACGACACAACCCTGGAATTGCTGTGACAAGAAGGACACGAAGGACACGTGTCCTTCTTGTCTCTGTGTCTTCGTTTTGTTCTCGCGCTATAACTATCGTCATCTAACATACACACTAAAGAGTGTCGGCACCCCTCAAGGGTCCGTCCTCTCACCTTTCTTGTTTAATATCACCCTCATCCCCCTAGCTCGACAATTGGCAACTGTTCCTCATCTGAAACATACCCTATACGCAGACGACATCACGCTCTGGTCTACCCATGGCAGTGACGGTGACATACAGGACACCATCCAAACAGCCGCCAACCTAACGCAAAATTATGCAGTTAGCGTAGGACTAACCTGTTCTCCAGAGAAGTCCGGACTGCTCTGCATCCGCCCCAAAAGCCGCAACTCCCCCTCCCCACCCATCGTCATCGAACTGGATGGCAGATCGGTACCAGAGGTCGACACCCTCCGGATACTGGGCATGCATATCCAGAGTGATGGGAAGAACACAAACACAATCCGGAGACTCAAGCAGGTTGCAGGGGCGATCTCGCACCTCATCCGCCGGGTCTCAGGCCGTTACCGAGGCATGAAGGAGGGCGACCTATGTCGCCTTATTCATGCCTTTGTACTCAGCCGTGTGCTCTACTGCACCCCCTACCTCCAACTCTCTAGCCGCGACACTGAAACATTGGACGCCCTCATCCGTCGGGCATACAAAGTAGCCCTCCACCTTCCCATAAGTACACCTACCGATCGACTTCTCAAGTTAGGCCTTCACAACACTATCGGGGAACTTATAGACGCGCACCGCCAAGCACAATACCTTCGTCTCACACAAACCGACACTGGTCGGCATATTCTACATTCTCTTGGAATCCAGATACCCGCCAATGATTCCACATTACTCCCCATACCAAGACCCCTGCACCGCGAACTCCTCATTACACCACTTCCCCGTAACATGCACCCCGACCACCACGATAAACGTCGCAGAGCTCGCGCTAAAACTCTACACCTATGTTACGGTGCCGAACCAGACGCCGTATGGGTAGACGCAGCCTGCGTGGGTGATGAAGCGGTCGCTGCCGTGGTGGATCACAATCTCTCTCCCATAGGTACACACACACTCCCTCCAGACACGTCCCCCGAAGCTGCAGAGGAAGCTGCCATTGCCTTAGCAATCGTAAACACAGAAGCACGGTACGTCTTATCAGATTCCAAAACCGCAATCTTAAATTTTGCACGAGGCCGAGTTCACGTCCCTGCTTTTTGCATACTGGATTCGCCCGCTGCAACCCCGCCCCGTCAAGTGGAGTTGATTTGGGTGCCCGCGCACTGCGGGAATCCTGGAAACGAGGCCGCCAACTTCTTAGCCCGAGGTTCTTTAAACCGGGCTCCCGCGGCCTCCGATCTGGGATTCACGAAGGACCGCGCGCACACTTTCAACGAGCTGACTCAGGCCTATAGGGCAGCACGTCAGCTATATCCCCCACCGCACAAGTCCCTGAGCAACCGACAGGCAACCCTCTGGCGCCAGCTACAAACTCACACTCTTCCCTCTCCTCTCATTCTATCGCACTATCACCCCCTTTTCCTCACCTCAGCCTGTACCCTTTGCCCTGAACCTCATGCTTCTGCTATACACATCCTTTCTCACTGCCCGGCGGATCCTCCCCCGCGGGCCCTAGAGCACCTAAAGACTTGGGAGGATTGGGAGACCCTACTGCGCTCAGAGGACCCGGTTGAGCAGACCATGGCGGCCGACCGGGCTGCCAGCGTCATGGACCACCACCAAATGAACGCTTGAGCGCAAAGGGGTCGTGCGGGGGCCCGGGAGCCTGCGTGCTCCAAACTCCTCTGTTGAATAAAGTTTTTCTCCTCCTCATCTAAAAACAAGTTTGCTGGAATCGATTCGTGAGGCAATAAAGTTAGATGAGGATCGAAGTCGTTCGACGGTTACTTGCAAAAGTGTTGCAGGGCCTCTGTAATATGGCCCTTCACTTCCACATTCGTCACCACGAAGGCTATTTCGTTTGCACCAGGTGGCGCAACGTCACGGGAACGCGTCGCACTCGGTGCTACCCAGCGAGGACGGTCGCGGTTTCGGTCCCGCCGGTAGCGCGACGGGCGTGCCTGGTCGCATGGCGTACTTCGAGGCGTGCCGATTGGTCCGGGAGGGCTTCGACGTCCTCGACCTTGAGTACGGCGTCGTTGCATCTCGGGACGACGTCTGGCTGTCGTACACGGCTCCCCAACAGATGAAGCACTTCGCCGACGCTCTGCGGGACAACCTAACGGCCGGGTGCCTGGGTCTGTGGAACCCGCAGTGGGACGACTTCGCCGCCGCCTGCGGTGGTCTCGAGTACCCGCTTGCTAGGGCTCTCCTTCCGCACTGAAGCGGCAATGCATCGCGACTTTTGTGTCTTGTGCAATCAAATATTTGATATGAGCGGCGTTTGCGTTATGTGGTCTACTTGGCCGGATTCCTGTTGCGGTACAATTAAATGGAATAGATGTTGACGATGACCATACACAAAAAGATGTTCTCGCAGCAGCCAATTAGGAATAAACTGCGGGCTCAAGCTGACATCGAATATTTAGCTCTGCAGTGGAAGCTTCAAAAAACGTAACTCTCAGAAAAAAAAACAAAGCAGAGGCCTGTTGATTACTATCCTTTCTATACCATATACTTGTACAGTACTCACAGATTGAAGCACGACGTTACTTTTCCTAACACTTTAGGCAGAAATAAGCCGAGATGACAGTAAATGACTTGTCCTCTAGTGCATGCCCCGATGGGGGCATACACTCTGAATAAAAGAGCAGCGCAACCTATAGAAGTAGTGTAATCCATGTGAATATGAATGTGAAGACGTATGAGTGCACTATATGTTATCACTCTTACATCAACGTCCTCGCATCGCAACTTTTTTACGTCGCAAACACAAGTGGGTCATCTCGCTGATGAAACATCGGAAGAAGCTTAAAGCACTAGTGCGTTTCTGCGTTTCAACACTTGACTGCCACTCGGACTGCGCGGGTTTGATTCTGGCTCGAGCCCTAACTTTCATTCTTCCCATTTAGCGGGATTTTTTTCGCTCGTGGACAACGCCGCAAGCCTTTTCTGCGACACGGGATTATTGACAATATCACGTATATTAATAAATCATCTAGGCCTACGTCTGCAGTGTGGCAAATTAAATAGAGAGGTATATTGTCAGTGGAGATTGTACAACTACAACATGACAACGTTATCAATGTAAGTATATATACCCTTGTTTTTCTTGCGCAACCACTGTCGGACCGGCAAAAAGTACAGTGATCATATAAACTTATATATAAAGCTATGAATGGTGTTATATGGGAAAGAAATTTTACCAAACCACAGAGGGAACTCTGGCACTTGATAAAACATGAGTAGAAAAGCTAAATTTAAAAACGAGTAATTAGGCTATAAATTGATTAAAAACTATAAATTGACTAAAAATCTCATGTAGGTATACACACAAAAAAAAACTCTATGAACGCTGCTTTTGTTTGTTTGTTTTTGTTTACATGTAGCCTGAAAATGTGGCACGTACCCACTCTTGGCGATGAACCAAGAAATTGTATAGTAGCCCATAAATGGTCACCACATTGTTGCTTACTAAAAAAGTAGTTTAAGAAGAACAAAAAAGAAAACACTACAAATGTAAGGAGCACGAAAGAAGTGCAAAACAAAATTTCAATAAGGATAAGTTAACTTTTGAAGCTGACCAGGCAGGTATGTTTGTCTGACCCGAATAAATTGAGATGTACGTGTCGGATTTCATCACATTTTAAAATTACTTCGGGAGTGTTTTTCTGGTAGTCATCAAAGTGAACATTACGTTGGAGTACGTTTAGTGGCTTTAATAAAATAACACACCGCATGAAATGCGTATATGCGGCAATATCTGAAAACGGAGCATACGAAGGTAACAGTTGATGCTGTTAAGCCTGGATAAAGGGGCCATCAAGCAATTAATCACTCAACTTGAACCTAGCTTCGCGAACGAAATAGCTAGAAGTGTTTTTCTAACTAATTATTGATTATGACATGATTCAACATAATGTTCAACCATTATTGGCAATGAAGGGAAGTCTATGGATCGAAACTGGCCGTGCGCCACCGCTGAAGAATATTATCACACAAGTGCGTCCGTGTTTTTCGTGCAAATATTATAGAAAACTTTTTTCTTACTGCGTGCTATCGGCCTCCTAATGTACCTGCTGGTTTCCCTTCAGATTTGTACGATGCCCTTAACATACTTCATGTTCGGTTTCCTACCTCGCGTATCATTCTTTTAGTCGATTTTAATCTCCCCGACATCCATTGGAATTTGCCTTGTACCTTACCTGGCTCTAGTAATTCCGAATCCACCTCTTTTATTAATACATGCTTAGAGTTTAACCTTAGCCAGTTGGTTAACTCCCCAACCCTTATCACGTCTACTAGTTCTACCATATTAGACCTGGTGTTCACAAATAACCCTGATCTCATACAGTTTCTGTCAGTCGTGCCAGGTCTCAGCGATCACTCTGCCATTCACTTTCTCGTACCGAATACGCCGTCAAAAATTAGTAAAATTACAAAAATAATCAGAGATCACGGGAGAGATTACTACACGTAAATAATGCTGAACTTGAGACATTTTCACATGAATTTTTTTCTAGCTTTTCTGAACACTCAGTAAACGGAAACTGGCTACGTTTTAGAGCTAAAATCAAAGAACTTACCGACGGCTTCATGCCGCGCCGTAAAATAACCGATAAAAATCGGTATGCTTGGTTCACGCCTACTTTAAGGCGGCTACTTTTTTATTTTTTATTTTATTTAATTATACTGTCAACCCTCGCTTGAGGGTCATAACAGGGAGGGAGTAGAATATGAGTACAAACAGAACACCTAAAAAACCACTAAGCAATAAACACAGGAAGACAGAGTGGGCAGTACTTCAACCATTACCAAAATAAGCCTCAATTTCTCTGTCAAAAATTTGTACATCGGTACTATTAATAACATGTTGGGGTAAAGAATTCTATTGTTCTATAGCATCCGGGAAAAATGACCACCGAAAGATGTCAGTGCGAGCGCTGAAAGGTTCAATGGGGGCATCATGATTTAATCTAGTGCTACGTTTTCCGGGAAGGCGTATGTACTCGTCTTTAGGTATTTTGAATATCCCTTGGATTATACGAAATAATGTTTTAAGTTTTTGTTTCCGTCTTCGAATTTCCAGTGATTCGAAATTGCACGAATTCAGCATATCAGTTACTGAATCCCACCTTCTATATCTAGAGCGCACAAACCGAGCTGCACGCCTCTGAATACGTTCTAACTTGGGGACCAAGTGTTTCTGGTGAGGGCTCCAAACCACAGAGGCGTATTCCAGTCTAGGTCTAATATATGTGTGGTATGCAAGCAGCTTTACGTGTTTCGGCGTTTTATGCATCTTTGCTCGTAGAAAACAGTTTTTTAAATGACTCAGAACAAACCGATTCAATGTGACGGTGCCAAGTTAGGTAGTTCGTAATTGTCACCCCTAAGTATTTAAAATGGGGCATTTTACTGAGTTTATTGCTTCCGATGTTGTACAGGAAATTTAAAACATTTTTCTTATTGGTATTGTGTACATATGTTGTTTTTTCAAAGTTAATATGCATATCCCATTCACAACACCACAATTCCAAATCTTCAAGGCACTTATTCAACTCGAGTTGATCATCAGTACAGCTTACAGGCATATAAATCAAACAATCGTCAGCATAAAGTTTCATCTTAACAGGTTGCTTTACAATAGTACTTATATCATTTATGTACAACAAAAACAACAGCGGGCCAAGCACGGACCCTTGAGGCACACCTGAAAACACATCTAGCGTAGCTGAAAAAAAAAAACATCAATCCTCACTGCTTGCTTGCGTTTACTCAGGTAGGCGCCAATCCAATTTAAAATTTCATCACTGAATCCCATTTTACTCAGTTTAAAAAGCAGTTTAGTGTGGTTTACAACATCAAAGGCTTTAGCAAAATCAATACAAATTACATCAACTTGATTGCGATCGTATATAGCCGAGCTGAAATCATGAATTGTTTGAATCAATTGCGTCACTGTGGACTTGCCACTTCTAAATCCATGCTGACAGTCATGAAGTAATTGATTAACCTCCAAGTGAACCATAATATGCTTTGCTATTATATGCCCTATGGCTTCGCAGCAAACAGACGTCAGTGACACAGGACGATAGTTGCTAATAATTATTCGGTTGCCGGCTTTAAACAAAGGTATGATAATTGCGCAGAGCCAGTCCTGTGGAATAGTGTGAGTTTCTAAAGATTTTTTGAAGATAATAACAAGAAAGAATGATACCCATTCTGCGTATCTTTTCAGAAAAGCAGTTGGTATCTTGTCCGGACCGCTAGCCTTCTTTGCATCCAGATTTAGCAACCGAGAAAATACACCTTCTTGATCAAACATTAAGGATTCCATAGGACATGCGCATGAATAATGCAAGTTGCTATCACCGCGCACATCTGACGACATCGTGAACACGGACTGGAAAAACCTGTTAAACTCGTCTGCTATCTCAGTCTTTTGCGTCACTGTTCTCGATCCGGCAGTGATCTGTTCAATTTTTTTCTTTTCTGCCGCTCATATAAAGCCAGAACTTCTGAGGCGCACTCTTCAGAAATTCTGCGAGGGTATGTTTGAAAAACTTACTCTTTGATTCGGACAAGGCTTCTTTTAGGGTTTTACGAGCTTGAGATAATTCAGTAGTGTTCCTCCCTTTTTTCCGTAGTCTTTTAATTTTTCTTTTCATGTGAACTATATTCCTGGTTATCCATGGGCTGCGTTGTTTTACCTTTTTAAGACGAGACGGGATGAATCTCTGTACACAGGTGTCCACGATTGCCTTAAAGCGATTCCACAATGACTCAACGGACTCGTATTCTGAGGCAGACTGAAATTCGTCGAAGGCGACTTCTAAAAAATCTAAAATAGAAGTGTCGTCCGCTTCTGCAAAATTTTTAACTTTTACACGCGAAACAGGTTTTGGATGATCGCTTTTCTCTGTGGCAATGTTGATAACAACTAGCCGGTGGTCTGATATGCCCGCTTCCACTGACACCATGTAGCCATCCAACTGGCTTGTTACGAACACAAGGTCGAGCAATGACTTCGTTTCCGTGGTTATTCTGGCTTCCTTCACAATTTGTGTAAGATTCTGTGAAAACAATATCTTTAATAATTTATCTCCGCTTGCAATTTCGATATTACCAGGCATCAGGGTTTCCCAGTTAATATGGGGAAGGTTAAAATCACCAGCCATTATCATCCGTGTGCTATCGTTTATATTGTTACAAAGAAAAGTATTTAGATCATCTAAAAATTCAGGCGATGTACAGGGGAGTCTATAAACGGCTCCGATTAAGTATACCAGGTTTTCGTAAGTTATCTTACACCACACGCACTCCTGTAACTTGCAATCAATTAGTGCTGCCCGAATTGAAGATTTCACGACAATCGCAACGCCACCCCCTCGGGGATCTCGGTCCCACCTGAACATGGTGTATCCCACGGGAACAATGCAGTCGCTTGATACAGGGCTGCTGAGCCATGTTTCTGTTATAATTATTACGTGAGGAGACCGTGATAAAACCAGACACTCTAGATCTGATACTTTGTTTGCAATGCTACGAGCATTTAACAGGATGACAGTTAGCTATGATGATGACGGGCTTACACCAGGAGGGCTCTGGGAGGCGTTAGATTCATTTGATGCCTCTTGTGTGTTATCTTGTTCGCCCTTTCCCCGCTTGCTCTGCAAAGAGAAACGTTTTTGCAGTTTATGGTCCCAGCCATAAAGCCTGCTATCTATTTTAAGTTTATCGTGAACCAGCGTTGCTTTTTTCCCTTGAGCCCTATCTGCTGCCGCACTATCCCACAGTTTCGTCCGTACTTGTACAGTTTCTTGGGCTTAATCGTTGCTCACGCTAATCGAACGGCCTTTCAGTTTGCCACAGTTCTTCATTACGCATTCCTTCTCTTTGAAATCATAAAATTTCATTATGACCGGCCTAATTTTTCCAGTTTGTTCTCTGTCAATTTGATGTATTCTCTCTATTATTGTGGCGTGGACCCCGAGTATTTTACGAAACACGTTTTCTACAACAGACGCCATTAAGTCCGCCTCAGTTTCATATTTTTGCTCAGGAATGCCGAAAACTAAGAGGTTATTTCTTCGACTTCGGTTTTCATAATCAAGAAGTTTTTCTGCCTGCTGCTGCACGACAGACTCTAGGTATTAAATTCGTGCGTTTAGTTCTTGAATTAGCTCAAGAGATTGTGTAAGTTTGTCGGTCTTAGCATTTAGAGCCGCTATATCTGCCTTAATTGTTTTGGTCGATAAATACACACTTAATAAAAATAATACACTTGATAAATAAATACACCTAATAAAAAGAAGCGCATCTTTCGAAGTGCAAAGCTCTCGGGCAACATTAAAAGATGGGATGATTATCGTAGTATAGCCGACGAGTACGCACGCGCACTCTCACTTGCCAAGCGCTCATATTTTGAACAAACGTTGCCTTCTTTGTTAGTAACTAATCCTCGTACATTTTGGCAGGTAATTGGTGGAAATAACAAAAAACAAATCGACCTAGTTTCAGGAAGCGAATCATTTATTCCAAGAAAAAATTGTTGCCTAGCTCTTAACAGTGTATTCGCATCTTCATTTGTAAACGTGGCGCCTACCACTGTTCCTAACTTGTCTATTCACAACTACGATCTAATGGAGCCAGTACACCTTGATTGGGAGGGCATAAGGAAATTAATTGAAAATCTCAAGCCTTCTTCTTCCCCCGGAGATGACGGAATTAACGCCAAGTTTCTCAAAAACACCGCATTGTTTTCCTCCTTAATACTGTGCAGAATTTTTTCACAGTCTTTGGAATATAGTACCCTGCCAAACGACTGGAAAGTGAGGAGAGTGGTTCCTCTTCACAAGTCAGGTAACACCAACGATCCCCACAATTATAGACCCATCTCACTAACTAGTGTGCCATGTAAGCTATTGGAACATTTCATTTACTGCAACTTAGTCAACTTTCTTGAGAATGTAGCGGCGAGAGAAGAGGAGACGTGAGATGACGTCGAAGGCGGCCGATGGGGCCGTGCCGATCTCGCCACTTTATTGCAGGCCTGAAGCGAAGCCACGTCGGCTGTCCACGTCCGACGCGCCAGGTGCGTGTCAGCTCGTTCTAAATCTCGCGCAGCTCGAGCTCGCGCCAGCTGCGCGAGAGACGCGGCGCGGTGATGGAAAAAAATGACGATGGTGATGATGACACTACAGGGCTCCCCCCCTAGCGCTTTGCGCGATTTGAACGCATATGAAAAAAAGAAAGAGGGCGACAAATGCTATGTACATGAACGGCAGTCCATAAAGTGTTCCTTTGGCAAGTCCAGTTTGTCAACGTGTAGTGACCATCGGGAACCAGTGGGTTTCTGGTGGGCGACACTGAGAGTTGCGCAGTGGACGAAGAGGTAAGCGCTCGATGGAAAAAAATCCGTAATAGCGGATGGCTCGGTCCCAGAGGTCTTCAATCGTGGAAAGCACCTCTGGAATTTCGAGGTCTCGCGCCACTTGTGATGCGTTTCTGTAGGCGAAAGAGAGGCCGTACTCAGTGACGCTGTGAAGCGACGCGTGACTGAGAACGTGCTCAACTGGTGCACTAAAGTGCGGGCTGTAAAGCGTGTCAAACGGGCCCGTGTCGTAGAGGCCGTCGTAGAAGGTGTAGTCACACACGCCGTCCGCAGGCAGCGGCTGCGACTCGTTCGTCGCCGTGCCGAATACGCGGACCACGGGAAATGGCGTCATGGGAGGCTGTGCAGGAAAGACGGGTTCAGTTATCGCCTCAGTCACTGTCGAGGTATTTGACGCTGGTGGACTGGTGGCAGTGCTTGTTCCCATGCTTTCAGTTGGCTCCACAGTGGTTGTAGTTAGGTCGGTTGACTTGACAGACGTCATAGACAGTTCAGTTGGCTGGTCAGACGTCGTAGGCAGCTCAGTTGGCTCAACAGATGTTGTAGGCAGTTGAGTTGGCTCCACAGATGTCGTAGGCATTTCAGTTGGCTCGACAGGGGTCGGAGACAGTTCAGTTGGCTCGACAGATGATGTAGGCAGTTCATACGCGGGACACGCGTCGCTAGTGGCCAGACGAGAGGAAGTCGGGAGGTCAATAATGGGTGAAAGGTCACCTGTGCCAGGCTCCGAGGTGGGCGGCAAGGTGGCTGTCATGGAGTCTGGTGGGGCCACGGTTGGTAGCACACGTTGCGACGCAGTAACAACCTCAAAGTCGCGGGCCCCTGGAAGCGGTTGGTACGTGAGGCCATTGTGGGCGAGCATTGAGGGCAGGGTCTGGCTCCGCGAAGGCACGGCGCTGGGGCCCGTCGTAGACCACGAAACAGAGACAGGGACAGGGGCGGGGAGCGGGGACGCCGAGTGTGGTAGGCTGCTGGCCGGGTAGGTGCGAGTGGAATGTGGCGAGGCACCCGGCAAGCCATTGCTGGCACCAGTGGCAGGTGGCGGAGCGGCAGGGGGCACCGTCGAGGAGCTGACCAGCAGCTGCGGCGAGGAGGAGGCCGAGACGTCTGAGCTGGTGGTCACGGAAACGGCGAGGGCCACGGTGTCGCGTGCCGTCGCTTGCTCTGCGTGCGCTTGCGTGCGTACCTTGCTCTGCGACGCCGGGGAAACCTGCCTGGTGCGGGTAAACGGAAGCGGACGGTATGTGTTGCCGCTGCGGGCGAGCACCGCAGTGCAGAGCGCATCGTAAGGCTGCGGGCTGGTGCTTGAAGTGGCAGAGAGATGGCGCAACTCTATCGGAAGGGCGTCGAGAAGAATGGCGTGCATCTGCAGCTGGTCCGTGACGCCATTCAGCGCCAGAACGGCATCGAGCTGCATGAACCATACCTTGGGGTAGGTCGATTGAAACGGTGGCACTGGCGGGCAGAGTTGCGGGAACATGGCAGCGGGCCGTTCGACGAAGGGCGTGTTCTCCGGGTCACCAATGTAGCGGCGAGAGAAGAGGAGACGTGAGATGACGTCGAAGGCGGCCGATGGGGCCGTGCCGATCTCGCCACTTTATTGCAGGCCTGAAGCGAAGCCACGTCGGCTGTCCACGTCCGACGCGCCAGGTGCGTGTCAGCTCGTTCTAAATCTCGCGCAGCTCGAGCTCGCGCCAGCTGCGCGAGAGACGCGGCGCGGTGATGGAAAAAAATGACGATGGTGATGATGACACTACAAGAATAATTCTTTTTTTACTAACTTTCAACATGCTTTTAGAAAAAGTTACTCATGTGAAACTCAGCTCTTATGCTTTACTAATGATTTGTTCTTGGCTATTGATCGTGGTACTTTTATTGATTGTGTATTTATTGACTTTTCTAAAGCATTTGATACAGTTTGTCACGAATTACTACTTTTAAAATTAAGTAAACTAAATCTTGACCCACACATCCTAAAATGGATCAAGTGCTTCTTACGTAACCGCGAGCAATTTGCGACTCGTAATGAATGTAACTCTCCTCCTACTGCCGTAACCTCAGGTGTGCCTCAAGGCTCTGTTTTGGGCCCCTTACTTTTTTTTAATATATAATAATGATTTGCCTCATAACATTTCCTCTTCGATTAGGTTGTTTGCTGACGATTGTGTTATTTACCGTGAAATTTTGACCTCTAACGACACTGACGCCCTGCAATCTGACCTAGTGAATATTTCTTCGTGGTGTAATAATTGGCTAATGAAACTTAACACAAATAAATGCAAATCAATGAGGATAGCTCGTAAGCCTTCAAGAGTTGCGTCCCCCTCGTACCTACTTAATAACACTTTCCTAAACAACGTTTCTTCTTACAAGTACCTCGGTGTTAACATGTCTAACAACCTGTCATGGCAGGCTCACGTTGACTACATAACATGCAACGCTAATCGAACTCTTGGCTATTTACGTCGAAATTTTTCTCTTGCTCCAATTAACCTAAAGCTTCTCCTGTATAGATCATTAGTGCGGCCAAAACTCGAATATGCGTCGTCTATCTGGTATCCTCATTGTTTCATGCTCATAGACAACATTGAATCCATTCAGAATCGCTCAGCACGTTTCATATTGTCCAATTACTCTCGAACAACAAGTGTCACATTAATAAAGGCTCAACTAAATGTGTATAACCTCTCAATACGGCGCAGAAATTGACGTCTCTGTCTCTTTCATAAGATCTATCACACTAACAGAACCCTCTCTAATTCGCTGTTTTTTCCACCAGCCTACATATCAGCACGCAATGACCATTAATACAAGGTTGGGGTTCCCTTCTGCCATACGAACCAGCACTTCAACTTTTTCATCCCTAGAACATGTACTGACTGGAACCACCTTCCCGCATCAATCGCTTCAATCACAGACGCCGACGCGTTCAAATCATATTTGAAAGTGCATTATAATTTATTCTAATCCTGCTGTTTTGTTTTACTTCTTATCGATATTCGTTGTCCCACTCCTCTCTGTAATGCCCAGTGCCTTGAGAGTAAATAAATGAAATGAAATGAAATTATTCTTCTTTTTCTGTCGATCTCTCGTTGTGGGTTTATGCCACACCATTGCTATCATCACCAACAACTTGCTTTTTTTTTTCGTTAGCACTCTCGTTCTAGTCGTACTTCGAACGCGATTTCTTTCCCAGCTCCCAAGACGTAATCCGTTTCCGACTGACGTCCCCCGCGATGGCCGGCGCGGATTATTCGCCCGCCGTCTGCAAGGCTGTCGACGAAAGCGCCAGTCAGCTTCGCCAGCTGAGCATGGACCTCTGGAACAATCCGGAGTTGGCGTTCAGGGAGGTCAAGTCTCACGACCTGCTGACGCGGTTTCTTGAGGAACGAGGACTCAAGGTTCAAAGGAACTACCTCCTGGACACGTCGTTCAGAGCCGAGGCTGTCGCCCCTGGAAAAAACAACGGTGAGCCGGGATGCACGCGGGATATTATGGCCACATGCTGCACACTAACGTTACATGAGTAGTAATGAAACAAAAACATAGTTTTATCTTATTACCCAATATACTCTTTCGCAAAAAATATTTTTATCATATTACTTAATCAGTCTTTCGCGATTTCGATATCGGGATTAAATCTCCGGTTGGCGTCTGCGCTTTTCGATGGAGGCAGAAACGATGTAGACCCATGTGCTCAGATTTGGGTGAACTTTAAAGAACCCCAGGTGGTCGAAATTTCCAGAGCCATCCTCTACGGCGTCTCACATATTCTTATGTTTTTTTTTTTTGGTGGGGGGGCGTTAGACCCCACATATCAATCATCAATTTCAATATCACCACGCTTACAGCAAAAAGACGCTTGGAAAACGAGAAAATGTGCAAAGCAAAATTGCGGTAAGTGACGCCACCCAGAGATTTCCGCGCCAAAGGCTGTGACGTCACACGTTTTGACCACGTCTTCTAGGTCTTGCATTGCTAGTAATAGGTAAAAATTAAGTGCGTCCTCGTCGGAAGTGACCACCGAAGTAACATAGCACGTCTCAAGCAATTTAATGGACCCATTGTCACCAAATGCGGAAAAAAGGCTGTGAAACCAGTCGCGTCAGGCGCGAAGATTAAAGTGAGCTATGTAAAACTTTGGCGTGATCTTTCTCCTGTATTAATAAGCTTATAGTGGCGAAATTAGCAACACTATTGCTCAAACTATTAAATAGCAATCAATCTAAACATATTCCTTGTTTAGTTTTAGAGTGTCCTTTTACACAGTAGTTTAACTACTTCTATTGACGGAAATCAAAGATGGGTTCCTTTTTCTTTTTATAAGAATTGCCAGTTCCGTTTATGATGAGTGGATCTGGGCTCATCTTTCCACCCAGTCTTCTGCACACTTCTGCAGTCGATTGTCGTGTTTATCGAGCCTATTTGCACTCTTCCTGCAAGTGCCTATATGATCCTTGTCACTTTTGAAGGCCGTTTGTCGTTGGCATTGTGTTGTCTAGCTTAGAAATGAGACGTACTTAGCAGGCGCCTATCTTAGTAATGTCATTCGCGCACTGGAAAAGTGCATTGAAGATAAGTACGTTACCCTGAAGACTGTTTTAAAAAGGAAATACGTATTTTTGATCGTATAGTTAGGGCTCGCTTTACATAACAATTATAGTTATCTTCTTACTTTCACATTTTCGCAACGTTATTGCTGTAAATTGTAAAGTATTTTAAGTAAAGAGAAAATGTGTTAAGATTCTGCTTTGCTTAAGGTGATTATCTGCTTGTTATATTTGAGGCATCTAGCAAATCTATCTGTTGTAAAACAGCAGCTTTTAATACGCTGAAATTGTAAGAGCCGCGGAACGTTGCTATGGCGACATAATCAGCTGTGCCTTCATAAAAATTGAATATTTGAAAAAGGGCAAATGATTGCCTTGCAATTCACACAATTTTTATATCTATTGGTGGACCTGGTATGTTTCAAACTTTTAAAAATGGCGTTGTTTCGTGAAATGGCGTATACGGAAATTTATTTCGGGGGGGGGGGGGGGAGGGGTGCACATTCTTGATGTGAAGCGGCAGCCGGGCAGGCGAGTGGGGTTAGATATGATTTTGTGCTTCATGTCCAATAGCAGAAAGAAATTTTGGGTGGGGCACCTGCCCCCCCTGGCTACGTCACTGGTTTAATGAGACGCAACAAAATCAGCGCGCGCTACGAGAAGGACGTGAGGAAACGGCGGTAATCTGCATCCAATGTTTAGCGAGCCGCTAGGTGGTGGTTATGTGATGCCACAAATTGTTTAGTTGTGACGGCTGTTGTACGGTTACTCGGATCCAATCGAAATACGTCATCGCTACCACTCCGCAACCTAGAATGAGTTGTATACAAAAGGGCACGATCGCACACGCTGGTGCCCTTGCTATCCCTACAGATGTCAGTATAGACGGCTCCTTCATACTTCATACTTCCTATGTCCTCACTTCCTACTTCACGCGGAGGCAGCAGCACTCTAGTCGTTTTGCCTTTTGGAGGTATGGTATTTAAATGCTCCCGCGTTTTTTTAGAGTTACGTGAGGTGGAATGTTCAAAAAGTCAGCTGCTCCAGCCTTACATCGTATAACATTCAAATTTCTTGCTGTCGCATTCATGGCTTCGCCTTTGCGATGAAACATGGATCTGTCTCTTGTCAAGGTCATCTTTAGTATTTGATGTTTTCTTGTTCTTTACTGTTGTGGCCTGTTCGGAACGGTCACAATAGTGAAACGTTTAATTGCCTATATCCTAAACCTGTTTCATCGTCGAAGGTCCCACGGTGTGCCTGATGGCCGAGTACGACGCCCTTCCAGAAATCGGCCATGGCTGCGGCCACAACCTGATCGCCGAGGCATCCATGGGTGCTGCTGTGGGTGTTACGGAAGCCATGAAGAACTTCAACGCCATCGGCGGTAAGGTATGTGCTCGTTGGTTTAGAGAAAGATGGAGTGCCCGTGGGTTGTATGTGGCAGCTTTGCACAAGTACGCAATGTACGGAATAGGCACGTTGCTGAGACGCTTTCTGTAACGGGTGGCACAAATACAACACATAATCTACGAAAGTGGTAATTGGGAACAACGCATTCGTAGCACAAAACCGCCACGAAACCCATACGAATGACAGGAAATCTGATACGGATGGCAGAGTCACCAGGAAATTCACGTGGATGGCAGAATTACGAAAACAAAATCGCAGCATATCCACGGAGTGAATGATGATGAGTGGGGCGAAGCTTCTGTCTGTCTGTCCGTCTGTCTATATATCTATCATCTCTCTGTCTGTCTTTCCGTGTGCCTGTTTCTCCGTGTACCTGTCTGTCTATTCGTGCGCCTGTCTGTCCATCTCTCCGTTTGTTGGTCTTCAAAGTAGCTGACTGCTGAGCGAGTTGGCGCTTTGACATAGAAACCATTGTGAGGGCGCAACTATAACATAACACACAGCAAGAAACAGACGAGGGCAGGCGCAAACCACCAACCGCCTCTATTCAAAGAAAATCCGCACCTTTATGCATCAACACTCTGCGCAGGGGCACCGCCACAACAACCAAGAATGCTGAATTCCAATTTCTTCCTCGCCTGTTTTGAATTTTCTTGGATATGGATACATCAGTTTGCTAAGATGTTGATTGGTGATGTAGTATAGCGTACTGTACCGTAAGTCGACATGACCCGAGTGAAATACTGTCGTTTGCAAGTTGGTCGTCCTGGGAACACCAGCCGAAGAGAGCGCCGGGGGGAAGGTACTGCTGCTCGAAAAGGGAGCCTTCAAGGACATCGACGTGGCCCTCATGGCACATCCGGGTCTTCAGGACGGGCTCAAGATGCACGTCAACGCACGGCGCCAAGTAAGGATTTATCCGTTTATAACGTTGTTGGCTGATGAAAGTGTGACGTCAATTGGTGCGAGAGCCATGCTGATTTTACCAAGGAATATTTCAAGTGGCTTTAACGTGATGTATTATTCGTCTTTTATGTTGTATTTAGCTTTTTGGTACTCTAATGAGGTGAGTACAAAGTGAAGAAGAATAGAGAAACCTCATAATAGTGCACTTTCTCAAAAGTGGGATATGTAGCACTCTCTGCAATGCTTAATGGCGTACTCACACGGACGTTTCATGCCAATACCTCGAGAGCCTATAAAATGTGCTGGTAAGCATGACTGCACCCTGAAAAAGTATTTAGTGTGTTTTTGAAAGCTAGTTTCGCTTTCTTTTGTACCCTGAAGTGTTGACGCTTTGTGAGCGTCTCATCAGGCGCAAGTTATCAGTGGCGTTTCCAAGGCCGCCTCAACTCGTGGAGTTCTGTTGGTGACGCACAAGAGACTAAATTGAATGTCTTGGTACCTCACGTCAAGACAGTTGTTTGTGCTGGCGCGTGAAGTCACTAGAATTAGCGCTGTAGCCTGAAGTCACGATAGTATCGATTCCAGTCGCTTTATTATCATCAAAGAGTCTTACAAGTATAACTAAGGAGTTGGCAATAGAATTCGGTGGTACAGTCATTAGACATGATGCTTGGAAACTCTCTGAACAGACTAAAACCTCGTTAATAAACGTCACACCATGAAAGCCTCAATTGCAACAGACAAGATAGAGCTTAAAAGACAAAAATAGAGTTAATCAATAGGCATCAGGTAGCCGCTATAAGAAGGTACAAAATTCGGAGAATTCGAGCATGCTCTAAAGCACGGAAGAAGCCTCAAAGCTGTGAAGACCAAACATTGCATCGGTAAAAAATCTGATGTATGCATTAAGGGACAAAATCACTACAGATATGGATAGGATAGTAGTGGTAGCAGAGGAGTTCTACACAGATATATGCAATAGCCGAGACAATCAGTATGATCACGTAAGAAGTAGCAGTTATCGAGATGAATCGAACATCCCACCGTAACTATAGCGAGGAAGTACAAAAATACTTACCCCCGAATGCAGAGATGTTACTTGACTCGTACTTGACTCGTTCTTGACTCAAGACAGTCTTGCCGGCCGCCATAAATCGTTCTCGAACTTGCGGATGACTTGAAGGCGACTTGGCTCGGTCGAAGTCAGGACAAGTTTCAAGTCAGCTGCGGGGCTAGCTTGAAAGCGACTTCACGCGTTATTCCAACATGGCTACCTCTCGAATGGACGTCGCGTGAAAGGTGGCTGCTTTTGAGTTTGCTTGCCTCGCCATAAGCGTAGCATTTTTTGAGGCGCACTGCCTGCCGAAAATTCTTGGAACCGCTTTACGAGCCAAGGAAATCCAATGGAGTTGTACGACGAGCAACAATTCTACGCTAGGTACAGATTCATGAAGAACGCCGTGGGGCAGCTGCTCGTTATGTTGCCGCTCCGTGAAAGTGGGGACAACCGAAGACAGCCCGTGCATCCAGTGTTACAGCTACTGATGGCTCTCAGGTTTTACAGCGCTGGCACATACCAACCAGTCACCGGAAACTTCGTCCGCATTCCGTAGTCGACAGTGTGCCGTGCAGTCGGAAAAGTTACGCTACTCATCGCAAAGCACCTGTACGCGATGCTGGTGCGCTTTCCGCAGCCGGCGGACTGTTATGAAGTGAGGTTGTGTCGACTACACACACGTGCGTATTAATAGCCCCGGTGTTGACAACGCCGAAGTGTTCCGTAACCGCAAAGGCTATTTCTGTTTCTCTATAACACGACGACAATTTCCGTCTCTTTCGGTAAAAAAAAAATGACTCGGTGCTGTGTCCGTGTGTCTCGTCTATCCTTTCGTCCCGTCTAGGGCACTGTTTCTCGCTCAGAAAGGCATCGCTTGTAGCACAACGCTACGTAAAATTACACACACATAAGAAAGAGGTGCCCCTATCACGGGTTTTTTTTATCCGCGTCATCATCATGCAGCGATACATTGCTGCACCCCGCGATACAGAATTCTGCTGAGGGCAATGTCCTGACCCCCGCTTTTTCTCTTGTTTACCAAGCTCAACAAAAGGATACGAATCACATGTGTTCCCAGAAATTGTTTTTTTTTTCATAATAACTGCGACCTAGCCATTACAGGCATGCACACAGGCGAACGGAAAGGCAAATACCGTGAAAATCGCGTCACCTCGGGAGCCAAGTCAGCACAAATACATGCCATGGCGTTCGATTGAGAAAAAAAAAACGACGAAAGAACCCAACGCGATGCTTGTTTCTCCTCCAAACAAGCAACCATGGAGAAACGCATCGCATTTGGGTGGCCACTAAAACCAGCGGGCAACGAACGCTTTACAGAAGCAACACTGCGCATCGCTGTGGTGGCAGGCACCACGTGCCGCTCGTTAGCCGTAAAATAGCAAGAATAATCTTGTGGCCCTTCGTTTTTATAGTTATTTTAAAACGTATGGTCTTTTTTTTGTGTAATGCATGCCTTACGCGAACAACTTCATTATTACCCTCGTTAGCAGGCGAGCAGCGTGTTTCTGCTTTGAAGCTCGTTCTTGACTTGACCAAGCAAGACAGCCTGAGCATCTATGAAACGCGAAGGCCGACTTGAGCGTTTTCAAGTCCGCTGCTTGCTTCGCGCCGACTTGCTCAAGTCAAGTCGAAGACGCGGCCAAGTAACATCTCTGCATTCGGGGGTTAGAGGGATTGCAAATAGGTCAAGTCGCTGGTGAGGATCGGCATACATCAGACCTTTTGAAAGACTGTGGAGAGATTGTGTTAGAACAAGCTGGCCATTGTGTATATAGAACGTGTCTTGGCGGGGAGGGTACCAGAATCTTGGAAGGAATATCAGAATTTCCTCGAACCAGAATGGTTGCTGTCCACAACACCTGAAGCCGCTGGGAGGCCAGGGCCATATGAAATATTCAGAAAATAATGTTAATTCCTCCTCCTTCTCCACTCGAAGGACGCCACATTTCCTCTAACCTCTTCACAGAACGAGTGAGTTATGGCTTTTATCCTACCATTATCAGCTCAGTTTGTTCCGGAACGCTGCGACTTCTACGGTCAAACTATGTACTACTGTGTCCACTGTTTAGTGACGAGACTTCAAATGTCGGCACACAATGCAACTTTATTGCTGTGATGGACTCTCGTTCTTCAGCTCAACGTCCGGTACGAGGGCAAGGCGGCACATGGTTCAGACTCGCCTTGGGAAGGTTCAAACGCCCAGGACGCTGCGGTCGCAGCCTACATCAACATGTCCATGTTGCGACAGCATACCAAGCCAGCCGATAGGATACTTGGTAAGTTACGGTATAGGCTGGCACATGTACGTCGGCTTGAGCGACATCTGTCGCGCTATGTTGAGCAAACCGACTCATGGAGTATAAGAGATGGTAGGTGAGGAGGTGTGTTTCCACAAGAAGGCTTATTAAAAGAGAAGTCTCTTCTTCGAAGCATTGGTGCCTGCGACATTTCTTTCGATGACTTCGCAACGCTTGAAGCCTCAATGTGCCCCTGACTTTGTCTTGTTTGGTGCCCTGCCATATTGCGGGTAAATTTCTCAAAAAAAACAGAAAAGGTTTTCGGTTGTTCAAAGAACACTAACAGGGAGAGCTGCATTTCTTTTGTTGTTGTTTTTTGCAGCTACAATAACAAGCTAAAGACCCACTTATAACGGCTTAAAAGTCCATTTCCTTGAGCGCTGAATGGTTAACTACTTAGAATTGGTTTTATAGCGCTCAGTCACAATCTGGACGGCAGCCGCGTTTTTAAGAGGGGTGGGGGCAAACTGAAAGAACACTCGAACGACGCGTTCTGGGCAAAATTGACGCCGTTTGCCGATTACACCTGTTTTCAAAAAGCCTGATCGGTAGACTGCCTTGCCGCGTAAAATGAATTCTCAGGCGGGGTCTATCTCAAACCACTTGTTATCGCTATGCATGGCACCGGAATGCACTAAAACACGCAGGAACGTGGCGCATTAGCTATGGACAAGTGTATAAACCTCTGTACTTAGGTTTGAGGGCACGTTAAAGAACTTCAGGTGGTGTAAAGCTATGCCGAAGTCCCACATTGCATCATACTCCATGGCCATGTTGTTTATGCGTGGTTGTACGCGGTAATTTATTTGCTAACACAATGCAGGCGTCGTGAAGCAGTTCGGCGAACGAGCAAACGTCACCTCCGACTCCAGCAAGCTGGTCTACCACGTCCGGGCACCCAAAGACACCGAGAAGGACGCGCTCGTCGCGCGAGCAACTAAGTGCTTCCAGGCGGCTGCACGGGCCACGGGTTGTGGAATCGACATCGACAAGGGCATGGAGTACAAGGAGCTCGTCCACAACGAAGCCCTTATCGAGACCTACAGGAAGCACGGCGAGGCTCTTGGTAAGAAAGTTTTGAATCTTTCTAGCTTTATTTTCAACATTCGGGATGCTGAGGGTCATGGGCAAAAAGCCTCGATCTGATGGGCTTGACTTGGACAACGACCCCTTACGTTCTGTTCCATGCTGTCGAACAGTACGCGGTACAAGGAGGAGGATCAATTGGTGTTCAGCATTGACGCGATAGCGTTAAAGAGCTCGTGTCGCAGAAAACTCGCCGCCGGCATCGGCCCCCGTTGTTTGTGAGCGAAAAATCGTCTGTGCTTCTGTGACCGAAAAATCAAGTTACCGAAATAGCCGCAGGAGGCCGCTACTTGTTCACGTTTGCGTGCGTGATCACACTGCAAAAGCCGCGCATTCGAAGCAAAAAAAAAAGTGCTTAAGGTCACGAGGCGCGGTAGTTTCTTCGCCCTGCCACACCTCCCCGCTTAGCTTCGAACGCTTTCGTCGGGACGAGTGAAGAGATAATGCAATTGCAGCATGCGACAAACATTTGTAACTCCACTCGCACTGGATAGATTCTTAATTTTTTTTATTCTAAGAGTGATGATAGATACCTACGAGACGCCTTTCTACCATTGCTGTTATTTTGTGTCTAAAGTTCAAATTGATAGCATGGGCAGCGTGTGTTCAACACGCGAGTAAAAATCACGTGGGCACTGGCGATACGAATGCTGCTGAACCGGGGACGAAACGAACAGATCATCTCCTTCGCACGGAGGGCGCAAGTGACTACATCAGGCCACGTGCGAGGCCTACCTTCAATTGCTCATCAAGCAGAGCGAAAACAACCCGCCCGTCTTTGGTGGAGCGAAGGAGCATGAAGTAAAGCCGGGAGAGAGGGCTGCGTTGCTCGAGCAGCAACTCGACAGTTTGATAATTGAGATGTGGTCACTAGCCCTGGCCCGTGTGCTAACTTAGCAGACATCAGCAAACGGCCCGTTTACTTCACGTTAAGGTGACGGACAGAATTAAAACTGCTTTCCTACGAGGAATTCCTTTACAGTATTTTGTAGTTGCGCCAGATGGGATTCAAAGGCGTTAGCTGGCAGTGTCACTTTCTATAACATTACAATTTGTTTCCATCACGTTCATATCTTCTCCCTGGTGTCGAAACTGCGGTTTTTGCGTGTGTGAAGAGCCCTGAGCGTTGGCAAGACGATAGACGATGAAAGTAGCCCATACAGCACTGTCATTCATACCATCTTCGTCTGTCGTGTGCCCTGTGTGATATGACTTAATTTAAGCGGGGGTTATCAACTCTTTTTTTTTACTGAAAGTCATCTTTTGGCTCCTCAAAATGGCTTCGCGGGGAAATTGACTCTTTCGGTCAAGGCAACAATGACCAACTCTTTCTCCCATTCGGAAGTTGTGACAAGTTCATACCTTGTTAGTTTCGAGTGAGCTGGCAGTGGCAATTTTTGTGACGGGAAACCATCCAATCCCCACCAAGTTACAGACTCCATGACGCATAGTTGCTGTTACGTGTTCCATTTAGCTTATCGAGCCAGTCCGCACAGGTGCGTATTTGACTAACTCTACGAAAAGTCTAAAGAAAGTTGACTCTGGTGGGGTCGTCTTTTTTTTTCGTACTTTGTATTCATGGCACCGATAAATTATCAGAGCCAATATTTCCACGTTGTGTAATCTTTGCCAGACGTTTTTACCACGGACACATTACATCCATTCACTTTCGTTCCTGTCCGATTTCCCTTAACTTAGTGTAGTTGCGCAGGTTATATGTGGGTTTATGATGAAGCGTATATTTGTTCGTGGTGGGCCCCAGCAATGTTCAAGGGAGGACCCCTAAGCCCTCATGACTTCTCGTTTTTTTTTCACGGAAGAGGTATGTATGTCATTTATCTGTTGACATTGGACTATGGGTTCAGCAATGCTAGTTTGTGCAGGGTGTTCGAAGTACCTTGGTATTCTTATGACGCATGATGTATCATGGTCCAAACATATTGATTTCGCATGAAACAAATACCTTAGGAGCTTATGTTATTTACACCGTACGCTCCGTGTTTCTCCTCAGGAAACCTAACTGCTTACCTACAAAACATTTATTCGACCCATTCTCGAATATGGTAGTGGGGTCTGGTACCCCCATCAGAATTGACATCAAAAAACTAGAAGTCGTTTAAAAAACAGCTGTGCGCTTTGTATGCAAAAGATATGACAGGCTATTTTCTTCAAAGCCTTCCCCAGCTACAGGTGTCACTACAATCGCGAAACGTCGCCATGTTAAATGCCTAAAACTTCTGCACATGTCAATCACTTTTTCTCGCTTCTGCACTCTCAAATCCTATATTAAATTTTACAAATCTTCGTCTAAGGGGAGTGACCATGCCCTTAACATCGCAAATATTTTCACCCACACTGACAAGTTCAAATACTGCTTCTTTTCCTTCAACTATAAAAACTTGGAATCCACTGCCCGGCAGTGTTCGTTCTTTACCCCTTCCAGAATTTCTGAAAGCGTGTTGATGAATGTTGACTTGTACTTGTTGTTTTTGTTTCGCCCACTCTTGCAATAGCCTCATTGAGGCTGCAGTATAAAAATGGATAAAAATGTAAAATATATGTATGTATGTGTATGTATGTATGTATGTATGTATGTATGTATGTATGTATGTATGTATGTATGTATGTATGTATGTATGTATGTATGTATGTATGTATGTATGTATGTATGTATGTAGGTGCATGTATGTAGGTGCATGTATGTAGGTGCATGTATGTACGTGCGTGTATGTACGTGCGTGTATGTACGTGCGTGTATGTACGTGCGTGTATGTACGTGCATGTATGTACGTGCATGTATGTATGTGCATGTATGTAAGTGCGTGTATGTATGTTTTGATGATCATAATACGCTCAGTGGACGTTCTCCTCCCTCACAACGTCCTTGTTGAAAGTTGGGCGAGTTCTTGCCGTCTTGTCTTTCAACAGACTGTGCCGCGGAACTGTACACACAATACAATGAAAGTAAAGAAATTACACAACAGAAAAATTATAAAAAGTGCTGTAAATGTTTGGTAAGATATGAACCTCCTAAATACTGGTGGAGGAGCCTGCCCTCAACCCGCCCCGCTTGCTGTCCGTAAACCGTGGCCACAGGTGTGTCGTTCGCGGACGCTTTGCCGGGCGTCACCATCCGCACCGGCGGCTCTACGGACGCGGGGAACGTTTCGTACGTGCTTCCCACGCTGCACGCGAGCTTCGGCATCGGCATCGACTCTGCCGTGCACCACACGAGGGCGTTCGCCAAGGCAGCGGCGACCGACGACGCCCACCAGGCAGCGCTACGCGTCGCCAAGATCCTCGCGCTCACAGCGCTCGACCTGATGTCCGACCCCGAACTCATGGCGCGCGCCCGGAACGACTTCGAGACTTGGAAGGTCGCCCGTGGGGCGCCGTCCAAGTGAACCCTTCGCTACTGCTGCCACGGTCGATCATGTGGGACTTGTACACGATTAGTCTTCTCATCGGTCGCCTATAACACTCTCAGCTGTCCTCGTAAGACAACTTCAATGAGGCCAGTCGGAGAAGCGACATGCGAATGTTTGCATTGTGAACAAGGGCCGCAACGAGGCCGAGAACCCGCCCCAGTTGTCCCACCGTCCGGGCTCACTGAGCCCTGGTCTTATAGAGCCTTGATACATACCGGGCCGAAATGGCCGCCTCAAAAGAGGAAGTCGTCGCCGGTGCACGAGCTTCCGTTAGTTCGTTCTTTATGCACGAAAAGGGAATGCAGTGCGAAAATTAGTTATCTTACTAATTACAAATGGCATCGCGCGAGGCGATAGATTACTGTATCATTTTTATTTGTTTCATATAAATTGCGAGTTACAATAAAGAAAAAATGCAGGCGAGCAGCGTGTTACGTACTCATGTCTGTCATGGTGAGCACCCAATTTTGGTGTGGTTACGCTGTCGTATTCCGCACTTCTACTTTTTACTTACGCAGACCTGACTTCATGACGTCCTCTGGATCTAAAAGGTGCAGTGAAAAAACCCACTAGAACACGCTTTTTTTAATGTAGCAAAACGGTCATTTGGGCTAGTGGGTGACGATTGTTGCGTTTGGCCCGGCAGTTCGTCTTAGCAGACGCCATTGTGGGTGAGCCGGTCTGCGATAAGGCTTTCTCTCCGATTTCGGCGCCCGGACGGAAGCAAAAGGCACGACGCTGTCCTGCAGGTGGGCCCGGCAGATTGCTGCGGTCGGGTTACGAGGAACTCGACGGAACCAACGCGAACAACTATTTCGATGAGCGGAATCTGAGCGGAATCTCTGCATAACCACTGTACAGTTTCACCTTTGTCATCATGTAAATGGACCTACGTTTTGTCTCTCAAAGAACGCGTCTCCTCACTGGCAAAGATCGGCTATGTGGGCCACGGCGGGGAGCCAGTTATCGCAAAGAACCACCGCGGTACCTCCCATCGACCTCGAACCCATTACACGATTCATTCTAAATGCGAAAAGTGGGGCGCAGTGCGGAACAGAGACAAGAGAAGAGAAAGCTTTGTTCTTGTTCACCTTCTGCTGTGGCTCACACCTACTGTTGGGGATTGCCGAGAATTGAGGGGTCCTATAAATTCTTATGATGAAATTTTAGAATAATGAAGGGTTAGTGCACCTGTGTTGCCGCCCTCTTCTCTTGTCCCTGTTCCCTACTGCGCATCGCTTTTTTATATTTTGTTGAATTGAGAGGGAGAGAGAAAGTATGGAAAGTTGAAAATTTTGTAGAAACCCCAACAAAGAGCTCAGTGGCGTACGCTGTCGGGCTAGTTGGTGTGTAGCTGCGTAAAACTTGAAAGAAGAGTCCCTTCCGTCGTCTTCTTTCTAGTTTCCGCCAACGATGTTTTACACACCAAACAGAGAAATAGATTACTGGAAGTGTCCCTTCTTATCATTAAATTTCCTTTACATGTTCGAAGTTCTAGAAACGTTAAGGCTTGGTGCGTTACTTGTTCTTTGTGTTGTAGACCCTTATTATCTGGCGCAAACCATTGTGGGTATGGACCATGCAACGAGCAATGCCGTGTTCGATAAAAACATTTGATTACGATGATCATAATGCTCATTGGGATATTGATAAAATAATTTGTTTCAGCAAGCAGATTACCTGGGTTCGTTTTTCTTTTTTCGTTGGTTCGTATATCATTAAACTTCCGTATTCATTCAAAATGTCCATATGTTAAACTCGATGCCTATTTTTATGATATATCGTATATTCAACATTGTAATTTGGCGCAGGTCGCGGGATTGAATCCCGGCTGCGGCGGCTGCATTTCCGATGGAGGCGGAAATGCTGTAGGCCCGTGCTCAGATAAGAGTGCACGTTAAATAACCCCAGGTGGTCGAAATTCGGGTCGTTAAATCCCACGTATCGCGGTTTTGGGACGTTAAGCCCCGCTTATCACATCAATATTGTAATTTCGTATATTTTGCTGTACCTCTTGGCTTAATGAGAGTGAAAAAGCCCCTGTTGCCGGATACCTCGCCCAGCACATTGCTTGCTTGCTTGATTCTCTCTTTTGTGGCTCTCACCCGCTAAGGGGGATTGGCCAAGAAGCCGGTGGTAATGCAAGTCAATACCTTTAGGTTTTTAGACTAGGGAATAGGATTACTTTGTTTTGACTGTGAAATCAATTTGGTGCAATGTAAAAAGGAAAGAAGGTGGAGGAGGAGAAAAATAATATAATTTGCTGAATATCTGAGGTGTAATCGTTATAGGAAATTATTCTGAATGTTAAATCATTGCAGTGTAACAGCTAAATAAAAAGTAGATAGGCTAGTAAAATTCGAGAGCTGATCAATGGCTCAGCAAGGTAATCTTCTTGTGTTATATAGGAATTCACAGAGAGCCCCGCAGATGTTCCTGTCACTGTGTGCCAATGAAGCGGCCCCAAAAGACAAAATATTAGGAGTAGTAAGTGATATTCCTAGTTTTTAGGGGCGAAGCTCCTTAGGGCGTGGGCTGTGCGTCCCCTGTAGCCTGTATGTAGCCACCTCTAGTTTAGTTCTTGCAGTGTTCACTAGATGGCGGTACCGTCCTCTGTATGTAGCCACCTCTAGTTTAGTTCTTGAAGTGTTCACTAGATGGCGGTACCTTCTCCTGTATGTAGCCAGGAAAGGTGGGGGTGTAGGAATGCTAATTCATCGCGGAGCCAAATGGGTTAGAGTGAAACAGACGTGTGCAGAGCACCTCTGGGTTCTGGGCACAGTGGGTGGAAAGGAAACGTGGCTAGGGGTAGCCTACTTGTGGACGGGGAATAACTGCAGAGAAAAGAATCAGGAGATAGTGGATTGCATGAGTGCGGATATTAAGGAATTTGGTAATGGGGCCGAAATCATCCTTCTAGGGGACATGAATGCCCACATACATGACCTTGACGGATATTCAGACACCAATGGGAAGTTATTACTAGATCTTTGCGAGCAACATAGTCTGGAGATAGTTAACACGGGGCCTAAATGTGACGGCCAGATCACATGGGAAGTCGGAAACAAGCAATCAAGTATTGATTATTGTCTCATGACTGAAGGAATTTACCACAAACTGACAGAAATGAGGATAGACGAGGAAGGCATTAACAGCTTGGGTAGTGATCATAAACGAATAACATTACAAATGGGATACAAAACTGAAAATATGAGCATGGAATCAAAGTCTGGCAGCTCGTATTTAAATGACAAACAAATAATAAATATAGCCGCAAGAGTCGAGGAAGAAGTAGGCGAAATACCAGGCAAGGACTGGGAGTATAGTGAGCTGTTACATCTAATGACGAAGGAGATAGGGAAAGAGAAGAAAACTGTTTGCTGGAAAGGAAAAAAAAGGAAGCCAAAAAGTTGGTGGAACAAGGAAATCCGGGAGGCGATCGAGAAGCGACGCGAAGCATCACGGGAGCATAGAAAGGCAAAAAAGGAGAAGCGGCCGCAGGACGAAGTCAAAAAAATATGGGAAATATATTTAGAGAAAAAATCCCTTGTACAGAAATTGGTAGAGGCAAAAATTAAAGGTGAAAGTGAACGCTGGATGACAGAGATACACGAAAAAAAGGAGGCCGCGCCTAGGATTTTTTGGAGCCACATAAAGGCGCTAGGTAGGAAGTCTGTCACAACGCAACAACATATTCTAGATGAAGGAGGAAATCAATTGGAAGGGTACGAAGCGCTAGGTTACATCCAAAAGGTAACAGCCGATTCGTTTCAAAAGAGCGTCCAGGGGATCTCCCCGGTGAGTAAAAGTGTGGCGGAGAAAGCAACAGAGGAAGAGCTAGTACTTGATAATTTCAACTGGAAAAAGGCCGAAGGAAAAATTCCAAAGCGCCCTGCCGCGGGTTTAGATGGCATTCCCGTTAGCCTCATTAACGAACTAGGACATAACACTAAAGAAGCATTGTTAAAAGCAGTAGAAAAAAGCTTAAAGGACGGACAAATACCGGACAGTTGGCGACAAAGTAGAATGAACTTAATCTATAAAGGCAAGGGAGAAAAGGACAAGATTCGCTCGTATAGACCACTAACCATTACATCGGTACTATACAGGTTGGCGATGCAAGCAGTAAAAATGAAAATAGAAACATGGGCCGAACATAACGATATTTTGGGAGAACTTCAGAACGGATTTCGAGTCGACAGGCGGTTAGACGATAACCTGTTTGTTCTCACTCAGTGTATAGAAATATCTAAAATAGAGAATAGGCCCTTGTACGTGGCTTTTCTAGACATCACTGGGGCATACGACAACGTTATTCAGGAAATTTTGTGGGATATATTGAAAGGAATGGGCATGGGCGACGACTGTATACAGCTTTTGAGGGAGATATACCGAGAAAATACAGTTTGCATAGAGTGGGAAGGAATGCGTAGCAAAGAGAACGTTGAGGTTAGCAAGGGTCTGAGACAGGGATGTCCTTTGTCCCCGCTGTTATTCATGCTGTACATGGTGAGTATGGAAAAAGCGCTAGAAGGTAGCAACATTGGTTTTAATCTGTCACACAAACAGGGCGGCATGATGATTGAGCAGAAGCTTCCAGGTTTATTTTATGCGGACGATATCGTCTTATTTGCGGACAGTCGAGATGATATACAGCAGCTGGCGAATATATGCGGAAGGGAAGGTGAAGCTCTTGGACTAGGATTCAGTGTAACGAAGTGTGGATTGATGGTATTCAATGATCCCTGTGATCAGACGGTGTCCATACAAGGCCAAGAAATACCGAGGGTAAGTGAATACAAGTACCTTGGAGTATGGGTAAATGAGAGTGATAGATACATGGAGGTACAGGAAAAAGCCTCGGCAGCAAAAGGAAAGAGGAATGCGGCAATAATGAAGCACAGAGCGTTGTGGGGATACAATAGGTATGAGGTGCTTCGAGGGCTGTGGGAGGGTGTAATGGTTCCAGGGCTTACTTTTGGGAACTCAGTGGTGTGCATGAGGGCAGAGGTGCAATCGGGAATGGATGTAAATCAAAGGACTCTGGGACGCCTCGCGTTGGGTGCTCACGGGAAGACGACAAACGAGGCTGTAAAGGGCGATATGGGGTGGGCAGGTTTTGAGGCGAGGGAAGCGCAGAGCAAAATAAGGTTCGAAGAAAGGCTAAGAAATATGAAGGAGAGTAGATGGGCAGAGAAGGTGTTCCGTTATTTGTATAGGAAGAGCGTGGACACACAGTGGAGAAAAAGAACTAGAAGACTCACTAGTAAATATACGGCTGGTATTGTAAGCCATATGTCAACAAAGAGCGTTAAGGGAAAAGTCAGGGAGGCGGAGAGGATTTACTGGATGGCAGCTATGGAGAAAAAACCGGCTTTGAGTAACTACCGAAAGGGCAAAAATGAAATAAGGAGGGAGGCATTTTACGATAATTCAAGGGGAAGCGCTTTACTGTTTGAAGCGAGATCGGGTTGCCTTAGAACGCGTAGGTATAAAGCAAGATTCAGTAAAGAAGAAGAACAATGCACATGCTGCGGGAAAGATAAGGAAACGGCGGAGCATGTTCTGATTGAATGTGGAGATATCCACCCAGGTGTACGTTTGGGCACGAGCCTACAGGAAGCCTTGGGTTTTAGGGACAACAATGGAAAGCTGAACACACCCGCGATTGAAATAAGTAAGAGACGGTTAGAGTATTGGTGGCAGAAAATTAGAGAGAAAGGACAAAAATAAATATTGGAAAAATAAAATATGGACAGTGTGCCGTAAATGGCAGAGAACTTAAGCTGAAAATTTTCCTTTTTTTACATTAAGATAGAATTTATCGAAGTAGAGGCATTAGGCCATACATCAAAAAAGAAAAAAGGTTTTTTTTTGTCGAGCTGGTGGCATACTTGTCACCACCCCGTTATAAAGGGGACGCTCATAGCATCCATCCATCCATGTAGCCACCTCTCGTTTAGTTCTTGTAGTGTTTACTAGATGGTGGTACTTGTAGCTGATGATGAAAAATGCAAGATGTTATAAACTAGAAAGCGGTACTTGTAGTTGATGAAAGACGCGAGATCTTATAAAATAGGAATGATGTCACATATGGCGCGTGTCATTGGTTGAAGGCAATCGTTCGATTTAGTGCGGCGACGTACGCTAGGGGGAGCGATGTAATAAAATCGAGTGGGCAAAATGTACAGAGGATTCATGGTTTACCAGGTTTACCTCCGGAGCTTCGCCCACTCATCATCATTCACTTCGTGGATATGGCGGAATTTTTGGAATAAAATTTTGAAGCATTTTTTTATTTTTGAAACGGTGACAGGTGATAAGAAAATGGTCGATATGTTCAAGTTCGTTACAGCTTGAGCACAGAGGGGATGGCACCAGACCAGACCTGTTTAAGTAGAAATTAAGAGGTGGTACACGGCAACATAATTTTGTTATAGAGACTTCCAATTTACGCGTAGGACACCATTTATTATTCCATGCGAAGTGCAGGTACGAGAAATCTGGATTTAGTATCGTAATTTTTTTATGAGTCTTCAAGAAGGGAATGTTTTCTAAACCTCGCTGCTGTTACATAAGCTGTAGGAGGCATGATTGGCACAATCGGAAGATCAAGGGATGTTCGCGGGAGTGTGTCAGCCATCTCATTTATAAGTATGCCGTAAGTGAGGCCATCACTTCTACGTTTGAAAAGTAACCAAATTATCTAGAAATCGCCAGAACAAAAGTTCATGATGGTCTGGAGTTTCGAGGGTCGTCGCCTTTCAGCAAATCGTTGGTTTCGTGTTCGAGAGTGCGGTGGCTTTGCTGGGACCCTGCCTCGTCCCCATGACGGATTATTTGGGTAGTCTCTTGGAGATTGGTTCAAGCCACCATGGAGGATATGCCACAAATCTCGTGACACTAGTACTTTGGCAAATAAAAAAAAAACTAACAGGCTTGGCACTCCAAATAACTCATTTTTGTTGTTCTTTTTTCTTTTCTTCCATGATCAGCGTAATCGTTGTGCCTTAAAGAAGAAAAAATTGTGCATTTTGGCTAATTTATTTGGGAGAAGTGAGGATAAATGTTCTTTAAATCACTGACAAAGCGTTGTACGTGTAGTACGAAGAATTTTATTCGAGGCATCCTTACAATGAAGCAGTTCTTTACATCAACAAACTAGCAGGCCACGTGGGTAATTCATCGCATAACTCGTTGCAGCAAAGGGTAATTTATGTACTACACCATCAGTACTACAGCTTCATCGCTGCCGAGTCTAATTTTTACATTCGTTTGATTTCACAAGAGCGAGTATTTGTTTGCGTGCCTCGCAAATGAAGGTCTTTCTATATTTTGAACAGGCATGAACGTTCAGCATAGAGCTCAATTTACGAGAACACCACAAAGCACTCACAAAATTATCGACCTATTTTTTTATTCACTAGGTATGGCTGACTACCGTTGTCGAATGATGAACGTTTTTCTTTCGTATTTATAGTTACTTTCTGTACAGCTTCTGGGTCCCTACACGTAGTGGGTCACTGCCACCACTACAGAAGTTATTATCATCACCATTCGTTGCACTGTTTTAGGAAGCACTGAACGATCGTTCAACAGAGCCGCGTTCTATCCAGCTCCACACACAACTCTTCCGAGGTACGCTACCTGACGTCAATATTACCGCACCGCTCAGTGAAGGAACGATGAACAACATGACAGCTTCGCGACAGTTTAAGTTCTGATAGACTCCGATGACGTTATACCACCGAAAAAAAAGACGGTGACAGCGAAACGCACATCCTGGCACATTCCTGTCACTTTTTTTTTGAGCATTAAGCCTTTCTTGAATGAAACGACCGAACGAACTCACCCAGGCGTAAGCACGGGAGGCAAGTGGGGTGCCTTTAAGGTGTACCCCCTCCCCCCTTAAGTAAAGCGTACCTTTCGGAGCGTTTGTGAATACGGGGGTTAGTCCCTGTGTACATGACGCACTCGTATTTCAAGTAATCACGAATCTCTAAGAGGCCATCGGAAGTCGTCCGCCACGGGGTAACAGTGGCTATAGGGTGCTCGCCTGCTGTCCCGAAAATCGTGGGTTCAATCCTGGCCATGGCGATCACATTTCGATGGAGGTGAAGTGTTGGGGGCCCGTGTACAGTGTCATATCAGGGCACGTTAAAAAAAACGAGATGGTCAAATTTTTCGGAGCCCTTCACTGCGGCATCTCTCATAATCATTGTTTTTGGACGTAAAACCCCACATACTATTATTAAGCCGTCGGAAGTTGTACAGTCGACCACAAAAGTTTACGGCCCACGCGAGCGCATGGCCGAAAGCCTCTTAACGACGCTTCTGCTACGCCAGCGGTGGGTGACAGCACCGCAGCGCCCTTGAAGCACCTCTCGCCTAATCGATGGCCTGTCTCTTTTCTGACTTGGTACAAAGTATTTTCACCTTTCACTTTTTAACGTAACGCGCTTTCGGCATCTGCGTCTACGTGCTTCTGTCTGGCCAGCAGTCTATGAGCTGTGACTGTTATCAGTCGCGATCTTCATCACAGAATGAGACCTAGCCAACGGAACGCCATTTGAGGCACGCCGTGATAGTTTTGATCCTCCTATGAAAACTGCCATGTGATGGTCATGCTGCAGATAATCGCTTCGCGTGAAAACCACGAACTAACTATACGCTACGCGACAGTAGCAAAGAAAGACCAGTGTACAAGAAGACGACCCGTTTCGGGCCCAGAACTGCGGTCTATTGTACATGGCGCATCACTAGATGGCGCAGACAGGCAGTTTGGCACGCACTCGCATGGTCCGCAAACTTTTGTGGTCGACTGTACACATGTCCGTGTGTCTGCCGCAGAACGTCGTTGTCGTGCCACGTGACGTCGGCGTTCACCGAGGTGCCCGCCCAAGCGCCATGGCTCTTGCGCTGGGAGCAAGGGTGCACCAGGCGGTCGAGAGTTGCGCCGGAGACCTGTGGGACCTGAGCCAGTTCCTGTGGGCCAACCCGGAGACCTCGATGAAGGAGGCCACCGCGCACGCGAAGCTGTGCGATTTCCTGGAGCGCAAGGGCTTCAAGGTCACACGGCGGTACGCCCTGGACACGGCCTTCAAGGCGGAGTTCGCGTCTCCCGGAGGATTCGACGGTGAGCGCGAGTCCGTGTCGAGTGGCATCGCCACAGGGCGCTTCGTACCTTTTTGCGACGTTCGAGCGAGCGTGTTCTGCCATCGTTTACGAAATTGTCAGAACTTAAGCGTTGCAAGGGTGGCTGTTTAGACAGTGCAGAACACAACACGCACTGCAGAAAAGCAGCGCCAGTCTTGTGCCGTCTCCAGTTGGTCTTTTGTTCTGCGCTGTTTGAACGTGGATTTTTACAAACTGGGCCAAATCTGTCTTTGGCCCCGTTGCTGCTCGTTGTCACGAGGCTGTGACGAAAAATACTGCAGCCAAACTGGTGAAGATTGTACCCTACCCGTCGTTTTACCTTAGCAAGCTGAGGTGTCGCGTCTGAGCGCTGGGTTATGAGTTCTAATTCAGACCATGGTGGCCGCGTTTCGAAAGAGGATGAAATATAAGAGCAGATGTGTACATCATCATTATCATCATCATTAGCCTGACTACGTCCAGTGTGGGACAAAGGCCTCTCCCATGTTCCGCCAGTCAACTCGGTCCTGTGCTTGCTGCTGCCATTTTATACCCACAAACTTCTTAATCTCATCTGCCCACCTAACTTTCGGTCTCCCTCTAACCCGCTTGCCTTCTCTGGGAATCCAGTTAGTTACCCATAATGACCAGCGGTTATCCTGTCTACGCGCTACATGCCCGGCCCATGTTAATTTCCTCTTATTGATTTCAGCTATGATATCCTTAACACCAGTTTGTTCTCTGATCCACTCTGCTCTCTTCTTGTCTCTTAAGGTTACACCTACCATTTTCCTTTTCTTCGCTCCCTGCGTCGTCCTCAGTTTAAGCTGAACCCTCTTTGTAAGTCTCCAAGTCTCTGCTCCGTAGCTAAGTACCGGCAAGATGCAGCTGTTGTTACTGCAGGCTACGTACATGGCCGCAATCACGGCGTATCGTTGATGTGACCTCAGAGGGTTGAAAAGCGCTAGAGAAGAGGCCGATACGTTCGCATTAGCCTGACCAACTGTTTTAGCCCGTCGAACTCGGCAACTGTGAAAAAGCGAAGTCCGGTAGGCTTATCTGTATCTTGGAAACAAGAAAATGGCACCGAATAGGACACCACGAGGCGGCAGAATACGAGGATATAGCATTGACGGATCGATTATTGCTTTATGCAAACACGGCCACTTTTACATGTTTCTCACATTACTTTCGTTGTACATACTATATTTATATATCATGCTCTCAGTTCACTTTTCCACAAAATAAGGAAGGAAAAAAGGGGCGCTATGCTTTGCATTCTCTCTCTCCGTCCTGTTATATGTGTCATTATTTTTTTCATTTTTGAGGATGGGTAAATTTGCATGCATGTGTTATCCCTAAGGCGAGCGAAAATAATTTAAATGTCGGACTGAAGAAGCCAGCTACATGGCACCTAACAGACGCTTAACGAGCCTTGATCGACTTGGTGCTGCAGGCCCCACGATAACGTTCATCTGCGAATACGATGCCCTGCCCGAGATTGGCCATGCTTGCGGCCATAATCTGGTCGCCGAGTGTGCTGTCGGCGCCGCTATTGCCGTCCAGGAGACGATGAAAGAATTCAAGAACATTCACGGAAAGGTAAGGAAGGGCGATATACTCGACTTGCACGCACGAAACCAACTTTGCTTCCGATATGTTGGACAGAGTGCGCTAAGATGTTCGCGGACAGAGCTACTTCGTGAGTTCTCCACACCGTGTGACGAAATTCAGTGGCGGAATGACCACCGGCCAAAAGACAAATCCCCGTTTAGTAATATGAAACGCGCCTTTTGAGCATTTCTCAGCGGATCAAGTTTACGGGAAGCACATAAAGAAAAGCAACACTATCTGATGTTGAACTGTAGGCGCACTAAAGGACAACCGAGTGACGCTACGTAGAGACGCACAGGATACGTGCATAGTAAGCTAAATGCACTTCGAATGCTCAGCTGTATGACATCGCTCTGTTAGGGCCAATCCTGCAACAGCCTGTCATTATGCATTACATGACAGAGTTTAGCCCTTGTTCATAAACTAATGCTTGTTTTGATGTCATGATTAGAGGGACAATAAAATTGTAGACAGCAAAGAGGCAGCCAGCCAGAATGACATGGTGATAATAACTAAATCCTAGCACAGAATTTTCTAACGATCAGTCCATTAGTGTGTCCTATCATTTGAATAATTACCCAGATGAAGTGTGCTCAGCAGATCACGCGACGAGTGAAAATCAACTGATGTAACTCGCCACTTATATGACTCTCCATCTTCGGCGTCATCGATGAAGATGGTGTAATAGGCTGAAGACGTTAAGGTAAATTATCGCTTGTTTCTCGTACTGTGGCTGGTTGTCTCGAAAAAAAATTTGACTTCCATGAATCACTTAATACTTCATGAATCACCAAGTGTGCAGCATGATATCGCCTTCAAGTGTTTCGGAGTGTACATACGGGCAAACTAACTCTTGTTTCCTCGTGGTCCCGGACGTTAGGTTGTGGTACTGGGCACCCCCGGGCAGGAGAACTTTGGCGGCAAGGAGATCCTCCTGCAGAAAGGGGCCTTCAAGGAGATGGACGTTGCTCTTCGGGCACACCCGGCGACCTTAGACAGTGTCAAACTGCCACTTGCCGCCAGTCAGCAGGTATTGAAGACACAGCATGTTCATCCACAGCATCATTCTTTCGATGCACCCTCACGCAGCTTAGGTTATTTTCAACGAAACCACAGATTCAAGGCGAAGGTTATCTTCCTTTTCTGCTCAGTCGATGTATTTGTCCTGATCAACTATATTACTTGAACATGGCTGACTGTAAAACAAATGTTAAGGGTAAGGCATAAAGCAGAAAAATATAAACTTTATTGCCAAATCAAGAAGTTTGAGTCCAATGCCTTTTAGTGGGCATCGGCACTCACTATGGACACGGTTCTAACATCGTGTCTCGAAGTGGCTACCTTGTTCTGCTAGACGGCCCAGAGTTGTGCTGTCACTGTCAGGTTCGAGCCGAGAAGTGTGGTTTTACAGCGCAAGCAAAGGCTGGTGGGGGAAAAGACAGATGAATCGGTGCTGTTTGAACTGTATTTTAGCTATTGACACTCCCACAGCGTGTCATTAAGATTGGAAACCTCGCCGCACAACGCGCATCTGTTGGTACAGTGTAAATGTATAGACACATGGCGTGCATGAGTCAGGGCTTTCTGTATGAAGCTGTATGTCATTGTCTGTAGTGTACCGCTTGCATGTGATTTAACCTAGCATGAGGGGATGCGTATACGAGTTTCCGTAACAGGTACTGTGTGGTGATATCGTGAGACCTGGTCATACGATCCACCCGCGCCCAGACGTTTGCAGTATATCCCGCTGGGACTCCCTGTCCTATCACTCAGTGGTGGCGCCAGCGCCCCTCCCCCAGTGGCCTCCAAGAGGGAACATAGTCATAACACAATGTTCGAATTCCCCGCCTCTCAGCCCCCCTCCCCCGAAAGAACTACTATCCCCCCTTGGTAAAGGAATCATGGCGCTGCCCCTGCTACGATGATGCTTGGGGAGTAATGAATTCTGAATATTATTGAGCGCCGCCGAAATTTGGGCTTGGTACATACTGACGGCGAGAAATAGCGCCGAATGAACGGAGACACAGGCGAAGGCACTTTCTGCATGTGGTCATTGGCACACGCCGGAAATTCAGCGCGTCCACTGAAGCGGGCAAGCATAAAGCTTTTCTCTTTTTTTTTCTCTCGCGAGTCTAAATTTTGAAGCATCGAGAGCTTCCTTTATTGAGAGCTAATCTTCTTCGGTTCTTTTTCTGTTCATCCACAGATCACGGTACAGTTCCAATGCAGCCCCCGCTACAGGTGTCCCTGGGAAGCGGCCAGCGCTCTGGACGCCGCCGTCGCGTCTTACGTGAATATAGCGCTCCTTCGCCAGCAGGTCAAACCTCCCAGCAAGATTACGGGCGAGTATCCCATCAATTCATGTATTTATTAGACGCGAAGCATCTTGTGGTGGAGTTAGATCCGTTGTGCGGTGTTAGGTTTGGCCTGGAGATTCGTCTCTCAATCCCTTCGGCGCCAAGTCTGACAGACGCTGTAGAAGATTTGAGCTATTATCCAGACCAAGCAGCAAGCAAAGGCGAGTCCCCGTCCTTCAAATGCGGACCCTTTTGTCGTCCCTTCAAGCAGCAGCGTGACTGATGGCCTCGGCGACTCATCGGGCGACAGAAAAGCTGGCGTGACCGGCGCCAGAGCTGACGGTGAACGGCGCTTCTTTAATCCTCAGTCAAGTAGCCGACCGGCCGACTGCCTATGCCCGCCAGGCATTGTCCCTGCTGGCCAGCGGAGGAGACGTCGTGTCGCCGCGACGCCGCGACGCCACGACGAAAGAGGGCAACAGGGACGGCGTCGCCCCGCTAATTGGGCGAGCTGTGCGGCGGACCCTTTGATGTACGTTTTCCGGATCGTGAGAACTCTCGACTAGCGGCACACACACGACGAGGAAGAGCCCTGCTGGCGCCACCTTGCAGCGCAGTGTTCACGTGGACCGTGCATGCTCGTCTCCCTCACCTGTGTGTGTGTGATTGGTGGTCCACTCGGAGAGGAGGAGCCCAACAGGGCTTAAAACGACGCCGCAGAGTGCTGGACGTCGCTCTGAACTATGTAACGTTCAACCACCACGCTCGTGGTTTGTGAAACTACTAACTTTTCCTTTCTGTAAATATGTGTAAATAGTGCCATAAACCCTGTTTTGTTCTCGTATCCTCCAGCGACCTTTTTTCCGAACCTTTACAACTGGTGGCAGCGGTGGGATGCCATCAGCGACCTTCCTTCCGAACCTTTACAGCGGCGTGAACACCCTTACTGCTCTTGCGCGTCCCCCTGCCCTCTCTTTTCTCTTTTCACTGCCCCCTCTCTCGGCTCGCACGGCCGACGCAGGCAGCGTCTGCTGGCCTCCTCTATTCTCTTCTCTGGACATCCATCCCCGCTGCGTTCACACCCCCATTGCGCATGCGCGTCTCCTCCCCCTCTCTCACCTCGCAATGCCGACGCAGGTACAGGCCCTGAATCTTGATCGCCAATGTAGGGCGATTTCTCCCACCGTCACCCCCGGAAAATCTTTTCAGGCCTGCGCCCAGCAATTTGACGTCATTTCCGGCCGGCCGACTCTCGGGGAAGCCGCAGCGGCAGCGAGCGCAGCGCGGGCGGCGGTGGTGACGGTTCGGCGGCGTGGTGTTGACGGTGTTTCACGTTTGTTGCTTTCCGTTGTTGTTTTGCGGCAATTTCGTTTCCGTGCGTGATGCTGGAGTGATGCGACAATGCCGAATAAGTGTTGTGTACCCGGATGCACCGGCAACTACAAAACAGGAAAGAAGATACAAGTGTTTTCCTTCCCTAAAGACGCCGACGCTCTCAAACAATGGCTACGCGCCATTCCTAGGAAGGACTTCGTGCCGACTTCGTGCACTAAGGTAAGAATTTCAGATGCTCCTGTTCTTAGCTTGTCGTTGCTTGTTCGGGTAGAAATCATCTATGATGGGAAATACTTGAGCGTGTGGCCGCCGGGCCTCGCGAAGCGCTGACGCCAGCAGCGTTCGCAGCAAGGATGGTCAGCTGCGCTTTGTTCACTAACAGTGCCGTGGTGTCGTCCATTCTTGCAAGCTCTCGGTGGAAGCGCTTCGTGGAGTGCGGTGACATCACGCTCCCGTGTTTCCTTTCATGTTGCTTGTACCGCTTAGCGCAGCGCTTTTATTTAGATGCTTGCGAAACGTAGGTAGACTTTGTTTTAGCTACACGGACTGTAAACGCGGTCATGCAAACGGGAGCGCATTTTTTTCTTTTGAGAAGTGGCGTCTCAGACGTTCTTGAAACGTTTTTGCAGGTGTGCGCGAATCATTTCGACGCTTCATGCATTGAGAAGACGACATCGTAGACGGATCCAAGGACAGGGAGAGTTATTGAAGTTGCACTCCCAGTACCACGGTTGCGTCCTGGATCTGTCCCAACGGTATTTTCCGGCTGTCCGTCCTACCTATCAGTACGAGACCAGAGCACGAGAGAAACCCCTGACGCCAAGAGGAGCCGACAAGAAGCCTCCCAACTCGCCCGTGCTGTAGAAAAGTCGCTGGCGTCATATGAAGCGGAGCAAAAACGAGACCGGTTTTCGTCCCTCGAAGAACTAAGGGCTCGCCTGCAAGGGGTGTCAGTGTCTCCAAAGTGGACTGTGATTCATAAAGAAGAGTGCTCCATGTTTTTGAACATTATCGACTATCGTGAACCTTGTTTGAATGCGTCATTGACCGTGTTTGCAAACCTTGAAGTCTTTGCCTGCTATCAAGGTTCACCAATCAAGAACCTTGGTAGCGCTGTTGTACCAGACTCAGTTCAAAAAGTAAGTTCCTTGTTGGAAATTTTGAACAACCTGTCGATGCTGTCTGAGGAGCGCTGCACTTATTGCCACCTGGCTCAAGCAATACATTCCCTTGTTTGAGCCTTGTTTCCAGTTTTGTATCTCTTTACAAGTTGTTAGCTTTTAAAGGTGCTGTACTTTTTTCTTTTTTTTAACTCGAACTGCCTCGGTGCCCACTGTAGCAGTTGTACAGTCCGTTTTGGTACCTAAGCTGTGTACACTTTCCTTGTGCACTCTGTGTACAGACATGTTGTGCACTGTGATTTGTTTTTTTCTTAGATTTTTGTTTGATTTTTTCCCTAGGACATGCACCTACCTGTGGCAGTACAATTACTTTTCTTTCTGTCATTTATCATGCTGTGGACCACAATTTAGTCACCAGTGTTCTTTTGTATTGTATTTTTTGGCAAGTGTTTGAACCTGATACCTTGTGTTGCTACTGCTACTATGATAAACGAATGGTATGTTTTGCTCTAACCTACAATTTAAATGAAAGTGTGCTTTTTCTGTTCCAAAGCTCGGGGATGTTTTTGCTGTTACAATCTGTTTTGTTTTCTGAGTTTTATGTGGCAAGATATTGTGTTTTGTACTTTTGGCATATTTTCAGCATTAAGGGCAACATCTTGTGTTGCCTGTCGTCTGCCTGGACCGAGAACAATGTGCACTGTGATATTTGTACAGACGGCGTCTGGCTGTGATAAATAAATACGCATTATTCCATTCACGATATTCATTATTTCTTGATACCTTGATAAGTTCCCCCGCAACGGTGGCTCAGTGGCTAAGGCGTAGCACTGCTGAGCACTAGGGCGCAGTTTCGATACCCGGCTGCGGCGGCCGCATTTCTGATGGAGGCGAAAAGCAAAAACGCCCGTGTGTACGAGATTTCAGCACACAATAAAGATTCCCAGGTAGTCAAACTTGATCCTGAGCCCTCCCCTACGGCGCGCTTCATCGCCTGCGTTGCGTCGGCGCGTTAAACCATACAATCAATCGATACCTTGATAAATCGTGCGGACATGGTGTGAAGGCACCTCGCCCGAGTCGGTAGGCGTGAAGGGCGCTCGCGGCTGGCGCAGCCACCCAGCGAAGGGCGGCCGGCCGGCCGGCGCGATGTGACGTCGTCGACGTCACGTCACGTGACGCGCAGGCCTGAAAAGCTTCCGGGGGTGACGCTCCCACCAGACCTTCCTTGGAGGAAAAAAAAATGCACCACGTGCGCCTCGTGACACTCAGCACTTTTCTCTTTTTTTTCTTCGAATGCGCGGTTTCTCAAAGTGATTCGCGCGTGAGCGCGTGGACAAGTCGCGGCCTCCCACGGCGGCCTCAGTAACGAACGAGCGCGCCATGCTCAAATCAGCCAATGGCCGATGCTTCGCTTATGACACAGTGGTTTTTGAATCTGTAGCGTCATTTCTCGAGAGGAAAGAAAGTGATATTTAGATGAATTTGAAAAGTTATTGTCAGTTCCCGGCTGCTGGCTTCCCTATATTATTTGGCGCACGTGTTTGGGGGAGCTTCGACTAGCGATCGGCAGCGTTGGAGGGCCCGTTGAATGGCTGTACCTCTCTGTTGTTTTCAAACGAATGTTTTCAATTCATCAATCAAACATTGTAATGATCAAAACGCTTGCTCTCATCGGCAGGCGTGCAGCTGGAGTCCGGGCGTAACGTGATCGTCATGCCGGAGACGAGCCGGGTGGTGTACCACGTGCGCGCCCCCACTGCGGCCGACCTGGCCGTGCTGATGAGGCGTGTCGAGGCCTGCCTGGAGGCGGCCGCCGAGTCCACCGATTGTTCGCTGGTTCAGGAGAAGAGCATCCTCTACAAGGACTTCGTGCACAACAACGCCCTCAACGCCATCTACGCCAAGCACGCGCGTGACATGGGTGAGAAACTTCTTGCGGCAACTGCTTGTTTGTTGTTGTTTGTCCCACAGGTTGCAGAATCGAATCCTGCAGCTGTGGTGGCTGCATTTTCGATGGAGGCGGAAACGCTGTAGGCCCGTGTACTCAGATTTGGGTGCACGGTAAAGAACCCCAGGTGGTCGAAATTTCCGTAGGCCTCCACTACGGTGTCTCTCATGATCATGTGGTGGTTTTGGGACGTTAAACCCCACATATCAACCATGATGTTGTTGTGTGCTGTTATTCTTGTTTTATTGGTACATGGGAGCTCTTCAGTAGCATTGATTCGCAGGCTGATTCCTTGTTACGCCATGAGAACACTCTCAAGAGGAAGAGGAGGATTACCTGTTACTCAGGTATTGTATCAATCAGTTCAAAACGTGGCCCGTGTTCACCCAGATAATCATCGGAGGTAATTTCGGTCATCATCTGCTAGGGCGTTCGCTTCTGGTTCCGTGTGCAAGGAAGTTTTGAGAATTCTCGCTCACAAGGAATCCACCCACCACACAATTATTTGGTTCCCTGCTCACCTTGGCTTGAGGGTCGGAGGCCTTCCCAATGTCAACGAGCTAGCCCACTCCAAGGCGCGAGGCTTCACTTACCGCGCCGGTACTTGTGCTTCTCAGACAGAGGAGTCAGCCCCCAGCCTTCATTTTAGGGACATTTTGACTACCTTCAACGAGATCACGAAGCATTATCAATTAGGCTGTAGGTCCTTTCCATTGCCACACGAAAAGTTGTCTAAGCCACAGGCAATCTCTCTTCGCATGCTTGATACGGGAACATACCCTCGCCTCGTAACCTATAGCCATTACTCCGATATTTCAGAACTTTGTCCGGACTGCCAGAATCGCAGTGATTTTAACCACATGCTCTGGAGGTGCCCCTCTTTACAAAGAAAAAATGAAGAATTTTCTGAGAACTCCTTTCATTTAATGCTCACGAGTCCGGTTCTCATACAACAACTCAAGGCTGTCCAGAAGGCCCACGATGCGGCGGTGAGGCTAGGCCTCCCTGTCCCTACGTGGGAGCGGCCCGCGATCCTACCCCTATGAAACGGGGGTGGAATCCTTCAGAACCCGAATAAAAGTTTTTCATCCATCCATCCATCTTCTTCCTGAAGCACGCTAATGCTGCTCGCCGAGTCTGTAAGCTAAACGCACCTCGTTATTGCGATTACGGTTGAAGCTATCTCGAAATGGCCAAGCATGAGCGCCGCATGCTCTTTAGATCTTTAAATATTATTAATAACTGTTGAGGTCCTACGGCCCAATATTACATTACTAAGAGACGCTATGGTCGAGGTCTTCGAACATTTAGACTACGTGGGTTCCTTTTAACGCGCACCTAAATCTAAGCATGTCGGTCTTTAGCATTTCGATCGCTTCTATGAGAAAGCGACCACCACGGCCGGGATAACAGAACATCATGCGCCGGTTTCGCCAACGGCGATCGTGAGGACGCACACTTCGATCTCCCACAGTTTTCGCAACAAAAGCATCCACGAATCCGCATAGAAGATCCACAGTACTACTGAGCTGCAGCTCATAACGCAAACTTCAAGGATCAGAGACAAGAGAATGTGAAGCACACGTTTTCTCGTCCCTGAAGCTTTTAAAGTATAGCAGTTAAATGGAGTAACAACTAGCCCATGCAAGCAAGCACCTTGCCACAGTACAAGATTGCAAACGTGGATCCATTGTTTCCGCAGGCGTAACGTTCTCCGACCCTGACAACTCTCTCGTCGTGCCGCTTGGCGCCTTCTCGGACGCGGGGAACGCGTCGCAAGCGCTGCCCGTCCTGAACGCCACGTTCTCCATCCCCAGCGCCGGCCGTCAACCACACGCGGAGCTTCGCCTCGGCCGCGGGCTCCCTTGAAGCGCAGGCGTGCGCCCGCAGGGCGACCAAGTTGCTGGCTTTGACCGCTCTGGACCTGTACACGGACCCCAAACTCCTGGCGAGTGTCAAGCAGGAGTTTAAGGACTGGAAAGCCAAGCAGCCGCCCAAGCAGGACCAGTGACGGCAACTGGTTCAGGAGGAGCTGCAACGGCAGCAAGTTCAGCTGGACCAGCAACAGCAATAGCGCGTGGACGAAAGCGGCATCTACGGGCAGTGTATCGAAGCGAAGCATGCGGCAAATATTTTCGAGGTCTGCAACAAACGCAGCTCCAGCTACAGTTGATACACTGCCGTTGTGGTGGTCTCAGCAGTATACAGCTATTTCTTTAAACTTTTGCTGTAAGTTGTCGCTATAGTAACAACTACGGATGTGTACCAACTGGTTCCGCATGCAAGAACAAACAAATGAGAGATCATCAAGCATCGCTACGTTAAGAGCCACGTGGTCAACACGTAACCGAACCATGGTCACGCGATCGCGGTCTATTGACGGCGGTCTATCGCGGTCACGTGGTCGAGGCCGCTTCTGGGGATTGTTTGTTCTAACGTACGTTCCTCTTTTGCAGCCTTCGTCGGGAAACACCGATAACAATAAATGCGTTTCGAAAAGCAAGATCGCTGGACCCTTTGATTCTCAACCAATGGTGATTAAACATTTGCCTACCACAGAGACGTCCGGTATCACACGCATGTAATTGTAATAATCAGAACTAACAGACAATCATGTCAAGGAAATCTTTCCTTGGCGTTATTTTCTGTTGAATCTCATTAATATTGTGTCGAACAAAGAAAACAAGCCTCTTAAATGTAAATTTTTTTTCCTTCACGCACGTAACTGGTCATGTGTCACCATAATCATCTGATTTGCGCCCACTGCAAATCAAAGGGCTATGTTCCTCCAGTCAACCCTGACCTGTACTTGCTGTGGTCACGTTATTATAGCCGACTTCTCAATAATCACGGCCCACTTTATAGCTCCCCTGCGCCCACTTACCCTATTTTCTTGAAGTTCAAATTGTTACTCGTTATGACTACCATTATGACCAGTCTTAGATTTTTACTAAGGTGTTCATGACGCACGTTGGCTTTCTCACAGGCTCTGAGCTCTTTTTGCTCCAAAAGGTTACCCCTATGACTTTTCTTGAGTTATAGCTTGTTATACTAATTGGAGTGGTTTCAACATCCCGATTGATTGATTGATTGATTGATTGATTGATATGTGGGGTTTCACGTCCCAAAACCACCATTTGATTATGAGAGACGCTGTAGTGGAGGGCTCCGGAAATTTTGACCACCTGGGGTTCTTTAACGTGCACCCAAATCAGAGTACACGGGCCTACAACATTTCCGCCTCCATCGGAAATGCAGCCGCCACAGCCGGGATTCGAACCCGCGACCTGTGGGTCAGCAGCCGAGTACCTTAGCCACTAGACCACCGTAGCGGGGCGGTTTCAACATCCCCTGCAACTGAATAGGTTGTGAACTAAGAGTAGTGGAACAAGAGAAAACTGGGCTATATTATTGTTCCGCGAGGCTTAGCATACGTCAAGGCAATACTTCTCGGTGGAGTGATTGCCTTCGCAAGTCCCGCGTGTTTAAAGGGACGCTATAAAGAGGAAAACGACTTTTATCGAACAAGTGAACTGCTTTTTCACGATAAATAAATCACCACGCATGCCGTCAGAAGACGTTTGGTAAGTGAGAAAACACTCGAGGAAAATTTACTATGGTGGCGTCACCTTGAAATTTCGGCACCAACAGCAATGATGTCGTACACTCTGACTGCATCTGCCGCGATATACGTAGTTCATGATTGGCGAAAAAATCATTTATTGCCCTCTAACTCCCCTACTCACAAACGCTCCTTCACTCAAGAGCTCTTCTCGACTTGAAAAAGTCGATGGGAGCGCCGTCTCTTGGAAGACTAACTCACTGCATATCGGCAATATTCTGCAGCTATTCTTGAGAAGCGCAGCGTCAATTTCAGTCGAGCAGCAGCACAGTTCCCAACTCAGTCAAGTAGAGGATGGAATTAGAGTCCAGGAGCGTTTCTGAATACGGGGGTAAGAGTACCAGGTGCCGCGAAATTCCGTTGAGGCAATGTCACGAAAACACGAAAAAAAAAAGCCATATCGACATTCATGGGCGTCACGTGTGGACAATTTCGGCACGACCATAAATATGAAACTATGGCCCCAATTTCCCCCTTCATCGCTAAACCAACGATACAGTAGGTTTCTGTCCATCTATAGCCTGATTTCGTGCTTCACATCAGTGTAATTGAGTACCTTTCTGCAGTATCCCAACGCACTCGGCATGCACCGCTCTTGGAGATAATTATACGGTCGGCCGCCGTGCGTGCAGCGCCCTAAACGCGACAAGCTTTCACTTACTCAAGGGCGAAACGACTGGCTCTGTGATATCCAGCGACAGATAACCCTCAAGGATCGCCGCTGAATATTAGAGCAGCGATTGCGTAAGCAGTGCATGCGAGAGCGGCGGGCAAGAGTTCACATGGCAGCAACACGTTCTTCGCCGTCACACTCTTGCGAGCGAGTCGAGCAGCCGTGTGGCTATCAAGTCGAACCCGTTCAGCCCAGCGCCGTTTTATCACCTTCCGCCGATAAGGCACCGCTCAACTAATCCCGTCGAGGCCAAGGACCTCACAACCGGGGTTTCTTCTGGCGATGTTGATGACACTCGTTTCGATAGAAACGAAAGCTAGTGTACCATGGACTTGGGTGCACATTACAAAATTCTAGGTTGTCTAAATTTCCGGAGCCTCCACCCCCCCCCCCCCCCCACGTACGGGGCATCCCTCACAATCGTACCATGGCTTTCAGGGCGGGAAGCCCAAACAATTATTAATTGCTACTGGAATAACGATTATCCCCTGACATTGCTTCTGCCCACACTCGCTTGGCAGGGAATTGAACATTTTGTAGAGAGGAAGAAGAATATGTGCCGCAGTGGGTCACGCCTTTAGCAGGAGGAGCCAAGCGCGAGCGTTTGCCCCGATTGCTGCGATTCCTGAGTCCGTTGCTGCCGCCCGCTTTCCGCGTCAATAGACCTACTGTGCAAGTGCTACTTGTGCCAATAAACCCCGTTCCAGAGTGGTGGAGGTGCTGGGTAGTTTCTTCAGCCATTTCTGGGATGGCAGGTAGTTTCCTGTTGCGGAGTTCCAGGTTGAAGTACCCCGCCCCTCCACCACAGCAATCGGGGCAAACGCTCGCGCTTGGCTCCTCCTGCTAAAGGCGTGACCCACTGCGGCACATATTCTTCTTCCTCTCTACAATTTGAATATTTAGGTAATGAAAGTTTGCGCAATGGTAAAATAAATAATTCCGTTTAAAAAACGAAGACAACCCATACAGTAGAAACTGAAAGAACTGTGTAACTGTCCAAAGTTACTTTGTGTTTGTAAAACCATAAGCATTTAACTTGAATATCCTGCCACCCAGTTCTTGGCCGATCGCCTTTTGTGGGTGTGCTCCACAATACAAAAGATCATCATCATCATGATCATCATCATTAACTGTGCAGGCAGACCAGACAGCTTAATAGTAATTTTAAACAAAACAATATGAATAGAGATGCCAGAATGTAACACATTTTTAAAAGGATGGCGACGTTGGATGGGCCAGGGTATTTTTTTTTTGCCGCCATGGCAGGGGGTTGTATGCGACGACCCGAGCGGAGCTCCAGCGAGAACGGGCGAGAGGACTTGGGGGGGGAACCGTCCACCGTCCACCACTTGTGAGCAACCGGTTTATTCAGCCAGGCTCGAGCTAGATCACACTGGTGATCATATTTACAGATGATGAAGATGTACAGGGGATGATGATATCTAAAGAGAACGAAGAGTCTTTCGCTTGTCGCGTTCACACTATCTTTAACCATATGAACACATAAAGCTGGACCAACAGCATGTCCGTTGTGTCTCTTTTGCAAGGAATCGGAATCAATAGATCATTTCTTTTTATCATGTCAACGTTATGCTTATCAAAGGAAAAGATACCTGGTCGAACCAATTGAGAAGCTAGGTTTAAAAATAAACGTGGAAGTAATTTTATCCTTCGGAGGGATCACATTAGGTTATAGCCACAGGGATGTTTTCTCTGCTGTGTGCGAGTACATAAGGGCAACAAAGAGATCACCCTCTTCGCCTATTGTTATTATTTACGGCTGCGAGACTACATGAATGCCCGACTTAGCACACTTGATGATCCTGCCGCCCGGTTCTTGGCCGATCCCCCTTTGTGGGCGAGTGCCAGCAAAGCTGAAGGTTCATAATCATCATCATCATCATCATCATAGTCATCATCATCATATGAACACTTATGGAAGAATGAATTCAAACTGAATACGTTGTGCGGTGGGAACGAGTCCGCTTCGGTGGTACAGCGATTGCGATGATAGTCGGCTGTTGAACTTAGATTCGCGGGTAAGGCACCCCCTGATAGCATTTGTATGAAGGCGAAATGTAAGAACTCCGTGTACTTCGGGACGTCAGAGCAGGTTTAAAAGGGTCGAGAGATTGAAACATCTTCCTAGCCCGTCACCGGTTCACGATTACGAGAGAAAGAATGATGTTACCACTTCTAAAGCTGCGTCTTAGATTTAAAAAAACCGGTCATTATTTTTTTAGGAGGGCACTATACCAGGATACCGCAATAGACGTTTTTTTCGGCAATTTGTAATCGAGACTAGAATAACACCTTGCTAAATTATGCTGGATTTAAATAATTTATTACTGATAATATATGATTCAAATCAATGTATTATTCAAAAAATCTAAGATTATTACCTTATAGAAAAAAAATGAAAAGTACCATCCAATACTCTACCAATCCCCTGAATAGGTTATTAGCCATGCTCAGAGACAACGGTGACGACTACCAATCACGGGGTATCAAGTGTTTTTATGACATCTTTGTTCCTTTTTTTCTGAATATTTCGTATTAAAATGGTGTATACTTGACTTGTCCTAGTTTTCCCTTTTTTTTATTAAGAATACGTAAACCTTAGTAGTTTGTTTCTTTGGCATATTTAACAATTTATTGCGGTCAACTGCCATCATGGGTATCAGCCAGTTATTCAACCAACAACAGCATTCTAAAGCGTGGCCGAGTTGCAAAAGTGAGTAGCAGAGGTTTACATAGACATAAAAAAAGCAGCCAACCAAATTTGTCAGCACGATTTCGTATTCGCATTTAAGGCAACACTCCCCGAAGTTGTTCCACGTCCCGTGCTCGCCAAAGCGCTTTTATAATCCTGAACAAGAATGATGTTTAATTTTTCTCAATTTGCTTTGAACCACCCCCTGGTTTACCAGCGAGAATGCCTCATAGTTTCAGGTCAAGTTGAGAAACTCCGAAGTAACAGTTTGCCGTTGTATTTTTGACTAATGTAATATCGCGCGGCGTTCTGAGAAATTTCGTATGGAACACTTTTTCTTGCCAGTAGCGGCTGCGCAAGGGCTCCCATTTCAACACTTCTGAATGTGAAGCCGACAATTTCGATATCCTAGATAGTATCCTCATGCATACGGAGATCCCGACGCGAAATGAGGTTCACAGCTTTTAAACAATAAGAACATTTTTTCTTTTTTTTTCATAGAAAAGGCACCATGAGATTTGCATAGCTGTGTAATGACCACATAAGCCCAGCACGTTGACCTACTTGGTAATGGTACTCAACCGCTAACACGAAGCTTACAAACCCGTGGCACAGAGGTCGCGGGTTCGAATCCAGACGACCGCGACGACCGCATTTCGATGGTGGAAAAACGGATCGAGACCCGCGTGCTTAATTTAGGTTCACGTCAAAAAAAAACACGAGGTGGTCAAAATTTTCGGAGCTCTCCCCTATGAGGTCTCCTATGATCATATCGTTGTGTTTGAAACGTAATACACCAACAATTATTGTTATAGTAATGAACGCATGGCGATGTTTCGTCCATCAGCGCATTTATTACTTAATCTAAAGGCGCTAACGTAATAAGTCTTAGAGTTTTCGCACTGCGGAATAACACAGCTCTCTTGCTCTAAACCTTGCGTGGGATCGGTTGGTTCGGTTAGCTCCTTTTGTTGTTGTCGATGTGGTTGATGCTTTCGTGGCGTAATATCTTCTTTGTTGTTTTTTTGTTTGTTTGGAGAAATGTGTCTCGCGCCATTTTGTGCACACCATAGTTGTTCCAGTTGGCACTTGTATTGCCGCTGAAATCATTACTGTGATTCATGTCAACTGAGGAATTTAAAAACAAAATCGACAAGAAATGACAGAACCGAATATCATTGAAATGCCTGAATTCATAATTTTACGAGGATATTATACCATGTCTGAATTCATAATATTACGAAGATATTTTACTATGCTAGCATCATGCTGTTTCAAGTTCATTCTAGCTGCTTAGGTGGCCTCCGAGATTAGCCAACGGCGTGTCGTTGCTGAGGACCGGTGCGCCACCAGCTAATCTCGAAGGCCACGCTTTCTTTACTCGCTCTTCAGTTATTTGGCGTATGTTTTATGTCCTAAGTAACCCAGTGCGAAAAACGGGACCACGCAGGCGCACAAACGAGCAGTATGTATGTTTCCGTGTGTTCCTCCAGCGTCATATTTTTGGCGCGGATTTTACCACCACATCTTCCCTTGTTCTTGTCACTGTAGGACGTCACTCAGTTTGCTCGCACAAGAACACCGTGGTAGTTTAGCAGGTACGTTATCGTGGTGCTACAGCTTGCGGGTCACGGGTTTGATACGTGTCTATACAGCGACTGCTTTTTGATGGCGGGCGAAAAAAAAAGCGCTTACCTATACGTATAAGTACGCACCGAGGTATAAACCATCGGGAAAATAAAATAAATCCCCAGTTTCCCACTATGGTGCGCTTCATATTCATAAAGTTTTTTTTTTGTTGGTGTTGTTAACACGCCATAGATGGTTATTTCATCACAGCTTATCTTGTATATATGATTCTCGTGTGGAAACACAATGCATCATTTTGCCGTCTATCAGTGCTATGGTGAGCGTTATCAGCTTTAATTACGAGACGAGCTTTTATGCCCACGTGCGCAGCACCCTGGCACACTCTTCACCTATATATCGCAATGCTGGCTTTTCCCGGGATCATTGCGCAACAACACCAGGCCTTATTGTTAAAGTGAAGTATTTCCGATAAGCAGTGCCTACTTTGCAACAGGTGGCAACGGATAAGGCACCCTGTCTTTTTTCATCTCTTCGTCTCAATGCATAGGTGTCAGCAGGCTTCGAAAATACACTGAACGCAAGGAAAGTTACTCCCCACACAGTAACGGTTCCGCAAAAGCGAATATTTAGGACTGCAATATCAACCGAAGACTGGTTTGGAAGTTTCTTTGAAAAAAATGCAAGAATGAGCTTGTTGGTGGTGATACATGGCGGAACTTGTAGCGTGCAAGAAACACATGAACAAAAAAAAAGGCTCTCCTATCGTCACTTGTTTTGTCCGTGTTTGTTGCCAGCGTGCTAAAAGTATCACCGTGAAAGTTTTTTTTTTTTTTCACATTCATTACGCAGCGTAGCGAAGGAAGTAACGGCGCATACAACAGCGAGTGAGCGTAGGAAGAAACTGGCAGTACGAAAAAAAAGAGCGTCGACTTTCAGGTGATTTTCGTTTTTCCAATATAGATATCTGCAAAATAATGTTTATTGGTGATGCGCAGCACGCACTGTTGGCGTGGTGAAGGAAGCAAACAAGAAGCAAAATAAAATGATCAGATGACAGATGACATGTTACGCGTGTACTGTAGTTCGCCATGTGTTTTGCGTTTGCGTGGATATCTGCTCCATCAGTGACACCCCCGTCACATCATTAACGTGCGTTTGTCAGTGCGCTATGTTTGAGACTCCAACCTGATGAACAAGCTTGTGCATCACGCCCTTTCACCTGACCTTGGTATTTTATTGCAAAAGGCTTGTTCGGCGAGTACTTCAGTTACTGAATCAGTGCGATCGGCGTGATCACGTGGTGTCAGCATATTCGGCTCACTGTGTACATTCTTGACCAGAGGGTATACGGGTCGTCTTCTGTAGCTGTCACTTTCGGTTTGAGTCCCAAAATCACTATATGATTATGAGAGACGCCGTAGTGGAGGCCTCCGGAAATTTCGACCACCTGGGGTTCTTTAACGTGCACCCGAATCTGAGCACACGGGCCTACAACATTTCCGCCTCCATCGGAAATGCAGCCGCCGCAGCCGGGATTCGATCCCGCGACCTGCGAGTCAGCAGCCGAGTACCTTAGCCACTAGACCACCGCGGCGGGGAATCACTTTCAGAGTTATCATCGTCAGCGTTCGTGAAGGCATGGTGGAAAAATGGCGGGGTCAAGTCGAAGCACCAATCAATCGACCATTGGCGTAGCCAATGTAGTATGTGATTCTACACCGCCCCTTCATTTTTTTTTAATTTTCAGTACAAGCGCACGAACTTACACAGGTAATGAAAAGTTCGCAGGCCATGCTGCCATAAGAATACATACAATAACGGTCTGTGAACGCATCCACCTTCTTTCCTCTGTGCGTTATCAGTGACTGCATCCGTAATGAAATATTGGGAGCGCAGACTAACGGGACACAAGGGAGGGGACAAACGAGCCCTTGTGTCCTGCTAGTCTGCACTCCCAATATTTCATTATGAATATGTACCAACTTTCTGTGCGTTTATAATTATGTACCCTACTTTCTGTATACCATCACTGCATGCTGAACTGTAATCGGCTGGGAAGCCTAGTCAAGCTCACAACAGCATTTTCTTCCCATGCCCTCTACTTCCTGAAGTGAAAAATAATTGATTGATTTATTGATTGATTGATTGATTGATATCGCACCTATCAACCCTTCTACAGCGATTACATTACCTCTCCCCCATCTTATGAAATTTCTGGCAATTCATACGCAGCCATACACTCGCCAGAAGTGATGCCTCGTAGTACGGCCCAACTATAGCTTAGACGTGTGGCAGTTTAGGCTAGTTGGTATGACATGACGAGAGTTACAGTGCGAGAACAGAACAGTCGTCGCGCCATAACTATCGCCAACTATAGAAACACGTTGCTTGTATACAAGTACCATTTGGCCTACAGGGGCTGGCCCGTTTTGTTCAGGCCTGCGTTATCTCAGAGGGCAGAGCACGGAACCACGTGGAAACGAGGATGTTCCGTCTTCGAATCAAAGTTCATTGATTCATTTCCTGCAGCGCGGGCGCGCGTGCTGGGAAAACTGCCGGGGGAAGCCCGCCTGCTGCGTCTCTTCCTCCCAGTCTTCTCTTGCTTTCTGTCTTTAATTTGCGCGCACGCTCGTAGCTCTCGCTGGGACGGCGCTCGTCGACGTCGGCTGAACGAGTTGGGACGCGGCGAAACCGGATCACCCTCTCCCTCTCAATCGCGTACACTTCTTTATTGTACACGTTTGTTTCGTAGACCTCTCTCGATAAGGCGTGAAGGTCGTAAGGCCGTCTCCAGAGTCGTTTAGCAACAGACCCTCCCATATGTTCGTTCGCTCTCTTGTTACTCGGTCCTTCTCTACGCCACACTTGTGTCAACCCTCTCTTTCTCACCCTCTCTCTCCCTATTATCCAAGTATCTTACCCATCCTACCCTTCTCTCGTGATGTGCACGCTTTGCGGACCCTCGCAGATTCCGTGTCGACGTATAGCGCCGCTAGGGACCGACGAGAGACCGCCGACGACGGCGCCTTCAAACGACGCCGTTCGCCCGAGAGCGAATAACCAAGGAAGTTGCGTCTTCGAACGCGTCCTCAGAGAGAGGAACGAGCCCGGTAGATCCGAAACATGGAGTTGACAAGCCGGAATCTTGCTACGCTGGTGCTGCTGGTCGTCCTGGCTTCGACGGCCGCCCCGAGGTAAGCTCTTGAAGTTAGTATATAACCAGGGAAAGGGGGGAGGCGGCGGTGTGCTCGATGCGCAGTTCTAGTAATATTGGAGCTCGACCCGAAGGTCACGGGATCGAATCCCGGTCGCGGCGGTCGAAAATCCTTTGTTGCCAGTGCGCATAAATTCAGGCGGCGCACGTTGAAGAACTCCCGGTGATTGAAATTTTGGGGGTACAGCATCACTCATATTCATCTCGCGGTTTTGGGACCTAGAACCACAACAATCGCTAATCAGAGGAGTCAAAGCGATGCACGAAGGTCGGAGCTGAGGGTGAAGTCTGAGATTAGAGTTAAAGCGAAGAACGCTGTTCTCAAAAAAATGTATGCATCGCAAATTTTGATGGGTGTTCAGTAATGCATTCGCATTTCACTAGCGCAATGTAAATGTGACAATCGAAGCAGCGAATACGCTGTCAAAAGAAAAGTTAAGGAAGTTTATTGTTGTATCAGGGCTTGACGTGCTCATGCCGAATTTGTTTTGTTTTTTATTTTTATGCAAAATTTGCTGTCTACTTACGCAGCATAATTTCTTCCTGAAAATACATTCTAAGTTTTATACTATCACCTATGTTTTTCACATCTCAGTAAGTAAACAAGTTACATACGAAGGACAATTTGTTAAGTTATATTTTTTGTATATGTAGGTGAAGTGAAACTCTCGTTCAGATAGATGAAGTAATTGTACGGCTGCATTTTCTGGTGCATTTCTGAAGCAATATTGTTATATAGTTTTTTCTATTTATTTATTTCAAGGTTTTAAAGACTCTTTTTTATTTAAAAATATGGTGCATAGGTACTCCTTGCAATTAGAAAACAGATAACTGCTGTATTCATTCTACACATTGTAAACGTGCTGCCTATAGCCCGGTCATTAAAGCAATTAGCCTACATCCCTACTGAAACGTTCGGTATGCGAGTCCAATAATTCCACATGTTTCCATAAAGAATGCATATGTTTCCCATATATTTTCCATATATTTCCGTAAGGTTCTTACGGAAACATGCGGAATTATCGGACATCGCATACGGAACGTTTCAGTAGGGATGTGCAACGTGTACATTTTTTCCCTCCAAGTTAAAGTCAACGGTCGTTCCTACCTCTAATTGTTTTCTCAATTAATTTCGTGCTGCACGTCCCGCGCTTTCCATGACCGAATCGCACGTGCACGTCGGATCACCAACGACTTGCTTCCTCTGACGCAACCTTTTCTTTCCGGCGTTGCACGCACGCGAAGCTGGGCGCAGAACGCTCAGCGAGCTTCAAGTCCCGCGAGAAATACTCACGGTCCGGCGTCGCACACCCGGTCGCAGTCGCCTTCTCGCGGCGGCGCTGCGGACGCCAGGACCGACCGTCGAAGGCGTCCCGAGCGACCCCGCACTCCAGCCGGCTCGCCGAACGCCACTTACGACTACTTCATCCTCAGTCAGCAGTGGAGCCCCGGAATATGCGCCGTCGAACCACAGGTACGCACCATCTTTGGTTTTCTTTCGTTAAACGCTATTCATCACAATCCGTGCATGTGCGCTCATTACGTGATCGAAAGACTGAGAATATTCATCACGCCCTGTGCATGTGTTCTTAATACGCGATCGAAAGACAGTCACTGAAGCACCTCACAGGTCACCTATATACACTGTTCTGTTCTGTTCTGTTTTACCTGTTTTGCTGTGGAAATGTTGAGGTGCCTATTGCCTCGGCTACTCCATATCACAAAATTCTGCAGCGAAAAATAAAATAATAATACAGAATTGTATCCAAAAATTAACAATACGGAAAAGAAAAAAACACATTATAGCGCACTGAAACCAGTTCAAATAACATGCCAATACACAGTTTTCTTCACGCAGTTCACACAGTCATAAACTACTTACACGCACACCTTACTAATCTAATGTCAGTATATACATGACCAGATTTTACATAATACCCATCTCTGGCTGTCGGTCATAGGCGCTTGTCCAGTCCTGTCTCCACTAAAAAGTCTGTCAGGAAGATTATTGACTTTTTCTGGAGATGCATTTCAGGCCATGGTCCAAGTAGTTTCTTTATTGTGAGGGGCCGTCTGTCCAAACTTGCTAACTTGTTCTTTATTTTTTCTCTTTAATTCGCGTATTTAACGCACTCCAAAAGAATATGGCGAACATTTTCTTCTGCATGACCACAATGGCATTCCGGTGAGTTGGATCGATGTATCTTGTGCAGGAAGCTGTTTGTGTATGCTACTTCCAATCTAAGTCGGTGGATCAATGTCTCTAGGTGTCGTGGGAGGTCTGTCGCTATGGAAAATTTTCTGTGTGGATCAACTTCCTAAAGTGCCGTTTTCTTTGATTTAGGGCTCTCAAACCACTTCTCCATAGAACAATGGTTAGCTCGTTGCGATATAAAATGTCGAATATCCGCCCCAGACATAGGGATTGTGCAATCCCGTCCTTCCTTCAATGCTTTCTTCGCGAGACTATCAGCATCTTTATTTCCCTTTATTCCAACGTGGCTGGGTATCCATTGGAATACGATGTTGTGACCCTGCGATGAGGCATATTCCACAGTTTCTGCGATACATTGTGCTATTTCACCATTTTTGACGGGTGATCTCACATTTCTGATTAGCTGAAGAGCGGGTTTGCTATCACTGCATATCACCCATTTTCGTGGCTCGGGATTCTCGCAGATAAGCTTAACTGCTTCAAAGATAGCCACCAATTCTGCTGTCGTCGATGAAGATTTGTGCGATAATTTGTACATCTTCTTTTTCTGAATTTCGGGTATAAAGACCGCACAGGCTGACGCTTCTTCAGTGCATGATCCGCCTGTATATATCTTCGTTTTTTCATTATGCATTACATGCAGCTGATGAAGTACCAACTGTGCCGCTACTAGAGGTGCCATGTCTGGGTTCTTCTCTATGCCGTGTATTTCATGGATAACGTTGAGAAGTGGCAGCGTCCAAGGTGGTTTTGAAGGTTTCCATTGTTTAAGTTTTGGTACTACTGCTTGAAATGATGATATAGTATCCTGTAGTTTCGTTGCCGTCCTTTGTGTTAGTGCACCAGATAAAAAAATGACTTTCATGTTGCGTGAAAATTGTAAATAAATTTCGAGATGTTTCTTTAGTTCGGAGTACTGCGAAAGGTGGCTCTCGAGCCTCCGCATACACTAAAGCACTAGAAGTTGACCGTGGTAAACACAGACATACCCTCAAGCTCCTTGCCAATAACAAGTGAAGTCTCCTTTCGGTGGAGGCTGGGAGTCCATGCAGCAGAGGCAGTGAGTAAGTTACGATGGGGCGTATCCAGGCAACATGAAGGGCTAATAACGACTCTGTAGTACCACCCCATTTGGCCCGGCAGAGATGCCGGAGGATTCGAATGGCCTGATTCACTTTTTGTTCCAGGGACTGGACATGAGGCGACCATGTTAGTCTCCTGTCTAAAATTACTCCCAAGAATTTATGAGATTTAACCATTTGAATAGGCTGATTTTGCAGAATAATCTGGAAATTTCCAGGTCTTTTTAATGTAAACGGAAGTATGGCTGTTTTAGCCAGACCTATATAGACTACTGACCCTTCTCGAAAGAGAAGCTTTTGGGGGCTTTGGAACGTGTATAGATCACGTCCGACGCAGCGTAAAAAGCTTTCTCGCGTTTTTAAGCGACACAGGTTTAGAATCCCGTTTTTTGAGCATATGGTTATGCAGTCAATGCATAGAGACTTTCGTGTGCATCCCACCCCGCCCGGGTGCAGATTGTGAAGTGACTCACTGTGCTATACCATAGTCACCTCTTGCCATGTCTCGCTCTTTATTTATTTCCCCTTACCCCCCGTGAGCAGTAGAAGCCTAGAAACCCGCTTTCTAGGCTGCCCGATTCTCCTCTAATTTAACATCTTTTTTTTTCACTTCATCTTCATTCAGATAGAACACTGGACGAGCTGAACGAGCTTTTAGAGGTTCATTGTGACTACAGCACGACAGGCACATTTGAACGGGTAAAGAAACGGACACAACACGGCACCGATCTTCAATTGAAGTTTATTCGATGAACCACAGATGCACGAAACGCATGAATGAGAGAAAACCCAGAATTAAGCGTGCACAGCAGATCATCATTAATTCAAAAAAAAGTAAAATCCTCAGCTAACATAAGAGATTACACAGTCGACCGTCTAGGAAAAATCCAGTACTAAGAAACCAAGAAGAATATATTTAGCTCAATGCAAACAAATTCACCGACACCAGACAAAAATATCGTCTTTACCCAATATTTATTTTAATAAGTTCGTCATCAAGTTGCGAAGAAATGAAGAAATGTGGTGGCCCTCGATTTCGGGTACTTTTCCTGGCTACTTATTTATCAGATTGCTTTATATGAAGGTAAATAACCAGCTGGAATAGTAGGCCAGAACCTGCTTTACGGCCCTAGCTCCACTGTTTCATAAGCCTAAATAGGTTAAACGCAACTATAAATCAACATCCACATAGTGCCCTCCAAATTCGAAACATGTATGAAGTGAGGCTTGAAAATTCAGACAGACATTATAAAGACATCATATAAAATGTGAGACACGGCCCCACAACACGTCATCGTTTGAGAAAACATGTGCTTTTTTTCAGCTTGCGTGAGCATGTTTAATGTATTTGAAAATGAATAATGAATACCTGGGCATTTGTAAAAGTTAACTTCAACATTCGTTGAATAGAATCAATATTTACTAACGAGCACTGGCGGGTGAGCCACTTGATAATACTTATTCGTAAAGCATTCTTTAAGACTGAACAGAAGAAACGAGGAAGGGTGGTGTGCACTTAAGCCAAAGCGAGAATTCGAAATGAAATGTTACAACATTACTGTAACCATGTCGGCGAGTGATTGTGTCTTTATCAGCGTAAGAGACGACATATATATTCCGTGAACTATACGCCTGACGATACGTCCAAAGTAGATACAATTTGTGTTATACCGCTCACCTAGAATATAACGATGATTTACCAGCACAGTTTTCTTGCACAATCATTGGGAACCTTTCAGAGCTTGACGGAAATTGAGAATTAAAAAATACTATATTTACCCGCTTGTTATGCCATTCCACGAGCAGTTTAAATAAAAGCTATATATCTTCTGCTGTCCTATGACTCCGTAAACTTATTGTTGCTACTTTTTGTAAAGCTAGCCATCTTTGTCAATTATCTTTGTATATATTATTGTATATTGATGTATATTTGTATATATGATTTGAATAATTGAGATGATTTGTATATATCTTTGTATATATGTTATCTTTGTATATATGACTCATATGATTTCTACCTGCTGTGGCGTTGTTAGAACTCCAGTTGTCTGCCTAAAGTGCGAACTTCCGTTCAAAATGATTGAGTGGTTATCTCATGAAAGCATTTCTTCATTTCAACACATCTTTGTGGGGATAGCAGAATAAACCTTGAAGTAAGCACCCTCTTAAAAGATAAAGCGAATAGATTCTGATTATTTTGCAGAACCTTTTAACTCTTCCTTTATCTGTCATAGCCCGGGCCCACTGCATTCGTATATTGTGGCATTGCACAATGTGTAAAACTGTGCTAAAGACAAATATTACGCTAATGTTTACTGTGAACACATATGAGCCTGCTTTTCCCGAGTTTCTTCATTCGGTGTTTTGAAGCCATCTACTATTTTATAAAACACTGATAGTCACAGTCAAGGTCTACAGAAAGCAGCCCTTATTGAAGTTCAAGCGCACCGTCGATCCCGGCAGTAGATGACGCTGTTTTTGCAACCAAACTTTTATTTAGTTTAATGAAGAACTTGCAACAAGCAGATCACACTTTTTCAGCTACACAGTTATTTTACATAGTTTGCTTACATAGTCCTATAGCCGTAAAAAAGTCAGCGGCATGTTACCACTCCCGAAGGGCGCAGTTGCGTTTTACAACTTAGGTTAGTGGATGAGCAGTGAAGTCAGCGTACGTTTTACACAATTCGCAACACGTTTACATTATCTCTAATCGTTGCATTCCGTAAAAGAATTTCCGTTCAGAGTTTAAGTACGAATGCTGAGCATAATTTTCTGTTTTTTTTTTAAATTTCATTTCTATTTACTTGCACATACCCTGAACTGATAGTAAAAAAAAAACTAGAACCAAGTTAACTGTGCCCGACTAAGGTCAATCTTATTCGAAGATATTCTTGCGCCAAATATTTCATACAGCAACTTAAACAAAAGACCAAGCTGCACTGATAAACTACTCGTATATTCGTTTCCAGTGCATCTCAACGAGCAAGAAAAACTACTGGACCATCCACGGCCTCTGGTAAGTGCGAATTTCGCGCGCATGTCTGGCCCAACCGCATTTTTTCGCACAATTGGCTCCGGGGGGTCTTCACTTGGCACCAATAAGAGGATCCCGGGACCATACAACATGCACGGCCTGTCTTCCGTGATGCCTCGTTGCGTCAACAACTTGCCAGAGCCAGAAGAAACTCTGTGATGTCCTTCGCGTGTACTCCTATATATACGGCTGTCACAACGCGCGCGCGCATTCAAGTGTCGTAGCAAACGGGCGCAGGCATCTGCCCGGCAGCGCGAAAATTACGACACGCGGTGTTGTTGCGGATCGTCACGCATTATAACACCACCGACAGTCGGGCTAGTTGGTCTCAATTCATCTCGAGTTGGCGTGTGTACCGAAGAATGCCACATGAACTAAGAAGTCCACAGCAATGGCCGTGTGTGTTTCTTGCGTGCTGTATAAGAAATTCAATATTGTTACGTAGGTGTTGGTGCCAGTGTCGACTAGAGGGCGCCTCTAGTCATAGAAGAGGTTGAAAAGTCTCGGGCTCTGAAGCGATCTGGAATCAATAGACCATTATTTTTGTCATGTCGCCGTTACAGCCTATTAAGAAAACGTCTCCTTGTCATCTCATTTGCTAACCTTGTGCTGCCCTTCACCAGTGAGAATATACTCTCTTTTGGTACTTCGGTTCTGGGCTACAGCCACAGGAATGCCTTTAATGCCGTTTGCAGTTATCTTCGTGAAACAAAACGAATGCGCCTCTAAATTCCAATTTGCATATTTGTTATTATAATATTACTAGGCGAATTCTAAACATCAATTTTAAACGTGTTCAAAATTACTGCAATTTCAATTCGAGATATATATTCTGTCTGGTCGAAATGGCAAAAAAATATTGCACTCGTTCTGCATTTACGTCTGCTTATCTTCCTTCTGTTAGGATTAAGTATCATTCGAAATGCCTTAAATTTCGTATCCTCAATTCTCGGCCAATCCTTCTGAGTGGGCGAGCCATAGTGAAGGCATCATTATCACCATCATCATCATCATCAGAACCGATTGTGTCGCACTGGCCTGAGGGCGTATGCAACTTCAACTGCAACTGCACGCGCGTCATTTTGGTGGAAGTGCTGGGTGCGTCTCTACGGAAGTCGGAGCTGGATCTCCACAGCGGAAGTCACATCGGTTCCGCTGCTATGGCTAACGGCAGTGTACACCGACCGCTCAGGCAGCAGTGCAATACGGGACGCCTCCGCTACGTGACTCGGAAGCCTTCACCTACACTGGCCCCACCCTGCGTAACAATATGAATCACTACGCATGACTCTATAATAACAGAGGAGTAACGCATGGGGTATTTCAGGGTATATAGTGTTCATTCTTGCAAAAGAAACAGAAAACTAAGAAACGGGCACGTGACGGAATGAAGTGCGACTAGGAACAGGATGCAAGTTTTGATCGAATTTCTTATTTGGTACCTCGTTTTTCGGTGTTTCCTTTCGAACGTCCCAGTTCGCTGTCCTCGCAAACGCTGGTACAGCGGGGAACTTCGTGAAGAGTGCGAAAGTTGTAACGCGGGCAAGCGCTTATACCTCGCCACTATACTTTCTGGAAACATGTGGGCTCACATTTTGAACCTCTCATCGTATGATGTCACTGCAAAGACGGTAGTACTTACGTGCACACAAGGAACACGATTGTATTGGGGAAAACTAAAACAGAAGTGCGTTGCCATACTGCGTGACCAACGCACGAGCATTGTACCGTTGCCCCGTCACTATAGTACATCTGTTAAAGTGACTGGCTTTTTCTCCGTAGGAAATTCCAAACGAAAAAAAAAAACTGGGTGACATTCGCCTTGTGGACGCAATTTCGCGCATGCTTCAAAGAAGCTTTCTTCTCTTTTTTTGTGTTTTTTATCACTGTAATATTAAAAAAAGCGCTGACACAACACTCCTCTGCAGCCTCGCGATCTTTGCGAGATTATGCAATCTCACGTGTCATCTGCAGTTCGCCACTCTTGCAAAGTAAGAGGGAGCATTTTATTGATTGATTGATTGATTGATTGATTGATTGATTGATTGATTGATTGATTGATTGATTGATTGATTGATTGATTGATTGATATATGGGGTGTAACGTCCCAAAACCACCATATGATTATGAGAGACGCCGTAGTGGAGGGCTCCGGAAATTTCGACCACCTGGGGTTCTTTAACGTGCACCCGAATCTGAGCACACGGGCCTACAACATTTCCGCCTCCATCGGAAAAGAGGGAGCATTTAAAATTGCTGCCGACATTGGTTGCAGTTGAATAGCAACAACGTGGAACATGGTTCTGCGAAGTTAATTGCATTCCACTCGAAGGATTCCTTCGAATGAAAGACTAAGAACTGTGAAGGACCGTCAGCGACAATGTTTCGATTAAAGCAGCTAAGAGTTGAAAGTTGTTACATTTGAACATCACAAAAGAAAAAAAAGTGGCCTGCATCCTAAGCACCCCGCCATGGTGGTCTAGTGGCTAAGGTACTCGAATGTTGACTCGCAGGTCGCGGGATCGAATCCCGGCTGTGGTGGCTGCATTTTAGATGGACGCGAAAATGCTGTAGGCCCATGTGCTCAGATTTGGGTACAAGTTAAGAAACCCCAGGTGGTCAAAATTTCCGGAGCCCTCCACTACGGCGTCTCTCATAATCATATTGTGGTTTTGGGACGTTAAACCCCACATATCATTATCAGCATCCTAAGGTACGGGGCCTTCTGTCTGAAGTCCTTTCTTTTCGCTTCTTTGTATGCCCACTAACCTGCGGGAAGTTTCTTATTGTTCTACTTCGAATGCGTGGCTGCACCATTGTGAGTGAATTTCGTTTAAGAAGCGCAACGTAAAACGTCCAATGCGTCGTATTGTGTGTACTCATTGATTCCTTCGTGTGCAGGCCTGCGGGAGACAACACTTCGCCAAGCTTCTGCGTAGACGAGCAGTTCAACGGCCGCGTTCTTGACGTGAGTGCTAGCAAAAAAAAATTCTTAATTTATATTGTTCGATTCACATTTGCATTTTCTTTCTCACTTGCGACTCCGGCTGTGTGACACAGAAGCGTTGACTGTTGGACCAGTTGGCATCGTTGTGATATCTCTAGGTAACACAAAATGGTGTACGGGAAGAAACGTAATACACGGGTCCAGGGACATAAATAAAAGGGGGATGGGGGTGCATCCTTTTAAAATGGTCATTTTTCTCTCTGTATGCCATGGCGCCGAAAACTCGGGGAGGGGAGAGTGGCGTAGTCTGGTGTGCTACCCCCTGGCTACGCCTCTGGTTGGGTAGACCTGCCTACAAGGTTTACTCTGTGTAGTTTTTGGTGTTAGTTGACGAATAAAACTATGCCGCGCTAGTGACGAAATGGGTACAACATGTCTAAAATGTAAAGTGTTTCGCATATTTGCATAGAGCTGGAGAGGCGTGTTCTAACATTCCTTTCAAGAAAAAAAGTAAAAAACAGGGCCGGCAGAAGTGCAGGTATTTGCGTTGTTGCAACGGTGTCAGATGGACGTAGCTACATATACATTTTTTTTTCTTTTCCATCATTTGCCCCTGCAGCCGATCAAGAGAGATCTGAACAAGTACTGGCCTTCTCTTACGAGCGCTGAAGCAAGATACTTCACATTTTGGTGAGTCAGCTGCCCAGCCTGTACTCCTCGTAATAATTTGAAGCTGTGACGCCACTTTCGATCGCCTTGTATAAAGGAACCCTCAAACGTTTTTTCAGCGTGGTCCGAAAACGCTGCTGATCGGAGGTAATCGATGCTCCGGAGGATATCTGAGCCATGCATTGCGAGCATGGCACGCGGCCAGGAATTGACAGTTAGTTCTCAAAGTCAGCTAGGAATCGTTCCCCCTTTTTTTCTTCAGAAATGATGTCATATACTCAATTTCATTGTAATTGGCTTATTCGAGCATCATGAGCCGCATAGTTACAGAGGCTGCCGAGAGAGGCCGCCATGTGCCCTGTCACACTCGCTATCACACAGAGAGTAGGCGGTGCGTTCGAAAGGAAAACAAGGAAAATTGGTCAAGGTCATGAATACCAGAAAATGTCACGTCTTTCTTTCGTGCCATTCCTCGCGGCTCAGCTTCCAGCATGGTCGTAGGGTTCAGAGAAGGGCTACAACAATTGCAGAGTGCAACAAATCTCTGAAACCCCGCTCGCACATTGCAGATACAGAAAATGTTTGTGGAGGCCAGTTCGTGAGGTGATAATTTCCTTTGATAAGCCAATTCAATGTTTTCTTCGACATTTGACGCAGTGTCCCTTAAATCACAACGACCCCAAGCCATAATAATTTGTCATAAAAGCCGCCATAGCTTGCTGTCTACACGGCGTTACACTGAGGAGCTCGATATCGCAGATTCACTTCAAGATTTCGCGGCTCACCACTTGATGCTTGCATCCGATAAGTAACACGGCGCTTTTAGAAGGTAGAACGTTAGCGGTTATTGCTCTGTGAGTATCGTTCGGCAAGTCCGTATAAAATTCATAATATAAGAGCAAAACTACTTATATGAGAGGTAGGGGGAACTTCTTGGGTAGATCTAAGCAGTGCCACTCAGTGTTGGAGCACGATTCAGCGTCCTTCCTGTTAAAACCACGTGCGTAACGCCGTGTATCGCAGCGAATCTGTGTCACAAAACCTTGGTGTACATTCACAGCCAGCATTCCCCAAATACCCCCAGCGTGCCCCATTGGACTGCGGGTGCTCACATTGAGTATTGTCACAGGATCGTGACGTGGACGAAGGGAGCAGACTCGATGTTCAGATGAAACTGTTTATTCGGCCGAACTTGTATAGCCAGGGAACTGAAGAGCAGATTACAGCAACACACGGGTACTGATAGTGGCGAACTGAGCGTTGGCCATCGATCAACTGACAAGTGGCGAAGCGCATGGGCATTTATGCACGTGCCGTCGAATATTCCAGTCTTATCACTGGGCACTGATAGCGGCGAACTGAGCGTCGGCCGTCGATCAACTGACAACTGGCGAATCGCATGGGCATATGTGCACGTGCCGTCGAATATTCCAGTCTTATCACTGGGCACTGATAGCGATGAACTGAGCGTCGGCCGTCGATCAACTGACAAGTGGCGAAGCACATGCGCATTTATGCACGTGCCGTCGAATATTCCAGTCTTATCACTGCTCGTCGCACAAGCTCTGGAATAATCTCGAGCGTTGGTGTCTTGCGCGCAATCTTAACAAAACGATACTATGATCGCGAACCTTCTCGAACAATGAGGCGCAGTTTGCGCTGAACATTCAGTACAGCCTTTGGGAGAAAACCGAATGAAGCAAAGATAAGTTAAAAACATACGGCGCAATGTCATCGCGCTATCGGATAGTTGGATACATGATGCAATGTTTCAATCTTCAACCATGCAGTGGGCTAGAAGACACTGAAACAGACTTTGTTTTCCGATGTCGGTGCTCTTTATTTTTCAGGCGTCACCAGTGGCAGAAGCACGGAACCTGTGCCGGTGATGTTCCCGCGCTGAATGGCCTCTTCAAATTCTTCAACTCAACGCTCGCCGTCTACAAGAAGTACAACATATTCGAGTGAGTTGTTGAAGAAGCAATGGTGACTAAGCGGTCTCGTCGTCTGCGCAGCTGTTCCGTTATAGTCCGAGCCTTCCATTTATTTTCAAGGCTTTATAGCGAATCGTACGATATATTGAAGATATTCCTCTTTTTAAAGTCGGTTCGATATACCCAGTTTTGACTGTATATACCAAAGAAGTCATCTCCTGTTTTCTATTTATCAAAAATCACGTGCCAGTTTTTATTTTCATGATGTCTCTTTTCTTCTTTTTTTTTGGCGACTATGTCATGTCTTTTCTTTTCACTAAAAGTCGCAACCGCAGTAATTGCTAAACTACAAATAAATCTTGTTCTATGCATAGGCTTAATACCCTGAACTCAGTGCCTTGAGAGCTAATGCTTCAACTTACAAAGTTCAGGTATTCGTGAATTTAACGCTGAGCGATATCGTGAAACGTTATTAAAAAGGCTGCGAGCAAATATTTCGCCGCTTAACATACCTTGCTGGGCCAGTTGGTTCATAGCAATAGAAGAGAAAACGAACGAAACACTAGCGAAGGAGAACAGCCGGTTGTTTTCTTTCCCTGTTTTCGCTTTTTTCGCTGGTATCCTCTTCCAATTGTGTTGCTTCTTGTACAATCGACATGTGAACACTCACCTGAATTTCACTATTCCTATTGCACCACTGTTTTTTTTTTTCCTATTATGTGCTTCAGTATGCAAAGCCTAAGACCCATATGAATGCAGGTTGTTACTGACATGCTACCGCTAACATCCATCAAGATAATTATTCAGATCACACTTGATATCACTGTTCTTTGGCGGGCTATCACTGGCAAAATGGCATTCCCTCTTATTTTTTTTTCTCGTTATTTTTCAGGTTTCTGTCCAACAGCCTTATAAGGCCAAGTGTCGTCAGAACGTACTCGGTGAGTACCGGGAGGCTTTAGTACAACCATCTCGTACACGAATAACGTCGCACAAGTATTGGAGAAAAAATATTTCACATCAATTCACTCGCAAGCTTGCGAAGGCTGCTGGCACTGAGCGTTTGAGCAACCACTTTAGCCAATGATATATCGCGCAGGAATTTCAGTACAACATACACTGAGTCGCGTCCAATAAGAAGACCGGTGTGGAAAAATTTTCCCCGCTCAAGTTCTGATTGGTTCCCACTAACAAGAAAAAGTGCTATCGCATTAAATAAGTTCACTGATTCGTCTGTTTGGGCACGTTGGAAATCAATGTTTAAGAGAACTAAACACACACCGAAAGAAAATGGGTATATGCGTCCTTTTTTTTCCGTCCATGCTTTCCATGTATTCTCTCGAAATTTAACTTAGGCGTTCAGCTTTGCTTTAAGCGTCTTTTTAACTGCTTTGAATTAGGTCAATTTTCGCTTGGTATCAACCATGAGACACCGTTCACTTTTGTGTGAAATGCAAGCAGACACTGTCGAATTCGGCCAGCTTGATGACGCGGCTCAGATGAAACGAACTGCGTTCCAATGTCACCAAGCTCAGCCCCTTCGTTTCAAATAAATTACTACTGTATGACCCCTGGTTGTGCTGGAGGTCCGTGTGCATGGATTTAGGTACACGTTAAAGTACCCCAAGTGGTCGAAATTTTCGGAGTCCTCCACTACCTCTCATATTCATAGGATGGCTTTGGTACGTTAAACTCTAATATATATTATTATAGCTCCTGGTTGTCTAGGCTTAAATGCAAAAAAAAAAAAATTCAAGCACGAACAAAAAAAAAAGCCTGGAAGAAACACTGCGTCCTATATCCGAATTGGGGACGCTCCCACAAGGAGTGGGTCTGTTGAATATGATTCTATGGTTACCTTGTTGTTGTTGTTTTCATTCAGATTGTTTTCTTGATCCCGATCTTTGCTAATCGCTTGCAGGCTGCTGAAATTCGTAACGCCCTCTCAGACGACATTCGGCAGAAGGTCAACATTGTCTGCAGCCAAAGAGTGCCGGTAAGTTTGGCTTGCCATTTTTTTTTTGTTTCTCCGCTGCGTCAAGGTGTGAAAAAAAAACACTTGACAACGAATTGGTAACTGTTCGCCTAGAAATATTCAAAACCCATGAATGAATTGATAAGACCAGCGATTCCGCAAGATAAATAACATCGGTGTGCTTGCACAATACGATTCATCCTATTCTCTATATAAATATTACATGCTATATTGTTGTTCTAGAGCAACCCAAAACACACGTCTACTCACTGCAACGTGTTTGGCACCCTATTCAATGCACAGCCTAACGTCACGCCTACTAAGATTCCTGGAAAAGTCTGCCCTAGGTTTGCCCTTTGATGAACACATGCGTCTGGAATCTTCATTACATTTTCATGATAACTGCCTTTGCGAGATAATTTGAACATCTATGCTTTGTAGAGTGTACGAAGGCGAAAGTACACGGTATTAATCATGATGAAAGTTTGACATGTTATAGTTCTTTATATGTGTATTTCGTTTTATACTTTTTTTCACGTTACCATTATGTTCATGTTACTAATGACTGAACTCTGGTTGTAACCCATATTAAGTGTATAAAGGTTATATCGTTCATTTCTCAAATAATATTTCTTTAACGCGCACAAGATAGCTATAATGTGGCACTAACAATCATTCGCCACACTCGCTTTGACCGTTGTACTTACATGTGCACCGCACGAATTGCGAATTTACTTTCACAGTGTAAAAGGTGCAAACGCAACAAATAATATCTCCGTAAGAACGTAAGTACGCACTTGAACCCAATGCTGTTTCGGTCCGCCCTGTTGCCTTTCGAAACGCTCAACAGTAATATCATGTACTATCGATTCTGTACTTATAAGGTATCGCGCACGTGCACAAATTTACCTTTTGCAGCGCGGAAAAGACGTCAAAAGGTATCGCGCTCAGAAACAAACCGTAAGTACGAAGCAAATGGTTATTTGTTTTTGTCCGTTAAAATCGTTTCTTGTCCAACGAACGATGCATGCGTGAGAGTGTAGGTCATCTGTATGAAAGCTGACGTATGCAGCAGAGTAATATTGTGACATGTATACAGTTGTTACGTTCCATGAAAGTGATTGATTGATTTATACGTGGGGTTTAACGTCTCAAAACCACCATATTGTGACGGGGCAAGGTCTTGGCTTACAGGACAGCGTCCACCGAGAATCGGCAGCAGAACAAGATGTCCGAGTTGCCTCTCGTGCAAGCGCCTAACGCACAGGCGTCTTCTTCATCTTCGCTAAGTGCCACGCTTGCTCCTGTCAATGATGCACCGTAACAATATGATCATGAGAGACTCCGTAGTGGAGGGCTCCAGAAATTTCGACCACGTGGGGTTCTTTGACGTGCACCCAAATCTGAGCACACGGGCCTTCAACATTGCCGCCTCCGTCGGAAATGCAGCCGCCGCAGCCGGGACTCGATCCCGCGACCTGTAGGTCAGCAGCGGAGTACCTTGGCCACTAGACCATTGCGGCGGGTCCACGAAATTGAGTGACGTTTGTGCTCTCGTGTCACTCAAGTGTGCAAGTGTATTATCAGGTGCACGTGCCTTCACAAGTGCGGCATGTTGGCCCCGCCGCGGTGGTCTAGTGGCTAAGGTACTCGGCTGCTGACCCGCAGGTCGCGGGATTGAATCCCGGCTGCGGCGGCTCCACTTCCGATGGAGGCGGAAATGCTGTAGGCCCGTGTGCTCAGATTTGGGTGCACGTTAAAGAACCCCAGGTGGCCGATATTTCCGGAACCCTTCACTACGGCGTCTCTCATAATCATATGGTGGTTTTGGGACGTTAGACCCCACATATCAATCAATCAAGTGTGGCATGTCGAATGGGTCGGAAAAGTGGCACGGTATTCGTATAACAATGCAAGCAATACACAACGAAATTGTGACGCGTATATACGATTGTTCTATACAACTTGAGTGAGTGATGTTTATGCTCTCATGTCACTCAAGTATGCAAGTGTATTAATAGACGCACGTGCGACATGTTGAGCAGCTTTGGAAAAGTGGCAGGGTATTTATACAACAGTGCAAGCAATATATAACGACATAAAAACGTACATTTGTATACCTTACTGTTTCAGACTGCCCTGTTGCCTTTCGAGATGCTCTACTGTAATATCTATACTGTTTATTTTTGAAAGTATCAAGTGTCACCTTATCCAACTTGTACCATGGTGTATTTTGTGTATTTAGGCCCCTTTGTTCATGGATGTAGGATCGTTTACGTATAGGCGAGAAACTAAAACATATGCATGCTTACAAAAAGAAGTAAAGTGAATTCGTCGCTCCACCGACAGTTCCCCTTGCTGCATCGTTACGTTGCTACGTTGTCTATATGCGCCGAGAGAGCATGTTTCAATAAGTGCCCAATAAATAGATTGCAATCGCTTTCCTATAACATTCAAACCACCGCCATGAAGTGCACACTCTTGCAGAGGTAGGCGCAACCGCTATCGTATAGCGTGCAAACCAACGTTACGAAGCGCGCACTATTAGAAAAGTGAGTGCTATCACTAAAATAGAGAGGGTTTTTCAAGAAGTCAGCATGAGCGATCACTTAAAAAAAACTGTAAATACTACTGAATGAGAACGCCAAAGTACTTTAGTGAATGCCACATGAGAACGAACGCTTCCGCCTGTGCTCTTCATGACGTTGGCAAGGTAATCATGGAGTTTAATTACGTCTCATAACTGATTATGACCAGCGCCTTAGTGAGAGGCTATGCGGGAATTTATACCACCTCGCGATATAAAATGTTGGCCTAGATGTAAGCTGATGAGCCTCTATATAGAACCTTTTCAAAATTGTATAGTTTGCTTTCTTGCGATGCAGTTTGAAAAAGTAATGGCGGCTAGTCACTTACTCCAAATAGCCTGTTCAAGCACGGTTCGCTTGATGACGTGCGAAATGTAGTGTCGGTTCTCTTGATATAAACGCTTAGCAGATAAGATTCAGCACGTACAACTACAGGACCGCCCCTCCGTTTAAATTATGACAGGTGCCTCCATTACTTGTGCAATTACGCAGTGCAGAGAAGAGCACTTGCAAATTATGAAAAGGCTCCATTGTATAGCCTCTTTCGAAATGTCGCCGTCTTGTACAGAATTCCTTCCAGTGGCCATCGGGTCAACTGTCAAAGTGGCGGGTGCCTTGCCTTAAGGGACTGTCAGTTTTTGTTAACGAGTGCCGCTCGTGTGTTTTTTTTTGTTTTTCAGAACAGGGACGCGCCTGTCCTGACTGAGATTCGGTTCTGCCTCGACAAGAACCTGGAGCCAGTCAACTGTCAGGGAAAGAATGGAGGCTGCGGGCGCCGGAACTACTACCTACCGTCGCGGCCGTGATTCCTTCTCCTCGACCTCATCACCACCATCATTGGCGACTGAGACCAAAGATAAAGACCGAGAGACGGACCACTGATTGCTTGCTGTCCGATGTGGACACTTGTTCCCAGGAAATACTCCCGATGAAATGTGCGCTGAATTGCCGGAGCGACGAGATGAACGGGTAGTGGATGCTGAAGTTTTCCTCCGTTTCGAACATGTTCAATCAGGGTATCACACTTGGTATAGCTTGACGAAGCTTCAACTGGAGATGCGTCGTATCATAATCACAATGTCTCTCTTTTGGGTCAGTTATAACAAGCTCAGATAAGTTGCTTGCCCAAGAGGCAGTGTTTGTTCGGGAAGCAGTTGGAGTGCTGGGATTGTAGTTTAATGCGCATTACACTTTTTTTACCTTATTTGTGAAACTTTGCTCCACTGCGATTCTACCTCTTGCTTATCATTAAACACTGTTCTTATATTTCCTTGCGTTGGGATAGAGTGCATTGCGAGATTCAAGAAAGTAGTGAATTGGGCTAGTTTGTTGGTTGCTGATGGATCCTTTCGCACTTGGTACTATCAAACGAGTACTAAAAACAGGGACATTATAAAATGCTTTTAGGGCGCGTTGGTTCATTCTAGAATAGATGTGAGCGCGAGTGGACAACACAAATGAAAAGAGAGTGACTGTACGAGCTCTTGCTATGTACAAACTGTTTTTTTTTTCGAAAAACACATGGGAAAACAAATGGTGTACCGAACTGCATATTCTCGTGTGTTTTCCGAATAAAGACAGTGGGTATAGTGAGTGCTCCTGCGGTCGTCCTGTCTTCTTGGGTTTTGTCCCACATGCATGCGTGTGTTGTCTATTTGCACTAAAATCTGTTCCAAACGGGAACACGTTGACAACGTATGAGAGCAGAGCCTCTGTTTTTTTATTGCTTGTTTTTACATAGAAACAATCTTGCCGATAAAACTTCACACCCTACGACAGCTCCCCCCCCCCCCTTCCCGCTTCCCTTATACAGAGGACCTTACGCACGCTTATGAACGCGCCATATCACGTCGGCGTCATGCGGATAGTTCTTATACAGTCATCGTTGGTTTAGTTGTTCCACGAGGCAACAGCGATGGCTGACGTATGTGTTCATTCCCGGCGCGTGTTTTATACGCTGACCTACGGTCAGCGGAGCTGAAAAGTGACAAGATTGCAGTGATATCGCGCATGTCCGATAATTTTTTCTTGTATCGTTGGGCAGCGTAAGCGTGTGTACGGGCGTGGCGACCGATGATCGTGTTTAATACAGTGAGCTGCGGGCCATTTTTCGGGTGGCATGCGTTCGAGCGTGTTCATCGTGTAGCCACATGTCGTGCCCTCGGTCGTATTCCTCGACCCGAAGTGATCGCCGCAAACCCGTAGGCCTGTGGTGCGTATGTACACTTGGCGTTCTTCGTGGTTGCGGCATCGTTCGCAGCATCGACGCGGGGAGGAAGACATCATTGTATCCGGTATTTATAGAGGCATATATATAGGCTATCCTACGGATGGGCTTTTTGTGCTGTCATTTTCGGTTGCAGCCTTGCCGCTTTGCGTCTTTAACGACTAAATGAACAGTGCTACGGTATACATGTATATGAAAACGGCTGGGTACGTATGCAATGGTTCACGACTTTGATTAATTCTCGTCGGGGTATACCAAAACAACAAAACAGTTGTTTAGCACAGTTCGAGGTGGCGGCGTACGTGTCTTATGCAACGGAGTCTAGACCAAAGGTCGGCAACCTTTTCGATGCCAAGAGCCGAGTTGGACGAATTCGTCACGGTGATGGCCACACGGCCAATCGAAGAGGGGGGGGGGGGATGGATTGAGACAAACAAAAATTTCGGTGAATCGACATTGGTGTACAAAAGTGCATGGGACGTAAATCATGTTTATTTTCGACACGCATGTCACAAAGTTTCAAATCGCGAACATAGTTTGCAAGCGAAAACACCATTTGAGGTCTAAACTTCCATGTCGGTCTTCAAGGTAAAAATAGTCGACCACCAAGTACTCTCGCATCACGTCGCAGGAGCGCCACATTTCCGTTTACGGATTATTTGCGTCTATTTCATGGTGGCAGCAATCATTAGGTACATTATAATAAGGGTTGCAGCGCAAGCATGAAAGTGCCGGGAGAAAGGCAAACGAAAGGCGAGGAACGGAAGGCAAAGAGGACAACACAAGCGCTGCCTTCCGTTCCTCGCCTTCCGTTTGCCTTTGTTCCAGCACTTTCGTGCTTGCGCTACAACCCTTATTACAATGGAATATAAACAACCAGCCCAAATAGCCGTTCTTCTTTAGGTACACGTCGCTCCAGAATCCGCAGTAAGCGCGCAACGGACTATATAGGGTGTTGCTATGATCGACGAATCGACTGTTGCATGTTACAATGATCTGTTACAATCGCGCAGTCACGAGTAAAGTGATGCACGCCTTATAATATGCACCGTGTAGTGACGCCACCATGACGGCCATGTTTGAGAGCTAGCGCTGTTGAAAGCAGCCTCCGTGACGTCACGTGAAAGCAATCAATGTTTCCGACGATTGCCATTACGCGGCGCTGTCATCGGCAAAGCGGTCGCGTGTTCACGCTAACAGTGCTCACTGCTGTAAATGAAGCTCGCAAACTCAATTAACTTGAAACAAGACTTCTATGGCTCCATAGTTTTCCCATCTGGCTGATTGACGTCAAGCTCACGCTGAAAGCTCGGTGTTGTTTCTTGAGCGATTGTCGCCCTTAACGTCCTGAAGCTGCTCAGCATGAACCAGTGTCATGCGCCGGAGCGTACACTACGGAATTAGGCTGCCTAGTGTTCTCCGGTATTTTATAAATGCAACAACATTCACGCGGTTCCTAAAGTCACGTTTCAACTTCCGTCCGCTGTCACTATAATGTACCGCCGCCGGATCTGAACATAGCTTAGGATGCATTTACCAGCGCAAAAAGACACTTAAGAAACGCACACCGCTGAACTCGCAACTGATTTATATTAGATACTTCAGCTAGGCGGGTTTACGAGCGAGCGGAGCGAGCTCCGGTGCCCTCTCCGCTCGCCCACACGCTCGTAAACCCGCCCAGCTTAAACTCTCTAATGGCTCGAACACGAGGCGTTCTTCAGGGCGCACGTCGAAGCAACCAAAAAATGACATAGTGAGAAGAAGCGGTGAAAAAACGTGTCACAACTGGTTGCCGTAAAAGGCAATCAGCCAAAGGTGATTCGGCAACCAGTCGCCACGAGTTTTTTTTTTTTTTCATCATTTCTTTTCATCGTGTTATCTTTCTGATGCCATCGTGTGTGGCCACGAAAAAGGCCCCACGTTTGAAGTAACAAACCAGTTGCCAGTTCAACGCTGTCTGTGTGTTTCTTCTTTATAGTGTTACGGCTGCGGTGCTTGTCAAGTGTTGCGTCTATTTGCGCTGGGAAATCCATCTCAAACATGAACCAACTCACCTAAGCAGCAGTTTTGGCGGAATCGAACCCCTTACCGCGTCCTTTTCGGCACGGCGCCATAGCACTGTGCAATTACGGATCATCCCGAAGCAGCAGCATATGGACAACGTTAGGCAATCGGGTAAGGGTGTTACGAATGGCCACTTGGATTACACTTGTCGAAACCTTGGCTCATCGCTTCAAGCGCCCCCCTTCTCATCATCTACCATTTCCGCTCAGGTTCCTCGTAATTTATAAAGTGCAGTTGGGTGCGGTAGTGCGGCTGCTGCCTCTAAGGCCGTTCCTTCAATCCCGGGCGCGGCGGTCGCGTTTCCATGAACGTGAAATGCCATAGATTAAATGTGAGCAATCAGTCATCTAGTCTTTCTTTTCGTGCTTACGAAAGTAAGTGCGAAAAGGTGTACAGCGGTGTACTACGGTGTACTTCGTTGGTTCAATCCCAGCCGTGGCGGTCGCGTTTTTATGAAGGTCAAATGCGATAGATTAGACGTGAGCGCTCAGTCCCCTCTAGTCTTTCTTTTCGCGCTTACGAAAATAAGCGCGAAAAGGTGTACTGCGCAATGTCAGTGCACTTCAAAGAACACCAGGGTGTCAACATTTCTTGGGACCTTTACCGCAGCTCCCCCCGTAATCATATCGTGGTTTAAGAATGCAAAGCTACAGCAATTATTATGAAATTAAAGCGCACGACAATTCCTGCACTTCATATCCCACGACCTTTGCGTCAGCAAAACGAATAGAGCGATAGTCGTGTACTCTGACAGATAAGAACGATGCTGAACTTACGAGCGTAGATACCAAATAGAAGCCTAAGGTAGTCTTTATCTCGAAATAGCAAACTTTGTGATCTACATTGAAAGTTTATACATTTTATACAAAACACCGATCGCTATTCTTTTCTACCGTTCGCTATATATAGGTATATGCGTCAGCTGAAATAACATTCTGAGCGTCCTTCAATTGGCATTCAAGCTAGAATCCCCCACACTGGGGCAGGTGCAGGGTGGCTGCCTGGCCGCCTTCCATTCTCGCAGGTCCTTTCGCGCATCGAGCAGCAGTTGGGGGTCGGCGAACACGTCCAGAGCAGTCAGAGCCAGCAACAGGGTCACACTCTGCATCAAAATCAACCATTGAAAATTGAAGGCCCTCCAAACACACTCCGAACTCTAAACCGATACAGAATCATTTTTCTCTCGGCTTCATTCCCCTTCCTACACGCGTAGTGTCCTTCTCGCCACTTAATTCTTCATGAAAGCTCGTGAACAATGCCAGCACTAAACTTTGAGCATTGTATGGCCTCTGAAATGGCGACGCTCCGCGGCCGCCATCTTGAAGGCCATGAGCATTGAAAATTGGTTCTTCGGAAACCCGCAAGGTGGTGCAAAGGTTAAGTAAGGCAAAATAGACTTTAAGCGGGTAGAATTATCTAGAAGGAGGTTATGTGATTGGTGGCTAAAGTGAAAGCACGAGTGAAAATAAGCCTTTTACTGTAAACCACGAGTCCTCAACCTCACTATTTAAAGGAAAAACAAATAAAACCAGTTTTTGGTTAACTAAGTATTACGGCTTATTGACGTTAGCCGCCGCCTGATCTAAACGGTACAGCATTATCAATCCATTCAATCCATCCATCCACCCAAAGAAGGCTTGTGGTTTCGTTCTACAAACGGTTGGTTGTCTTCTTTCGCTTTTTTGAAACGTTGAACAATATTGCTATTTTCGGCTGAACGCTGCTAACTCCACGACCGTGGTCGAAAACGCACAAACCGAAGAGGAATCAAGTTTGTCGAGCACGACACTTATGTGAGACAAGGAAGTACGGACGTGTCACTGCATGCAGGGCAAAGCAGATTAGAAGGCTGATTTCTCGTATATGGACCGATCGAAAGCGAATCTTCTATTCACCTCATGTGAACAGTCAGCTGGCTTCACAAATTCTTTCGAAAACGTAGAAAACGCCAAGAAATGATAGCTGGATCGTTCGTTGTGTTTTCAGAAGTTTTTAGAAACCCTGTAAACTAGGAGATTTGGAGGTTTGGTACAAATTGTGGTTCACGAGCTCGTGCAAGGTGTGTACATTGTGTACAACGGGGGCGTAGGCAGAATTTTTTTTCGAGGAGGGAGGGCATGCATCCTCCTCAAATAGTGATTTTTTACTACGTGTGCCATGACGAAAAAAAATTTCGCGTACAGTGGGTGAAGGGGTGGCATGGGCCTGGTGTGCCACACGCTGGCTACGCCACTGGTGTATTACAATGTGTGCAAGGTGAATCACTTGTTATGTATGTTGGTGCGTGGGTTTGTGTGCGTGCGTGCGTGTCGATGTGACGAAGTTTCCAGAGAGAAGGGGTGCCTGAAACCATATAGAGTTTCCTAATATACACTAGACGGAACTCAGGCACTAGTGTCTACGGGAGCTGCAACTCACGGCGCTTCAGCGAGCATGGAAATGATGGGTAGTACACACATTTGTCTAATATTCGTACTTCTGGCCTGCTTTTGGCTCCGTGTGCGTTCGTGCGGCTTGGAGCTGTTTTCTCATGAAACAAAAAATCAGCAAATGTTCAGCGGTTATGCTTCCCTACCTTTTTTTTCTAAAGCTTGCCCTTTCAAATCAGGTCACGAAGTTCAAAATGTTGAATCTTTCTTTCAAAACAAAACCGAAACACAGCAATAAACGAAGCCGCAAGTACGATTCGCCGCCCGCAAATACGAAGACTAGGCAAATGTGTGTACTACCCATCATTTCCATGGTCGCTGAACGATCGTAGCGCCAGAGTCCCCTCTAGTTAATTTTAGGAAACTCTATGCCTGAAGCCTCCGACACTTCCCCGGCTCAGCCAGTGGGGAAGCGCTGTCACTGCCACAACTCCTTCTCCGTCAAACCCCCTAGGGGAGATTTACGTTGACGGTGTTCAACGGAGTTAAGTGGTGGCCGTGTGACAGGGGCATTACCCGTGTGGGAGCCTGGGCTTCTTCGGATCCCGCGACACGTGCGAACTCCCTCGAGTGGCTGGCTTCAACCGGGCCGATGGCGAACTGTGGAAGCAGCGTGGGCACCTCTTGCGACACGTTGGCCGAGTCGCAGGCGCGTCTCGCGTACACTGGACAGGTCCGGTCCAGGTTCATGAAGGGCACGCCTGCGTTACACGGAGTCCCAGTTTGACGTTTGCAACCCGAGAAGAATGGTCCGCCGTGGTGGTGCACCAGTTACTGTTCTCGTCTGCTAACATATATTATTAACGTTGATTTCTCACTACGCTAATGCTTTGTATACTCTACAGCGGAAGTTTCTTCATTTAGTGGAGATGGAGGGGGGTGGCAAATATTATCGCAGCCCCCCTCCCCCTGCATCTTTCTCGCGGTCGGTCGGGTCGGAAAGGAAAACAGCTTTACAATAGATTCAAAAACCTAATCGAGGTGATGGCGTACTTTTCATAACGTCCTGATCGACACTAGCGCCCAACTTTCAGCGTACCAAAAAGTGGGAAAAGGCAGAGACCAAAGTTTGGGTATAGTACGCAGTTCTTCGAACGCAATATGTCAGAAGTGCTCGGCCACCATTATCGTCAAAAAACAGCGTGGAATGACGCTACAGGTCCGCTTCAATAATGGCAAGGGGTATATTGGCGCTTTTCTTCATCAATGATTTAGTGAGGGCCTCCTGAGAGGCCCTCACCTAATTATTGAGCCTCGCCAGGCTTTATACTGAGCGTTCGTGCAGTACCCATTGCCTTTCCGTGAGTCATGTACGCCCTGACGAGCGCGTCGTTGTGCGCAAACAGCCTGCATCGGCGTCCTCGGGCGATGGTCGCCTTGCATCCCGTGGCGTGGGCGGCCGCGGCCAAACAGCGCTCGGCCCGCGCCTGCAGTGTGTCCAACTCGTCCTCGGGCTCTGGCGTCAGTACGCTGCACACGAGCTGGCTGGACTCGGCGATGACGTTCGGGTACTGGCCGCAGTCCTTGATCAGGGCTGCGCAACGACACACGTGCGCTGTCAGGAACAAAATGTCGAGGTCGACGAGGCAATGAGGAGACGCTTCTATGCAGAAACACCGGAACGGAGAAGAGATGACCACAATACACAGTAAAATTAGAGTAAATGAAAAGAAACGCACGGAAAAAGCGGGCAATGATGCGTTGCCTGGATCAACTATAAGATAGCTACTTCCTTGTCATTGTGGATCTACCTTTCCCATCCCCTCCCCCTCCCTCCTAATGGAGAAAGTCTGAGGTCGACTATAGTCTGTCCTGCTGAACTGCGCGCGAGTGTAATGTCAGGTTCTGTCGGGATATAAGTGTCCCGGCCAGAGTTTTGAGTTCAACAGCACACGATCACAGTCACTGTGGTACGCGTTACGGTGTACATGTCACTGAATATCCAATGGCAGGTCTTTCAAATGGACGTCAACATCCAATCATCCTCTCGTCTGAGTTTTTCCCGGTGGTTCTCGCGGTCCGCACGACTCCACAAATTTTTAGGGCCTCAAAAAAAAATTCGTTGACCGACTCACTCACTCACTCAACGAAAACCGTACTACTTGCCCAGTACACTGTCCGTGTCCCTGATGCGACGCCTGAGCAGCACCAGGCCGAGATAAGCCGACACAGCCGCATCTGCGGCGTTCACGCCTTCCCAAGGACTGGCGGCTGAGTGCGCCGCCTTGCCCGTGTACGTCACCGTCAGCTGCGAGCACGAAGCGACGTTAAACCCCCTAAGTCGTCAAGTATTCCTTTTATACCAGTGCCAAGCCGAAACTTGTGGTCGCGATTGCATTTCTTGATTGCTATCTCACTGTGATTGCTGCTAAAAGCTGCAAACAAATGTGGATAAAGTTTGGCGCAGAGCTCAACCAAATCAAAATCAGGGCTTCCAGATCACCGATGGCCATCGTCTTGATCCCTACCAAACCTGATCGTGATTAGCAGTGCCTATGTAAAACTGATATACTGTGTGCGTATCTTCACCTGCACTACTTCCTCTCGTGAGGTTTTTTTTTAAAGCGGAGCAGTTCACTTTAATCTTATGCGGCCAGCACTACCTAACACTGAGTTATCTTGACAACATTGCTGACCGAATGATTGATACTGTCGGCTTCAGATGCTTACTGATAATGGCTAACACTGAATAATATTTTGTAAGTGAGGCTATACCGCTGATTGCTAGTGTGGGATAGCGTTGGGCATTCGCTATGGTAACAACAAACGCATATAAAGAAACATGGCCCGAGAGTGTTCTCGCATATCCAGGACAAGAAGCTGAGTTGACTTGGAGCCCAAAGAGACGCGGGCTAGTTTCACAGACATGCTTCCAGTGTAACTTTGGAAACGTAGGCTAACTTTGTTTGTAAATCCCCTTGTTGCTCCATTATTTTCCAAGTAATGACCAGCACACAACAATCCGAAGGACTTTTCGGATTACTGGCAACATGCTTATGAAAACCAGTTTCATGAATATCTCTCTTATAAGCTTCGTGGAAATGTACTTGCTAAGTTGTGCAAAAAAAAGAGCTTGGCAGGAGTTTAACGCGTCTAAGGCTATAGTTAACACGAGTAAAATTATTTGGTTTGCCGAAGACTTTGCCTGCTCACGCGATTTTACAACAGCGAAGCTCCAAGCTAGCACAGCTGCGACACCTCTCTTAAGCTGATCACGCGGCAAGACGTCAGTACGACCACACCTGTGCTCCGGTGGCTCAAGGTCATTGGGGCGCGATGAATGCTATTAGAAGCAATGGATTTTGCTCTGAAACACCGAGGCAGATCAGTTTGCATTTTGACAAATCAAATTAGTTATAAAGTCACACAGGGCTCACGTCCCTAAAGCCTCGCACCTTCTGGCTGGACGAGAACTCCATCCTCAGTACGTCCCGGGGACCAGGGTGCGCCATCATGGCCACGTCGATGTCGTCGAAGGCGCCCTTCTCGAGCAGTGTTATCTTTCCCACTTTGTCCTCTTCAGCGGGCGTGCCAAGAACCACGATCTTCAGCATCGATCACTGAGTTAGTCATCATGCAACAGCCAGTTTCTTGCGCACACTAAACAAACGGAGGAACAGTAATCCACTAATTCTTTCTGGGGTGTTCTTTATAGACCATGTCACCTGGTTACACGGGCACTGGCAGCAAGATGTAAAAGATGTATTTGCCCCCCCCCCCCGCACACACATCTTGCCGACGACCATGCCCAGATCGGTTCATGTCTTCAGAGATGTGCTTGTACTCGCTTACACAAAACTACCATTAAGTGCCGTCTTTTAAATTGATAAAGATTGAGATGATAGAAAGCGTGACGCCTTTCAACTCACCTATGTAAACACAGCCCGCAGGTTTCAAACGAGAAGCTGATCAAGCATATATTTTTTCATTATTTACTTCAGTATAATGTAGCATTATAAAAGCATCTCCGCCTTACCGTATGGTTCATCTGCAGAGGGAAGAGGTACCTTACGGCCATACTATACTAATTGGAAAAAAAAGAAAAATGCGTATTGTCTAAAACAGGAACACTACCTAGTAATCGTTGTCGAGTTTAAGTTCTCACGCGTGGATTCATTCTTATGCGAAAGAAGCCATTATAAAAATATTAATATAATGGGAATATCTCTCGAATGACTTGCTTTCATAAATGTTTCATTCTTCTCTTTTTTTGAACATATTGTACCTGCTGACACCATAGCGTACCTTTCCCTTGAGAAGAGTGAACTTGTCCATGGCTTCCTTGACAGCCACGGCGACCCCGAGAGCGCTCTGAGCAACCAAGTTGTGGCCGCAGCCATGGCCAATGCTTGGCAGTGCGTCGTATTCTGCCATAACAGCCACCGTGGGACCTATGTAGAAATACAGATAGCGCAAAGCATTACGATCGTGCAAATCTTTTTAACGTGGTTTCCCTGACTCATTCAGTAATATATAGAGCTTGTCCAAAAAATTTTTCTTCTGTAGCAGTTGGCGTAGTTCGAAATTCCGGACAAATTGGAGCTCTACTAGTACGAAACTTGACCACAGGTCGCGGGATCTAATTCCGGCTGCGGCGGCTGCATTTCCGATGGAGGCGGAAATGTAGGTCCGTGTGCTCAGATTTGGGTGCACGTTAAAGAACCCCAGGTGGTCTAAATTCCCGAAACCCTCCACTAGGGCGTCTCTCATAATCATATGGTGGTTTTGGGACGTCAAACCCCACATGTCAATCACTCTACTACGAAACTTGAAGAAGTAGGTAGGACGGGCCCCCCAGCGTTTCCCTTTCGTACAGTTCCACTCAGCGGCGTAGCCAGGAAGTGTATTCGGGGTACTTTATGTATTTTGGTACATGCGTTTGTATGCGTGCATGCATATGTGCGCAAGTAAAATTGAAAAACTAAGACATTCAAACCTCTCCATCCCCTCAGCCCCCCCCCTATTTATTAAAATGCGTTGCAGGGCGAGTTGATGCGTTTACGTAAAATAGTTTTGGGACGTCGAACCCCATATATCAATCAATCAATAATTTACGTAAAATGAAAGTAAGAGGCAAAAATACGAGCCATAGAAGCCAAGTAGACAGAAACGGGTACTCACTACGCAGCACCTCCTCCCCCCCCCCATATTTGGCTAAGCCCATGGTTTTCATTGCTTCGCTTACCAAGGCTTCGATGACGCCGACCTAAGTAAGCGAGGTAAGCAAGTATGGTTTCGCGGGCACAGATAAAATCTTGTCGGGGATATTCGCAAACTCGCTCGCGACATGTGCACACCTTCTCACTGCGCTTCATCGACTTCATGAATCGTTACACGCACAAAGCTATGAGTGGTCTGCTAGCCCCTCCTACCGCGATCCCACATTTTCAATGAAGGAACAGCACCCATCACAGCTGTCTCGTCTAGGTGGAATCCGTTCACGCTTAAGTGCTCTAGACGAACTTGCTTTCGGGGGAGTTGGTGCCTTCGTTTGTCGCTATACTAGGAACATGTAAACTAGGGGAGGGAATAGGTTAATTGGCACTCGTCTGTCTATTTCCTCACCTTTTTACGTGTTCCTGTCTAGCGCCAGTTACGAAATGCTCAGCAGAAGAATGCTAAAGTGCGTCATGGGGAATTTTCGTGATTGTTACGTCACTTCGCGTGCTTCACTATGTGCACTGACATTGTTCAAGAATCGCTTCACTAGGTCCTGTTCGGATAAAAAGTCCGAGTTCGCCAGTAGGAAAACCAGTTGCTCGAAAGTGCTTGTACTGTGTGTATCTCTGCTCGTCCTTGTGTTTTTCGTTGTTCGTAAGCATAAGACGCATTTCATGCCGAAAGCACGCACCACCTACTCCATCACTTCACCCCCCCCTCTGCCCACACACACCATTTTGCCGTGTGGCTCCTACCACCATCAGTACGATACGTTGGGCCAGTTGGTGCATGGTTTTTGGAAATACGTGGCACAAGGTCAGAAAAACTCGGAAGAGACAGAAAGAACGACATGGCGTTCTTTCTGATTTTTTTGTTGGATCTACCCGGTCCTAACCTGGTGACACGTCTTTTAAGTATCCCTGTGATCCTTTTGGACAATAAAGACAACAGGATCACTTCATCTCTGATCAAGCAGCGTCCGTTATCAAGCGCTCGCGGGTGCTTTTACTCGTGCTTAGAATGACGACGCGTGGGGCGATCTTATAGATTACGGAACATGACGGCGACGGCGACAAGTACGCCTTAAGATTCCGTACAACTGCAACGAAATGAATCTTCAAGAGGAGCAAGCTTTTTGGCACCCAGGAGGGGCATGTTCTTTAGCGGCTGCCGCCGAAAAACCACAGCTCATGTCGACATACCATCGGTGCCTCCCGGCGCACCGTACTCGGCCCTGAATGCCGTGTCCATGTAGAAATGTCGGCGCACCCTGAAGCCCTGTCCTTCGAGAAACTCGCACAGCTTGTCGTGGGCCTTGGTCTCGCGCAGCGCTGTCTCCGGGTTCTCCCAGAGGAACTTGCTGACGTCACGGAGCTCCTTCGCTTTGGCCTCCAGAACGCTTCGCAACAGGGACAAAAAATTTGCTTCCATTGCCGGCTAGGCCCTCGTGGTTGTGTACGTTGAACCGTTCGAACGATTGTAACACCCCTGCAATGTCATATATGGCACGGAATGATAAATAATGCACCGTTCAACGCGGCCAAAACATGTCCTCTTTGTACAAACTCACAGCTTCACGCTACGACAGTACAAACGCCATGTTGTCTCAGTGAGTTATTCAAGCTCCTTTTATACGTTGAGGCCCATAATAAGCCTGTGCATTGCAGATCAGTATTGATTGATTGATTTTTTATTGATTGATTGAATGAATCGCAACCCTGTGCTGCGTCATTTACGACTTGTTTGGCCTCTCTCAGTTCAGACCGTAATCGACAATTCGAACTCTAAGGTCTAGGGTCATGGCCCTCTTTAATATTAATGCCACGTCGCTTATTCTCAGACAGGTCACCCCTTGCGTGGTCTCTGTCTCCACCTCACCGTTGGCTGGTGATTTCGCCGTTGTTCAGCCGTAAATTACTATTGACAAAGCACCGTTTCCTTCTCCTTTCTTGTTTCAGTCCTGGACGTTGCTAAGTTCCTGCCCGAGGCCTCCCGCACGCGCTAAAACGTATTCGTTGCCGAACAAACACTGAGCTTCTTTGCCCTTCAGTTCAATATTTATTCAAAACAAATATTTCTACTTACCCTTTCCCCTCTGATTCTACTAACGTTTCAATTCATTCAGCTCTCGCAAGAACTCTTTACAGCAAGATTTCCCGACTTGCCTTGCAATCGAAAGGTGCAGTTCCCGAAGTTAGGACAGGCCTTGTGGGCTGGATCGAGGAGGTCGCCGACGGTCGCGGACTCCACCACGACTCTACTCGGTAACTCTTTATCAGAGAACGATGGCAGGTCGAGTTCCTCAAGTCTCCTCGGATAATGATGATGATGATGATGAAACTTCTAACATGACTGATACCCACTGAGGCGCAATGGCCAAGGATAAATTATACGGACTTGTGAGACATATTCAGTCGTGAATATCGATAACCGAAAGAAAAAGAGCGTACCGTAAGAGGGAAAGAGTAACAACTGTTTTACACCTGTTCAGATCAGACCAGTATAGGTGTAGGGTATGGGTCATCTTAATTTTTTTATGGTGATGACGACAACGAAGTGTGATTGGAACTCATTAAGAGAAACTTAATTTCTTGTTAATTGATTAAATGATGCAAAGCGCATAATATAGCATCTCTGAAGAAAACTCGGACATCTGTCATACAACTTAGGCGTTTCAGTTTCAAAATTTTGGCAGATCCTGCATACCATGGGAATCGGTGTTTTGCGAAGCGTGGTGAAAGAAGGTGACTGTGGTATAACTTTTGATTGGGCGAATTGTTACGAACTGATGTTGAACAAATGTGCAAATGATGTACGCATAGACATATATGTTGAAAAATCGCATATGATTTATATAACAGGCTGTTTACACTTGCCTGCCAATGCCAACATCAACATGGGTATTACCAACACCCATGCTGAAATGTAGCACTTGAGATAGCGAGAGTGCTACATAAGCCCTAGATAGTGCTATTATAGATCAACTTCGGTGAGCCCGGCATAGTGCCTGTACATAGAAGTAAATATTAATGTTTTTAAACTCAGTAGCCAGCACTGCAACTATAACTGACGTTCCACCCAAACCACGCCTGCATAGGGTGATTTTCCAAAGCAGTTTTGAGGCCTAGCGTGGCTCTGTGATAAAATACTTGATTGACACACAATCCCTAGATATCTATGCCGACATCAGGATAATAAGTATTTGCATTCACCAAGTCAACACTGCTGAAGGCAGTTTTATGTTTAACACTCTCGCATTTAAACTACCAGTGTTTGTTCTCGCCGTTCCTGGGAAGAAGACCTGTGGCGCCTACCCGCATAGCGCGGCCCATGATATGCGTATATGCCCTACGTGTTTAGAGGAAAGAGCATTGCGTCGTACAAGGCGATATTTTCTCATTATGCATGTCATGATCCGCCAGACATATTCACCGAACCCTTTAACTCTCTCAAAATATTTTTAGTCTACCCCAAGTTAAGGAGGCGATCAAGAAAGCCCCCAGAAGTGGACGGCCAGATAGACCCGTAGATAGTACTCTAAGAAATGGTTTGCATGGAACAACCTAGTAAACGCGGATTAATACAACAGTTCTGGTGACCAGTGGTAATTTCAGTTGTTTCACAGCTCAAATCAATCTGTGGCGCCATAGATGATGGGGGGAGGGGGGGGGGGGGTATTGGTATGAGTTTATTTGGAACCTACCTACTACGGGAAATCGCTAAAGAGTATGGTGAACCATATCGTCTTAATTTTTTTCACATTCTACGGGTGGTTACAGCGTCAGTTAGAGTGAGTAGTTTATAAGGAAACCGAAATTTAGACTAGAAAATGCATGGCGCTGCGTAACATTTGAAATAAAATAGTAATATCCTCGTGCTGCTTCTATTATGGAATTGGAAGTATTGAAATAAATGAGGATGAAAAGTAGCGCTAAATGAACAGGACACGAAAAAACGCACAATACTGGCGCTAACTTCCAACATAGTGTCTATCACCACACTCGCTTTCTTATCTCTCATAAAAAAAGCACGACATGACACATGATGCAAACAAAAATTAATTTATTAAAAATACAGCTCTTCATTACTTCACAATAAAGCTGTGTTCACCCATTCTTTCAACGACAGCTCAAATTTCAACAGTACTGGATAAAATCTCTGCCCCGTCAAGAAATAAACTGTAACACAGTATAGGTTGATGCTACAAATAAAATTCACGCAGATTTCATGCTAATTTTCTGTGCTCTAGTTTTATATATCACAAATTTTCACGGATTACAAGAACATATTGACAGCGTCATCAGTTCTCGTTCCTTTTTTTTCCGGTAGTATAAATCAGTTTTCTGGATCTATAAAAAGGCATCGTTAAAAAACGCAGTTATTCCAACTGCCTTTTTATTTATTTATTTATTTATTTATTTATTTATTTATTTATTTATTTATTTATTTATTTATTTATTTATTTTGCTCACGTGCGTTCAGCACAAATACCACCACTTTGAAGCAACAACGTTTATGGCGAAAGCTCCCAGCGAGGTTGGTGTATGTAGGCACCCAAGATTCGATGCTCCAAGGAAAGCGGGCCAACTCCTTAAAGAGTGTCATCTTTCCTGCATTTAATGCAGACCCTGCACACCCGCAGACCCTTGTAGGTCTTTGAAGAGGTGTTTTCTTGTACCTACAGGTTAATCTTATTCGTAAGAAGCGCGAAAACACCGACGACAAGAAAGACCCGACACAGCAGGGCAGCAGTGGTGGGGCTGAAGAGCCTATGCAGCAGGATTTTGGCCGTCTGTGTAAAAGAAATTTGCATGCCGCGATTGAAAGTAAAATCACTAAATTGCCCTGACAGCTCTAGATCAATAAACTACTTCATCGGTCATAATTGCCTACACCCACCGCATCGTAATATTAACTTTCCCTTGTTACATTGTAGGTTCTCTACCATTTTCAATGAAATACAGCTAAGGTCTTAGAAGTAACGCTTTAAAGCGGTTACTCCGCTATATAAAATATATAAAATCTTTTTTACCTGCGACGTATTTCGTTTTTACCGGCGATGTATTTGATTACCTGTTTTCTGTACTACTGTTTGCTGCATCAATTATTTTTTTCTATATTCACTACTGTACGAGGTCCCGATTCAGTCTCTGACTATGGGACCTCCTTCTGTATACACAAATTTTTGTATTTGATTCGATGACAAAATAAAACCATTTCTGATTCTGAGTAAACAGAAGAAATTTATTTTACTGACACTAAAGTGAAATAATGCATTAGTATATAATTTAAATTACATCCCGAAAACTTTATTGCCCTTTATTTCACCACCTTAGCCTACTTAATTCATCAGAAAATAAATGATGAAAGTATTACTCCAGAACTTCCAGTCAGATTTTTTAACGGTAACGCCGCGGATTCGGAAGTTTCTTTTTTTTTCGCACTTTGGCCAGATTGGCTTCACAACATTTTTCGTAGCTTGGCACGTTAATTCTCTGACTTACTCAGAATATAATGTACTTTATTTTTACGGAATATAGAAGCTATACGCAAGCCCTACCATATGCCGTCAAAATCGTGGGGATCGGTGCACGAACTTCGAGGTGGCGTTGCCACCTGCATTTTAGTTTTTGTGCACCGTCTCGCATGTGTGTTCTCTGTTCGTGGGGAGCGTGAAGATTTTTGGTGTCGAGAAAAGTAATTCAGTAATGCGACAAACATCGTTTTTTTTCATTTACCTAGTGTTCCCTTGGGCATACGATATATAAGTTTGAATATCGACGCAAGATACAGTGGGCACGAGTACATTTCTCCAACTTGTTTATAAGGCACTAGTTTACCCATTTCAGCTATTTAATTAAAGTGCACTTTTTAACTGTACGTGACAATATTCACACCGCAACGCTACTCGATGTCGAAGTTTTCACTGCGATGACTCGGTATGAAGATTCGTTCTTTTCGACTCCATCTTGGAAGATTGCCCCGACTGCTTTATTAAATGGGTTGTATCTACTGGACTTAACATATTTTCTTAATATGTTTGGTTGGTTAGTTTGCAAAGTGATCAGTTGTTTGGCTGATGAGTGGTACATATTGCGTAAGATTGTCATATTAAGCAGAATTATTTGAATAAAACAGTAATAATCTTGTAACGGCTACCTCGCGGCAGAAGAACATAAGCCTAGCAGCTGAATGTTGCAGAGTCACTGCTGTGCGAACTATAACATACACGTTCTACCACAACCGATTGTGCCGCCTCATACTCCATTCAATCGCAAAACACTGCCCTGATGGTGGAGAAAACGTAGTGCATAAAAGGGAACACTGTAGTATGCACGACAACTGCAATTGCTATAGATCACTGATAGGCTTGCTGTACCAGTTTGTCCGCAGAAAAAACTGCCTTCGTGAGTATTGCTGCGGTAGCAAAGTTGCGCCGAAGAATCGGCACAAAATTGAGGTTTAGACGTGCGAGGCATATCTAGCACATTAGTAAAGAAAGGCCAGATAATTACACCATCTCTTTCTAAGGAAAACCATGTGTAAATGCGAAGCAGTGGGTGCTAGCGGTTCCACTGCAAGCGGTGAAGTTGACGCTGGCACTCATCGCAGCACTGAGCAGTGATGGACCGGTGTTTTCTACTGGAACATGTCAATAACTGCTAATGGGCAATGAGAGACAGAAGACTCCGAGACAGAAGACTCCAGCATAAGGGACATTGCGAGACTTTTTTCCCCCTTTGCGCTTCGTGTAGGATTTTATGGTATAAATACACGAATATCTTGCGTCACACGTATGAACGGCTGATCAATATTTGAAAGGTACTCGAAAAAAAAACTTAGCAACGGCTTAGCTTGGTTATATTAGGATGTACCCAAAGTGAGCTACGGACTAACGGAGGGATATGTGGACGGACTAGCGGGCGAGCTCACACGAGTCAAGCGCTATAGCCCACTCGCGATAAGTCTCTCCAGGAGCTTTCTAGGCCTTCTTCAGTTCGCCAACTGTGCGCCATGTGACGTCACTGCTCCTTGGACATGCGCAACGCGGTTCTCGATGAGCCACGTGAAACTGCTCAGTCTTGGCCAGCGCAGTTTGCGATACAAAACAGTTTGATTCAGTGCGCTTCTGGTGCTTCTCGTGATACGAATCAGATTCGACCTCGACGCTTATACTATTCGTGGACCTCGGTATTTTTCTTCTCCCCCACGAGGTCAGTGTTATGGCCCACTGGTTACAGTGCTCGGTTCCTGAATCGAAACATGCGGTTCGGAGTTCGGCCGCCGCAGCCGCAATTCGCTGGGGGCGGAACGCTCAAAGCCTGTGTACTGTGCTATGCCAATGCATGTTCAAAAAGACCAGGTCATTGAAATTATCCGAGAACTTTCACTACGGCGTATCTCGACGCCTTATATACAGACGCATATACCCAGCTTTATTCACATCTACGTGCACCCTTTGCAAGACACAGGCCGCAACCTTGGACCACATCATCTGGGGATGCTGTGGTCCCCCCCCCCCTCACACACACACACACACACACACAAAAAAAAAATTTCCTAGGACAGTCACCTTCAAGTGAGGCCTATAGGAGAGAATCCTCACGACCACAAGCCTGGACACCCAGCTCCGGGCCATCAAACGCGCTGACGAGGTGGCGACCAGGCATGGCCTGACAGCCCTCGCCACTTAGGAAACCATCAGCTGCCTTAATGAAGTTGTTTACTACTCGACGCCTTAGTACTTTTGGTATTATGAATTAGAATGTTACAGGTCTGGGCTATTTTGTAGGAATCCATGGCTATTCGCGCTTCGCTTCAGGACTTGGAAGAGGAACAAAACAGACAAAAGCGCGAACCTTCAATTGAATTTATTACGAAAGCAAAAATACACATTTGTGCAAGCACGTGTCCGACGTAGCATGAGAAACATCCTGGTATTCATGTACGTAATCACTACAAAAAACACATTATTAATTCAGAAGGTTTAACCTCCCGCAACCAAGATGTGTGTATGGGGACGCCATGGTGGAGGGCTGTGGAAGTTTTCATTAGCTGGGATTCTTTCAAGTGCACCTAATGAAAGTAAAGGGACTTTAGCATTTTCGCCTCCATGGGAAATGCAGCCGGCGTGGCTCGGGTGGACTCACGATCTTCGAGTCAACCATGCACGATAACCCCAAGACTACCACGGCGAATAAAACACATCACAACTCATACACTCTCGCTCTCACTATTGAGTCAAAGTAAACCAAAGACGAACAAACCTGGAACACCGAAAGATACGCCGACAAAAGGACACACTACTGTCACCGTACCCCACTTGGCGTTGGAGCCATTAACAAAACCAGATTTCTTTAATCAAGTTTAAAAAATATTAACAACGCATAAACGATAAGGAAAAGGGACAGTCTTACAAGAAGACTTTCGTTATCTTGCCAAACTTTAGGGCTAATATGATTATGGGTTGATATTTGTGTCATTATGTACAAACTTATGCCCACATTCTTCGCCCGTTTCATCTCCTTTCCTCTGTTCCGCATATAAGCACTTTCTCACTCACATAAGACTACTTGGAAGTCGGCGCCCTTTTACTGTACTTTCCCTGTCTCTTTTGCTTTTCGTGTATGCGTTAATTAATACCTTGTAATTAAACTTAACTTTCCGTCTGTTGGTGGATCCTTACCAATTCACCCGAGCCTTCGCTCAGACAAGCTTCTCACCCCGTCCATTCTTCCACTGGTCAAACTCCGCCTTGACCTCGGACACCAACGCGGGATTCCTCAACAGATCCAGTGCCGTCAGCGCCATGATCTTGGCAGCGCGTAGCGTCGGCGGCTGTGCTTGCGGCGAGTTGGCGCCCTCGGCGAACGCTGGCGTGTGGTTGATGCCCTCGGTGGGGATGGCGAACACCGGGTGAATGAGGGGCACCACGTGCGACACGTTTCCGGCGTCCGTCGAGGCTCCGCAGGCCTCAGTGCAACCGAGGTCGACGTCCGTGAATTTCACCCCTGCGTCCAGTGCGTGAGAAGGCAGGACAGTTAGCAGAGCATCACTTCACTCTCGTCCCAATTTTCGTGTTTAGAGTAAGTGCGTAACAATTCAGAGTACTAGGTACTCTACTATGGGAGAGCATAAAGCCGTCCCGTGATAACAAGAGCATACCGATAATCGAGTCATCTACGCATATCCACGAAGTGAATACTGATGATGGGTCGAAGCAGTGTGCATTAGATTCGTGAATCGTGGCCTTCTATTTTAATCTGATTAAGAAGCCTTTAATTTCGTTATTGGAAGCCTTTTTGTTCAGTCACGTGCTTTCATCAATGGGGGGCTAAATGACGGTGTTTCCGATGTTGTGGGCTTTTATTTTCATCTGGCTAGCAGCCTTTTGATGACTCTTTTGTTGTTCACAGTTGTTTCGTTTTACATCTGCGGTCGACGCCGCGGGCGGCGATTCGTGGACGGAGGGACATTGTGCGGATTCGCCCCTAAACTTAAAAAATCGTATTTCCTCGTACCCACTGCCACACTACGCGGGAGTTTACTTGGGTCGTGCGATAAGACATGACGGCGTGTTTCCGATGTTGTGGCCTTTTATTTTGATCTGGTTAACAGCCTTTTGATGACTCTTTTGTTGTTCACAGTTGTTTCGTTTTACATCTGCGGTAGACGCCGCGGGCAGCGATTCATGGCCGGAGGGACATTGTGCGGATTCGCCCCCTTAAACTTGAGAAATCGTATTTCCTCGAACCCACTGCCACACTACGCGGGAGTTTACTTGGGTCGTGTGATAAGACATCGTCCCCATTATGCATCTCATAATGAAATATTGGCAGCGCGAACGGGACGCAAGCGAGGAGATGAATGAGCGTGGACTGAAACTTGGTTTATTCAACAAAGATGATATATACCAGAAAGTCAACGAAGATAATGTCCCGTTAGATTGCGCTCCCAATATTTCATTACGAATATATACCAACCAGTCCGCCCAGCAACCCTTCCTATTATGCATACTTCACTTTTGTGAGATCTCCTCATTAAGCAAAACGTATATACTGAAATACGAGTGTCACGAAAAACAGCACCCGTTTGTGTCTGTGCGTGTGTGCATGTTGCAGCGACGCTAAAGAGGAAATTAATAATTTTTCACGTATTTAAACCAAAACATCGCAATACCTTGAGCACCAATCCCACCACGACAAGACGCTTGGTAGACGAGAAAAGGCGCAAAAATAAAGTATAGGTGGCGACTCCGCCTTGAAGTTTCCGTGTCAACTCGCCGTGACGTCATAGATTTTGGAGGCGTTTGCTAGTACCTACGTCATTGTTTATCGGTAAAAATTGTTTACACTTTGCTCTAAGTGACTTAAAGTCTTTAGATGCAAAGTTTCAGAAAATTTCACTGAACCAATGAAACACTATAGGTAGGCGTAGAGCTGCCCCTGTGAAAATTGTTATAGAGGTTGTACTGCACGAAATAGTACGTCACCAACTACTATCCCTCGACATTGGTATATTTTGTGTAAATTTGCATGTTTTTAATGCATCTGATGGTATCATATTTATGGGGCGTTCACTTTTAACTCGATAAAGCTATCAAGCTGCCTTTCCTACGTTGAGGAATTACATGAATGGAATTGAACTGTCCGGCCATTCCCGGAGTGGGAATGGGCTGTTTTTTCTTCTTTTTTGTTCCAACGAATTGAAAAAATTGGAATTCCGACTAGCACTAATTCTCTGCAATGTAACCGCAATGTAATTGCAATGTAACCACAATGTAACAGCAGTGTAACAGCAATGTAGCAGCAATGTAACAGCAATGTAACAGCAATGTAACAGCAATGTAACTGCAAAGTAACTGCAAAGTAACTGGAAAGTAACTGCAATGTAACTGGAAAGTAACTGCAATGTAACTGCAATGTAACCAAAATGAAATAGGAATGTAATCAGAATGAAATCGGAATGAAATCGGAGTGAATGGAGATGCCCATTCCACAACAGGGATCTGGGTAGCACTCACCAAGATTGTGACCGTGCTTCAAATAGATTTTCGAAAGGGCCACGTTGTGGACAACGTCCATGTAGACGACGTCTTTGGTCAGGGTCAAGGTGCAGTTGGTCGCCCTCGCTGCCGCCTCAAAGCAGTCTTCGGCTCGAGCTACCAATCGGTTCATTTCGTCGACCGTTTGGCCCCGGATGTGGTACTTCATCTTACTGGCTTCTGGGATGATGTTGGGATAGCTCCCCGACTCGGTGATGATCCCTGTGTTTTTGGATACCACGTCAAAATCACGTGAACTACAGAACTTCCATGTGTAAAAGTCTACGGGGAATGACGAGGATCAAAGGAACTTTTCAGCCAGATCACGTTGCAAATTGCAAAGCAAAGTTTGATTGATTGATTGATTGATTGATTGATTGATTGATTGATTGATTGATTGATTGATTGATTGATTGATTGATTGATTGATTGATTGATTGATTGATTGATGTATCCACTCATTCATTCATTCATATAAATAAGCAGAAAAACAAAAGCAAACGTAGGCAATACTGAAGAAAATGTGGCTATTGTTGCTTACATATTTAAATATGAGAACTCGTTCATTGCTTTAACACTGTATATACTTGACCAGTTGCTACACGTTCTATCTCTCGGTTTTGCCAGCGCTCACGGACGTGAGGATTGTGAGAGACGTGAAGAAGCGACACCAACATATTGCGTACTTTTGCTTTGAATAGGATGCGCCAGACAGGTTTCCTAAGGTATTCCTTGAGCGACTGCGTCGTTCATTTTCACCACGGCCTTCTCTTTCATTCTTATAACTAACTTGGTTACTGTGTGAGCCAGTACCATGTCTGGCGTGCGCACGGACTACTTTTGGTCTGCATGAGTCAACTATTAAGCACTTTAGGGGGTGCGGAGTTTCGTGTGTCTGGTCATCGCTAGTCATGCTAGAAGAAAAATATAATATATGCATGTAGAATACAATGACAGGACTGGAAAAGGAACTGTGGGAGAGCAGAGGGGTGGAACGAAAGGAGGAAAGGGGTAACGCATAGCGTGATCTTCTACAGCATCATCATCATCAGCCTAACTACGCCCCCTGCAGGACAAAGGTCTCTCCCATGTTCCGCCCGTCCACTCGGTCCCATGCTTGCTGCTGCCACTTTATACTAGCAGACGTCTTAATCTGATCGGTCCTACTAACTTTCTGTCTCACGTTCTACCTCTTGCCTTTCCTTGAAATCCAGTCTGTGATCCTTAATGCCAGCGCTTATCTTGCCTTCGCACTTCGTGCCCTGCCCGCTACCATTTAATCTTCTTGATTTCGACTATGATGTCCATAACACCCGTTCGTTCCATCATACGCTCTGCTCTCTTCTTGGCCCTTAGGGTTACACCTACCATTTTTCTTGCCATTGCTCGCTGCGTGGTCCTCAATTTAAGCTCAACACTCTTAGTAAGTCTCCAGGTTTCTGCTCCGTAGCTAAGTACCGGCAAGATGCAGCTGTTATGTACCTTCCTCTTGAGGGATAGTGGCAATCTACCTGTCATAATTTGAGAGCTACTGCCACATGTGCTCCACCCCAACTTTATTCTTCTAGTTGCTTCAATCTCGTGGTTCGGCTCCGCGGTTCATAATTACCTGTTCTAAGTAGACGTAATATTTTACAACTTCAAGCGCACTGCTACCTTTCTCGAAGCACTGTTTTCTTCCGAGGTTATTGTACATTACTTCCGTTTTCTACACTGCGGCGGCTGCATTTCCGATGGAGGCGGAAATGTTGTAGGCCCGTGTGCTCAGATTTGGGCGCACGTTAAAGAAATCCAGGTGGTCGAAATTTCCTGAGCCCTCTACTACGGCATCTCTCATAATCATATGGTGATTTCGGGACGTTAAACCCCACAAATCAATCAATTCGTTTTCTATTGATTAATTTTAAGGCCTACATTTCTGCTCTCCTTGTTTAATTCAGTAATCATGAATTACAACTCGTCCCCTGAGTCACTCACAATGCAATATCATCGGCGAAGCGCAGGTTACTAAGGTACTCTCCATTAACTATCATCCCTAACTGTTCCCATTCTAAGCCTCTGAAAACCTCCTGTAGGCAAGCGGTAAATAGAATTCAGGAGATCGTCATCTTTTGTCTTAAAGCCTTCTTTACTGGTATTCTCTCGCTCTATTTATGGAGCACTATGGTGGCAGTTGATCCACCGTAGATTTCTTCGAGGATGTTTATATGTGCTTCGTCGATGCCCTGAATTCTGCAGTGTCTGCATGACTGCTGATATCTCTACTGAATTGAATGCCTTCTCGTAATCTATGAAGGCTCTGTATAGTGATTGGGTTTATTCTACGCATTTCCCTATCACTTGATTGACAGTATGAATGTCGTCAATTCTTCAGTAGCCTGTACAAAATCCTACTTGACCCTTCGGTTGATTGAATTCTAATTTTGTCTTAATTATGTTAGCAATTACCTTTGGAAACAGCTTGCATACGACGGAGAGAAAAGTGCGATTCTTCAAGTTTTTGTCGTCTTTTATGTATTAAGACAATGTTGGCACTCTTCAAAGATTCTGGTACCCTCCCCGTCAGGAGACACTTCGTTATCAAGGTGGTAAGTTTTACTAACACAATCTGCCCTCCGTCTTTCAGATAATCTGATGTTACCTGATCCTCACCAGCCGCTTTGCCTTTTTGCCTCCCCTCCAAGGCTTTCCTGACTTCTGTCATTACTGGTGGGGCGTCATGTGGGGTACTTCTATAGTTCGTACATTATGGTTGTGGTTGTCCCGCCTACTGCATACATATAACATTGTTGATCAAAAAACAGAAATTAAGCGTATCTGAGGTGCAACATCAACACGTGAGTATTAGATGGTGTTTCCCTTTATCAGAAAATGCATATATGCGTGATTCTGAACAACCTAGTGTTTCATACCGAGTGCCAAAAATACCCTTCAATGCACGAAAAAGACGGCCAGCGGAAAACTCGGTTTTCGGTGACATTCGTAGTGAAGTATACGCAGATACGCGGCCATTGTTTGTTTGTTTGTTTGTTTGTTTGTTTGTTTGTTTGTTTGTTTGTTTGTTTGTTTGTTTGTTTGTTCGTTCGTTCGTTCGTTCGTTCGTTCCTGACCCCCATTGACTGTGAAGTCTGGATGCGCACACTGACCGTGTATTCGGCACGAAGGCTTCGTCTGTTGTCGCAGCAGGGCCATGTTGACGTACGACGCCACAGCTGCGTCGAGTGCGTTCACTCCTTCCCAGGGACACGCGGCGGCATGGGCGGCTCTGCCTTCATACCTCACAGTCATCTGCGACAGCAAGCGATAACGCGACAGCGGCCGCTCAAGCTGCTCAGCGAGGTCGTAGCACGATTAATTCAATATTGTAGGCCCTTCTCATAGTACGCATGTTGATAAGCTGCTTTACGAGGTCATAGGACGGACGCTTCAATCATTCAGGCCCTGCTGATAACACGATTGTCGTTAAGCGCGAGATAGAAATGTGAGAGTAGTAAGACGGTAAGTTGGGCCATTTGGTTGGGATCCATCGTGAACTTGCTTACAGCGCAACACCAGAAAAAATACAGCACAGGGAATGAGCAAAAGAGAAAGAAAAGACGGCGCTTTTCTTTCTCTTTTGCTCCTTCCCTGTCCTGTATTTTTTCTGGTGTTGCGCTGTGAGTAAGTTCACGATGTGAGAGTAGGCATGAATATGATGTACGAGCAGTTCAAGGCAGTTTGCATGCCAAGTAGAAACTTTTAGTTTACGTTAGAGAGGCTGGAAAACAACCATCGTAGCTTCAAGAGACCTCCACAGTGCTGTTCTACACACAGTGGCCTACTGTATATATCAGCAGCCTACTGTATATAAACGTGCCCAGGGTTCTTTTTCAGAACGGGGAGATGGAAGACATATATAGGCCAGACATGCGTACCATCCTCCCCCCCACCCCCACCACTCCTGTGCACACACCTGTGGTTCGATGTCTTAAATGTGCCTTAACTTCCAAAACTTTTGAACAAAGAATCCGATATGATTCTATTTCCGTGTCATTGGTTTTATTCGTCTCATTTATTTTTGCAACAATCTTTGCTTCGACCACTTAATGTATATATAAACTTGTCACTGAGTGTTCACCATTCAACGCGAAATTCGAAGAAAAGGTGTGGCCAGTTTTCTTGAAGCGACCAAACTAAATAAAGAGCAACAGGAGATAGTCTTTGTATAGTTCCTTGCACGAGTCACGTTTAGCTCATCGATCGTTATTTGCCAAGAATGATCGGGCAGAGCGCAAGCTATTTTTCGGCGCGCATTGCTTCAGTCGAAGGTTATTCAAAAAAAGCTATTCAACGTTCCATTTCAATCTATTTCACTTTTTTACGCTGTTGTGTGTGGGCGGATCGGCAATTCGCAAGCTTTGGTTGGCGCATGCGCGCTGACATACCTGCTGCGAGGCGTTCACGGCGAGTCTGAGCGTGTCCTGGTGCATCGGGTGAACCATCATCGCGACGTCGACGTCCTGGAAGGCACCCTTCTGGAGCAGCATCTCCTTGCCGCCAAGTTGCTCTTCTGCAGGCGTGCCGATTACGACAATCTGCGAGTATCACGTCCTTAACGGGACCGACAAACAGTCTTTACGGCACTTGCTATCTTTGGTGATGCAGAAGTGTACCGGTCACGGGGTCTAATGATAAAGTGTTAAGGCAGAAAACGCCCTGAAACATTTTTTTTTTGCCAATAGAGTTAGAAAAGAAAGCTGGACTAGTTTGTGGTTGACCATTAAATAGGAATATGGTTAAGATAGTTAAGATAGTGGAGGATCTTTGCATAAATCTTTACAATAGCCAGAACAAACACGATCATGAAGAAATAACAAACAGTACCCCAGATGACATCCCACCCGTAATGACAGTAGTCAGGAAAGCCTTAGAGCGAATGCAAACAGGCAAAGCTGTTGGTGAGGATCAGGTAACATCACATCTGCTGAAGGATGGAGTACAGATGTTAGAAAAACTGGCCACTCTGTTTACGAATTGTCTCCTGACGGGGACTGCACCACAATCTTGTAAAAATACTTACACCATCTTAATTCATAAGAAAGAGGATGACAGGGACCTCAAAAATTACTGGCCCATCAGCTTTCTCCCCGTCGTATACAAGCTATTAACGAAGGTAATTGCTAGCAGAATGAGTACATTAGAATTCTATCAAACAAACGATCAATCAAGATTTCATACAGGCTACTCAACAATCAACCATATTCATATTATCGATCAAGTAAGAGAGAAATGCTCAAAATACACCTGAGTTGACTGACCGAGTTGACTGGCGGAACATGGGAGAGGCCTTTACCCTACATTGGGCGTAGCCAGGCTGATGATGATTACAAAGATTAAGTAGAAAAAAAATAGTGCTTAATATGGATGAGGACAAGTTAAACACAACACAGGCACTGAACTCGGAACTAAAAATTTATTGGAAGGTGAAAGCATGCATATATAAAGAAACCGACCTCGTCACGTGACACACGGTTGCATCCGTGCAGCAGAGCAGTCAAGATCTACAAAAATAACCATTAACGGCGAATGAAAACATGTGAGAGCACACTCGAGAACGAAAGAGAACCATCTGGAGGCAAAAACATGAGTATCAACGCCTGTGTGGAATTCAGCGGGAGTTCAGCATCTGTGTTGTGTCTTTACTTGTCCTTGTCCATTTTAAGCGCTCTTTCTCCAACGGAATTTTATCGGTGTTTTTTTGCGTGTGTGTGCAGCACGCAGTATGTAGCACGGACAACAAATACTGTAAATGGTGGAAGTTGGGGGCAACAGGGATTCATGCTGCCGCGCTGCGGATCACTGGGCATGTGCGCGCTCCACGCGGACTAAGCACATAACTTTTGCTGTTGTTTCTAGCGCGTTTGAACAGCAAACTAGGTACAACAATTAGGACGACTCACGAGCTACGACATTTGCTCGCCTCTATAAGGTACTCGGCTGCTGACCCGCAGGTGGCGGGATCGAATCCCGGCAGCGGCGGTTTCGTTTTTGATGGAGGCGAAAATGCTGTAGGCCCGTGTGCTCAGGTTTGGTTGGAAGGTAAAGAACCCCAGGAGGTAGAAATTTCCGGAGCCCTCCTCCACGGTGTCTCTCATATTAATATGATGGTTTTGGGGCGTTAAACACCCGAAATCGATCAATCACATGTGCTCGCCTGGAGCCGGATATGGCAGGCAAAGTGATTTTCAAATGCAGAATAAAAAAGTACAAATCGTATTCGAATGGGTAAACAAATGCTTGGTTTGGCCACTATAATTTACAGACTTACCATTCCTGCAGTTCATCCCGTTATATACCAGATAACTGGAGTGCAACTTAAATTCGGCTGTATTTGTTACGCGTTGGTGTCGAATATTCTAAACCAACTTAAGCAAATATGTCGGCATGGCACTTTGCATGGACAGCTTTCTTCCTAATAACTCTTCAATGAACATATGAGGAAACTCTTTATGGGCGCAGTCATTCAATAGCAATAAAGGTAGGACTCCACCATGACCTACGACACTCTACATCATCTCCGAGATGTCAGGTGGTTCTTTTTATATTGATTGGTGTGTAGGGTTTAACGTTCCAAAACCGCCATATGATTATGAGAGACGCCATAGTAGAGGACTCTGAAAATTTGACCGCCTGGTGTTCTTTAACGTGCGCCCAAATCTGAGAACACAGGCCAACATCAATTTTGCCTGCGTCTAAAACACGGCCGCCACTGCCGGGATTCGATCCCGTGACCTGCGGGTCAGCAGTCGAGTACCTTAGCCACTAGGCCACCGCGGCGGGGCTCCCTTAATATCGGAAGAAATACCGGGGCTCTCGCGTTCTCGGTGAGGTGTCTTGTCTTGCGCCTCCGGCTCAAGACTGTTTCACATGCTAGCGATTTTGCCCCAAGAGCGGAGAAGCACCATGTGAAACAGGCTGAAGAGTCATGACATCGCCTCTGTCGGTTTCAGTAGTAAAAGTGGCTACAATTGCAAGCTCTGATTCTTGTCGCTTCCGGGAGTAGTTAGAACGTAATGTTCTTTTGCGGCGTTTTTTTTTACCAAGATTTCGATATATATTATTTTTCGCGCAGTCTTTCCTTTTTTCCGACGGTCTTGAACAGTTCGGTGGAAAGGTAATTTCATTGGTACGAACACACTGGTACAAGCTCCGAGACAAGACTGAACGCAAGATGAAAGGCAAGGCTGACCTGGGCGAACCTGTTCAGTTCATTTAGGGCTCCTTAAGGCGTATAGCAAGCCCCGCGTTCTCGTAGCCACCTATAGCTCTCGGAGCGCTCTCTAGATGGCGCTGTGTCACTGACACCACGAGTACCCAGATTGCTAACTAGATGGCACCGCGGTACTCGCTCCACTCTGATACGTGCTGTTGTCAGATAGAAGACCGAGTTCGCTCTTGCGTTAAAATGCGATCGCACTTGACGCGCTTCCTCCTTCGCCGGCAGTCTGTGTGCTTCGAGTATGACCGATCAAGACATGGTGGCGGAGCGCGTGCTCGCCGTTTCTACATGATGATCGACTGCGCTAAAATTTCGGAACACTCACAGGTACGGTTGAAACCTCCAGAGCTTCGCCCACTCATTATCATTCACCCCGTGATTATGCTGTATTTTTTACGTACTTGATCGGAGATGAATGCGTGTTTTCACATTACTCGATCGGAACGTCGTGAATGAAATGACTCAGCAGAATTTTTACTGTTATGTCGTGCTCAAGGAATTGCTCAAACATGTTGGTGCTCAAGCATGCTGATGAGGGAGAATGCTGGTGATCGAGCATGCTGGCGATCGAGCATACTCAAGCCATCGTGTTTCCCCATCGTCCCCATCAGTCGTCGGCCCACAAGCCATTAAATTAAAGCCACTGCTGTGCTTCTTGAGGACGCCAGCATTGCACACTATATTATACTCAGACTATACTCGTGCGATCCACCACATGTCGTCGCGATATCACCTCGTTTCCTTCTTTCTGCCTCTCTCTCTTTCTTGAATCTATCCCCTTTCGCAAATCACTAGGGTAGGGTAGCCACATACTAAAGTAGAGCTCCAACTACAACTAGTTCAATGGTACTCATCGTAAAAGCTTTTCACTGGGAAAACAAGCGCGAACACAAGAAGCCACCTCTAGTTCTCGAAGCGCTGAACTAAACGGGGAAAGTGAACGTGCGCAGAATTACCACAGATTTTTCAATAGAAGAAAGATGACAAGTGTGCCGGGAACTAGACAGGAAGTAGGCTGCGTACGTTCACTCTTCTCTCCTATTTTTGTGTCCGCGTCTATTAGCACAGTTAAGAGCCTATGTGGTAGAGTGGCCAACCACACGCTTCTATGGTATATCTCCCCCTGTCTTTTCCCCTTTCTGTTTCGTTCCTTCGCTGCAGGCGTTACGTCGAGGCGTGCATATTCTATAGGGCTTCTATTGCGCACCTTGCCACGAAAAATGGAACTCTTCTTCATGACTTCCATGGAGGCTACGGCTGCGCCCACGGCGGCCTCGGCGATCAAGTTGTGGCCGCAGGCATGGCCAATCTCCGGCAGTGCGTCGTATTCCGCCATGATGGCGACCGTCGGACCTGGGCGAGTAGAACGGAAAATATGCAGGCAGAACTAGCGCTTCCCGCTTTAAAAAAATTCCGCCATATCCACGAAGTGAATGATGATGAGTGGGCGAAGCTCCGGAGGTAAACCTGGTAAACCATGAATCCTCTGTACATTTTGCCCACTCGATTTTATTACATCGCTCCCCCTAGCGTACGTCGCCGCACTAAATCGAACGATTGCCTTCAACCAATGACACGCGCCATATGTGACATCATTCCTATTTTATAAGATCTCGCGTCTTTCATCAACTACAAGTACCGCTTTCTAGTTTATAACATCTTGCATCTTTTCATCATCAGCTACAAGTACCACCATCTAGTAAACACTACAAGAACTAAACGAGAGGTGGCTTCATACAGGAGACGGTACCGCCATCTAGTGAACACTGCAAGAACTAAACTAGAGGTGGCTACATACAGGGGACGGTACCGCCATCTAGTGAACACTGCAAGAACTAAACTAGAGGTGGCTACATACAGGCTACAGGGGACGCACAGCCCACGCCCTAAGGAGCTTCGCCCCTAAAAAAATGCAGCAAGATACGGCGAGAGACAATTTTGATGCGTTGTATTTTTGGGACATGCATCGTGTGTTGGTTCCACCATCTGTCGCAAGGTCCTGTCGAGTCTCTGTTGAGGCTACAGGTTTCTGTAACTTAAAAGAACTAAATGCTGGTCAAATTGTCAATCTATGCTGGAAATGAAAGCCACAAAAAATGATGGACGAGAAGAAGTGCACAGCCCGGTGCAAGTCTAACAACCGCGTTTAGTTGCATATATAAAAACGAAAATATATATGGCACCATATCAAACAATGACAAAGTGACCTAAATATTTATGGCTGGAGAGACAGTCTCAGAACCGTAGAGCTTCATCAAAAGGGCTTGCCTGCGTTCAATTCATCACTACGTTGCAAATACTGTCACTGCCGTCGGACACCAAGGTAATCATGCATCATGACCGAACAAGATAAATCCCCGAAATATTTATCTTTCATTCATAAATCGGGTGCCACGTGTGTTGTGAAGCCTCGGTGTCATTGCATCATTGCGAGATTGCTTGTGTGACCCATTATTATGCAGGCCAAGTTGGGATTGTTTGATATGAAACTGGCATATTTCTCTTTTCTCTGTTTTTGCATTGAACTCAATTGTAGAATAGCGGTGGTTTTGCGAGCTTCGCGATCAAAAGTAAAGCGCGATAGCGTAATCGGGGCGGGGGTGTGGGGGTCATCCTTTTATCGAGTGCTTGTTTCGCCACGGTTATCGGTGCATGCCTCAACCATGTCTTAGGTGAATGAATGACTATGCGTGTGATTGCCCTTTTCAAGCTATCCCAGCTTTCCCACTGCAAGTGCAGTTGTTCATGTGCCCACTATGTCGCGATTTCTCCCGAGCCTGCCCTCATCTTGGGATGAAATAAAATTGAAATTGAATTGAATTCTTTATTTTTGCCAATGAGCGAAGTGCTCACCTCCCGTCCGTAAGGCAACACGTGAACCTACGCAGCTGCTCCTTGTTCTTGTTGCCCTTAACTTGAGGCTCATACCCGCTGTGGGGGATCGGTCACTAATTGAGTGGTCTTGTAGAGTATTATTCGATTTTAGAGTAAAGGAACTTACAAATTGAAAACGTTACAAATTTTAGAATTTAATTTTGATGATCACTGATCTGTACTTACTATAAAGATTTTGTAATAGTGAAAGATAATAACCTAGATCCTTCTGTTGTTGCTTTTGCGACTGATGATGATTGAATATGTGTCGTCGCGTTTTAACGGAAGAACCTTTAAAACACCCACACGCCTGAATTCAGGTGTTTCGACGCCTCGAGGGATTCTATGCTTTTGCCAGGCAATGTTGCATGCGTGAAGGAGATTCCTGTTACTACGTGACATTCGGTGTTGTTGTTTTCTTCTTCTTTTATGAAGCAGCTTCGGCCATAGTGTCGTGGCTCTATGGTAGGGCACCTGTTTACCACGCAGACGTTCTGGGTTCCATCTTCGCTTGCGCCGAACGTTTTTATCATTCCTTTTATATGCATCTTTCGTGACTCTCTGATCACGGACAAGACTATTTTTCGCTCACAATCAACGACGTCGACAGTTGCACCGACGCCAGAACTTCTGCAAAACGAGCTTTTCAACACGCTTGCCTTGAAACTAGAACTTCCTCTCCAATTCGAGCAACAATTCCGACATCACTGCTTAGTAGGCGTAATATCGTAAGTAGGCACGATTTACTTTTTTTAGTTTTATGTGTTGTATCTAAATTAGCCCCGAAAAGTACTTGGAGTTGCAACTGAACACACCTAGCACTGACTCTTTCGCACGGATCAATGATGGGCATGGTGCAAGTCTGGGGGTGGGGCCGGTGTTTAATCTTAGGTTGCAGTGGTATACCCAAAGGGTGGCGCACCAAGCACATTTCGCTCTCTAATTTTACAGCAAAAGCTGTTATGAGATCACTTTTTGGGTCACGCGCACTTGTCCGCCGCCGGTGTCCATTACCAAATCGCACGAATTTAAAAAAAATTCGCACTAATGACGTAGTAGGGCTTGAAAGCGGGTCCACTGCGTGTCATTTCGATATTCTACCAGTGAGTAACGCCGGTGCTTATAGCTTGTTGTCAAACTTACCCTAGGCAGGCATGACCTAGCATCAATGGCACAGTGGGGCCTGAACCCGGGTCCGCTGGGTGCCAGACCAGTATTCTACCACTGAGATACACCGTTACTTTTTTTCTTTAATGAATGAAATTATCACCAGTAAAGTACACAGAACATACTTCATCAGAAGTCAGGCAAACACACACAAGCGTCAAGAACGGGAAGCCACTCCGAAACGGGGTCAAAAGTCTCGACAACACTGCTACATGTGACTTGTTGTCAAACTTGCCTTAGGCAGGCTTGATGTCGGGAAAGCAATCGCGTAATACGACTTATAAAGCGTTTTACAGCAGCGAAAGAACAACCAGTCGTCGCACAATGCGAATAGCGTAACGAGTGGGCCGTCCAATGCTCCAAATCATCCCAAAAGCTTGTTCTTGTTCTCTTATATAATAAATGTGGCACATATCCACTTTTGTCATAATTCCTCATCGTCGTCAGCCACTGCATGGACAATTGGCACAAAATTCCTTGCAAGTGTTTAGCGGATACCACGCTTCTCCGAAGAATGACGAAAGATAGCATAGCGAATACCAGCCTATTACCCAAAAGTTTATTATTAATGCCCTAGTGGGTACCAAGCAAGTGCGCTTGTAGTAGTCACCCAATGAGTGTTTTGAAAAGGCTCTGCAAGGCCGCTCTTCTAGGCTTTCGCTGTGACTGTGCTGCGCCTACCACGTAAAATGCACCCCTCGGCATACTCTCCTCTCTGCCCATGGTGTTCAGCTAAAGCCACTCTGTACCACGTCACGTGGGAGTGTCAGGCCATTACAGCCTTACAACCAGTACAAAATCCAACAGCGGAGCGATGGGAGGAGCTACTGGCCAGCGAGAACCTGGAAGATCAGTTGAGTCTGATCCACCGAGCCCGCAGAGCGGCTGCTGCAAGCGAAGCCCTAGACTAAGGCCCCCCCCCCCCCCCCACCGCAAGCCAAGCATCTCCGACTACTCAGAGCTTCTCCGCAGAAAATTTTTATGTAAATAAGTAAATAAATAAATAAATACGTTTTCACCACCACCACCACCACCTACCGCGCAGGCCGGGCGTTTTTTGCTGTCGTGTGAAAGAGAGCACGAAATTACATTCGACTACACTAGCCTGCAAACCCCCCCCCCCCACCCTTCTAATCAGGAGCGTGCCCCCATTGAAACAAATTTCGGCATACGCCACTCTTGAGTTTTGACCGACTGTATAGCACACGAAACTTCAGAATCGATACCATCGGCTCCTCCAGGAGCTTGAAACTCGGCCCGGAACGCGGTGTCCAGGAGGTGCCCTCTTCGTACCTCGAAGCCTCTGCCTTCCAGGAAGTCGCAGATCCGGTCGTGCGCCTTGAACTCCCTCAGGGCCAATTCCGGATTGTCCCACAAGAACCGGCTGAGTTCCCAGAGGTCTTCCGCGTTGCATTGCACTGCCTTTTCTACGAGAGGAGTCAAGTCTTCTTCGCTGGACATGACTGTAAAAAATGTGAAGACAAGAACTGAGTGGTACGGGATTGAATCGAAACCTTTCAGTTCGACGCTGGGACGAAGTGGTTAGCTGTTGTAGCTGAGACCTCCAGCTCTGCGATGCTTTCGCTGCACAGGTGTGTGCTAAAATAGAGCTTCGTTTCAGGTTGCCACGAAACAAAATTAAAACGCGCCCGAGCTCAAACAGGCCGCCCTTGCTTTACCAGCTGACAGCGAAGAGCTGGCGCCCGCGCAGGAAACACGGGGAAAGTCGTGCGAACAAGGCCAAAACATATGCACCGGTGCAACTTTTATTAGTCATTTTTTTTTCTTTTTTTGTTTCCTGAAGGATCCCGTATCCACTCTCTCCAACGTTTGAGCCGGTTGTCATATGATTGTAAACTGAGCATCTGTCGCGTTTCTTTTTGTCTGTGCTTTCCCTCCTACTCTTTGTTCTGAGCTTGCTTCCAAAGCAGCTGCCACTGCGTCCGACTTGCTATCAGATGGTTGCATAAAAGTAAGCGAAGAAAAAAAAGAAAGCTGACAGGCTATGTGGTCAATTAAAGGACTCGCTGGACCATTAAATCTGTTGAAATTTGGGGCTAAACGGAAAGCTGACTCATTACCTGTCTAAATCACCTGTCGCAATGCGGAAGAACATTGAGCGGGGGGAAATGTGCGTTCTTATAAACCTTTTCCTCTACTGCTTGTGAGCGTACACATGTAATGAAAGGTAGATGTACCGGTTTCATACGAGCTCCATCACAAAGCATACTCGCTTCGGCAATGCGGTGGAACGAATAAAGAGAAATTGTCGGAATGCAGAACGACGGGAAGCGGCTACGCTCGCTGGCTGATTACATGGGCATGCAGATGTTGCGCCTCTTCGAATAACACTGCCAGAGCGTCTGGTATACTCCCAATCAGCACAATACGATCGGCAATCACTCCCGGATGAACATGAGTCGGTGCTATTTCACTCAATCACTCGTGACGACTAAACGCTCTCATTTGGGCACCTTTGAACTGATTCTAATAAGGTTTCCCACAGTTCGTTTCATTCGAGCAATGATGCGAAAATATGGAGTGTCAGAGGTCGAACTGAATTTTCTTACTCGTAGTTATGAGTACGTTGCCAGAATATTTTTTTTCTGGGGGGGGGGGGTAAATGAGGGGGAAGGGGGAAAATGGAGGTCTGACTCTCATGTGTGTGTGATATGCAGAAATAACGAGATATTCCTGGCAAACAGTGCATTAACCGTACTAGAAGTGGTATAGAAAGCGGTCATCTTCAACTTTTCTGACAGCATCTGAGATCATTAGATTGCGTGTGTTTCTTTCTTTTTTTTTCTTCTCTAATAGCCCCACAGTTTTACGGCCTGTTCACGAACCAGGGACGAGATTTCAGGGCACGAGCTTAGCAGCCACATCAATTTTGCGCACACGAGAGCTGCAGATGTATGCGAAAAAGGGTAAAAAGTTAACTGAGTTGGCCGTATGCGATTTCGCATAAAGACCACGTTCATTGGCCTATATTCCCGCCGACTTCCCCAGCATCAGGTGCGCTGAAAGTACTAAACGAACTTACTGCTTCCGATGAAAAGACGCTGGAAAGTTTCTTTTTGTTTTTTCGATGGCTCCAGTTCTGCAAAAGAAGCAACGCCTTGCCCATCACCCATTTCTAGCTTAATTACAGTAAACCACAAACCTTTATGGACCACGCAAGCTTGGCTTCACAGCTTTTCCACCACACGCAGGCGAGCGTCACTTATAGAGCATACCACGGCGCTGCAGAGCTGGAAGTGAGCCTTCTTGTTGTTCACTGTCACATCGATTTTCAACTACCGCGCAGGGCGTTCTAGTTTGGTTGTTTTCGCGAGAAGCATTTATCGGTGACTGCCGCACTTCTGCTTTGATGCTGAATCGGAGCTATCACGTCCTGCCCTGAAAAAGTGTGCCGTTTACTAGATAATCCTTTGTGAGACAGACTGCGGTTGATAACATTAAGGCTGACAGGCTCATTTCGAGGCAGAAGCATGCAGCCACGGCTGCAGAAAAGTGCGGTCGGATTTAAACAAAAAAAAAAACTGATACGTAGAATACTTTTCTCAGCGCGAAACTATAGCGAGGCCCTCAATTAAGGGAGGGCGGAGGGACAAGGGCCTTTGTCAGGCTGTTCGCCTTAAGCCCTTTGCCCCTGCATTGAGCTCTGTATCCGGCTTACTGTGAATAAAACTACTACTACTACTACTACTACTACTACTACTACTACTACTACTACTACTACTACTACTACTACTACTACTACTACTGCTACTATTGCTACTACTGCTACTACTGCTACTACTACTACTACTGCTACTACTACTACTACTACTACTGCTACTACTACTACTACTACTACTACTGCTACTACTACTGCTACTACTACTACTACTACTACTGCTACTACTGCTACTACTACTACTACTACTGCTACTACTGCTACTACTGCTACTACTGCTACTACTGCTACTACTACTACTGCTACTACTACTGCTACTACTACTGCTACTACTACTACTACTACTACTACTACTACTACTACTACTACTGCTACTACTGCTACTACTGCTACTACTGCTACTACTACTACTACTACTGCTACTACTGATACTACTGCTACTACTACTACTACTACTACTACTGCTACTACTACTGCTACTACTACTACTACTACTGCTACTACTACTACTACTACTACTACTACTACTACTAATACTAATACTAATACTACTAATACTAATACTAATACTACTAATACTACTACTACTAATACTAATACTACTACTAATACTACTACTAATACTACTACTACTACTACTACTAATACTACTACTACTACTTCTACTACTACTTCTACTACTACTACTACTACTACTACTACTACTACTACTACGTTCCGTGCGTATAGCACTGCTGTAGATTGCTGCTGACGTTGCGGAAATGTCGCGAAGATCGAGGCTCTTGGTCCGTAAACTTTTGTTGGCATTTGCACCTCCTATGTTTGTAAGGGGGGGAAATATAGCTGAACGATATAAAACAAGGGGGAAAACAATAAACACTCTCCAAGAGGCCACACGGCACAGCCTCGTTCGACATTTGGCCGGCACACACCAGCAGTGCCAGCAGATATGCAAATTACGCGCATGACGGTCGACCGTCACTGGTACTCCTCTTCAAAAAAACTTTGCTCATCGAACGACGCGCTTTGCCTCAGTGGGACGGAAAATGTCCTTTCAGATTTTTTAAAAGCTGCGTTAAAAAGTTTTCTAAAAGAAAGCCGAGCAGTCAGGGAACGTTGTCGTCATCAAGTCCTTGGACGAAATAATCTGTCGCTAATATAAGTAATATATCCTTGGAGTTTCATTGACCCAAGTTTGATATGAATATGAGGGACACCTTAGTTTTGTGCTGCGGCAATTTATATCGTCAGAAGTTATTTAGCGCGCACATAAGACTACACAGTAGACCAATTTACACCCGTAAGGGGGTTTCGGCGTGCCTATAACTAGCAGCCTTACGCCTTGTGAAAGAAGCTTTCATGGATCGCAATTAACACACATATCATGTCGTGTTACCGATGGCCCAAACACCCTTATCCCTGAAAATTTGTGAAAAATAAAGCCTACAGCAGTCGAGAAATGTGCAATCACAGACGACATCCGCATAGAAGGTGCACGTATACGCGCTCCAACATACACAATAAAACGTATTGTATTATGCATGTAGCGCGTAGACAGGATAACCGCTGGTCATTAAGGGTAACTAAATGGATTCCCTGAGAAGGCAAGCGGGCAAGGGGAGACAGGTTAGGTGGGCAGATAAGATCAAGAAGTTTGCGGGTATAAATTGGCAGCAGCAAGCACAGGACCGGGTTAACTGGCGGAACATGGGAGAGGCATTTGTCGTGCAGTAGACGTAGTCAGGCTGATGATGATGATGATGATGACGACGACGACGACGACGATGATGATGATGATTAGGCACCCCATGGAATGAGCGCTTGTGACATGGCCTTATGGTATGTATAGCCATATTATCTTAAGCCACCGTGTAGTGCCAGTGGTGATGTTTTCGTTCCATACAGATGAACATTAAGCATTAACAATAAGCCTACATCCATGGCGTGCTTGCAGACAGCCTTAAAAAGACCAGTCTTTTGATCTAAACTTGCTAAATACGCACCAACTTTTTCATCAACGAGTGTCACGTATCGCCTGGCACGATGAACCAGAGGTGTTGTATAGCCGATAACACCCTTAGCTTCTAAAGAATAAATTAGGTGAAAGAGTATACCTCTTAAAGGCCATTTGAAGAAGGGAAACACCCTTAAACCATCATTTTTGCAAATTGTAGTTAGGCAAAAGAGTGTTTTGGTTGCATGACACCTCCCGAGGGGTTAAAGCTGTTTTGCAGTGTTAAGTACACTGGTCTGTAGCTTTTCGCCTCCGTCGAAATACGGCCAACGCTGCGGTGGTCGAACCTGTGATCTCTAGGTCAGCAGTATGGCTCCATAACCATTAAACAACCATGGTTTTTGCAGTCGCCCGTCACTGCAAGTTCACGAGAACGTGGTGATCGTATGTGGGCCGTTCATTTCCTTGCACACTAGTTCGGGTTCGAAATACTTTTCGCACACAGAATCTGTTGATCGAAGGAATAGGTCATTCCTCGGGGGTGCCCACGTCCGCAAGATCGCCGTATCTTAGTGCACAAAACGAGAGGATTTTTGTGCACATCTTGTACACCTCGTACCGAGTATAGTAAAAAATGTATTTAGCCACTGTGCATTTAGCCACCATGCATGATGATGGCTAGTGCATCTATCTGCCTAATCTATACGTTTGCGTGACCATTGCTATACCACGACATCAGAACGACGGAAAAGGGACAAGAAGAAGACGAGTGCTTTGTCTTCTTCTTGTCCCTTTGTCGTCGTTCTGATCTCGCGCTATAACAATCGTCAAGTGATGCCAACTAGCCCAAGCCACCACGCTTATATGCTTGATTCTTCGAAAGCCCTTGCGCTTTTGTTTACCGTTGTATTTCGACGATTGTGTAGATAAAAGAATGAATCGTTCTGAACTTCCGTCATTCGATTTGAATCGGTGAGCCTAAAAAAAGATCAAGGTGGTGAAACGAAACTGCTGAACGTTTGCTGAACTTCCTCGTGCGGCCCCGCCGCGGTGGTCTAGTGGCTAAGGTACTCGGCTGCTGACCCGTAGGTCACACGTTTGAATCCTGGCTGTGGCGGCTGCATTTCCGATGGAGGCGGAAATGTTGTAGGCCCGTGTGCTTTGATTTGGGTGCACGTTGAAGAACCCCAGGTGGTCGAAATTTCCGGAGCCCTCCACTACGGCGTCTCTCATAATCATATTGTGGTTTTGGGACGTTAAACCTCACATATCAAGCAATTAGATAAAAGAATTGATCGTTTTGAACTTCTGTGATTCGATTCGAATCAGTGAGCCTAAAAAAGGTCAAGGTGGTGAAACAAAACTGCTGAACGTTTGCTGAACTTCCTCGTGCGACATGGCAACTGCAGGCTATACACGAGGCCGAACGGAGCCGTAAAAACTAAACTGAGGCAAATTCATGTACTATCCTTTATTCCCGTGCTGACTGAAGCACCATGCATTGCAGCTTCCGTAGGCGCTATAGCACCAAATTCCCCTCTTGTGTATTTTCACGAAACTCTATAGAGTGAACGCGTTAAAACAAAAAAAAAGAAACAGTCTAGGTACCGGCCTGGAACCGTTATTTCTCCCCATTGTAACTTTTGTACTGAAGCAGGAACCATCGAGCACTTTTTTATGGTGTGTCGCAGATATATCAAAACATAATGCAGAGATTTCTGAAGCCATCTTTTTAAAAAAGTGTCCTTGAGCTTTGCACATTGGCATTACTCTCCTTGGAGGCGTCGGCATTGTAGGGCACTGCAACAGCGTCATTTATGATGCTCTAATTTTTTTAATAATCAAAGAGAATGTCTTGTTATCACAATCAGTACATCTAAAACATTACCTTTCATTTATTTATTTACCTTAAATCTATAAACCACTTAGATCATGTGTTTAACTTCACCTTATGTAACATTGCATTAAAATGCAACAAAATTATCGCCAACATTTTTGCTTCTCTACAGATTATCTTTTTCACATATCGTTCCCCCCTCTTTTTTATTTCTTTACTTTTCTTCACAAATTAAACTGCTACACGCCTCATGGTTGATCCCCAGTGGCGAGCTGTGACAGTTTTAGGAGAATCATCACCATCATAAGCAGCAGCAGCACCAGCAGCAGCGCACGATGTACTTTCTTCGCGCTTTCGTCGGGACGAGAGAAGAGAGAATGCAGCGAGCGACAAATCCGTGTAACTCCGCTCGCACTGGTCGGAGTTTAGAACTTATTGCGGTGGTCGAATCGTGAGGCAATAAGCTTCATTACTGAATTCATTTCATGGCTACTTGGGAAAGTGCCCCAGGGCTTCTTTAAAAACGACGCCAAAGACCACGCCTCCTAACGAATGCGCGAGCTCTTTTCCGTCATTGTTTCTGCGTGAACGCATTTTTATAGTTACCATATATAGCTACATTCATTGAATATATTCTAATCGTACGGTTTTCACACGTTTTGGTCTTGAAGTATCCCACCAAAATGCTTTTTAATATATTTACTGCCGCGCGTTTCCAGTACATTCCTCCAGTGTTCTGGAGTATAAAATCGCGTTTTTCTTACGATTAGATTTTTTTTTATTTCCCAAAGTTCCTGTACATCCCTCGAAAAAAAACGCCAGGCCTGCGCAGAAGGCGCAGGACAGTCACAGCGAAAGCTACAAGAGCGGCCTTTAAGAGCTTTCTCTAAACACTAATTGGGTCTTTCCTGCAAGCACACTTGCTGGGTAACCGCTAATTAATAGTAAAAATTTTAGGATAGAGGGCCGGCATTTCCTATGCTATTCTTTGTCATTCTTCTGAGAAGCGTGGTATCCGCTAAACTGAGTGCGAAGAATTACGTGCCGATTGTTCATGCAGTGGCTGACGACGATGAGAAATTATGCCTGAAGTCCGTGTGCTCAGATTTGGGTGCACGTTAAAGAACCCCAGGTGGTCTAAATTTCCGGAGCCCTCCACTACGGCGTCTCTCATAATCATATAGTGGTTTTGGGACGTTAAACCCCACATATCAATCACATCAATTATGCCTGAAGTGGGTTTGTGCCACAGTTATATAAGAGGTGATCAAAAACACACTTTTGTAGTGGGTTGGAGCATCGGATGACCCACTCGTTACACTGTTCGCATTGTGTGAAGCCTGGTCATTTCCTGCTGTTCTAAACCGCTTCGACAACAATGTGCGCAAGAATATACATCTAAGTTCTAGCACGGCCGGACCAGAAAGGCGCGTTGCGTTTCCGTCTGAAAGCTCGCATACCTTTCCAGTCCGGTTCATGGTTTCAGCACTTGCGTGAACGCACGTTCGCAGGCTAGACGCCGCAAGTCACTAAAACCAACTATATCACATGTCATGACACGAGTAAACTTCAACCATCTGGTGTAATCAGTGAAAGATTAAACGTAACGCAACATCAATAGCGCCATGCACCAGGTCCCGCATTTGCACGAGGTCAGCTCGCGTGACCTGCGACCTCTCCCGGTGACGTCAGAAAATTTCTCGAATGACGTCGAAAAGAGGTGATCAACAAGGCGAGCAGTAGCGGGTGTCGTTGTAGCGCCGAAACACGGCGCTCGCGAGCGGGTATTGCTGGTAACTGCACAGCGCGCCGAAGTCGTCGAACTGGGGGTTCCACAGGCCCACGCACGTGGCGGACACGTCGTCGTGCAGGCTGTCCAGGAAGTTGGCCAGCTGCGGCGGCTCGGTGTAGGACACCCAGTTGTCCCGTCGCATGGCGACCAGGCCGTACCGCAACTCGAGCGTGCTGGACGCAGGTGCGAACCGGCACGACTCGAAGTACGCCATGCGTCCGGCCACTCCGGTCGCGTGGCCCGCGACGCCTGGACCCGAGGACGACTCGACGGGTCTGGGCGCGTCGTTGGTCCTCGGCGCCACCTGGAAAGATCAAATCACCATCGCGGTTTCTTGATGTTTTTACAAGTCTGTGGCATAGCGATCGGCAAGGTGAAAAGGAGGACGACCGAAGATAAAGACTGGCGTGAGCTCTTCGTATCGACAGCGCTGCTCGCCTAACCAGTCGTAAACTCGTATGTGCGTATTCCCTCAAGTTTGTGTCTTCCGAGTCTGCAGTCTTCCCCGTAACAGTGTATCTGTCACAGCTCGCAGCTTCCCGTATTGAGTGTCTAAGATGACTCGAAGGTGGAAGCCATCATCATCCACGTCACCGGAGCTTGAAGGCTTTTTGAATCGTATAATACTAAATGTTAAGGTTCAACGTCCCAAAACCACGATACAATTATGAGAGACGCCGCGCACTGGAGGGCTCCAGAAATTTCGACCACCGGGGAATATTCTTTAAAGTGGCCTAAATCCAAGTACACGAACCTGAAGCATACAGTAGCGCACATCGAAAATGCGGCCGTACGCCACGTTTTCAATGTCAGCGTCCATGTCTGTGCTGTGGATTATGATGACACTTATAAGCTGGTTTGGCAGGTTTTAAGCACACACTAGTGACTCGGTTCACCTGATGCGACGAGTGGCTCGATTCTATACGTTTCTACCAAGCATTATTCTATCAGTTTACGTCACAGAATACCCGACGTGACAACAGTACAGGATTTTTATCCAAAGCGTTTTCATTTTCATGCCACTGTGGTAGAATACATGAATGCCACGCCAAATAATGACGTTAGATTTGGCCTGAACACTTAATTTACAGCGATACTGTATATGGCACTGTGATCGAAATTCTTTGCGTCCTCCTATCGGCGTACACGAATACCTAGTGTACCTTAGGGAGCAGTGGGAAAACTAATGCGCAGATATGTGTAAACAAAATGAACACCACGACCTCTGTGGAGAGTGTGCGCGGGCAGGCGAGGCCACAGCAAGCACTCAAACATGCCCTAGGGGCTTCCTATTCTGGCACAATGCTGCTTTGTAACCACACTGGTGCGATATGCACAAGTTATTACTTGGCTTCGTGTGTTCGCCGTTTTCGTATAGGGATATGTTAGACGACCAGAGAAGTTATACGGCCTAATTGTCAGACACTTACGTTAATCTAAACTGGAGATACCCCTAAACAATGCGAAACAACCTACATAAGCTAACCTTACACTCGGACTACATAACCCAAAGTGCCTGAAATGAACCCAAATACATAAGCGAACCTTACACTCTGACTACCTAACGCAAAGTGCCTGATATGAACCCAAATACTGCTTTCCATTGCAACAAAATGTTCCCTTTGTTCCACAATTTCGCAGTTTTTACGAAACTGAACAATAGAGAAACGCGGTGAAACTGGCTCGAGGTTAAACGAATGGCTTGGTGTTTGAAATATATAAGAATCCTTCACTAACCCGTAATAATCAGTCGAAATACGTAGTAGTAACTCGTGTCAGAAACACAACCGCTGGAATTCAGTCGCGGTGCGGGTTACCTTAAAGGTGTAGGCATCGGCGGGCAGCAGGTAGCAGACTCTTTCAGCGAGATCAGTGCCGTTCGTACTGTCTGGCGCGAAGTATTTGGTGTAGAGCTGCTGTAGCTGCATCAGCGTCGACTCGCTGAAGTAGCTGAAAAAGATATGATCGCCGCCAATTCAAGGCATTAGGTCCCTCTTCCCTTCCTTCCTTTAACAGGTGACTAAACTGTCTCGTCTCCCCTGCAATCTGCTGATTTCCTTCCATAAATTTCGGTTGTTCAAGCTTTGTCTGTCAGGTCTTCCCTTCTGAACACTTTTTTTTTCTGCGCTGCGAGTATCTCGACATGTATAGTATAGATTGGCTACATAAATAAAGTGTAATAAAAACAAAAATATATCAGTAGCTCACATGACCCCTATATCACAGGTTTTCGAAGTTATATTCAGTTTTCGCATACTGAAAAGGCTCCAACGTATCCTTAGACTATCAACATTTACAAAGGTTACATTTTGGTTGTATTTAAATTCCTTAGAATTTACTTTGTGTATGCATAAGTAACAAGGTATTCTTGTATTTTATTGGCTGCTAAGTAACGTATAAATGTGATTTTCCGCACCCATAGTAAGGGTTCTCGGGTTTAGAGTGGCACAGTGTCATTTCACTCATGACTCCCGACCACACATAGGCAGACCGACGCCGCAGTGGCTCCCAAATGACCGTGCCGCTTTCTAAAGTAGACATCTAAACTGAATTAATCGACGTAGCGCGTTTAGAATCATAGGACAAGGGAAGGGACAGAAGGGAGCGCTTTTTCTTCGTGCTCCCTTCTCCCTTCCCTTCTGTCCCTTCCCTTGTCCTATGATTCTAAACGCGCTACGTCGATTATTTATGTCTTACCAACATGCCCAACTTTATACTCTAATCTAAACTGAAACTCTTACCACAGTGTATAAGGCATGGTGTACTACCAACCTAACACAGCCAAGGCACCTCTACCTGATCGTCTGTCCTCGGTACTTGCTGGCTGGCATGCTGGGTGGCAGGAGGAAGAGCGACACCGGTCCGAGGTTGGACGCCAGCTGCGCGAAGTCCGGCCCCACGGCGTCCTGGCGCAGCGCGACGCCAAGATCGAGGTCAACCGACTGCGACAGCGTCTGCTGCAGCCAGGCGAGCAGTCTGGCCATGCGTTTCCAGCTCTTGTCCGACGCGGTCTCCGGCCAGCGAAGGACCACACCGGCGTACCCGCGCTCCTGCGCAGGAGGAAGTTGGCGAGCAGCGACTCGGTCATTCATCAAAGACTTGCATTCGTCAAAGACTTGCATTCATCAAAGACTTGCATTCATCAAAGACTTGCATTCATCAAAGACTTGCATTCATCAAAGACTTGCATTCATCAAAGGCTTGCAAAGACATACGGTCATTCGTCAAAGACTTGCAGTTTACTCGGCGAGACGAAAACTTGGGCGACGCTTAAGCGTGCTATTCCAAGGGCCCCTAAACCACCCCTAGTTCACTAACGAGAGAGAGGTCCGTTCGCTTGCCGAAAGATGGTCGGTGCACTTCATCACCTTGAACCGCCATGAACGGTCTTCGCACGCTTTCACTCACGCATAAAGAGCGGGATGTAAGGAGCGATGTTACCGCACCTTGAAAAGTAACAGACCCTTACGGCAATGCCAACAATGACGCCGTAACGGTTCATATAATAGCCGTATAATTTTTAACGCAACCACACCTTATACCAAATTCCCACGATGTTTGCCAGGCTCTGCGTCTCGAGATCGTCGAGCAGCTTGTCGAACTGCGGCTCGCTGGTCGAAGAGCCATTGCCGAGCATCACGAAGACGCTCAGGAACGGGTTTCCCTGCGCGCTGACGACGAAGCTGCGCATCAGCCAGTCCGGGTGCTCGGGCCCGGGTTCCAGGTTGGCGGCCAGCGAAGGGCAGCAGAACAGTGCCACGTGGCACAGCGCGAACGGGAAGTAGGACAGCTTGAAGGTGATGCTGCTGCCAAGGCGCTCGCTGCGCACCGTGAGCCCCACGGCATCCGCATGGAACACGCACACCGTCTTGTGGGAAGATTCCGTGTACCGAGGGTCGTTCGGGTTTAGCACCTGCAGCACGGAGTACCGACAGAACGTATGAGGTTCAGCGAAACCGACGGTGTGAAACAAAGGGTAGAAGCTACATAAGTGGCAAATGTATGATGTCTTCACGAAACTGCTGACGCACGGCTTCGCAAAACGAAACGCAGGGTAGGTAACTATGGGTGCGCGTTTATAACGAAAGGACATGACAGACACAAACGGGTGCGATTTTATGTCTTCTGTGTCCTTGTGTTCCCAGCGCGCAAACATAGCTATACCTACCAAGTATGAACCAATTTGCCCAGTACTTTATATATGTGGTTATAGAAGGGAAAAGAAGAGAAACGTGAGCCCCGTAACTGTCTGCATCTGGTGCGACACCTCAACAGTAGCTCACAATGGATGGGGGTAAGGAGAGATTAAAAGGATAGGATTAAAGGTAGAGAGAGAGAGAGATGCGCAGGGACAGCGAGCGACGACGGAAGTAAAGAGAAGATAGGAAAGATGAAACATGGTCGCAGGACTCCGAGGACGGGGCACCACTGGCGAGAGCTCTTGTCGGCTACAGGAGATGGCGTAAGGCTAATCCAGTCGGCCAGAGCTACGCTGTCGTCGTCGTCGGGGACCGGCGGCAAAAGGTGGCGTAGGACCAACCCAGTCGGCCAGAGCTGCGCTGTCGTCGGAGATGGCGAGGGCACAACCGGTCGACACGGAATCCAGCGAGCGAGTCCTTCGGCCAGCAGCAAGTTTTATCAAAACACAGGGTCTTTTGGGTATACGCCCAAAGCGACTCGGAAGTGAAGGCCGTTTTGTACGCCAGTGCACCTTATTGATGCTGCTTATGTCTTATGTACGAATCACTGGAGTGAGATGATCATAGAGGTAATGCAAGTATAAAGCGTGACAGCACTGTGTATTGCTGGCATGAACAGCTTGACAAGAACAATTACCTCCCCCCTTCCTTTTCTTTTCTCTCACTAGTATCGCTTTCACCACACCCGTATACTTGTGTCACACCTGTCCCGTTTATTAGGGAGGCAATCGCCGGGCTAATTCCAAGAGCCGAAGTATCGGCCCCCCGAACCGCACCACGAAAGCGTGGACAATTTTGAAGTGGTCCTTTTTGGTGCGCCAGCAGACGCCGGTCGTGGCCCAAAGAACAAGTCAGAGCCGAGAGTTGATAAACAAACAATTATATTCTCAATAATGGCAGATCGAAAACAATACATAAGAATGCACACTCCACAATAGTTGCATACAGTATGACACCAATCAAACCAATCAATCAACGTACTACACAACACAATCAGCCACACTTAATACAACGGACACGGACAACAATACGCACTACAATGCAGTCGCATGCATTGAACAACCAAGACACCTAAAGACTAAAGAGATAGAAAACCTATTCAGTCCAAAGTTCTTGGAACCAGAGTCTAGATGATACTCTTCCGAGAATCACTCACTCAAAGTCCAGCGTTGTTGTCGTTCCGCAGCCCTCTGAAGTTTCTCTTCCAGGAAACCTCGCCGGAGTTTCTCTTCCAGGAAAACTCCCGTCTTCAATAGGCCACTCTCCAAGCTTCAAACTTCTTCGCCGGAAATCCGTCGGCTTCACACACGCAGCTGTTGCCCGCGTCTTCGCTCGATAGCGGTAAACCCACGCTCTTGCCTGTAGCTCGAGCCGTCCCTACGGACCAAAACTTCGCCGACTACACGGCGGAATTCCTACGCGCTCTGGCGCTCACTTCCGTCTCCTCCTGTTCTGTCACTACGGGCAGAACCTTCGCCGACTACACGGCGGAATTCCTACGCGCTCTGGCGTTAACTTCCGTCACCTCCTGCTTTCTCGTCTCGGCTGCCCGATTAAATACCTTCCGCGCCACCTTCCAGAAATTTCTCGTCCTTTCGTCGGCGCGATACGCAGCGAAAGCTGGGAAGAGGGCGAGACGGTTGGAATGCCCTCTCCGGCCGCATGAGTCACTCAGTCTGACCAACAACCTCCAGTTCGTGTTGGTCTGACCCCGCCTCGTTCGTTCTGGAAATTTCTAGCGCTTGCCCGGCCGCCGCTGTGGGGTGAGGAGGTTCGTCTGCGATGCCGTGCTTCTGCGGGGAGAGCGCGCGCCCGGGAGCCTTGGATGTTTGCTTTCTTTTTTTTTTCTTTTTACCTCGCGGCGTTTCTACCGCCCGTTATCGCAAGGATTTGGCGGCGCGCTCTTTTTTAGCGCTCGTTCTGTGACAACTTGGAGTATACGAGCGCGGTAACGTTTACTAAAGGTGGACGTTTGACGCAATTCAGCCCCGCTTTATCACGCAATTCACGAAACATTCCTACGTCCATAGCCATTGCCTAAGCGAGTGCGCAATTCTCAGACACATACCATCCACTTCTGTTGCACTTCTTTGTGTTACGCTTCTCCAATTCAAGCCAGTCGGAGCGCGTGGAACGGTGAATTCCACAACATGGCGGAAGTCGGTGATGTCCAATGAATGTTGGATTTTAACATTCCAGAACTGTGATACGATTATGAATGAAGCCGTAGTGGAGGGCTCTTAACGTACATCTAAATTTAACCGTTAGTTAGATTAACACGAGGGCCTCAAGCTTTTTCGCTGCCATCAAAAGAGAGGTCGCGGCGGTGCTTTTAAGTACACTACCAAGTAAATCCATATTGTCAAACTTCATGACGGTGGCGCTTCAAGCCAATAGGAGTGACCGCGGCAGAGCTTTGGTCCAGTCGGTATTGAACAATGACGGAATATGACAATGGCCAGATTCGCCTTCCAGAACAGCATCCGCAGACGCAACGCCGCCTTTTTGAAGCCCCTTTATACAGTAATTGTTATGGTTTTACGTTCCATTGCTACGTTACCAATATTTTTATGAGTTTCCTAATATACACTAGAGAGAACTCTGGCGCTAGTGTTTATGGGAGGTGCAACGCACGGCGCTTCAGTGAGCATGGGAATGATGGGCAGTACACACATCTGTCTAATCTTCGTACTTCTGGCCTGCTTTTGGCTCCATGTGTGTTCGTGCGGCTAGGAGCTGTTTTCTCACGAAACAAAAATTGGCAAATGTTTAACAGTTGCACTTCACCATCTCAGTCTTTTAGACTTACCTGTCCAAATCGGGTCATGAAGTTCAAAAGGGTTCAATCTTTCTTTCAAAACAAAACTGAAACCCAGCATTAAACGAAGCCGCAAGTACGATTCACCGCTCACAAGTGCGAAGACTTGGCAAATGCGTGTACTATCCCACCATTCCCATGGTCACTGAACGGTCGCAGCGACAGAGTCTGCTGTAGTTAATTTTAGGAAACTCTATGATCGTAAGGACGGACTCTGGCAATGTCGACCACGTGGGGTTCATCAACGCGCACCTAAATGTAGATACTCGCGCTTTTATAGTGCAGCCTCCACTGCCGTGAGTCGATTCCGCGACCTTGGCTGAAGTGCGAAATCCTTCGCTTTTGACGAAACAAAATGCGCAAAACGGACGCGTTTTCCAGAGGTTCGGCACGTGCCTTTTGCAGTGAATCCGGCAGTCGCGCCGTACTACGGGGCGTCGACTTTTCCCGGTAGAGTGGATACACTGTGCCGAAGGAGACGTCTTCGTCTATCGTGGCAGTGTACGTCTCCTCCTCCTCGTCGGAAGGAATGGTCAAGACCGTGGCGACGTACAATGTCATGAGTATGGTGGCAAGGGTGACGGCAATGAGTCCGGCCGATATGAAGACGCAGTACTGGCCCCAGGGAACGAACGGTGCGTCGTAGCGGGGTCGGTCGCCGTCAAGAAGGCAGAACTCGTATTGAAGCGCAGGCGGGAACTCGCCTCCCCCGATCGGCTGGTACTGGCTCTTTTCCATCTCCTGCGCGTGGCAAGGCACAAAATAAAAAAAAAATAGTTTCGGGGTATCAAAACTGCTTGCTAAGTTAAGCCCTTGCTTTCCATTGTAATGTCCTTGAGGATGACAGCCCACATAAAGGAACCCAAGAGCTTGCACATACTGAAGCCATCTACTTGTTACGCGGCACTAAAGCTCTCTAAAAGAGAGCTTTAGTGCACGGGCCCCAAGGCGACTTATGCATTCAAGCCATTGAGCTCTCTCGAATCCGCCTTGGGCGTGGATGGGAGCACGAAGGAACACACGAGCACGTGGGCGAAATACTTGGGGTCAGCTAACAGCTGTGAAGTGGAACAGGCCGGCCGCTGAACGCCGCCGTGGTGACATGGAGCGAACGGTATATACAGGTGAATGTGAAAACGCGGAGAGTCGTGAGGGGAAAGGAGAGTGAAGATCGAAAGAAACAGAGATGTGATGGTACGAGTGGCTTTTGCTTAGCTCGTACACTTGTTGTGGTGCTGACCGACAGTCCTGCGTGATTATAGACCCGGCCAACACGAGGCATATACGCCGAAACTTGAGAGACCCAGTATGTCACAGTGATGGGACTGTGGACGTTCGACTCAGCCTGCTAAAGACTAAAAGCAGGAACCGCACACTGCGAGCCATGCGGGACGAAGGACAACCCACCTTTTACATTTTCTTCTGCTTTCTTCGTGCAGTGGTAGAGTTTTCGTAGGCACCGCATCGTCAGAACGAAAGCCTCCGAGATGAAGAAGCATTTTGCTACTTCATATATAGTACTATAGGATACGGATGCATGAGCTGTCGAATAGAGCGAATTTCACGCTACGTTCAGTGGATATCGCCTTTGTGTCATCAAAATAACCATCTTTTTTTTTCTCTCTTTTCTACCGTATGGATACAAGTAACGCACGTCTTTGTTTTGATATAATTTGCATTTGTACAAAAGAAACTGTTATTTCCTACATTCACAAAGCTGGAGGCCTAAAACGTGTTTTGTCTGCCTATTAGAGGCACCTAATGCTCGTCTCTCAATGCCTAAATGTCGGGTAACTAACAAACATACTGCTTGCCTTCATCTCGTCCACGCGCTGTCTCTCCATTGCAGCGGCAGCGACCACTTCTGGAGCCGGTTTCGCCGCGGGTGGCGTGGGTAGGCGTGACGGCGCCGCTGAGGCTGCCATCGAGGGCAGCCACGAGGGCGCCCACGACGGACGCGCCTGCCTTCTTCTGGCCTTGCCTGCATGGGTCGATTCGTGAACATTACGCAGCAAAGGCGAAGAGAGAGAGAGGTGAACTTTTAGGAGCCAAGCTCCTAAAGGGGTCATGACACCGTCACCCAATCATTGGTAGTTTTCATTGAAAACTAGAATTGGAGGGTAGATTATGCATATGCATATATTTATTTATTTATTTATTTATTTTTTATTTATTTATTTATTTATTTATTTATAGTACCTTACAGAGCCCTCGTGGGGCATTGTGTAAGGGGGCGGTACAGATAATATGTTAGAAAAATATATATACATATATATCTACACATACATAAGCAAATATTGAATATAATAGAAAATGCAGGTCAGCTTATGAACAAGTAAGGAAAATACGTACTAGAAAAGTGAGTTACAGTATGTGAAAGTGAAATACAAAAAAAAATATTATGACAGTAACTACAACCTAGCAATAGTGCGAAAACATCGGCAACAGTCCTATAAACACTGATGATTACGAAGATCCGATAGAGCAGTTTTTGGTGCATAAGTATTTTTTAATATGATAGAACTTTGTGTTGATATGACAAGTATAGGCCATTAAACAATATTTCATTATGAAAGAAACCCTAGAAGTTACCGGCCATACACCCCGCCCACCACGGGCTATAGCGCCATTTTTACCATGGAGCGTGTGACGTCACGTGCTGGAAGGAGCGCAGTCGTCGTCTCCTGCCGAAATTTTAGCGGCTGCAAATCCTTGAATTTCAGTGCCAAGCTGAAGAAAGCTAAATTGTCTCGATTTTGCCCGCAGCTGATCACGGGACAATATCGCTCGCTGGAATGTGGACGTTCTCACGGTTAGTCTTAGTTACGCCATGGTTAATGAGTGCGCCAGTATTGCCCCACTCTCAGAGTGCGCGCGTGTTTATAAAAAATTTAACTACAAATCAAGTACCCAACCAACTGCGGTGCAATTTCACCAGTTTATTCGTGGGCGCACGAGGATTAACCTGCATAACACAGATTATGATCGAAAAATTGGATGCCATGGCCGCTTTAAAGTTCGCCGCAAAACGTCCACCAACTGCGGTGAAATTTCACCAGTTTATTTGTGGGCGCACGAGGATTAACCGGCATAACACAGATTATGAGCGAAAAATTGGATGCCACGGCCCCTTTGAAGTTCGCGGAAAAACGTCAACCGTTTCGAGATGGAAAGAAAAAAAAGACCACCGCGCATGCGCCAAAGAACAACCACCGCCAATCCGCGCCGGAGACGGCCCGCGCAGCCGCCAAGCGAGCTTTCCCAGCGTGGCGCGAGCCAAGCATGAGTGACGAAAGGCCTGCCCTTCTACCAGAGGGGCAACACGTTAGTTTCTGGCACCGATGTTCTGATATTCTTGCAACGTCTGTGGCAGTAGACTTCACTCTGCCCTTGACATCTTTGTTCTTATTAGGCCCAAGTTTGCCGCACGAAATAAGTTTAGTTTTTACTGTCTTCAAGTGTGCGTCCTGAAGCCATTCCAACTACGCGACAATCCTGAAATGCGTACGCCCAAAATTCTTGCAAACGCTAGATATAACCAAAGCTCTCACTGTTATAGGATTTGCCAAGATTGTATATTTTTGGTCTTGGCTGCTCGGTAGAAGCCTACCGTTATTTTGTAGGGGATACCCCTATCAGTGTGTTCGTTCGTGTGTATATGTTATGCTGGGGTACATATACGTTCGCAAAATTAATACTTTGGGGGGAATGTGGGGGTACATATACACTCCAAACCATCATCTGGATACACCGTTACTCAATGCGACTATATACTGGACACATCCAGACCTCACCCTTACGGGGCACAGCGGCTCCCGAACTTCATGCGAATATCAGACACGGGAATCACGCTTACGGGCCCTTCCCGCGCCGTAGTCGAGGTCGCTGTCATCCCGTTTCGGCGAGTAGCGGTACCACATCTTGTACTTTTTGAACATGGCTGGTCCCTAGGAGAGGATGAACTGTCCTCCTTGATTGAAGGTGGTGCAATGGTGGCAGTCTGCGGATTTTCAGTTTCAGTTTGTTGGTTACATGTGCATCAGTTGCAAAATACTACTTCCATCGTGAACGATGCTATATCTCTTGGTATTGCATAACGAAAAAAAAAAAAACAGCGTCTAAAAGGCAGGGCCAAGTAAATAATGACACACAATGCTCTCCGCACTTTTCTGCGGAGAGCATTGCTATAGGAGGTATAGGAGCTGTAAGATGCTTGCTATAGGAGGTATATACAGAACTCTTACCGCCAGGCGGCGCCAGTGAGGGCACCACCGCACCAGTGATCCGCCAGTGATACGGCATATGACAGTTTGATTTTTGGTGGTGATGCGCCTCGCCAAGTCGTTTTCTCAGAAAAGTATCGGCATAATATGTGCTGCCGAAATCGCTTGGGTTCCGACGATATTGTTCCCGCGCGAGACCGCAAGTATGGCGGCTGCGACCGCAAGTATGGCCCCTTGTGGAAGATGTCGTGTGAATGTCACCTATACGGCTATCGCGAAGAGTTTTAGCACGGCTTGTTGAAACTCACGTCATTATCAGAAAAGGTGACGCGCGTGTGCACAGCATCGCTATCTCTTAGTTGGGAAGTAAAAACGCAAAAATATAGACAAGGGCAGACAAGGACAGTGGAAGATACATTTTTGCGCTGTTTTTACTTCCCAAGTATGAACCACCAACTAGGCCAACTTTCGCTATTATTCCTATACCTTAGCAAGAAAGAAATCTGCTTCTTAGATGATGATTAAACTTCACGTGCACCTATATGCTTTTATTTCGTTAATTTTCACCGTTAATTTCACCGTTCGTAAATTTCTTCGTTGTGATGAGTATCGTTTATCTTTTTTTTAAATTTCTCTTTTTCGTTTCGTTGATGACGAAGGGATCTGCGTACCTGCTAGGAGGCTAGGTTTGATATATATATTGCCCTGCCGCAATAAAAATTGTTGTTAGTAGAGTATTGTGTGCCCTTTTTTATTTATCCTCGTTTTTTAAGCACTGTTGTCCTCCTTTCGCTAAAAACATTTGCAGCGTTCGAGAGCATAAATATTGGAAATGGGACCCTCATATGAAGAGTACTATAAAACTGAACTCTAAAACTGGCACATAGACAGGCAGTTAAGACAGCTGAAGTACGAAATCAGGCAATATGAATACAACAAAATAAAACGCGAAAATCGAAATGTGATATTCAAAGCAACTCAATGAAAAATAAAGCGCTATGCCGTAAGAAACGTAGATCACGAAAATGAAAAAAAGATTGAGCAAAGAATCAGGACGAGCAAATAATTAAGAAAATAACGCAAATCAATTCAACTTTGCTAAGAAGTACCGTACAACTCCCGATCCAGATATAATGTCCGGCTCGTGCTGCTTCTCGTCAGCTGTAGGTTGTTCGCATGCGAATGCGCTGACGGACGCCGCAGGATTGCAGGATGGGCTTTCGGGCTGGTGGTCGTCGTGGACGATAAATCGCCTCGGAATTCCAAGCGCCGATGCGACGGTGTCACAAGCGATCGTGCTTCTCGTGGAACGCGGATCGCGCGAGGGTTACGACGACAACGATCCCCAACTAAGGCACATACCCACCACGGAAAATCAAAACAGTAGACCATTTCCATTAAGCCTCGTTCTGGGGGTATCGCGAAACGCGGACGACGGACTAAAAGGAACGGACAAAGTGCTTGTCTGTGTCCGTTCATTTTAGTCCTCCTTCCAGGTCACACTGCCCACAGCAAAGTAGTTTCATTACCAACTTGACCAGCTTGCCGTTCTCATTCGTTTCTATTAACTGCGAAGAATTTGTTTAGATGCGAAGCAGCTCATGACGGTGGTTTGTCCCTCCCTCTTTCTCGCGGCGTCCACAACCACACTGCGCATGCGCATTCGCTTCCCCCTCCCTATATGCTCTCCTACGCTCTTCCCCCTCTCTCTCAAGTCGGCGGCGAAGTCAACGAAATGCTTCCTCAGTAGCGCCGCGTCCCAGCCCCACTGAGCCTGCGCATTCGTCTCTCTCCCCTCTGCTACGCTCCCCCTCTCTTCCCCAGTCGGCGGCGAAGGCAATGAAACGCTTCCTCAGTACACGCGATCACTTCGTAGTAGTAGATCATCAGCCTTGCGTCGTTTCAGGTTTCCGTGAGACAGGCCACGCCTACTTTGGTTAGCACAAAATGACGTTCAATGTCCCTGGTGTGTGCGTTGAAGGGCAGCTTTTTAGCCGTACTAAGTCATGGCTATCTCCGCATTACATATGCACTTTTAATATACAGGCACCATATGTTAACGTAAATTGTATACTTAAGCGTCAACCGCTAAAGTTGGTCTATACGTTGCACTAGCCAGGGCAACCACCCTCGAAAACGTAAGTGCTACATATCAGCTTACCGCTTCTAACGTTCGCAATAGCCATGTTGATGTTGACAACGTTACGTGACCTGCAAACAACTGGGTATATAAAATATATGCGATGGTTCAACGTGTGTATGTGCATACATCTTTCGTACATAGCTTTGGCGTCATTTGGTAACATTTCGCTCAGGTAAAATATTACTCCACGGCTAGCTCCCCGGCATGCTTCCCGTAACATCCATTCCCATATGGTACGTGTTATCTGCCAGACTTTTTATTCTGTCACCGTTATCCAAACCTCTGGAGAACAGAGAACTTTTAGCTCACCTGCTGAATATAGCACTACCAATAAATATTGCAGTATTTTATCATTAGGCGGAATTATATTAGGCTATAGGCGCTAGCATGTGTGCCCTACTTGCCCAATTTCAAAAATAAAAAAACAGACAACGCCTCCTGTAGTTTTTCAATGCCAGCCAGATGCGCCCGACCCAGCTGTTTACCAGCCTATTTTCCAGCATTTGCGGTTGTGAGGGAGAGCTTATCATGCGGTGGCTCACGATGGAAATCATATCAAGTAATTTTTTTTAGTTGTGTACAGATTCATAGGGCGGCGACATGGAGCATTCCTCGTATTCACAATGTTGGCGGCCACGCTGGCTCTGTAAGAGATACGGTATTTTGAGATAGTGTGGCGCCGTTCGTGGTTCTATGCTGGCAACCAATGTGGAAGCGTCGATGTAACACTGCTGGGTGCGCTGACATTAGGATTGCTGTGATGCGGCGGCGGCAATGCTTCGTGCGACATAGAGGGAGCGCGAAGGAACAAATCGGACAGACTTGTGATAATGGAGAGCGAAACACGTCAATCGCATCTCCGTGGGAAAGCGCTCGGAAGCATGGTGTGACGCAAGCAGCTGTACCCTTCATGTGGCGTCGCATGACGACCGCTCCTTGAACTAAGATGGACGGACGGCTCCCGTTGAGGAGTTTCTCTCCCCCCCTTTTTTTCCTTTTTTTACATTGCGCCAAATTAATTTCACAGTTAAAACACAGTAAGCATATTCCACTAGTCTAGAAAACCTAAAGGTATTGACTTGCATTAACCACCGGCTTCTTGGCCAATCCCCCTTAGTGGGTGAGAGCCACAAAAGAAAGGAACAAGCAAGCAAGCAAGTACGCGTTTGATCTGGCGCTGACAAAGATTATCGTGTTAGTCTATCTTTATTTCTTCATATTCTGGGTTCCAAAGGTGTCATTATACATCCGACATATGTCACATTTGATATGACCTCTTGCTTGCTAAGCATTTTGTTAAGATTTCTCATTCCTTTTTTTTTTGGATGCATATGTCCTAACTTTAGATGTCTTCCGAAAATGAGTATACTCTGTCATACGAATATCCTGCATGCATAGACGGCTCTGAGAAAGGATAAAGTTAATCTTCCCATGGCGCACAGGCCAGCATCGACACAATATATCTCGAATTCGGGCTACAGCATCAATTCTGGCAACTCCACGCAGCAGTCTGGCTAGATTTTATGACTCCAAGGGGCCAAAGCTCCCAAAATGGCCATTCGTGCATTACGAATGGAACCACGATGCTGATCGGCCGTGTAAACATCCCGATATCTCGCGACAGGACGCTAGTATACCGTGTTGCGGCGTCAGGATGCGCTATGGGAGTTTGAAGTATACCTTTTCAAAACATACTGCAATTACTTTCAGGGGGCATTCACGCTTTGAAGTTCATTGTCTAGGCTCACGAGTGATTGGCCTTCCATGTAACACAAGAAAACAAACAGAAAATTTTCGCAACAGTATCTTTTTAGTGATCCTACTACCCAGTACTTGCCCCCCCCCCCTTTCTTGGGTGATAGCCACCCTGTAGGGAACATCATATTTATCATCATCATCATCATTGCTGATCTTTCAGGCGCATGCATGCCAACTCTACTCTCTATCTTTCAGCACATGCCGTTGTAGCTTCGGCACAGTTTCTTTGGGCGTCAACGCCGAAGGAACAAAGAAACGAGTACACGCCGGGAAGGCAGCCCCAACGCAGACGAAAAAACGCCTCCGGCTGCTGAACGAAGGCCCAATCTTATGGCACATTCTGGCGGTCGGTCGTTTAAGAGCCCTCCGACTATCAAAGCAGGGAACAGCAGAGGTACCCGGAACAAGTAAGATTGGCAGGACTTGGATCTAACAACATTCAATATTTCTTGTCAGTCTTTCTTGTATGTATCTGCGTCTTTCCCGTCTATGAATACAAATCAACATCAGGTTTATACCCTTTTATAGTCTGACCATGTTTAAAAGCGGCGAGTTAAAATCTCGACATCCAGAACAAGCAGTTGTACACAAGCCATGTTTTTCATTGCTTAGCATATCCTCTTACTTTAAGTGCACCGTGGAGGTTACAAAGCAGGTTTAAAAACCCCGACGGAAACCACTGCACAGCAACCACGAGAACTGAAAACTTGCAACGTAATTTTTTTTGCACGGGAATTATCTTTTACCGATTTCATCTCGCCTACCAAGCAGCCAAGGTCACGGTAAGAGTTGTACTTTTGTAATACAGTCGTCATCATCATCATCAGCCTGACTACGTCCACTGCAGGACAAAGGCCTCTCCCATGTTCCGCCAGTTAACCCGGTCCTGTGCTTGCTGCTGCCAATTTATACCCGCAAACTTCTTAATCTCATCTGCCCACCTAACCTTGTGTCTCCCCATAACCCGCTTGCCTTCTCTGGGAATCCAGTTAGTTACCCTTACCGACCAGCGGTTATCCTGTCTACGCGCTACATACAGTAATACAGTAATTGTATATAACTGAAACCAGACAAATCTTTATCCCTTTTTAAGTCCCTTTATTTGCCGTGCTATATGTCTCAAGCTATAGGAATAGCGTTCACACTCTCACCCTCCCTTGAGCCATTTGTTTACAACGGGGCGCGAAACCCACGAGAGGGCGCTCATGAACTGTGCTAAATTTTGCGGTGATCGGCCGAGAAGAGTGAAACTTGTAGTGTTTTATGCATTCGATGCAAACGCCTGAAGTATTTAAATAAGGCAAAAAATACGGCAGCTATCATGCATTGTCGGAATCGATTTGATACGAAGCAGTCTGCGGATGGTAGCCAATGACTTTTTTTTTTGAGCGAGGTGTTGCGAGAATCGTCGGAGTATTTGTGCCAATTTATTATTCATTTTTAGCTAGGAAAATCAAGATATAAATTCAAGGCACGTCGTATACAGTGGAAGGCCCCAGAAATTTCAACAGAATCTCAGCACTCAGACGTCAAGCATTTTACCTCCATGAAAATGTGACCACCTCGGCTGAAAGCGAACCAGACAACGTTTTACTGAAATATATGAGCTGTTATACAATTTTCGAAGTGATCAGCCAGGTGATGTACTGCTTGTCGTACTTTATTCAGTGGACGTGGCTGCACAATAACATTTATAACGGCGACGCTAATATATCTTCATGAAATAACGAATGCAAAATAAACTGTTTAGCAGTTCCTGTGCGTAAGGATATTCATCTTAACAAGGAGACCACCGACAAAAGCAGTAGTATGCAGGCTAGCTGCCCCTAAAGTAATTAAACGTGATGATATAAGGTGTGACACCACTATTATTCTGAATCATGCAGCGCAATCAGTAAAATATTAAATATCACGCATTGTCAATCGCGCAACGCCACGTCGCGCATCTGCCTTAGTTCAGATCTAGGCGGCTGTCAGAGCCACCAGGTTTCGACCTGCGACCTATTCGTGGACGCCTTACAGTTCCTCAAGTCTACGGAGACGTCGAAGAAGTCCCTATACAACGCATGCGGGCAATACAACGCATCTATACAACGCACGCGTGCTAGTGAGTGTCGTTGTAGTGCCGAAACACCACCCTCGCCAGTGGGTACACACGGGTCCCGCACAGTTCTCCGATGTCGTCCCACTGCGGATTCCAGAGGCCCATGCAAGTGGCCGACGCGTTGTCGTGCAGTATGTCCAGAAAGTTGGCGAGCTGCTGTGGCTCCGTGTAAGACACCCAGTTGTCCAGCAGTGTCGCGACCGTGCCGTACCGCATCCTGAGCTTTCTGGACTCGGGTCCTAGCTGGCACGACTCGAAGTACGCCATGCGTCCGGCCACTCGCGTCACGTTGCCTTCGACGCCGGGACCCAGGGCCGGCTCGCTGGGTCTTGGCGGACTGTTGGGCCTCGGCGTCACCTGGAAAAAAAACATAGCATCGCGGCCGCCGGTCACTGATCCTAAATATGTCAAAACTTGGAGCGAGATGATAGTGAGGCTACGAACCCTTTTTCAATAGACAGAGAGGAGTGGTCTAGGTCCGATCAAGAAAAGTCAGTTCGGCGCAGCGAAAGCTGCCTACACAGCGAAGCGCTGTCGTGCCTACCCCCGCTACAGTTCACAACGTACTGGAAGTCTTGCACATCTTCGAAAAGAGTATGGTCCACATAATTCTTTGCTCTTATACTCCTATAGCCGGTCACCTCTTTACCATGCCTCTAAACTCGCATCAAGTGTGGCCTCACTTTGGTTACCGCCTCTCAAGCACGCAGCATGGGACATTTGGTTGAGTCAGTCACGTTGAGCTACATCGTATCAGAATTGAATCCCCATCTCAACCTACACGCACAAATTGTTAATTAGCTCAATATATTAGCCATTTTCGATCTGTTAGTCCAAGTTTTGCATTTGTCGAGTAGGTCTTAAATATGATCCGATTTAAAGGGCACGTTTATTCTTACTGGATCTACCCGAATACCAGACAACCTACTTTAGACTTGCATTGCGTACCTAACTTAAGCTAATATAACCTGTTCAACCTAAGCCAATACTTGACCAGGCGTACGTAACCTAACCCAACCTAAGACTTCGCCTGCCTATTTCCAAGTACCGAAAATGATCAAAAAAAATATTCCAATCGAAACTCAATGTAATCCGTTTGTTCTGCAGTCTTGGCTTTTCCATGATTCTCAACGTACAGGAAATGAGGTGAAACTATACAAGTGATACAAATTGCTATTGCACTTGGAAGGCATCAACCGTGCGCTAACCAACAGTTCAAGGCACCCAACTGCCGGAATTCAAACGCATAGCTGGTCACCTTGAAGGTGTAGGCATCGGCGGGAAGTAGGTAACAGACGCTTTGAGCGAGTGCCGTGCCATTCGCACCATCAGGTGCAAAGTAGTTGGTGTAGAGCTGTCCTAGGTGGGTTAATGTCGACTCGCTGAAGTACCTACGAAAGAAACGATCGCAGCCTGTATAGTGCACTGTCACTAGAGTGTGCAAAAAAGGCAGAAGTTAAGAAGAAGACGCGGGTATTCAGAGCTGAGAAACCGTCGAACAGGAACTGTGCATATGAGCCGACACCGTGGTGGGACGACGAATAGCTCTGCCGCATGCAAAAGTGAACCTCCGTGAAGCCTGCGACAGCTACTGCTATGCACACTGTCGATTTTTATGAAAGGGAATACGCGAGCGCGTGGCCTGCGAGCTCCGGTGGCTACTTGCAGCGAATTCAAGCGGGATCGAGAGCAAACACAGCCTCTTGTATAATCACCAAGTGATGAGCGAAATAGCCAGTCATTGGCGATATGAAACCGGATCCCCTCCCTCTTCAAAGCGATTGCACAAGATGCGCCTCTTGTAATCACCTTGAAGGGGGAGTGGGTGGCAATCTTGCCACTGGTTTCATATCATTATATTCGGGTTTCATATCCCCAATGACTGGTTCTTTTTCTCACCACTAGATGACGGGACAAGTAGCTGTGGTTCCTCTCGTTCCCGCTTGAACGCGCTGCAAGCAGCCGCCGGAGCCCGCAGGCCACGCGCCCGCGTGTTCCCTTTCATAAAAATTGAGGCACTGTGCCGTGCTCCCGACCAGGTTGCAGATATTAGGTGTCTTTTCTCATCTTCTAACCACTAACACCGCCACCATAAAAATTGAGTCTACGTAGCAGCCGCATTGCTTGCCCATTCCGCATATCGGCCACGAAACGGCCCATAGACGACTTTAACACTGCTCGTATACCTGATTGTGCGTCCTTGGTACTTGCTGGCTGGCATGCTGGGTGGCAGGAGGAAGAGCGACACCGGTCCGAGGCTGGACGCCAGTTGCGTGAAGTCCGGCCCCACGGCGTCCTGGCGCAGCGCAACGCCCAGCTTGAGGCCCACAGACTGGGACAGTGTCTCCTGCAGCCAGGCGAGCAGCTTGGGCATGCGATTCCATGTCGCATTAGAGGCGGTCTCCGGCCAGCGAAGGACCATGCCGGCATATCCCCGCTCCTGCCCCAGGAGTCAGCAAGCAGCCATCAAACAACACTTGGTTAAAAGTGGTCGCCAAAGATGTGTAAAATCAAGTCAAGGAGCAGAAAACTAGCGACAGAAAAAAATTCTGTGTCGCAGCAGGGTCGAAGCAGTGAAGTGGAATGTGACTATGACCAAGGTTAACGCTGAGCAAAACTCCATCATCTCAGCATAACATTCGCGTGAGCAAACGCGGCTGCTGCATCAATGAGCGAAGCGATGTTGCGTTGAAGCGTTAGACAGCAGGTAAGTCACTTCCCTCGATCTACATCCAGTCTAATGCTTCAAGACCAACTGGGTGGTGGGAAGAACGCAACACGTCGTTACGGTCACAGTTACGTACTGTACTTCGATCGCCCCGCCGCGGTGGTTTAGTGGCTAAGGTACTCGGCTGCTGACCCGCAGGTCGCGGGTTCAAATCCCGGCTGTGGCGGCTGCATTTCCGATGGAGGCGGAAATGTTGTAGGCCCGTGTGCTCAGATTTGGGTGCACGTTAAAGAACCCCAGGTGGTCTAAATTTCCGGAGCCCTCCACTACGGCGTCTCTCATAATGATATGGTGGTTTTGGGACGTTAAACCCCACAAATCAATACTGTACTTCGATCAGCCGTATGTGGTCACATGCCCCCTATCCTTATAGCGATTAGCAGAATAATTACATGTATTGTTCTTACCACAGTTAGCGCTAAAGTGGCCAACGTATCGTCTAATGCTTCGATGGAAACTGAGCAGCGAGAAGAACACAGCACGTACTAAGATTTGAGCCATCTGCCCATCCCTGTCAGGATAGGGTGCACGCGATGGTGTCTGCCTAATTAATCACCGCGGGAGCGCGAGGTCAAGCATACAGTTGAGATTTTGCAGTGGCGCCGACCGTGACATTTTCTCGAGTTATCAGGGAAGGGTTTGGCTGTTACTGCGAGTGCGCATCGCCTCGTTTTGCCTTGTTTAATAACTTATAAGCTTCGGAATTGACGACTGCTATCTTGGATTGACGCTCAATCTTCGAATTTTCTTCAGTAAAGCTAAATAAACGGCCAATGCTCCCTACGAATAAAGGAAAGTGAGGATGAGAGCAAGCGAATTGCAGTGATGCGCGCTAATATGAATAGCCAAACTCTTTCTGTATGACTTGAAAACATGCCACAGTCGGCACCACAGTCGACGCTGCGCCGCGTGCTCGTTGGGTGTAGGTGCGATAGTGTACGTCAATTTGCTATCGCAACCACGTTGTCCCCACGCTCGCGGACTTGCCCTGCATATCTACATGAAGCAGGTGTTATATAGAGGACGAAAGTTGTACGTAATCATTCCCTAGCTTAGTTTGAAAAGGACTAAAAAAACCGAATGGGTATATCATGGGTACCAATGGGTAACATCCGAATGGGTATACCATGAAACCTCAGTGGTCAGCCAATGTTCCGGTGAGACCCTCATTCATGCATTGGCTGGACTCATCGATTTTATATGTAAGCAATAATAAACCAACGTCGCACCTCATACCAGCTACCCACGATGTTGTTCAGGCTCTGCGCCTCGAGATCGTCCAGCAGCCCATTGAACTGTGGCTCGCTGGCCGAAGAGCCATTGCCGAGCACCACGAAGACGCTCAGGAACGGGTTTCCCTGCGCGCTGACGACAAAGCTGCGCATCAGCCAGTCCGGGTGCTCGGTCCCGGGTTCCAGGTTGGCGGCCAGCGAAGGGCAGCAGAACAGCGCCACGCGGCACAGCGCGAACGGGAAGTAGGACAGCTTGAAGGTGACGCTGTTTCCGAGACGCTCGCTGCGCACCGTGAGCCCCACGGCATCCGCGTGGAACACGCACACCGTCTTGTGGTAAGGGTCCGTGTACCGAGGGTCGTTCGGGTTGAGTACCTGCAGCGCGGAGCCCCGGCAGAACGCAAGGTTCAGCGTCCTTCAAGGTGTGCGAACGGATGTGCTCGACGAACAGATATTTTGTAGAAGGGTTTTTCGTCTGCGCGTTATTCTGTTAAGTAAAGGCCGTGACACGAGCTATACACTGATGAAGCGTGCTTCGTCTGTGCAGCCCAGCTTTCCCGTGTTCTCAGCTTCGTATAGCGCTGCATTTACCTGCATAGCCCTCACACAAGTTCTTTATCTTGTCAAAAGGAAAGTGGAGTACCGGATAGCGCGTTTTTATTCATTTATTTTATTTAGAGAGTTCCTGCAACGCCGTAGTGGCATTACTGCAGGGGGGTATACATACAAAGTCCAATATGGTTGCTAACACTTCTGATTAGTACACCTTAAACATTCTGGAAAATTATAACATATAATAACTACAGCACGCAATCAAAAATATTTTAGACAATATGGCACCTGACAAACAGATACTAAATGTGAATAGGCATGCCACAATGTCGCAACGATAAAAAAAGCGCTGTTGTCCCTCAAGTTTACGATATCTTCGGGAAGTTCATTCTAGTCTTTAATTATCTTTAAAACGAAGGAGTTGGCGAAAGATGTGGTTTTAAAAGTTGTGTTCCTTAACTATGGAAATTTCAACATAAAAAAGCTAGCTAACCCGAAATCTATGTCCTCCCAAGCCGAGTACCTTAGGCACTAAACCACCACGGCGGTGCCTATTCTAAAACTGCCTACTGTCTAGTTGCAGCACGTTTACAACTACTGAGACGAAGGCTATAAAAAGACCCGGCAACATTTTCCCAAATAGGAATTGATTCAGTAAAGAAGCTTGTTGCCTGTCGAATTTAAAGCCGCAAAATGTTCAGAATATCATCCTGTGTGAGTGGAGTTACAGAGGTTTGTCGCACACTGCAATTGCATTCTTTCTGCTCTAGTCCCGACGAAAGCACTGAAAGCTAAGCAAGGAGGGATGGCACGGGGACAGAAAATACGTAACGCGCCTCTCGTTCACCTTGAGCCCTTTTTCTCCTTTATTATTTTTTTCTTTGAATACGTGACGTTGCATTGGGATCACGCACGCATGCATGGACAAGTCACGGCCTTCTGCGGCGTCAGTAACGACCAAGCGCGCAACGCTCAAATCAGTCAATGGCTGGCCTGGGACGTAGTCGTTTCGTTCTTGTAGCGTCATTTATTGAGAAGAGAAGGCAATATTTAGCTTGCCTTGAGAATTTGTTGTTAATTCGAGGTCTCGTGCTGATCTATCATTAGCTCGCGTATTCTTGGGAGCCTCTACTATCGACCGGCAACGTCTTCTGGCCATTCATGCTCAAAACGTGTTGCAGGGCCCCTTTAAGCTAACCAAAAAGGGTCGGTAACGTAGCTTTCTGAGCGACTTGGTTCATAGTGGCAGGAAAAAAGAACCAGCGAAAAGCCACACGAAGACAGCGAAGAACAACAACCCAGCGCTTGTCCTGTGTAGTTGTTCTTCTTCGCTGTCTTCGTGTGCTGGTTTTTTTCTCCTATAACCAAAGAGGGCTTCGCAACCCTTAGGGCACATCAAAGTCGATGGCAGGGCGAATTCAACAACATGGTGGAAGTATAAATGGGTAGATCGGTAGATAGATCCATGGAGCTGTACGGTGTACCCCGTCAGATTGGGCGGTGGTACACGCCACCTAGCCGTAACACGTAATTTGATGCTAACCTTGTGCCCTAAAAGACTAAATTTCACCCCTGGTCTTGTTTTCACTTCTGCAACGAATCAGATGAACTTCTCTTAGTTATTCTTACCAACCTAAATTATTTTTTTCCTTCACTGTCCCCAGAACCACAATGCTTTAAAACATTCAGCCCCATTGCCTACGACTGTGATTTGAATCCATTGACAAAACTAATATCAGTTGCTCAGACGTTTCCTCTTCCTCTCCAATACAGCTTACAATGCATCCACAGCAGCATTTGCGGGTGAAGTCCGGAAGCTGAAACAGCCGCAACGGCCACCTCTCTGAAGCGCCAAGTCCTTCGCTTTTAACGATGTTAAAATACAAAAACTGACGTGTTCGTTGCACGTGCCTTTCGCAGCGACGTCGGCAGACGCACCACCGGGGCCTCGGGCGTCACCTTTTCTCGGTAGACGGGCAACAGCGTATCGGGCGGCGAGTCGCCCCCGCCGTCGTCTTTGTTCGCAGTACGGTACGTGTCCTCTTCGTCCAGGTGCATGATCCAGAACGAGGCGGCGTACAAGCTCACAATTACGGTGATCACGGCGATGGCTAACATTGTGGCGGACATGAACACGCAGTACCGGGCCAAGGGACCGAACGGTGCGTCGGGACGGTTCCGACCGGCCATCATGTTGCGCTCGAGTCGGTATTGGAGCGCCGGCGGCAACTCGCCAGCCGCGACGGGCTGGAACCGGCTCATTTCCATTTCCTGTTCGCGATGAGGCAAAAAACAATGATCGTTTTAAAGTATCTGTACCTTTTATTGCGATAGCAATGAAAAAGGTAAAGGTAAAATATTGCGATAGCAAGTGTTCATATAAGAATGCACACATTATTGCTATCGCAATAATGTGGGCATTCTTATATGAACACTTGTCGTTGGTGTCGCCGTCATGTTCCGTATAAATTTAAAATCGATAACATCACCGCGCATATCGCGTGTTATACTCGCTAGTGCAACAAAGCCGCGTTCGTCGCCAGCGCTCTACAGTATTGGCGACGAACGAAGCTGATGGAGAGATGAAGAGAGCCGGTTTCTTCATCGCCAGGAGACCGCATGTGAATGGTATAACATCAGCCCGAGTGCGAGGCCTGCCATCGATTGCTGCTTAAGCAGAGAGGAAGCGCACCATCCGTACTTCTTCGGGGAAAGAAGTATCAACAGACGCCGATTGAGAAGGCGGGAAGGTCGTCGCTCGTGCTGCAAGTGCCAACTTGGGTCATACGAGCGTTATCGCGCTGGCGCGCCCTTTATCTCGGCAGAAACCAACGGCTCGTACACCTTTCTGCGTGCAGCGCCCTTCGCCTCTACGCGTTGAAACGACGAACTACACAAAGACCCCTTCGGCGCTTAGCGGCTGTATTTTTTTACAATAGTGTTTCGTTTACAATAAAGTTTCGTATAGTTACGTGAGATGTTACATAGTTAGCAGCTAGCCGTGTTTTGTTTAAGATTGAAAGTTTATTATCGCATTCATTGCTTCGTCATTGCGGTGAAACATTTTTTTGTGTGTGGAGAAGCGTATACGCATGTGTGGCCTGAGTGATTGGTCAAGGAGCGTAAAAAACGCATGTGTCATCAGAAGTTAACAAGTACTGAAGTCTAGGATTGATTGATTGATTGATTGATTGATTGATTGATTGATTGATTGATTGATTGATTGATTGATTGATTGTGGGATTTAACGTCCCAAAACTACCATATGATTATGAGAGACGCCGTAGTGGAGGGCTCCGTAAATTTCGACCACCTGGGGTTCTTTAACGTGCCCCAATATCTGAGCACACGGGCCTACAACATTTCCGCCTCCATCGGAAATGCAGCCGCCGCAGCCGGGATTCGGTCCCGCGACCTGCGGGTCAGCAGCCGAGTACCTTAGCCACTAGACCATCGCGGCGGGGCTTGAAGTCTGGGAAAACATAGGAAATGTCTTTCAAGGTTCTTAGTCGAAGTACGAGTGAATCCATTTCATTCGGGTCATAAAAGGCATCGGGCACGTAGCAAGAATTTTTTACAGGAAGGAGTATAGGCGGGGCGTCCGAATACGTATATTCGCACATCCATACCCACGAACAGAATGTTAAGACAGCTGTCGTGGACTGCTAGTCTGGCGTAGTGGTATGGCATAAATGGCATAGTCATGTTAGCATGTCACCCACGTCATGCATGTCGTAGGTATGTCATGTCAAGCGTGCCCTCAATCTCATTTATGTTATACCAGCATGTCATTGACGCAATCAAGGTGTGGAATCAAGGGGCTGTAGCCCTCCCCCTTCCCCTTTCATTTCTCAGTTTTCTATGCGTGTACACAGAAGTCCCACCTGCCACGAAAATAATCTGTTATATTCAAAAATTACTGATAAACGTGTGTATGTACTGTATCTGACAGAGATATTTTTTATTTACTTCATTATAATCGATCAGTCAATATATATGGGTTCGTTATATCAAGATTTGAGTTACACACACCCGCATGCATGCATAACGAATGCACGCATGCCCACGAGCATGTATAACGGATGATTTAAACGTCTCTACCTTTAAACCTATCCCCCCTTCCCCCCCCTCAAAAAAAGAAAGTTTCTGGCTACGCCACTGCACCATGCTGTATAATTCCTGCTCGATGTCACGTCATAATGATTACGTCATACATACCCGTGGTACAATTAGTGCGATAAAATTTCCTTCCCTCATGCGATAGGTGAACGAGAGTTGCCTTATCGCAACGTAATGTACCGCAAGATAGCGAACATATGCGAAACTCTGCTTTCCAGTTCCAAAGCAATGAAGAATCTGGGGTTATGGCTGAAGACGAAGTTTCTGCAGGCGGACTGTTTAGGCCGCAAAAAGTTGCAGCCTTGAAGAAGCCTCCCTGTGTTCCAAAACTAGTCTTCCTCAAGGCTGCAACTTCTAGCATCTTTCAAGAAGAACAGTCCATTCGTCGAAACGTCTCCAGCAGCAGCCCGTGTTCGGAGGATCCTTCATCGCTTCAATATGCCGTCTTGTCCGGAGCTTCTACCTTATTTGGAACTCCAGAGAAAGCCAGAAATTCCCATATGACTTCCAATTCCTTGGTTCACAGAGAAAGCCAGAGTTGCGCATAGTTTCGCACTCTTGCAATCCATAACAATGGTTTCCCGTGCGAGCCACAGATACGCAGAAAGTACAGAGGTACGCCAGGAATTCGAACTCTACTAAGGTGAATGAACATTTGCACTGTTGCCCGCCAGAACTAAAATCTCACTGCGAGGCACTTTGTTGTGCAGAGCTCCGAAAATTTCAATCCGCGGTTGTTTAACGTGCGCCTAAACCTAAGCCTCTAGCAGTTGCCTTCCGTCGAAATGCAACCACCGCGGCTGGAATTCCAACCCGTCACTCTTGGGGGCAACAGTCGGGCACCATTACGATAGAGTTTCCTAAAATTAACTAGAGGGGACTCTGGCGCTGCGGTCGTTGGGCGACCATGGGGACGATGGGTAGTACACGGATTCGCCTAATCTTCGCACTTGCAGGAGGAGGCGAATCCCACTTGCGGCTTTATTTATTGCTATGTTTCGTTTTCGTTTCAAACGAAAGAACAAACCCGTATGACCTTCGCGACCCGATATGAAATCGTAACCTGAAAGATTAAGGTGGTGAAGCACAGCCCTGAACATTCGCTGATTTCTGTTTCGTGGCAGAAGAGCTCCAAGCCACACGAACACACATGAGGCCAGAAGTGCGAAGATTAAAACAAATCTGTATACTACCCATGATTCCCATGCTCGTTGAAGCGCCGTGCGTTGCAGCTTCCGTAGACACTAGCGCCAGAGTTCCCTTTAGTGGATATTTAGGACCGTCTGTGACCATAACCCCTACAGCACCATAGTGGATGCTTTGTCCCGTCTCTGCGTTCCATTTAGTTTGCGCCGAACTTTTCCCGTAAGAGCTATGTACCATTAGGCTCAGAAAAGCAAACATTTATTAAAGTGATGATGCCATTGCTTGCCTGCATCGCGTCCGGCCGCTGTCTTTCGCCTTCAGCGGCGTCCATCAAATCGCCCGCAGGTTTCGGCGCGGATGGCATCGTCGGTGAGGTAGCGCGTGAGGGTGCCGCCGAGGGAAGCCGTGAGCCAGGCGCAGATGGAGGCCGAGAAGGAGGTCGAGAAGGCTGCTGCGCAGTAGCAGTGGCCCGCGAAGTCCGCTTCATTTTGGCCTTGCCTGCATGGATAGAGGCATGACCGTTACGCCCGAAAGGCGAACGGTGCAGCGTATAGGCTTGCTTGGGAAGAAACCTTGAAGGGCCCCGAAACAGCGTCTGATAATACGAGGAACGGGCGCGTTGTTTGTTCCCTCCGTAGCGCTTCCTTTCTTGGCCCAATCAGTGACGCCACTAGTCTGTTTACGTGACGTCATGAGAACATAAGCTCTTCATTGGTCCTTATACGAGAAATGTAGTGTCTTCCACGTCTCCTACCCTGCTTTACAAAACGTAAAAAGCTAGCGTTCGCAGATAGCCGGGCTAAAGCCAAATCTATTTTATTTTTTGTACGTGTCCAAGCGTCCCCCTTCGCATACTGGACCCACAGAAATACTGGACCCGCAGAAAGCTCGAACTTACGGGGCTTGCCACCTCAGCACAGGGAGGTATTAAAAAATGTTTTCATCTCGCGCCTTGTTCTTGTAGTTACTCAACTCTACAACACTGGAAACATGCCTAGCTCACACTAAACAAATCGTTCCTGCGACGCCTAGTGCTACAAAGGACCCTCACTATTCACTATGAGGATACCGGACGCGAAAATCACGCTTACGAGCCTGTCCCGCGTCGCCGAGGTCGCTCTCCTCCCGCTTCGGCGAGTAGCGGTACCACGCCCTGTACTTGTTTGACATGGTCGGTCATCCAGGCGCAAATGAACTGTCCTCGTGGATAGAAGTGGGTACGGCGGTGGCAATGGCGGACGTTGTTGGAGATACCGTATAGCTCCGGGCGTAACACCCGGCTGGTGCTTCTCGTCGCGATGACTTTAGCTGCAGCGATAGCACGCTGGTGAGCACGCTGGTGAGCACGCAGGCTCACACCGCTGAAATTCTGCAAGAACTTTAGGGACCAAGATTGTGGTCTTACACGACCGACTTGCATGGAACGCCGAGCGCCGCAGAAATTGCGCGAGGGATCATCGAGCTTCTCGTGGAACGCGGATCGCGCGAGGGCGCGATGATGATCCGCAGTCAAGGATGATGAACACGATGATGATGATGATGATGATGATGATGATATCGGCATCTATTGTGGCTTATACCCGCTTTAGAGGATTGACTGCCTCGAAACGGATAATTCATAAGTAAGAGGGGGTCACATAACAATTATTTGACTAATTCATTATAAAATAGTTAGAATAAACTAGGGATTCAGATTGAAACAACCCTGACTCATTTAAAATTTTTTCTGCCGCAAAACAGATCCCGGTGACAATGGCCTAATGAGGAGGACCCTAAGGATAGAATATTTTAAATAACAAAATGCAGCCTAACTCGATTCAACGCACACACACTGGGGGATTGGCCAAGAAGCGAAAGATTTATAGATAAAAGTGATCGCATAACAATTGTATCGCCAATCAATCAAAAAACAGTTAGAATAAATTAGTGACGTTAATTTAGACACTTGATATAAAAGCCACCCTGATTCATTTCAATTTTTTTTTTCTATACCGGAACAGAGATTCGGTTGAAGTGGTTGGATGATAAGAAATTTTAGTAGTAATTTGTTGTCCCTTGAGAAAGGCTCCTATTGGGGAATGGCCTAGCAGTGTTTGGATTTTTAAGACAGCCCTGGATGCCTTAACAATAGCGAAAGTTGGGCAAAATGGTGGTTCATGCTTGGGATGTAAAACCATCCCAAGCTGGATGCCTTATCAAACGAATATGTCAGCCGTTTGCGAGATCAATACGAGTTTTGTGATAGAAAATTACCGCGTGATGGCGTCATCATGACGTCCGACTGTCAGAATTTGTTACTTTACGTCATAACACGATGACGCCATCACATATCTTCTCTTGGTCTTCTTCTTTTTCAGCTGAGGTGCGCAGAGCTTGCAGTACATCCGATCTTTGAGGCAGTAATAAAACCATATCACGTGCAGAAACTCCTCAGGGGGTGTAGAAGAGGCTCAATAAATTAACTAAAAAGAAAAAAATCACAGCATATCCACGGAGTCAATGATGATTGGTGGGGCGAAGCGCTCGTCAGTCCGTCCGTGCTTTCGTCTGCCCATTCGTTCTTGTCTCCGTCCGTCCATGCGTCCGTCCGTCCGTCCGTCCATGCGTCCGTCCGTGCGTCCATGCATCCGTCCGTGCGTCCATTCATTCATGTGACCGTCGGTGCATCCTTCCTTGCGTGCGTCGTCACATGCGTCCGTCCGTACGTCCGTTCTTCCTTCTGTCCATCCGTCTGTCCGCGCATCTGTTCGTGCGTCCGCCCTCTGTCTGTCTGTCTGTCTGTGCGTCCGTCAGTCCGTCCGCCTATCTGTATGTCCGTCCGTCCGTCTATCTAGTGAACACTCCAAGCACAGCCATCTCACATCTTTTCATCATGTATTCATTATATACAAACGCCGCCACCAGCGAACATTCTAAGGACCGCTCTTTCTGGTACGTGAAACTGGCGGCTACATACACCATCGGAGGATCGATAGACCCACACCCTAAGGAGCTTCGCCCCTAAAAAATGGCTTCGCCTTCAAGTCGTTTTAGGCAAGTGCATAAGAAATTTTGTTTGTTTGGTGGTCACGTGCCCCCTATTGGTCGGTCGGTCGGTCGGTTGGTCGTCCTTTAGACAAGCCTCATGACCACTCCTGTGGCTGGTGCAGGAGAAGGGTGCTTGTGAGCTGACGTGGTTTTTGTGTGATCCTACCGGGCCTCATCACGTGTTTCGTCGCATAACTTCACGTTACTGCGATAATCAGACCAATGGCAAGCGTACACAAGCGTCGAGTGAACGAAGGAGTGATTCTCATGCCTTCTGCAATCAAAACTGTAAGCACGTAGATAATTCTGGACACTTACCTGCTAAAGAAAACGTGACAGCACAGATGACGCAGAACCATCATTAGCTCTATTTATTTATTTATTGAAATAATATCAATATTATTACCGTCATACGTGTCGTCCCATACAGTACTTGTGCCGAAGAGCGATGATATCGGTAAGCTATGATTTGTTTCGGGGTTTCAGGAGACCAGAGCACTTTCTAACGTAGAGAGCAAAATCTACATGAGGCTATTTGCACGAAGACTACAAACTGTGTTTCAGGATTTCGTGGGGTCTCATAAAACCAGTCAAATAAGAGGTTGGTCCGTTTGCTATCTTTATCAATTCTAGAATGTTGTCATTTTCACACGATTCTGTTGCCATCTCGCAAATCGATGTCGAAAAAATCTTTTGATTGTGTCTACCGTGCAACTTCATTTGCTGTTTAAAGCACGCTAACGTCACTTCTGTTATCTGCGAAGGAGGGGCGCTGGCGTACCGAAACTGCCCGATGTGGTTGATCGTAAGTAACAGTATGGAGGCCCCTTTATGTATTCAACGTTCTATTTGACTGGGTTGCCCCCATTTACCTGTTATTCTCCATGGATGTTGAAACTTTGTGTATACAAATTAATATTAATAGCATTTTTGGTTCGCAGTTACAAGCAGCCGACGTGAAGCTCCTAGCATGTGCAAGTAATGTAGCTATTTTCACCCGGGATCAGCATAGCCATCAAAACTGCGAAGTTATTTCCCCTTCTGGACGCTTTGTTTGTTTGTGTATGGGTGTGCGCGTGTGGGGGGGGGGGGGGTTGTAGCACGTGTGCTTGGCTTCTCAAATACCTCCTATTGTTTGTAACAATGTAGATGTTGTGTACGTTAACTTAATTTTACTGTGAGTAATTATGGCAACTGTGTGTAGTTCCCAACAAAACTGGTGTTGATTCCATGCAATCAAGAAGAATTTTTTTTTAAAAAAGCATGGATGTGTGGTAGAATACTGGGCTGTCACGGAAAGGACCCAAGTTCGAACTCCGTTTTATCCAGGATGTTTTTTTTTCTTATTTTGAGTGGTAGTGGCTACGGACACCGGTGGCTGTGATGGCGGTGGCGGTGTTAGCGGCGGTGGCAGCGGCAGAGGTGGTAGCAGAGGAGGAGGAGGAGGACGACGACGACGACGACAACGACAATAACAACGGCAACCAAGTTTTGATCTCGAAACATCTTTCTATGTCAAAAATAACACTCAGAGTTATGTTGTGCGTAGTTGGCAACAATTACTGGTGTTCATTCTAGGCAATAAAGAAAACCAACATGAAGAAGCGGAAGAAGAGGAAACAGCTGTGGCTCATACCCCTGAGAGGGTATGAGCCATATTTAAGACGTCATCATCATCATAATCGTCGTCGTCATCGGCTGCGTTCAAAAATTATGTCTGTTGGGAACAGCGTATCGGCCACAAGCCGAGGTTCATCAACCCCGTTTCCTGATGAAGACGCAAGCTGCAAAGTCGTCCTACTACGTGTACCAACGACGTTTCCAAATCAGTTTTCCTCCATGCGGACTCGGGTGGCAGACCATACTGAGCCCCAGATTTCCGTGACGCTCTGCTTGAAGAATAGACTACTGCGGACGTTGTCGGTGCGGTACAGTATCGAGTGAGCCACGTATGTATGGTTACCTGTCCAAGTAGAATTGCGAAGCAGAAAGTTGTCATCCGTGGCTAGCTACGTTTGAAAAAGAATGGCGATTTGGGCTAGTTGGTTTGAATTCATACTATTTAACTATGTTACGTTTGAAAGGGCGTAAATGTATGGTGATGGATCCGGAGACCAAGGATGTTAAGCTAAAGCTGCTATGGCTTACACATCACTTGGAAATTATATGTGTGGAAGGGGCTTTTCAAGCTTATGTCCTCGTGAAGTACAGAGAGAGAGAGAGACATGGAGATGTGCTGGTATGGAGCAATGGACGACAACAAACCGAAATCTGGCCTCGGAGCTTAAGGATGGCGTCACTGCCAGCTCAGTACCACACATTATGACCATCTTTGGTCACCAGCGCCTAGTGCTTACTCCTGGTAGGCCTCCCCTCTGTCTCAGTTGCAAGCTGGTGGGACACGTTCGTCGACAGTGCAAGACACCGAAGCGCTTGCAGTGCCATCGCATCGATCATTCAATCAATCAGTTTATTATCATGTCATAAAAGGATGTTACAGGGAGTAAAATATACAGAAGAGGGTCCCAAAGTACAAGACTGCAACGGGACCCTACAAGACTCCAACGGGATCATTTGTCGGATGTTTGCGTGTCTATCTAAGCAAACAAGGTACGTTCTCGCTACTCTAGCACAGAAGAGCCTCATCTCGGCCATCTAATGGATGCCACAGAGGTGGCCGACGCGTACGGAGAAGCAGTGGGTGGCATCAAGGAAAATGAACACTTGTCCATCTGACATTTATATTAATTCTAAAAAATGGACGTTTGTGCCTATGCTCTCTCAAAAGCGAATAAAACGAATACCTTTTTTCCTGTCCTTAGCTTCGTTGCCGAACACTGGTAGACATTTTATTGTGTTAGGGGATTTTAGTTGTGTTTGTGACTCTAAGACACACTCATATTTAACAAACCGTTGCGATACGAGTGCCGCTTTACTGAATCAATTAATGAATGACGATTATCTAATAGATGTCGGAGAGCATGTGCCTACCTCGTTGAGGTTTGCGCACCTTTAGGGCGTCTCTCATGCTCGGCTCGATTGTGTTTGTCTCTATGAGCCTATGGTCGCCCGTTCACGACTATGCTGTAACGCCTATATTTTTCCCAGACCATTGTTTAGTGGCCGTTTCGCGGGGTCCTAGAAAATTACGCAATATTCCGCCAAATTGGAAATTATGGAAACTAAACGTGTAACTCTTGCATGATGAATGTTTTGTTAAAATAGTCAAAGAATTGCTCCACGTGGTAACCCACGTGGAGCAGCTTGCTCATTTCTGCTCAATAGGAAATGTTCAAAGAAAATGTTAAGAACGAAGCGATTAGTGTCTCATGTGAGCTAGCACAGAGGAATAAATGTATCTTTATAATTTATTTAATAGGTTGCATGATTTTGAAAGCCAAGAGCCAGAACTGTACGAGGAGGATAAAATATAGGTTGAGCACAAATACAGAAATGATATAAGAGCATACAGAGGAGCAATTATTCGTCCTCGTGTTCTTCGTTTCACTGAATACGAGTCCACAAAAAGAGCTATTGGCGATAAAAAGCGATACGCACTCTACAAGCATATATTGCAAATTGAGTGCAATGGCTCTGTATGGACAGACACACAGCAAGTAGCAGCCGCATCTGAGGATCATTACAAAGGTCTGTTCGCGGCTAAGCTTACGGGCGACTAGCTGAACGATTTGTTACTTTAACGCCGTGTTTGCGGGAAAATGATCGGCTCACCATTGATGGACCAATAACTAAAAAAAGGAAATTAAGATTTCAATCAAAACTTCAATCAGGAATCGAGTGTACCAGACTGTGTAACGAGCCTGAAACAGTCTAGCATTGTTTTATTCATTGCCGTGAAGCATGTAGTTTCTGGGACATTATTAAGAAAACCATCAAAAAGGAATTTCCTGTTACAGCTGGTGGTGTTAGGTTCCTACCGTTCAAAAAAAAAACATCAGCAATAATGCACCATACTATTTACCTACGTTATTGGGCCTTAATTCATTATAGAGGAGCCGCATGATTGACAGACACGCCACGCCACCTCGCTAACAAGATGTTTTCCGAGAAGCAGCCAATGTGCGTAGTGTAGCAGAAACTTTCGACCCTGTTTTGGAGTGGCTTGGACTTCTAGGCATGTGTGTTTGTTTCCCGGCCTTTTGGAGGTTCGTTGGACTGTATAAAATTGTCTTGCGTATGTGTGCATGCATTTTGAAACGATGAATTGTATATATGAATTGTAAAGGTATATGTGACAACATTCCATTGCATTATTTTCTATGCATTAAAGACAGTAAAAACTATCATGGCTCTGTATTAGCTTACATGGCTGCAACAGAAAAGACCCAGGCTCGAACCCTGTTCTGTACTTAGTGTTTTCTTTTTCGTATTTCATTTCTTCTTTTTATTTCACTCAATAGTGGCTACGGACACAGGCGGTGGCAGCAGCGGACAACTACGACACCCTTGTTGTGATCTCATAGCAGCTTTGCCTGCCGGAAAATTCTACTGGACCCGCACAGTGTTCTCTATCTGCATGAGCGTACTAAATAAAGATGGTGTTCTTTCGACGCGGTTTCGCTCCCGGGTTTCCATTCTTTGTGGAGATCGCCATTAGCAGGCTACCGCTTCGACGAGGATGCGCGGCTCACGCGTGCGTAATTCAGTGAAAGCGTTCATTGGCTTCAGAAAATACACGAGAGAAACACTGCAGTGGCTCTAGAGTAGAGCTGCCGGTTACTCACAATAGGCGAATTTCAACCAGACGATGGCAGCACGATGCTGGTTAGCTGCCGAGTCACTGTAGGTACAGTGAACCTATGGTGGTTCTATAACCAGTTGTAAGTGTTAAGTCTTAGTACCAAAGCCAGGCAACAACGATAGAAAACGTTGGTGTTCTGCTCACTGGTTAAGGCATGCCTTGGGAGCGAGAGAGAATGGGTTCGAATCCCGGTGGTTTGGAGAAAGGTTTTTTTTTTTTGTATAACAGTCATGAGGTTCATATGCAATAACGCTGAAGAAGCGTTGGGGCTATTGAATCCCGGTGCTATAATGGCAGTGTTTTGGGGGCGAAGCTCCTCATGGCCTGGGGCAGTCCATCCCTCCAACGTAGCCAGCACAGCATATCCTCGGACGGACGGATGCTTCGCCCCACTCATCGTCATTCACGCCGAGAATATGCTGCGATGTTTGTTTCTCGATAGGCACCATTAATAGGTATCACATGCATTGGCGCTGCTGAAGCGCTCGTGCTAGCAAAGTGGTTACAGCGTTCGCCTTCGAAACGTTAGGGCGCAGGTTCGAATCCCCGTGCTACCATGAAAGCTTTCTACTTTTTTTCTCTCGCTAAAGAGCGTTCATAAGCTTTATGTGCAATCGAGGGAAAAGATCACAGCATATCCACGGGGTGAATGATGATGAGTGGGCGAAGCTCCGAAGGGGATCATCGGTAAACCGTGAATCTTCCGTGTAATTCGCCGAGTCGATCATCGTTTAAAGACAGCGCTCCAACACAGCGCTCCAACTGCGAACGAATTTTATTACAACGCTCCCCCTAGCGTACGTCGCCCCACTAAATCAAACGATTGCCTTCCACCAGTGGCCCGCGTCATATGTGACATCATTCATATTATAACACCTCGCATCTTTCATTATTAACTAGAGGTGCTGCCATCTAGTTTTATAACATCTCGCATCTATTCATCAATTACAAGTACCGCCATCTACTGGACACTCCAAATACCACCATCTATATTTATAACATCTCGCATCTACTATCGCCATCTAGTGAGCACTGCAAGAACTAAACTAGACATAGTTACCTACTACTACTACAACTAGTTGCCTCCTTAGAAAGGTGCGACGTCACACAAAAGTTGAGCCTTATCAGGGGTGATAAGGGCCTGAACTTTTTCGGCTAGTTTCGACCATCTATTGGGGGGAAGCCAACGCACCAGGACCCCTTTAGCTCGCAACAAATTCATACTACGCACTCCATGGCAAGGTATGACGTCAGAAAAAAGTTGAGCTTTATCAGGGGTGATAAGGGCCGCAACTTTTTTTACCAGTTTTGACCATCCATTGCGCGGAAGCCAACGAACCAGGAGTCGTTTCGTTCGGAACAAATGCATAGTACGCCTTCCACTGCAAGGTGTGACGTCAGTAAAAGGTTAGCCTTATCAGGGGTGATAAGAGCCCCAACTTTTTTATCAGCTTCGACCATTCATTGCGGGGAAGCCAACGAACCAGAGGCCGCTTCGCTCGCAACAAATACACATTACGCCCTCCTTGGCAAGGTGTGACATCAGACAAAAGTTGAGCCTTATCAGGGGTGATAAGGGCCTGAACTTTTTCGGCTTGTTTCGACCATAAATTGCGGGGAAGCCAACGCACCAGGGGCCCTTTAGCTCGCAACAAATTCATACTACGCGCTCTATGGCAAGGTGTGAATCTCAGACAAAAGTTTAGCCTTATCAGGGGTGATAAGAGCCCCAACTTTTTTTTTACCAGTTTTGACCATCTATTGCGGAGAAGCCGACGAATCAGGGGCCATTTCGTTCGGAAGAAATGCATAGTACGCCCTCCACTGCAAGGTGTGACGTCAGACAAAAGTTTAGCCTTATCAGGGGTGATAAGGGCCTGAACTTTTTCGGCTTGTTTCGACCATAAATTGCGGGGAAGCCAACGCACCAGGGGCCCTTTAGCTCGCAACAAATTCAGACTACGCGCTCTATGGCAAGGTGTGACGTCAGACAAAAGTTTAGCCTTATCAGGGGTGATAAGGGCCCCAACTTTTTTCACCAGTTTTGACCATCCATTGCGGAGAAGCCAGCAAACCAGGGGTCGTTTCGTTCGCAACAAATGCATAGTACGCCCTCCACTGCAAGGTGTGACGTCAGACAAAAGTTTAGCCTTATCAGGGGTGATAAGAGCCCCAACTTTTTTGAGCCGTTTTGAGTATCTATTGCGGAGAAGCCGAAGAACCAGGGGCCGTTTCGTTCGGAACAAATGCATAGAACGCCCTCCACTGCAAGGTGTGACGTCAGACAAAAGTTTAGCCTTATCAGGGGTGATAAGGGCCCCAACTTTTTTTACCAGTTTTGACCATCTATTGCGGAGAAGCCGATGAACCAGGGGCCGTTTCGTTCGGAACAAATGCATAGTACGCCCTCCACTGCAAGGTGTGGCGTCAGACAAAAGTTTAGCCTTATCAGAGTTGATAAGGGCCCCAACTTTTTTTACCAGTTTTGACCATCTATTGCGGAGAAGCCAACGAACCAGGGGCCGTTTCGTTCGCAACAAATACATAGTACGCCCTCCACTGCAAGGTGTGACGTCAGGCAAAAGTTTAGCCTTATCAGGGGGGATAAGAGCCCCAACTTTTTTGAGCAGTTTTGACCCTCTATTGCGGAGAAGCCGACGAACCAGGGGCCGTTTCGTTCACAACAAATGCGTAGTACGCCCTCCACTGCAAGGTGTGACGTCAGGCAAAAGTTTAGCCTTATCAGGGGTGATAAGAGCCCCAACTTTTTTTAGCAGTTTTGAGTATCTATTGCGGAGAAGCCGACGAACCAGGGGCCGTTTCGTTCGGAACAAATGCATAGAATGCCCTCCACTGCAAGGTGTGACGTCCGACAAAAGTTTAGCCTTATCAAGGGTGATAAGGGCCCCAACTTTTTTTACCAGTTTTGACCATCCATTGCGGAGAAGCCAACGAACCAGGGGCCGTTTCGTTCGCAACAAATGCTTAGTGCGCCCTCCACTGCAGCATGTGACGTCAGGCAAAAGTTCAGCCTTATCAGGGGTGATAAGAGCCCCAACTTTTTGAGCAGTTTTGAGTATCTATTGCGGAGAAGCCGACGAACCAGGGGCCGTTTTGTTCGGAACAAATGCATAGAACGCCCTCCACTGCAAGGTGTGACGTCAGGCAAAAGTTTAGCCTTATCAGGGGTGATAATAGCCCCAACTTTTTTGAGCAGTTCAGAGTATCTACTGCGGAGAAGCCGACGAACCAGGGGCCGTTTCGTTCGCAACAAATGCATACTACGCCCTACATGGCAAGATGTGACGTCAGACAAAAGTTGAGCCTTATCAGAGGTGATAAGAGCCTTAACTTTTTCGACTAGCTTCGACCATCTATTGCGGGGAAACCAACGCACCAAGGGCCCTTTAGCTCTTAACAAATTTATACTACTCGCTTCACGGCAAGGTGTGACGTCAGACAAAAGTGGAGCCTTATCAGGGGTGATAAGAGCCCCAACTTTTTTTACCAGTTTCGATCTTTCACTGCGGAGAAACCAATGAACCAGAGGCCGTTTCACTCCGAACAAATGCATAGTACGCCCTCCTCGGCAAGGTGTGACGTCATACAAAAATTCAGCTTTGTCATATGTGATAAGGGCCTCAACTTTTTCGACTACTTTTCGGCATGTTTTACGGTGAAGCTAATGTTTCTGTGAAAACTTTAGCCTGGAAGTCACGCAGCTAGGTCTGTTTCTGCAAGGTGTGACGTCTTGCAAAGGTTGAGCCTTATCGCGGGTGATAAGGACCTGAACTTTTTCGACTGCTTTTCGGCACGTTTTATGGTGAAGCGATCGTTTCAGGAGGTGCCTTTGATGCGGATATCCAAGAGCGGAGTCAAGTATTGTAGTGTTATTAAGAAGTAGAACATTGCAGAAGAACTTACTTCCCTCTGTGACGTAAGACTGAGCTCGAAAAAGAAGCAAGCACGTAAAAAAATCACCGTGGTGCTGGCTTTGGAACCTACGACCTTATGCTCAGAAGCACGGCATTCTGTCCTCTGGGGCAACACCGGCGCCTGGAGGACGCGAGTATATCTGAACAACATTGTTCTGTTTGCATTGTAGATGCAAACAAATGTCAATGCGATCACTTTTAGACATGCAAGCATTTTCATGCCGAATCAACCAGAAATTTCTACTTACCCATTCATATCAATGCCACATAGAACCATACGGTCATTATAAAGAGATTTACTTAGCTGACTTGGGAACCGAACCTGTCCCCTCCACTCCGAAGGTGTCTTGAGCATTAGACAACACACTAACACTTGCTATGCGTGAATGCATCAAGCCATGTTGCGTTGTACCGGCGATCAGAAATATTTCTGGGTCATCTCAACCAAAACACTGCGGGTCCGCCCGTCCCTCTATCACGTACCACCATGATGACTACAAATAAATACATGAAACAATGAAGAGCCCTTTAGGATGGCTGCCAGTTGGGCTTGTAGGTATAAGTTCATGATGACACAAGCGCTAAAAAAATATACAAACACTCAGCGATCATCTTGTGTCCTTTCTGGGTGCTTGTATTTTTTTAGCGCTTGTGTGATCATGAAGGAAGAGCTCGTTTCACAGAAGTTCTGCCATCGGCACGCTTCGTAGTTCGCAAAAGTTTTCACATCACGCGCACGGAGTGAATGATGATGAGTGGGTGAAGCTCCGGAGGTACATTGGTAATGCCTGAATACTCCGTAAATCTTGCCCAGAGAAAAAGGCGAGCACGCGCTGCAGTCGCTTCTTGAGCCCTCCACTCCGCGTCTTATCTTCGTCGCTCATACTCGAAACACACAGACTGCCCACGAAATAGGAAGTGCGCCAAGGGCGAACGCGGTTTTCTACCACACGAGGGCACGCACTGAATGGAGCGTGCGCCCCAGCACCATCTAGTGAACAATCCAAGTACTAGCGGTGCGAGCGCAACAGCGCCATCTAGCGAGCGCTTTGAGCACTAGCGGTAGCTACTGCAACACTGTACTTGCCCACGGCTCAAGAAACTTCGCCCTAAGAAATTGAGAGATTCAAATAAATAAAAAGGAAAATATTTCGTTACAGTCGAACCCAGACCTTCTGCGTGGCAAGGTTCTTTTCTTTATTGACCTTCTGCAACATCCAATAAACGCACAAAACGAAAATGATATTTTCAATGTTCTTGATTACCGGTCACCCTCCATTGATTGGCTAGAGTACTTGGTTATAAACCTTCTATTAAGACTAGTTTATTCCAGGGAGCTGCCCAATCGGGTTCCTCCTTTACGTTGAACACTTCTCGCAAGAAACAAATGCTGCCGACAAAATGTTCTCTAGCAGAGCGAGTGACAATGTGTTCACGTCTGGCGTCCACGCGCATTTCCCACGGTCTACGTAACACGAGTGCCACGAACATATCACAGAGGGTGCCACCTTCAATCCCGACAGGGTGCGCAAACACACACTAGAATGAAGTCGGCACATTACACACGCCCACTAACATTAGAACGTGCGCACGACAGCGGAAAAGATAGACGCGAAAACTAATCTGCGCAAGCTCACCGAGTATGCGAACTTTTCAATCTGGCACAGGAGGAGGTCGATGCGAGATAACAGGCAAGGTATTTGATTTTATCTTTACGCAAGCTAATACACGGTTGCCGCTACCACTTTCGTAGACATGCCATGCCTCAATATCAGACTGCTCCTTCCTGTACCGGCACAAAGCTGCGCATTCATCGAACATTGAACTCACTGTTGGGCTAGTTGGTGCATGTCTTGATTAAATATCCGGTATCCGGTGATTACATGTTCTTTGTTGAATTACATGTTCTTTGTCGTTGCGACGTTGAATATTTAATCAAGTCATCGAACATTGGCATGCGCCGATATTCTCAGCTATGTGAATAGAGATTAGAACGTGAGCTTCTGTTGAGCGATCTCTTATGATCCAATAAACTCTGGTTTAATATAGAAGCAGTCCAGCGAAGCAGCGGCCACTGCTGAAACCAGCGACCAATATTCGATGATTGCGCCGATTGCGATTTCTTTACCGGCAGGGCAATTAACACACGCGTCTGGTGATTGAGGCACGGCATGTCGAGAACAGTGGTACGCATGGGTGAGCCGACCGTCGATTGACTTGCATAAAAGCGAAAACGAATGTCTTAACAGTTATCTCACGTGAAATCGCACGTGTGCCCAACGGTCAAGTTAATTCGTATATTGCACAGGCATGCGTAGACAAGTGTCCGTGCCTTCTTTCTGTTCGCCGTTGCGCGCCCATTCAGTTTTCAGTGGGCGCCTGTCTTGTCCCGACTTCCCTCTTTAGCCAGTGTCTGCACGCCCTTTCTTTGTAGTGAAGACGTGCGAACCAGTCCCGCTTTCATGTCCCGTAAGGCTTGAAACAGACGATTCTGAAGTCTGGTCAAGTGGCTCCTAGGCTTTGTCTGGGTGGTGCTGGGTCGTTTTCAGCTTGCTTCTGTTACGCATTCGGCGGCTGCACGACCGCCGCCCCAAGGAACAGACAATGCGCGCGGTTCCAGGAAGACAAATGCCAGTTTATTCATACACGTTCTTTAGCGCTACGCAGCCAATCTGAGGGTGGCAGGAAAGAAAAAGACAACAGACAGCACAGCAAGTGGGGGGGGGGGGGGCAATCATATGTGACAGCTCCTAACGAGGCCAGCACCGCGAACATTACAACTCGGCCAGAGCTACCCGTTCAGGAAGGCGTTAGAGATTATGACACTCCATGAGCGACAGCAGGTGGGAACAGGTAGCCAACGTGAAGGCTAGTTTGTCCAAGCACAGCACTGAAATTTTCACACAGTCACAAGACATCGTTTTCGTGCTTCACATGGCGCAAAGGCACCGGGATGCACGGTGGGCGGACCGTCGAGGTAGCTTCCACTGAAAGGACGCAGATGGCGTTGTGCGTCTTCCGGCTGGAGCAAGCCCACAGGAATCGCCTGGAAGGACCAGGAGGAGACGTTGAGAACGCGCCCCGCCCACCGAGTGTCATTTGCCTGCCGATCAGGCGATGTCAGCAGACGCCTGGAGCAGGACTTATCTCGCCAGCCGGTACGACAGGATCTGAAACGACAGTGAATGAGCAGAAGGTACACAGTAACTATGGGCAGATGCAACCAGGCGCTTATGTTTAATAAGAGAGCCTGGCATTTCACTGGAGCTATCACAAGAAACCCGAACACGGGAATAAAAAGAAAGTACTTGCGCAAAGCCACCTCACACCAAGCTCAATCGGGCACAGGCCACCACTTTGCGTCTACTTCAAACAAACACGTATCCCTCGTCTGCCCGCCTTCACCTCATATTCCCAAACGTGTACACAACCTCCCACCGCCGGTGCTGTGGCACTCACACGACTACGCTTCCGCACATGCTGTGGGATTGCCCGGCACAGTACATACACACTAACGCCATGACCCTTTCATCGAAGCTCCATAAGGCTCTGCGGAGCCCCGCTCTTGACGGCACGCACATGAACCAAACAAGATCAGCAAGTTCGGTTAAGGCTGTTGGCATTGGCAGGCCGTTTGCCTTTCTTGTGGCGAACTGAGAAATCAAGTTGTTGAAGCGATAACCTCCACAGCATCACGCAATCGTTTTTGTCCGACATTAAATTTAACTACACTAAAGGGGAGCGATCAGATTTAAAAAAAAACAGAGGAAGAGCCTTTCAGATAACACGGGAGCTCACAGTATGCACATTCCTTTGCTGTAGGCCTCCTCGCGTGGTGTTAGCTTTCGACTCGCGCAGATAACATGATGCTCCTTGGCTACCAACATGGGTTGGGTTGTCTAAACGACGTGAGAGCTATTACTGCTGTTAGCAAGTAGCACTCAGATATCTTCTTAATATTGGCAAAGTCAACAAAAAGGAGTCCTAACTACCAAGTGAATGCCACTAAGGCTTCCAGTGAAGTCGAGGAAGTCATGCTCTCACCAAACTGGACGCCAAGGCCGCCTTCGACGTGCGCTCCATACCGCTGCCACCAGCTGTCGCGTATTCGGCGGCAGGGCGATCACCACCGGCCTGAGGAACAGACGACCCACGCAGTGCCAGGAAGACAAATGCCCGTATATTCACTTCGCGACGCATTTTTGAGTGCTATGCAGCCAATCGGAAGATAGCACGAAAGAAAAGGATAACAGACAACACAGCAAGCGAGCCAATATCTTATCTGAACAGCGGCGGGGTTGCAAATGCTTGTCAAGGTATATGTAAACTGGTAGCGTAACTTCCATAGAAGCCCATGTTTCCAGTATGCTCGGCGCCATGGTTGTCACCGTCGCCATCTACGAATAGAGGCGACAACTAAAGGCAAATATAACATATGACGTCGCAACCGATCGCGTATTTATGGCGATCTTATTGCGCCTTTGTTGCTGCCCGATCGCGTGCGCGAGAGGAAAGCATTTGATTGATTGAATTGTGGGGTTTAACGTCCAAAAACCACCATTTGATTATGAGAGACGCCGTAGTGGAGGGCTCCGGAAATTTCGACCACCTGGGGTTCTTTAACGTGCATCCAAATCTGAGCACACGGGCCTACAATTCCGCCTCCATCGGAAATGCAGCCGCCGCAGCCGGAAATCAAACCCGCGACCTGCGGGTCAGCAGCCGAGTACCTTAGCCACTAGACCACCGCGGCCGGGCAATGAGAGAAAAGGAAGACCAACTATACTAGCAATACACAACAAAAGTCTTCGCCGGTGGAGAAATTGTGATGCGACCGTTCGGGAACGCAATGGCTCGCAAACTCGCATTGCCAAATCGTTCAAAGCCCCTGCAGCGAGACAGCAGCCTTGAGACTATCACTTTAGCAGCCTCAAGTATGGCGTTGTGTCCCTTAGCGTGTCGCATTCGCCGTCACGAAAGGCGAGGCCACGCCGGCCATGCGCCAGCGAAGACAGACTCACAGGCGACATTCTGTGAGCTAGTTCAGCTCTGAAATGTCAAGCTTTGATTGATATGTGGGGTTTAACGTTCCCAAAACCACCATTTGATTATGAGAGACGCCGTAGTGGAGGGCTCCGGAAATTTCGACGTCTTGGTGGTTCTTTAACGTGCACCCAGACCTGAGCACACGGGCCTATTTATGCCTCCATCGGAAATGCAGCCGGTATTCGATCCCGCGACCTGCGAGTCAGCAGCCGAGTGCCTTAGCCACTAGACCACCGCGGCGGGGCACAAATGTCAAGCCAGTGAACAGCACATAGGCAAATAAGCTATGGATACGCACGAGACCACCACGCAAAAGTGAGCGATGCCTCGCTGACCCGGCAATGCACCGAACTAAACACAAGCTCCGATAGCAGATTGCCTGGATTGCCACCATTTATGGAAGTCGACCAAAAAAATGAGGCAATCAATCATTAATCAAGTGTCAGATAAACCTTCAAGTAAATTTAGAGTTACATTTCACATACATATCGCGCTTTAATCGTCAGCGGGCGTTAATGCCTGTGCCAAAAGGTTTTCGACACTTTTCGTTCTAAGTTTTGCGACCAATATAATTTTACGATGTACTTGTTAACAATTAAAGCTCCGCAGTAGTCCTGAACGTGCTACTCAGAGTTTTTTTTTAGGGGCGAAGCTCCTTAGGGCGTGCGTCTGTCCTTCCTCCGATGGTGTATGTAGCCACCTTGCATGCAAACATCCCACTACACCCAATCACCGATACTCCACTTCAGCGACCATAAAGCCAATACTGTTGAAGAAGTAGCCAATATGAAATGCAAGATGGTCGTGTACTAGTATCCAGGTGCGCGTTAAAAAAGCATAGATTTTCCCACTGTGTCCATCCCTTGTTTCTACGTGACCGCCTATAGTTCCGCCTTTGCAAACTGCCCACTACCCTCTAAGGCAAAAGGGTGTTAAAAGGGTGTGTGGTTCGTCCTTTCGGGGACTAATGACTCTCCCACAATCATTACTTTATTTAGGGACTAACGGCACCAGGTCTAACAGTTAGTCCCCACAGATCACCTCAAGGGACTAACAATTAGTTCTCACATTTACACATCAGCAGGTAACCGTTACTGCCACAAGTCACCTCAAAGGACTAACATTTAGTCCTCACATTTACACCTTATCAGGCAACCCTTAGTCCCCACATGTACGCCTTACCGGGCAACCGTTAGTCCTCACAGTTGCACCTCGCCGGACGAACGGTTGGTCCACTCATATAGGATCAACTTTTTATGCCCAGTTCAAATATTGTTTTTCTATTTATTCTCCGCCAGGCCCACGGTGTTAGAATAGTTTAGGTGGAGCGACGGCGCATTGGAGCGAGGAGAAATCAGAGACCTCTTTCCCTTTCTTGCCGGAAGGAGGCGCGCGCGGGACGGAGGCCGCCTGGCTATACCCAGCGCATACCTGACGCTTCTAACATTCGGTGTTTTAGCGTGTTTAGCGATATCGCAAGGCCCTGTGAGGATTATGTGGCAGTGTGATATCATATGTTAAATATAAAGACTTCGTAGTGTTTTACACCTGACGGTTCGGCATGTGGCGTGAAGCTCATAAACACCACATTCGGCCTCGGCAACACCGTGGGCTATAGGTGATCGTTCCCGCATTTTGTCTACAAAAGTAAATACGCAGTTGTGTGGCGCGTGTTGAATTCGCCCTTCATTTGCCCCCGAAAGAATAATTGGTGTATTTGCGGTCAGATCATATAAAGAGCAGGTATCATGCGTAAGGGGCATTTCGCATACGAGATCAAGTGACCCTACAGAATCTTTTATTACGAACCGATTATTTGCAAATTCCGTAAACATCTGCGAGAAAACGAATGTTTTAATGCAATGGAATAGAATAACTCTATCTAGGTCTTTCAAGGCGTGCAGTAGCACGTGACGCGCCGTGCCCTGGACACTGCTATACAAATCAAATTCGACGCATGGCACCTAACTACAATTGACATTAACCGGCTGTATCACAGAAGTACATGTGTAATGTAATTGGCGTTAATCGAATCTATCACAGGTACAGATTAATTCTTATAAAATTGGATAGTCAGCACTGCAACACCTGACGTTTCACTAACATTGTGAATTATTCGAAAAAAATTGACGGACCCTGAAGCTTCGCCTTTTAATGGTTGAATACGATAGCGATATTTTGTTCCAAGTGCGCACTTCGAAGACTTAGTGTACCTTTTCGAACTTGCTATGCACCCCCTACGTGCCATTAATGGTGCCGTATCGTGTGTGGCTTTTGTAGTGAGTGACTGGCTTCAAACTATGAAGTCATTATGATAATGCCATGTTCTGACGCCCCATGGAAATGCACGCTTGTACCACGCATTATTATGGGTGGGGGGTGTTTATGTTTATAAGAGGGAAAAGAAAAGAAAACTGGGCCCGTAACTGTACGCAATATTTCATGTCGTATTGGGAAGCATGTATATAGGACGCGTACGTTTCTGAAGCATGAAAGCAACTTCCAGTGAATTTCTAAGCAGATGAAATTATTTTCACTGTATTCGCAAGCAGAGGCATGACTGTGTGGTCTGCACGAAAAACCGCGGCCGCCGTCGGCCGCTTGCAGAGCTATTGACGAACCTGCAAATTTAAATTACGCGCGCCGGGCACAGCGTTCGATTGTGGCGCCCCACTGGTGGCGTCATCGCAAATGGGACAGCGTTGGTTTGCCATGAATACGGCACGCTACCCTATTCTAGTATACCAAAGTGTAGAGGCGGCTCGTGCACTCGTGCGTGCACCGCACGCCAGCGACAGCTTCATTTTAGTAACAACTACTAATCTCGAAGGCTATTTATTATCTGGCTGCAGATACCCAAAGTCGATGACCGCCGTGTTCAAACGTATCAATGTAAAAAGTTTCAGCTTCAAAAAGTGACTATGCTTTATTACGACCACTACGAATTATATTGAACGCTTACGAATAGCCTTCTTGTTCTTTATTGAAGGCTTCAAGACTACCAACAACATCGACAATTTTGAAGGCTGCAGAACGTTTCATGGCTAACGTATCCAAGCCAAGTCGCGCATGCCGTCGCACATTAGAGGTTTTGAAAAGAAAACCCCGGTTGGCAGCACAACCACCACGTGCTAACGTAGAACTGTGCAAAGCCTCAACATCAACGACGGTCTTGATAAACATAAGATTACCAACGGCGTGGCCAATCTTAAAGGCTATAAATCGTAGCAAGGCGAACCTAGCCAAGCCAAGTCGCGCACGCAATCACACATCTCGGAAGCAGTGTAAACACGGGGGGCCGGACGTTCAAAACTGACGCGACTGCAGACCGTCGGAGTTTGAACCCCTCCCTTTATCGGACGCGCTCTCCCGCTACACACTCGCACTTTGTCGCAGGAAAGTCCCGGCCTAGCCATGAAACGTCACAGGTATCCCCGAACGAGACGCGCGAGCTGCGACGGTTTGCTCGACGTATCGACGACCTGGCGCTTGTAAGGACGACGAAGCCGTCAGCAGCGGCCGAACACAAAGAGCGACTGCCAGTATTGCTGGAGCGGTGATGACGCACTGTCTGACGCTGCAAGCCCTGCTATTGGCCTCCCTCGGGCAAGTAGATCGCTCAACTTCTTTTCCATTCGCCGAACTTCAACTCGAAGATACGAAGGATCGAGCCGCGATCAGCTGTTTCGTTTGTTTGTTTGTTGGCTGTACGTACTGTCACATACCCACTCTGGGTGATTGGCCATGAAATCTAGTAGAAGCACTATCGCTCGTGTTTTTTTTTTCTTTTTTTTTTTTTTGCTCAGGTGCCCACTCGTTCAGACTTCTTGCGAAAGTGGCTCGTGTGACCCCGTGAGTCGGGGCGTTATGCCAGCCCGAGGAGCTAGGAAACATAAAATAAATAGATAAGAAGAATGTCGAAATAGCGGCAAGTTGACGCGGTCGAGGGCAGTTTTGGACGCTTGTTCTCAACATAACGTGTTCTGCAGTCAGTGTTTACGCGAATAAAAAAAAAGCGCTTGATTATTGCGATGTTGACTTCGCTCGTAAAGTGGTTTGCCCTTGCATCTGCGCGTCAGTTGTACGAGCGCACCTGTTGAGCGGCTGGAGCGCTACGTAAGAAAGCAAAACGAAAAAATAAATAAATAAATAAGAACATGCGGTTCATTCGAGGGTAAAGATGCGCAGAAACGAGCCTGCCGATCTCTTGACACATTTCAAAAACAGTCGTTTGAAATGTGTCGAGTCGTTTTTGAAATGTTTCTCGTTCTTTCATAATTACACTGGCGCACCATATGCATGATTTCGCGTTTTATACGGCATCTTTCCGCGTATAAGTTTCAATCGAGAGTGAAATCGTACAGCTCAACACACGAGAAACAGCAATACGGTGCTATACCGTATACACTCATCTAAGAAGGGCCGCTCCCCAAACTTGGCAGCCCAAATTTTTGAAAAAAAAAAAAAGCCTGCAAGCGGCTGCGTCGTCGCGTTTCGAATATGACACATTTTGCAGGAGCTTACTATATATATCCTATTGTTAGGAATACATGGCGCGGCTATAAACAGGTTTTTTTTTTTTTCGTAAGTGGATCGAAAATTAAACGAAGATCTTACACTTCCGTTGAATGGCCGCACTTCACTATGCGCACCCCGTCAAAATAGCGAGAAAAAAAAAAAGTGCTGTCCCACCACAAGTGTATACTATTATTTGGCTTTTTTTGCGTATATTTACCGCATATATCATATAATACGACCACTTCACATGCCTAGGTATGTGCCCATTACAAAGAAAAAAAACGTTACAAATGTACATACGATGATCTTCGTTTTTTTTTTTTTTATCACTCAATTCGCTCTTTTTGATATCTTATTTGTACTCACTGTTATACTTGTAGGGGACTTGCAGCATGCGCAAAAGATGCGTCCACCGTCACTTACTTTATGTTCAGCCAACAGTGGAGCACGGGTTACTGCAGCGCTGCACATGACAAGGTGAGTCTGGCACACTCGTTGGGTTCGGCTTTGTGACCGTTGCGATTTTTTAACAACAACAACTACTACTACTACTACTACTACTACTACTACTACTACTACTACTACTACTACTACTACTACTACTACTACTCGTAGTATCTTCATTTCATTTCTTGTCATAGAAAAAAAAAAAGAAAAGAGAGGTAAAAGGCGTTTCCTAGGCCTCTGTACCTGTAGTTCCGTGACCGACAAACATTTCTTGCACAAACAACAAACGTTTTCAACATAACATGTGCCACATGCGCATTAACAAAGGAATACTGTAAACGAAGACAAGTAACACGTTATACACAATTTAAACAGGCGCGTAGCCAGAAATATTTCAGGGGGTGGGGGGAGTGACCACTACCTTCATTTCGGAAAGGGCACCCCTTTAAAATGACCATGTTTTGTTCTCTATGCCATAAAAAATATTCGGGGAGGGGAAGGGGGGCTTGGTTCTGTGTGCTACCTCCTGGCTACAGCCCTGACTTCATCATCATGATCATCATCATCATCAGCCTGACTACGTCCACTGCAGGACAAAGTCTTCTCCCATGTTCCGCCAGTCAACTCTGTCCTGTGCTTGCTGCTGCCAATTTATACCCGCAAACTTCTTAATCTCATCTGCCCACCTAACCATTTGTCTCCCCTTCTGACTTAACGTACTGCAAATACACAAGTCTTACACTTGAAGAAAAAAAAAAAGATTTTAAAAAGTGGAATAAAACTCGATGCGTTGTACCAACACAATGAAATCCCAGTAATTATTTCCAGTAGGCTTTCCGGTAAATATTTCCAGTAAGTTTGCGCAAATTTGTTATAATAGTAATACCATGTGATTTTAACGTCCCAAAATTAGGATTATGAGAGACGCGTAGTGAAAGGGCTCCGGAAATTTTGACGATCTGGCGTTCTTTACCGCGCGCTGACGTCACACAGAACACTATAGCCTCAACCGTTTCGTCTCCACCGAAATACGACCGCCACGGTCAGGGATCGAACCCGCAGCCATCGAGTTTCTTAATATACGCTAGAGGGAACTCTGGCGCTGTTGTCTATGGGAGCTGCAACGCACGGCGCTTCAGCGAGCATGGCAATGATGGGTAGTACACACATTTGTCTAATCTTCGTACTTCTGGCCTGCCTCTGGCTCCGTGTGTGTTCGTGTGACTTTGAGCTGTTTTCTTACGAGACAAGTATTAGCAAATGTTCACCGTTTGCGCTTCACAACCTTATTCTTTTAGGCTTACCATTTCGAATCAAGTCACTAAGTTCAACAGGGTTTGTTCTTTCTTTCAAAACAAAACCGTAACCAGCAATAAACGAAGCCGCAAGTACGATTCGCCGCCCGCAAGTACGAAGACTAGGAAAATGTATGAACTATCATTCCCATGGTCGCTGAACGATCGCAGCGCCAGAGTGCCCTCTAGTTAATTTTATGAAACTCTATGGGCTCAGCAGCAGAGCACCAAAGCCACTAACCCACGGTGGTAACCGTGGTAGACTTGCGAACATTCGTTGACTTATATTCCGGGAATTCTTGTGTCAAAGCATCAGATAAGCGTTCAGGGGACGCATATAAGCACACCTGCGTTTTCGAACATCGCCCACACCGTAATGCGGACGCCGTGACCGCGGGAGTCGAACCCGCGCCTTCGTGCTTACCAGTGCTGACACCAGGCCGTTTCCCAAAAAATAATAATAATAATCAACAATTTGCGACCTTGAAAGTTACATACCAGTCGCCCCGCCGCGGTGGTCTAGTGCCTAAGGTACTCGGCTGCTGACCCGCAGGTCGCGGGATCGAATCCCGGCTGCGGCGGCTGCATTTTAGATGGAGGCTAAAATGCTGTAGGCCCGTGTGCTCAGATTTGGGTGCACGTTAAAGAACCCCAGGTGGTCGAAATTTTTCCGGAGCCCTCCACTACGGCGTCTCTCATAATCATATGGTGGTTTTGGGACGTTAAACCCCACATATCAATCAATCGAGTTACACACGAGTTGAGGTCACCGAAAAATCTCTGCGGGTAAATGATGTTGGCTACTATACGAAGGTGAGAAATTGATTTTATTAGAAACATTCGCGGCCGGTACAATCTGAATTCCGTAATCAGTAATAGTTCTAACGTTCCTATTTTACATTACGGTGTACAAGCATATTTAATTGTTTTTTTTTTTTTTGTGAAGGTGCGTAAACTTATGACTGTCGCACACTTTAGGACTATTTTGTGCAGTTAAGCGGCCACTAAATCAGTGTCTACGGATAAATTATTTCTTCTCAGCTTTACTGTCGTTAATTTCGCGATCGTAGCTTCATATTAAACCAAAAAAAAAACGAAGAATTAAAGTTTTATTTTTAGGGGGCGAAGCTCCTGACGCCGCGGATCGCACGTCCCGTGTCGTCGTCGTAGTAGCCAGTTTCAAGGTCATTTCAAAGTGGTAATTTCACAACATATCCACGAAGTGAATGATGAGTTGGGCAAAGCGCCCGTCAGTCCGTCCGTGCTTCCCCCTACTCGTCATCATTCGCCTCGTTAATATGCAGTGATTTTTTTTTTTAAATTGCGCGCCCACATCGCAGCACCTAAATGTCATCGTGACGTCACAGATTTCAGTGCCTTTCGTCGTATTTTGGCGAAGTTGGTTTTAAACTTGTAATGTCACGCTTCGGGCTTCGCTAGAACACAACTTAACCAGTTCTCTAACTAATAAAGAATATGTGTAATAAGCTCCAGCTGACGTTTTCAAAATATGTGACGTCACGGCGCGTCTTCAAAAATATGTGACGTCATGTCCGCTATGGGACCCTCCTTTTTGCTGGCTGCACGTCATTATTCTGCATTTCCTGGCTCACGAAACGTTTGTTCGGTTCTGCGCAACGGCATTTTTAATATTGTGGAAGGGATAATTCACTGTGACAAGACCTTTTTGGTGTTGACATTTCTCCATGATTATGATGATGATGATAATAGTGGTGGTAACCTTTACCCTGTTTATGGCGGCACTATTTCGTCGAATTCAGCCACTGGTCAACTGTGACTGGCCCGGAGCTCTGCGAAGGTCTCCCCGATTGGATTAAAATACCGTCATTACGAAACTCGATAAGTTGACAGCAGGGGCGAAACCAGCCACTCATTTTTTTTGGGGGGGGGGGGGAGTCTGAAGTAACATTGGAGAACGCGGCGTGGTCATGACTTTGCATTCACTAGCTGAAAAACCCTTTAATAGCACAAATATGCTCATGTAAGCTCACAGTGGTTTCTCTTACTTGTCCTAATTGATGATAGGAGGTGGGCTACAAGCACTGAAGTGGGAGGGGGGGGGGGTGCTGATAGACTTTAGGGAAAATAGGCGATCGCCCCCACCGCCCCCCCCCCCCTCTGGATCCGCCACTGGATGGCAGTATTTGAAGGTGTGCAGGATAGCACCCCCGATCACCGTAGTTTAAAGACGCCAAGGCCAGCGTGACCTAGTAAAAAATAATAATAATAATAAACGATGTAGATGAAGAGAAGAAAAAAGTAACTAAACTTGCTAACCCGCAGCGGTGGCTCATAGCGCTTGATTGCTGTCCCGAATGTCGCTGTATCGAATCTCGGCCAAGAAAAATGACACATCTACGGTAACACCGCATATACCGCTAGGTTTAGTCAAAAAATAGGATTACGAGGGCGCGACCAAATTCGTTTTTGTTGTTGTATTAAGGGGAGGAGGGGGGGGAAGGTCTGCGAAATTCTTTTTTTATCAAATTCGCAAGCATCAAAATTAAACAAATACCTCCTGTGAGTGGGAAGCATTTAATTAGAGCAGCTAATAAGTTGGCGCTTTCGACGTTTTTTTTTTTCTGGTACGCGTCCTAAAAGCAAGGTCCGCAAAAAAATCTGAATTAAAACAAAAGAAAGCAGCATAGAGCATGCAACGTACATAGCGGAGAGGGAGGTCGAAATTCCAGGACACGCTCCTATAGGAATGCATGGGATAGTAGCCTGGGAACTTTTGATCCCCCCCCCCCCCCCGGCCCTTGTACGTATGCTTGCTTGTGTGCAGATACGTACAAGTTGCAGCAATACACCGGCCGCGCTATGATGTAACAATAGCGCTATCAAACGTGTCGCGTCCGAATAAACTGCGCTATCTGCCGTGACAAAACCGTGCATCTGTAAGTGATAAGACACGGATGCTGGCCGGACGATACGCGATTCTCAAACTGTGGTGCGTAATAAAGATAAAGCATATTGTACTGTCACGACCCTTATTACTTAATTAAAACGTACTATCGGCGCCAAAGAAAAATGTCACAGTTTCGCTGCAAGAGCTAAGGGATGAATGCGATAGCATGCAACAACTTGGAATGTAACGCTGATAACGGCAAGCAGATCGAAACTTACAACGCGCTGCTCACGCACAAATGGCGCACGAAAACAACACACACAGGACGAAAGCGACCTAACAACGTTTACAGCTCAACACGTAACGACGCGCGAAACGTAGATGAGTGCAAACCAAGGATAGCCGAGTGCAAACTAAGAAGTGTCCCAGCTGTTATACTTAGCTGTGTATGAAGAGCGCGCTCTTTTCGCAAACGGGGGCCTGCGCAGCCAGCGAAGTGACCTTCGTGTTGGGACAGGCAACTGACGAAATCGTCCCGGCGAAAGACGAAGGCACATAATTCTCGCCGCCAAAGAATAAGCCCGTGCGCACGAACCCCCCCTCCCCCCATTTGTGTGGCGAAGTACGCGCGGGAGATAAGAGCGCATCGCGACGAGCTGGGCGTAGAGCGTAGGCGGCTTTCTTTTTTTTTTCTTGAGTGTCCATATATATAGATAGGTAAACATATACGGTGAATAACAACAGCAGCGACGACAAAAAAAATAAATAAAGCTGGGACTGTCCACATAATTGCTATCGCAATAAAAACCGAACAGCGGCAAGCATTGGCAATCGTGCAGGAGGTATTCACGCGACGTCATCCGCAAGGGGGCGCTAGCACATCAGTCGCCGTACTTGTGGTCTCGTGCTCGATCATCGTCGAGCCACAACCAAAGTTCTCGGCAGCGCGTGTTACGTTAATATTCTTCTAAACAAACGGTTTAGTGAGGTGCAGTGCCACCAAACAACGCGCTGTCATATGCCTTGTACCACGGCTAAGGCGGCGCCCCCAGGTGGGAAGACCTTAGTGAATACCTGTCTCTTTCCAGTCATCGCTAGGCGCGCACATACCATTAGGCAGCACTGTGCATATATACCCACCTCTCCATGGTGTGTTAACTGGAAAGCACGTGCTAAACGACTGCGAATGCTTGCCACTGTTTGCGTCTCGTTTGATGTCAATATGGTACAAAAAAACATCCAAGCGATCCTCACTACGCTTAATACGCATCGGAACCAGGCGCGGCGCGATCGTCACCCCCTGATCGTCATCATGGGGGTCAAAATAAAGTGGCTAAAATATATTCTAGCCATTGTAGTGGAAGTCGTAGAGTTTTCAGCGATATTGACTACTGGAAACTCTGGGCCTGCGATTGTTCAACCAAGCAGGGTATGGTGGGTAACGGATTTGCCTAATCTTCGTGCTTGTGGCTTCAAATGCACTTGTGGCATTGGTTGTTGTGTTTTGCTGTTTGTTTTGAATAAATAGAATGGACCATTGTGAACTACGTGAGCAGATCAAATCGGCAGGCCTAAATAAAGGTCCCGGTGGTGAGGTGGAGCTGGTGAACCTTGGTTGAGCTTCCTCTTCCAACAAAGCTACTCCAAGCCAAACAGAGTCAAAACAACGAAGCTTATAAAAATCAGTGTTCAACCAATCATTCTCATGCATGCCGAAGTGCAATTCAATGCAGCTCCCACAGATACTAGCGCCAGGTTTCCCTCTAGTGTATTATAAGCAAACTCTATGGTCAAGTTATTTTGATTGAAAAGATGTTTTAACCCCGTACAAGTGTGTTCCATTGTATTAACTGTGGGTTCTATTACACTCCAGCTTCCGAACCTATACCAACTTACATCTGCGACGCTATTAATGAGAGATATGCTGTGACTCATATACCATGCTTTTATTCCATTGTACACGCACTTCAGTGTCGCCCTGTCCTGCATGCCATCAATTGCTACGTCACATATCATTATCGTACAAGTTCACGGCAATGTGATAAGCTTGATTTGGACATAGCAGAGTGCAGTCAGTGATCAGGCTTCTACTGTACATGAATGTGGCCATCACTATATTGATTGCATCTGAACACAATCTCCAAGCCTTCGTGATAAGCACATCGACATTGAGTACAATTATGTGATAAGAGCTGCAGATACTACAGAGTCTAGAGTGGGCTGTTTCTGGAAAACAATACTGTCTAAGCAGCAATAACTAATGTGTGCAGCACAAGTGGACGTAACAGGTAATGCCTACCTCAATAAAAAGCACCCCTTTCTACATTCTGATGGTGTTGCCTTATTCTTTTTTCTTGTGCTGTATGCCCCGCAGTGCATCAAGGAAAATGAAAGGAATTTCTGGACAGTACACGGACTATGGTAAGAATATTGACAATTCTCACAAAAATGCACAAACTTTATGATTTGTAGCACAAAGATTCTTCAATTTTTTCAGAGCTTCCACTTCACTGGCCACAGAGGTCTTTGTTATCGAGAAAATAATTTCATTGTAGAACAGAATTCGTACGACTTATGAACATGCTTCTTATTACATTGATTTGCCTGTTAAATACAGATACAATGTCGCAGAACAAGACACTTGGACCCACAGCGTGAATCTTTAGGTTACATTAAAAAATGGATCAATCACATATATTGACTTAGCTTAGGCATTGCATTGTACTATGAAAGTGACTGAAATGTTTGATGCTAACAGATTAACACTGGTTAGTATTGAGTCTGGTGCAATTCTCAACCCCCCTCCCACGCCATATTTTATTCTTTCAATTAACATTACATAAAAACATGTTTCTAACAGTAGTACACAGAAAATCTTGTGAATAGCATCAAGCCTTACTCATTCAAAAACCTCAGTATAATCCCTCAATTGACAATAAAGCTAGTACAACACATCAATGGAAATATCATTATTTCGATTACATTTCCGTCTGTGCAGTGTGTAATGGAAACATTTGTCACTGTGACTCATGACTACAATCGTCTTCCCCATTTGCAGGCCTTCTTCAAACTCCTCAACTCCGGAGTTTTGCAATCGAACGCTTCGCTACAATGCAACTGCTCTTGGCGTGAGTGTACAACCGTTTGCACCGGATCTTTTCACAATATCTGAGACGGGCATAGGTGAGGACAGATAAATTACAGTGTTATCGGTAGAACCAGCAGCTTCACTAAAATGGATTTTGGGAATGCCCAAGCTGTACAGAGCATAGAGCTTTCTATAGATACACTAAAGGTAACTCTGGAGCTAGTGTCTATGGAAGCTGCAACGCACGGCTTCGGCAAGCACGGGAGTGATGGGTAGTACACGAATTTGTCTAATTTTCGTACTTTCGGCTCTCCTTGGCTTCGCGTCGCTTGAACCTGCTTTGTCACGGGACCATAATCGGCAAATGTTCAGTAATTCGTCTTCACCACCTTTACCATATAAGCTCACCAATTCAAACCAAATTATGAAGTTCGCAACGGTTCGTCCTTTTAGCCGAGAGAAAACTGAAACATGAGCAAAGCCACGAGTGTGTTTGATGCGCACAAGCATGAATACTAGGCAAACTTGTGCACTACCCATCATTCCTGTGGTGGCTGAACGATCATAGCGCCAGAGTCCCCTCTGGATAATTTCAGAAAACTCTATGGTACAGAAAAGCAAAAACAGAAAAGGCCACACACTAGATCTTTCCATTATACTGAAACTTCTTGTAATGAATCGAGCATGTTTGTACCTTTGCCACAGCCATACAATGTTGGTGTGTGTGCTTGCCAGATGTGATCTAAACTCCTCTACTGTAATACATAATATCCGAGTTGATCTTGTGCATAATATCGCGAAGGGGGAGAACAAAAGCAGTGCATAAAAAACAGACACCTTTCCACATAATCTTTGTGCTTTCTATGCAAAGTATCAGAGCAGCTAGCCTACCAATTTATTGTTACATATATTCACATTTTAACACTGTTGTGCATGAGTTTTCTGTTTGCCTGGATCTATTTTTTTATGAGCGTGACACATGAGTAATTGTCTGCATTCCGAAGTATTTAAACACTATTACTCAAGCCCAAGCCAGTCAGATATCGTGAAAGATAATTATTTAAAAAGGTATATAAGTATAATATATTTTAACAGAAAGCACAATTTCTGCTCTGTGCATATAGGTCCCTGTCCTCACGTGTGTTCACAATTTTTAGAAGTACAGCACACGCATTATTCATTCTTGGTGACTCAATCTACTTCCCTTGCAGCCACTGGTACCACAACTTGACCTGTATTGGCCATCTCTGACTAGCAGCAACAATAATATATTTTGGTGAGTTATCAATTTTGTAAGAAAGTGCATTCTTCAAAAACAGAATCGCACAGCCAGGCTACAATACAGCAATGCAAAACCAAAGATATTCATTTAGCCATTTACATTCCCTTGTAACCTTTAGCAGATTCAGAAGACAGCACGTGCAAGCGCGGGACATGCTGAATATATGATCATTAAAAAAAAAGTTTAAATTTGATGTTCATTTTCTAATCTAATAGCCATCCTACTGAAAGAACCATTGGCAGAAATTGAGTAGTGAAAGTTACAAGATTAAATCTGTACTACCACAATTTTAATCATTCAAAGGAGGTCTGTGATCTATATAAGTGCACTAGCAGCAAGACTATGTGTGCCCTCTTTTATCTAACCTATGTTTGTTCTCTCCCTCGCGTCTAGGAAACATGAATGGCAAAAGCACGGCACCTGTGCCACCATAGTGCCCGAGCTGGATGGACTCTACAATTTTTTCAATGAAACTCTAACCCTGTATCTGAAGTACAATATCACTGAGTGAGTTTCACGTAAATTTATTTGGCTGCCAGCACACAGCTGTTTCCCAGAGTTTTCAAAACATAAAAGAAAAAGCTCCCAGTTTCACGCAAAGTACAACGCAGTAACATAAATTGAGTAGCCATGGCAGATCTCGTTCTTTACGAATTTTCGCCTGCAGTTTTGGTTGTGTATATATTACTGAACTATATTACCAGGGAAATACATTCCAGTTAATAAGAGTTACATTGACAAAGAAAGGAACAGGGTTTCAGAAATGAAGTCTTGTTGCAGAAATGAAGCATGAAGTTGCGTTTTCTTTTTCGCAACTCTGTGAAGAAAATGCTCAATAAAACTGAAACTGAAATTAATCACACTAGATGCAGTTGTTCCATCTGAGCATGAGTTTTCTCTAAAAGATTTAATTTACTGAGAGTCTATTGTACTTGCTACCACATGTTAGCTTTTTTTTTTGTAACTCAAAATCCCGATTATTCAAGCTTGAGGAACGTTCCGTGCCAGCAAGTTTCAGTGCCCATAATAATAAGTACGGTACAATTCAAAAGTACATATTTCAAAGAACGTCGTATGATTGTTCTGAGCCAGAGCTCTGCTGCCTTAACAGTTCCAGTATCTTCAGAACAGGTTTTACTCTTTTGCTGCAGAGTGAAGATAAACCGAAGCTATATTGGCAAGCCATCGATGTAGAAACTTTGACCAAAGCTACTTTGTAATGTTTGAACCCTACAAATTTAGCCGTTGTCATTGCACATTTCAGATATCTACTGAACAGTGGTGTAGTGCCAACCTCGGAGAAAACATACCAGGTAAGGTGGTTGTGTTGAATACAGTGTGCATCCGTGGAACACCATGCAAAGTTTGCACCCGTGAGACAATATGCAAACGACTTAGTATGTTGTTTCCCCCCCCCCCCTTTTTTTACAGCTACAAACAATTAAAGATGCCCTGCACGATGATATCAAAGGAGCAGCTAATTTCGTGTGCTACTCAAGCAGGGTAAGTGCATGGTTGTGATGTCATTCACAGACAAATTTACAATGACAATGGTTGGCAACTGTATCACTAAAATTGATGCCATGATTTTGTCTATATGGGAAACTGATGTCCTTATTTGCTCCCGAGTGTTCAACTCTTCATTACCGCACTTTTTGGCTGGCTAACGATTTCTTGTACCGTTACATATGATTGTTCATTCCAGCCTCAATATGTTGACCTTAAATTTCCTAGAGGCTTTATAATACTCACTAATCACACATACAACGATTAGATGTCATCTTGCTGTCATACCTCAAGTATCATAAGTTAAACATAAGATCTTACTCTCATATCAAAGTCAGATGCTTGAAAAAGTTATTTTGGTAAGCAAAGTTAGTCTGGTAGGCCTAGTGGATTCGGCACACTTAATTTACTTTGCTATTAACCACAGCTGTCCACACTTTCTCTTTGCTTTTGGTTTTCATCGATAGTAAGGCTTGTTCACATCACTGACCACGGCTTGGGTTTCGAAGTACTGTGTCCACAAACAGCGCCAATTTATTTTTGGTAATCGATCTTGCATGTCGAGACACTAATTGTATTTGTATGCCAAATGGACATCTGTTGATGTATCATCGTTGCTAGAGCTACATTTTTAGAAATTATGAACAATGTGATATCTCGGAATAATTTTGTAAAGCTCTGTCAAAGTAGATGCCCTATGTATAGAGTCGGTACATGTAAGTGGCAGAGCTGAACCGAGTGACAGATACAGGTATTTTAACGAAACATCCAAAGCAATAAGCATGTCAAAACTGTATACGTATAGTGCTTCTGTAGTATTTATTACAAGGCATATTCGGTGAATGCAACTCAAGGTCTGTGCTGATGGCCAATCCAGAATGGTTCGAAGCTTTGAGCAGTAGATTATGGGCGTAGCAGATGTTTTTTTGTTGTTTTTTTTTGTTTTAAATGGGGAAGGGGGCAATGTTATCATAAAGGGGCGGGGTTAAGCGTACTTTATGAATGTTCGTGGTTTTCTGTGCGAGCTTGTATACATTTATACACATGCAAAACTGAAAACTCTCCACCCCTCCCCCGGCTACGTCAGCGTCTGGGGAGGGGCGGTAAAGTCATTGCATCATACACACGCAGAGTAACGAAAAAAAAAAAATATTCAGCAACCCCACTGCTGAGAAGTGTGGCAGCTTGAGCTAGCTGGTACGGCATGACGATAGTTGCAGCGCGAGAACAAAACGACGACACAGAGACAAGTCTTTCGTGTCCTTTTTGTCTCTGTGTCGTCGTTTTGTTCTCGCGCTATAACTATCGTCATGCCCACTGCTGAGTCTGCGCCCCAATTTGCTGTAGCCTGAAACAAATTCGTCACATCGTTTTATCTCACTCCTCCAGCATCTCGTTACGTGCCGTTGGGGCAATAAAAGTATCGTTCGTACGACCAGTTACGAATGGATTACATGAAATCACGCGGTAATAATGGTAATAGGACCCGCGCTTCCGACGCGCGCTCGATGACCAACGCTGCGTTGCAAGCCAACAACAGCTGACGCTGCAGAAACGTAAAACGAGACCTCACCTCCTGAAAGCGGGGTTTCCGTTTGGAAGCGTCGTTGTAGCTTGAGCGGCGTGTTTCCATTGCTCACCCCGCTGCAGCAGAAGGTAGTCAAATAGCATCACGGGCATACGCGCAGGCAGCGGTAACGCGCCGCCTCGACCTAGTGACGCCCGGCTTCGTTCCTCGCACCTTTCCTTCGCGACAAGAGACTGAGTGTTGTGCGCGCTGGTTTGAAGAGATGACGCATCGGGAGCACCCCGTTTCTACGAGGGCAGCAGAGCGATTCATCCTCACACACTCGCAGTCCTTGCTTGAATCATCATCACGGCGTTGTAAACAGACGCCACCTCAGCACGGGCCACGGTTTTTCTTTTCCTTGTCGCTCGTTCCTACCGGACTTCGGCTCCCTCTCTCACAGATAGCAGAGACGTGAAAACGCCGGCTGTTTCGTAGTAATCCGAAACTAAGCGCCGCTTGAAGAAAGAAGCAAACAAACCATGACCTACTACACTCCTGACCTGTTCAGATAGCGGGGTTCCTATGGGAGCGCGTGTCCCCGCTCTCGTTCAACCGCTCACCATTGGTGGCGCTACCTATAACCTGTTCGTCTGTTTCTTTACGGTTGTTTTGTAGGCGCTGGTATAAGAATGCCTGCATTCTGTAGTGAACTGGCGGCATATATGTGACTATTTCTTCCCATACATTGCTGGTTAAGCAAGGTGTTCAGAGCGCTTGAGTATTTATAGCACACTGGTTGACAAACGTGGGAACCCGTAGATTTACACGATGTAGGGCAGCCTATGCGTGGTAGCGTGCATTTTATTGCAAAAAAATTCTGAATGTCTTTTAGTATTATTATTTCTGAATAATTCTAAATTTTGGATCATAAATACGCACTACGAGTGCTTTGTTGGTCAAAATTTGACCACAAAGAGTGAAGATGACGTCAGCGAGCAGGTGCTGACTAGCGCCACGCCGCTCGTAGGTGACGGCCCTAGCGGCAGAAGGTATGAACTAGAACGTGGGCGCTGGAAGAGGTGCTCTCTGGGCAGGTCAGGAGTGTAGTAGGTCATGAAACAAACAAACGAGATGTTTAATGTTGCCAACAGTGATTTGTGGTCTCGATAGTTCTTGTTCATCGCTTCTCGTTGCCAAAGTTTCGCGCTGTTGGGGCCCGAGATTATCCTCTGTAGCTGCTACTTTTTGTCCGTGATAACAGTTTAGTGCATTCTGTTTTTTTTTGTTTTTTTTTTTGCCGGCTCGTGCGGAGTTGGTGGGTCATGGGTGGCGCCAGGATATTTTTACTGGGCGGGCGGGGGGTACTCGCGGCTAGAGTGACCTACCTACTCACGGCAACTTCCACGGGCTGCAGAAGAAAGGCGGGTAACCAAAAGGTGTTCCGTAGGGTGACTCGTGCGTTTTGTTTTGGCTATGTTTGCTCTTGGCGGGAGGGGGGGTTGCATAGAGGGGCTGTAAATTACTAGACCCCCCGCTCCATAGCGCCGCTCCTGCAGTGGGTTTGGTAGGTGGTGTTGGTTTGGTCCTCTCCAGTGGTGCGTTTCTCTCTTTGCGGCCGTTTAATTTATCTTTATTTTCATGATTACCACGCTTCAATTAAAAGCTACTATTAAGTAACATCCTTATGTTTTCTGTGGCCGCAATTCTATGTTAGCTTCATATTGAAAAAAGGTTATCTGTAGCCATTCCTTTCATTTCATCCAAATGAAAGGAAAGTGAATGCGCAAAGATGGCACTCCTAGTAATAATGATGATAATAAACTAGCTTTCACTGGAGAGATTGCATACCTACTGGCAGTGTCATCCCTACCTTTTTACTTCTTAAGTCGTTACACAAGGACACCCTTATGCTTTACGTTCTTCTTGTGCTGTTCTGGTGCCTGAAATTTTCCCTCAATAAGATGAGTAGGCTGGGGCGTAGCAGGGCAGTGAAAGAAAGGGATGCACACAGGGTACGAAGTGGCCTTTGGCAGGGACGTGTTCATTTGATGTGTTAGTTTTGTTCATGTTTGATACTCTGTATACTGTGCCTGTGCTACATGGAAAGACATAGCGTCCAAAAATCGGTAAGCTTACCTTTCAATTCTTCATGGTTGGTTATTAAATGCCCCAGCATAAATTGAAGGTTTGCAGTTCAGCAGAACAACATTGAAGTGAGTCAATGTGGAGCTACTATTGAGGCTGTCATTGCGACGATAGCCTTAAATAAAGTAATTTATTCTCCCAAGTGTTCACTCTCCGAAAAGCTCAACTGGTCATGGGTAGAACAAGACTGACCACAAGCTATATTTGTGCCTAATCTTGTTGTTGAGCTTGATGCTGCTCGTGCAGTTTAACTGCATCTCATCGACTACCACGGGGAGAACCAGCACTGTACTCGGTCACAACAACAACAACAACAACAACAAAATAGCAGCTCCCCTCGCTGTTTATCCCAGAGGAACTCAAAGAATTTGCATAAATGCTACATCTATTGATGCATACCCACTTTCGTGACATTGAGCACTTCTCAAGCACTTCAGATAACCGACTTTCCTAGCATATGTCTGAGACACCTTTAGAGCAGAAAGTTGACGTCCTAGCGAATTCTGTCTGCAACAGCGTAAAAACTCCTCTCCCTTGCGCTTGACGCTTCCTAGCAAAGGTAGACGTGGTAGTTTTGACCTAAAGTGGGATTTATTCTTGTAACCTACATTTGATCGCAACTTTGCGACATGCTTGGTCTAGTTTTGCAAACTAGTGTCACCTCGCCACATTTTTACTTTGCCTGCAAAGACACCCCCCCCCCCATTTTTCATGTGACCCCCCCTCTCGTCATGTTGGCTTCATGCAACTTGGCCCTTCGCCTCAAAAGGTTGCCAACCCCTGGATATAGTAACGACAATCTTTAAACACTGAAAAGTGCTGCCAACTGGCCAAGTCAAAAGATGCCAGATTTTGAATACAGAGCACATAAATACCTTAATGTAAAAGGTTATTTGGTTGTTGCTCGAGCGAGCGTGATACGCTGGATTGTTATCATTTGAATCAGTATATTATTCACGTGTTCGCAAAAAACATGGTGTGAAGTTTAGCGCTCGTGCTGTCTTCGTCTTGCTTTTTCCTTTGTTTTTAAGCGCAACGAAATTGAAGACATGCAGCCCTTGATAAGTGCAGCATTTCCATTAGCTGAGAAAACGTACTAACAGTTCGAGCGAAAACTAGCTGGCACGATTGTCTTTCACAGGTGAAGGCAGTTGCACGGCTGTTCCAAGGGGGAAGCTTACATTTTTTCTAACGTCGTAACCAAGTTTATAGTTATCGCATTCAAATATACTTAAACCTCTATATAAGGAACCTGGATATAATGAAATACTGGTTATAGCTAAGCGAATGAAAAAATAGTCTCATAATATATAGTGTTAGGAATAAACCTTCATAACAAATTTTCAGATATAACGAACTTGTTTTTTACATAAGATGCAATTATGTTATAATGAAGTATTATGCACTTTCAGTTTGGAGACTGTCAGCGTTACTACAAATTACATTACTGAAACTGAACTTTCATACGTTGTTCAAGACTCTGTTCCCTCTTGCATGCACTACGCGGCAGAACTACTCCGCACCCGTCCTGGCCGAGATTCGATTCTGCCTCGACCGGCAGCTGCAGCCCATCGACTGCAAGGCGAAGCACTCCGGCTGTGGTCAAGGCAATGTCTACTACTTGGCCTTTGACAAAGACGGGGCCACCTCGCAGACGTCGCCACTTTCGTGGCTCCTTCACTGTAGCTGGCTCTTTGCAGTCAGCGTCATACCGATGCCACTGTACCAGTTACGCTGAGAGCTGCACAAGGCATTGACAAGCAGGGGCTGCACCAGGATATTCTTAACTGGGAGGACACCGACAACAAGAGTTCCTTTAGGGGGCACTAAGCCGAGGAAGTTATGCGTTATTTAGACTAGGTTTTCTTTAGAGGGGGCAAGGGGGGCCTGGCAAAAATTGGGGGGAGCTCCAGCCCCTCTTCCCCAACGTGCCCCCTCCCTGGCACTGCCCCTGCTGACATGGCATGCTTTGTATGGCTGCATCGTTACGAAATGTTTACCGGTGTCCTTCATAGCGCGGTCGCTTTCGATCGTGATCAGGCCCAATGCAGATTGTGTTTCTGAATCTTGACTAAGGTCCTCAGAGTAAGCTACAGTAGGAAGCAAATTTGCTGTCGAGAAAATTTATCCCAGTGGTTTAATCGCAACCAGCAGTGCATCATGTAACAAGGGTATAAGGTTTCTTTATGATCAAGAGTTTTACAAGAAACTTTGTCGCCGCTAGAAGACGTATACAGTTGAAGGTTGAACGTCGACCATAAAATTTAGAATTGAAAGATCATGTTTAGTTTCTTTCCAACTTTAGTGGTCAACGTACAAATTTCAACTTTGCATGGCACAGCACCTTTTTTTTACTTGTACAGCCCGTGAGCCGCATCGGCACAGAACATTTTTTACATGTACAGCACATCAGCTACGTTGGAATACTACTAGCAGTGTATGTTCTGAACTGCCGACTAGCCCCACCTGGTTCTTAGAACATGAACAGTGTCGGTTGCAACCCAGAAAGCTTTGTTGTAGCCCTGGTGACCCTACTGTGCTTCCTGAAGTCGAGTGGACTTCACAAACTTTTGTACTAGTGCGTGTTAGTGTTCTTGTACACACTAACTGTCCATTTGTTATTTGTCCTTCTACTCTTCACTCTCTACTATCTTTTTTTCCCATCTCTAACTATTATGACCCTTCTACACGTGTAGGCTCGCCAACTAAGCAAATTCTTGGTTAACCTCTCTGCCTTTCCCCTTTCTTTCTTTCTCTTTGGTGACTGGTGAAGAGGTTGCAGGGTCAACTCTCACACTAGTTCACAGCTAGTTAGTGCTCTGATCTTTTATGTTATACTCAAAGACAACTTACAAGATAGATTTTTATTTATTTATTTTTTGCTTAAAGGAGGTTACAATTGGCTGTACAGAGATTCATTGCTACCCAGGCCTGTGTAATATGGGATATGCGAAATACTAGAAGCAGGCCAGCCGCTCAAAGCACCACTGAGCCAAGCATAGGCCAGCAATCAGCCAGGATGTAGCCAAGATACTGCCGCTAGCACACCAGGATAAAATCTTGTATTCACACTTCGCTTCGGCTTCTAATTTTGTAAATTAATTGAGACATCAGAATTGAAGAACTTGCAGAATTTTAGGTGTTGCACTTACATATGCGCACAAACATTGTGATGGCCAAGAGTCCACAGATCTTCTTAATCACATTTACTTATTTTTTTTTATTGAACTGATAAACCACATAGATCTTACTTGGCTTTCGCTACAATTCTCAAATGAAAAAAAAAAAAAGTGTGAAAACCCTATGCTACAGATGCAACTACTTTTGGTATCTGTACTGCTACATTTATTGCGTGTCATACAATAACTTCAAAACCATGACGTATAATATACAAGCTGGTCATTTATAACCCACCATGCATGGTCTAGTGGCTACGATCTTATTGTGCGAAGACCACAGGCTCAATTTATAGCCACAGCAGTCGTCTCTACGGGGATGAAAAACACCCACTCGCGTTAGTTTATGTGCACGTTGAGGTGCCTCAGATGGCCAGAGTTGGTCCCAAGTCATCTATTGCAACATACCTAATAATGATACTGAGGCCGTGCTACGGTACTTTAAACTCTACCGACAAACAGCAACACACAGTGCCCCTTTCTGGGAGTCTGCAATTTGCAGCTATGATAACAGCTAAAATGCATAGTGCGCAGAAGAATGTGTTTGTCGCATGATACATGGTATAACTATCTAGAATATTTATTAGGAGACAGCAAGTCTACAGTATGGTATTGTGGCTATTCAATGTCTTCACGATTGCTTCAGTGTAGGGGTGTGCGAAAATCGGATAGTACCGGAAGAGAATTGGGCACTTTCTGAATATTTAACATCTATTTGTACATGTAATATATTCACATTCTAGCAGAATTGAATTGGAGTACACACAGAGTATGAGCAACAAATAATCCAATTCTTCCCATACACGTATCTTCCAAGACAGCATAAATGGAAGTTTGGTTCCAAAAGCCTTCTCGCACCATGCAGGCTTTTATTCCTATGAGGGTGAACTTAACGATACTTTTGCACCAATACTTTATGTATTTTTGAGGTGCAGTTGACACTTTTGAAATATTTATAAACTATTCTAAAAACTTTGGTACTCTCGAACTGCAACTATTTGGTCTTCCATTCAATTCACATATTGAAGTGAAGATTATTTGATTCGATAATCACATTTTTCGCATTTTCGCATACCCCTACTTCATGTCTATGCAGGTATGAGTCTACCACTGTTAGCAGGGAGTCGAGCCTAGTTTCTGATAAAACAGAGTCATGCCGTCCTTTGCCATTAGACTCCCTTTGAGCAAGGTAGCAAACGTCGCCGTCAACTACGTGTCGATGCGATTTCAGAGGCCGCAACGCTTGACAGGCCTCTGAAAGTGAAAGCCTATTGTTAAGTTTTTATTTTGTTATACATTGTTTTTAGTTATACTATTTTACACTCGCACAAAATTTTGTGCTTATTTTATTCTGCTGTTTTATTTTCACCAAGAAACTTGCACTGCACTCAACTGATTAAATGAATTGCAACATTTACACGACGTTCGAAAGGACTGTGCATCTTATTTAACCTGTGCAGTAGAAAGCAGTCTTTTGTTCACTTTTACAATGACTATGCACTTTGCCAGCTTTCGCGCTTGAACGGCATCTTCGCACCGACTTTTAATTTCAATGTGCCACGACAGTGTGCTTGAGTGTGAGCCGGATTGTTGTGCCAGAATATTGTCCATGAATTGCATGTGATTTTTTTTAAAATGTTGATACACCAGTGAGAAGAGAATAAACAACATAATATATTTAAGCTGCCTATGTTTGCAAGTTTTATTATGTCCCCATTCGCTCAACGCAATGTGTCCCAACGTCCCCAATGTGTCCCCAGTTGTGTCCCCAATTGCTCGACGCTCTCTGAAATGTAGTTTTCAGATCAAAGTACAAGATCTTGCTTACACTACAAAATATAAACTGCACTTCACTTAAGGTAAGACTATTCATTTATATTTTATGACAATACAAAATACAGTAATTTCATGCTTAAGCTCATGAAAAAACACATCAAATGTTACATTTTTAAAAAAAGTTTATTCGCTGTACAAGGAATCAAATATACCACTGCAAAAACGAACAGGTCACGTAACTGTGTCCTTTGTGGCATGGAGTTTCCAAAAACTAACTAGAGGGACTCTGGCGCTGCGATTGTTCTGCCATCATGCGAATGATGGGTAGTTCACAAATTTGCCAGGTCTTCATGCTTGCGAGCTTTGAATGCACTTGTAGCTTTGTATATCGTGTTTTGGTTTTGTTTGAAATAGTAAAAGAATGAACCGCTATAAATTTGGTAAGCCGGTTTGAATTGGTTTGCCTAGAAAGGTAAAGTGCAACTGCTGAACAAGTGCCGGTTTTTGTTTCGTGACAAAGCAGCTCCGTGACACGCGAAGCCAAGCGGAGCCACAAGTATGAAGATTAGACCAATTTGTTCACTACCCATCATTCCTATGCTGACCGAACCACTATGCATTGCAGATCCCGTACGCACTAGCGCCAGAGTTCTCTCTAGTGTATTTACAGAAAACTCTATGCTTTGTGGAGCAGACAATGCATCCTGCGCAAAACTTGTTAATGCCACCGGAAAGAATGCTGGAAATAAATTTTTTGTAACCGTTCAACATTCCAAAATGGGAGCACTCAACAAAATGACCTTGTTAGACACTTTGGCTTGAGCAAACTGCACAGATTACGTAGTGAATATCAACAAACAATACTAGCAACAAACTTAGCCTCGAAACAGACATTCTAAAAATTTCGCGACACTTTAAAAAAACTGCACAACTCTCAAAAGTGGAGCAAAAAGAAACGCACGTTTGACGATATTACAAGAAGCAGGTGAATCCCAACACAGCTGGCAGAACTCTGTGCCAGTGACTTACAAAGATTCGAGGTGTGATGACATTAATGACTTCGAGATAATGGCAATTGAAGTGAATGGCACACATTTTCAATGACATAGAAACACACTCCTCCACTTCTCACTGGGTTGTGAAAGCTATTAGCACATGCAATATTATGAAAAATAAAGAATTTACACCATAGCAATATAGGAAAGTGGTGTTGTTTCTGATAAATGATGATGAACAATGCATCATCAGAAGCCTGGCAAGCGACTAGAATGCAGATTTGACTCACAGCATCGCATCATATTGCACGATAATTTGGTATGAAAAACACAAAAATATAAAAAGATATTAAAAGAAGAGAGACTTAAAAGTAGAATGATTAATCAAGCAGTATTTGTCCATAAAATCTAAGTTTTAAACACATTAGTAGTATCAAGTATTTACCAATTACCTCAAACAAAAATTTGCAGCAACATTTACGAAACATTGTGCACCTATAAGATAGCTTGCAATTGATTTCAAATCTGGCTTCAGTGAGATATTTGAGCACAAAACGGGAATGTTGATTTGACACTCGGTTAAATTTTTTTTTTCTTCCTGTTCCGCAGTTGACTGCTTGAATACACAAGATGTGCTTAATCGCTCTATGCAAACCGTGGTGCACGTAATGCCACTGTGGATGCAATCCAGCACTGAAATAGAGTATAATGTCCGTCATGAAAGAAAAAGGAAAAAAAAATTGCCCATCTAGAATGACCGTAGAGTTTTGATATTCCGCAGCACAGCCCAGTGAGAACGCCAACTTGTAACGCTAATAACTCTCGTTCTACAAGGCACAGTGGAATTCATCAATGGAGCAGAAAGCCGCGAACGAAATTCCCCGGCATGCCAGAGAACAAAAATATGTGTGCGCAACGTTTGACATACGGCACTCCGTGCTATTACGCGACTGTAGCTACAGATGATGCACACTGAGCGGGCGGGTGGGTGGTCGTGCATACAAAAAGAAAACGTCGCTCGATTTCGCAAGGACTTCTCAGTCACATCATCGCTATGTACAAAAAAGAGGGGGATGACAGTGCAACAACTCGTGACACTCATTCCCAGGATGCAATGCCCGGTCGGAAAACCTTTTGGTTGGGAAGGCAGACGTCTCCGGGACGCAGCTGCCGTACTATAGATGTAGGTGGCACACAAGTGGGATCACATTTGCAAAGTTGCAACAACATACAGGCAGGGCAGGTAAACTCCATACTCTGCCCGTGGCGAGGATCTTTGGTAGGACCGATGTTGTAAGACATAGAAGTAGACTACTGGCAGGTCAAAAGCTGATAGGCCTGCCGAAATGTGGCACGGCAGCCTGTTAATTACACAAGCTGCAAGCGACGCCTCACTCTACAATTGCGTCCCTTCACAACTTGGCAGCAGAGCGTTACAATTTTCCTGATTCAAGTGTAAGCAAAATTAATGTCGTAAATTTCACCAGGTAAGACTGTTAAGAAAAAAAAAAGCGAGAATTACGAATGCTAACTGCAGAAAAAAGCTTTCATATTCGTTTTTAACTACTATTGGAAGTCTTTGCTTGTATGTGATTAAAAAAACAAAAGATACGCATGAATGGTGAAACTGCAGTGCCACGTACTTGTGCACTATGCTCAGTGGCAGCAAGACGATTCGCACACCACAAGACTCGAGAGCAATTGTTGCGAAGCATTTGTGTGATTTCCATTTCAGAACTAATACTGTAGGGCTTACTCAAGTCGTAGCCATGTATAACTTACCCACACTCAAGATTATTATCACCTACGGCGAACTAAAATTTTGCGCCAACCACCAAACGAGTTTGGACGAGCATATTGGGGCAAATTGAAGTACTTTGGTCATCTCGAGAGAACGACACTACAACTTCAAGAAAGCATGCGCGAGCCTGAAGACAGTACTGTCTGCACTGAAGCTTATGCTGCTGCACATGGCAGCTTTCGCATGCCAGTAGTCTACTACACAATACAGAAGCGTACAACACCGTGCCCTTGCTGCAGAAAGATGTAAAGTTTCAGACGAAGTGCTTTCAGGCCTGAGAAATATCGCATGGCCTGGCAACGAAAGCATAATACCCTGCTAAGCACGTACTCATAAAGTGAAGCACTTGCTACACGAAAACTGACTTTGGTGCCCTGCTTAGAAGAACACACACAAAATACACTGGTGCTAACCTGTGAAGCCAAACAGCCTTGCACTTACGTATCAAAGCAATACTCCTTGTAATGCAATTAGGTGACACCAAAGTTATTTCATAATAATGGCGTTCACAAAAAGTGCCCCAGACTAAAGCATATAATGTAAATGTATTCAAGGTTGAAAAGCTAAATGACTTAGCTGTACGAGAGTCTGAAAGAAATGAATGTACACTGAATGAAAAGCATTTAAAATAAATAAAATCAATCGTAAACTTTGCTTTGAATGTGCAGAAAGGTGGCCAGCACCACTCTTTACAAGAGCGTAAATTTGGGCATTTTTTCGTTGCACTTGTTTTCTCTTGGGCTCTCGCATTCTTCTGCTCCTTTTTCTTTTTTAACAGGGCAAAACTGACCTCATTAAAGTTCTTTCTGTATGGTTTCCTGCTGTACCGAAATACAAACTTTTGTGAAGTATAACTTTTCATGAACTGCAAATACCTCTTATAGACAGATGGAGGAGCAGCTTAAAAGCTGTTCACCGCTCAAAGACGTCAATGCAAACAAGGTGGTTTTGGCTGACAACCACAACCATTTCCTTAAAACCATTTTTTCAACAAGCATACAGAAATACTGCATTTTATGTTACCAAGTTTAACTGACATTAAATTTTCAGGGTAAAAACGGCAGGTTGCTGTGAACACTCAGAGTTAAATTTGGTAAAGCTATGTTTCTTACATAGGTTAGCTTTAATAACTATATTTAATCATATTTAAGACTTTACATGGCTGCCCTGTGAGAAGCAAACACTGCCAATGTATCACTGTATGCAAAGGCCAAATAATCCCGTGAACTGGAATTTCCACAAACGGCCTTCTTACTAGACTGGCGATAATAAAACAACGGACTTCTTGCATCACACCTGCCAGCCAGTTCTTCAACTTCCCTTTTCTGCCTTCAAGATACAGTTAATAGGGAGTTTTCGAATAGGGGCCCCAAAGAAATAGCGTCAAGGCCGCCCCGCAAACACAAAATTCAAGCCGTGCTTGGGTTTTGGGTTGGGGACGCTATTTCTCGAATTTAGCAGAAGCCCCAAAGTTTGCCCCAAATGTTTTGGGTCGGACAAACGTGACGGCACCCACTGAAGTCATGGCTCTCAGCCAAGACTAGTGACACAGAATAGGGGGAGTGTCCAAGGCGCCGCACACCCTATTCGAAAACTCGTCGCTCCTTCCTGCTTGACCCAAAGCGTCCATATGCAAAGAACTTTGGAAAACTCTCTAATTCGAAATTCCCTAATACTTCTGTGAAAAAATACTTGGTCGTTATATATACAATCTTCAAAGGGGACTACAGAACAAGCTTCGCCCAGCTTAAGTGCACATTGAAAAAAGTTTAAATATACCCATGGCAGCATGCCCGTTCACAAATTTCACCCTTAAACACTTATAGAATTCCTGAAGAAATAGATCCTGAGAACTCTTGCAGCAACACGCACTAAGTAAGATAAAATGACTTGGTTAAAAAAAGCACCGAAAGTTGTAACGACGTTGGGTTTAAAGGCGACAGGCATGTCACAGCCTTTGCGCTCAGTTCCTTCTTCAACAAGGAACATACACTAAGAAAAATTTTTAAGTGTGTACAGGATTGATATGCTGCACGAGAACACTGGTATAAAATGAATTCAACACATCTGGCACAAAGCGCTGGATAGTGCCCGCCGGGCTATACACCAGGCACAAAAATATGGCAACACACAACGCAATCACCACGTCCCAGCAAGAAAAATAAAGAAACAAACAGCAGGTGTAAAAAGATATTACAACAAATGCAATGAAACACAAACAAGAAAACAGAACAAGAATAAAGAACTAACGACAATATTAAGGTCTATATACAAGAATAAAAAGGCACTATAGGACTCAAAACAATATCTTTGGGCATCTAAAAAAGCAACTTGTTTTAGGACGACACTCGAGGAAGTCTTTGGGCATTTTAAAACAGCAACCGCCCACTAGTGAATGTTGCAGCGAACTGTAGACTGCGACATAAGAATGACTCGCAGAATAAACCGAGATGGCCAAGCCGAAAACCAGCAAAACAAAAGCTGTAGGTCATCTGGGTGCCACAAGATAATGCAACGAAGTGCTACAAAACAAACTGCAACAGACCTCTAAGCGTTAACTAATTAACCCACATTCACAACGTTTGAAGTGCCTCGAATATTAAAAAGTGCTGCATAAAACAACCAACAAAAGAATCAACAAACATAACAAACATTTACCGTTGGGCTTTTCCGCTAAAACGCAATAAGACAATGCCTACCTTGAAAGTGCTTCGCAATATGTTGTGCACCTCAATGAACTCTTTCGTAAGGCAATAAATAAACTGTGTTGACATCCAAAAAAGTGTAAGAAGACGGCCAATTCTAAAAGGAACACTGCTTCTAAAGGCAATGAAAGAGCTGAGGGGGCCGGCTTAGAATAATTGCCAAAGATGAACCTCCTCATCAGGAACGTTATCTACAAGCTAAAACTGTTCCATCGAACAAAAATATGTATCAGTGCAGCTTTCTCACATTTCTTAGCTCACAACGACATTTCGTAGATAAACATAACCATTAATACCATGTATAACCCACCAACATGTACTTTTAACAAAAGTAGTAGGTATTCTTTACGGACGTCTACAACGGAATCCACTACGTACTGTTGGTATTCAAGTGACACTTCACAGACAATTCAGAGCAGCTGCCATGAAGCAAGAAAGCATGGCAGTGTCATCATCTGATGCTTGTGGTAATGTTGAATGGTTCTTTAAAGCAGCTAAAACAAGAGCTATTCTGCCGATAACGAACTCCTTGGCTTTCATAAAATCGCCTGATTTACTGCGTAGCTCACCTAATGGCCAAGGTGTCATTCGGGAAGCATCATATCATGATAAAGATGAGTCAAGTAGCTGTCATGAGATTTGCCCAGTTTTTCACAAGCACGGAAAGCAAGCCTACGAAACAAGGAAAAAGACACAGCTACCGATTCCGCTGCACTCTGAATGCAGTTTTTTTCTAAGTAAAAAACCATTACCTCATGATGAATAGCCAATCCAAGCCTTTACAAACAGCCAACAAATTTTTGATTAACACTTGGATTGCCATGAAAAAGAGAGAAAATTTAATTAGTTGTATTATTTAGGGTGCAACGAAAAAACAGCTGGTAGTAGACCCTGACCACAACATTCGTGTGCGATTTGTGGAGTGTACTCTCATTTTTTTTTTTTTTTACTGTCAACATTCAGTTGAGACAGCAGTTAGTATAAGAAAGGCCTCTTCAATTTACCTGCGCAAGTTGTGGTCAAGTTCGAAGCAGAGAAATAGAGGGCTTAACAAGTGGCAAAAAACACCTGTTTTTACTGCTCGGAACTTTCATTTTTTCCAGCCATCCCGTGCTCGTAACGATAAAGTACATTAACCTTTATCGCTATGACCGCGGGAGGAGGAGTAGATGTGCGACGATTTACTGTTGGGATCAGTGTTGATCGATACATAGGTGGTATTTTTAAGAATAAACTTTGGTCCAAATTTACCACTCATTCGTGCTTCCTGTTCCTTCAAGTCTTGCCCCTACTTGTAAAAAAACAAATTTCTACAACCTCGCCCGAATTTCGGTTCCTGCACGAGGCCGACTACTCAGAACTGCAGCGCAACTGGAAGAGGCAAATCTGAGAGGTACCAGACCTCACTTCACAGGTACCATGCATGTGACACATACACTCCATAAAACACCACTAGATGAACGAGGAAAGCATCACCTCACAGCCGAGCTGCCTCTTCCCCTCGAGACACGCTGCCATGTAGCAACCTCGGCGCAACGCGAGCTGGAAAGATACCTTTCGTACCGGAAGAGAGACGACTGGAAGAGTGGAGGTGGATACCCACAACGCTGCGGGTGCTACCTGTGCACAGTGGAGACAGAGCTGCTTCTAAGACAGAGTTGGTGGTCTCGGACGTCACCCCAGCCCCCGTTACCCTTCGGCGGCTTCAGGTTGCGCTGCACGCCGCGCTTGACCTGCGAGAATAACGAGGGAAAAAACTTAAACATCGCAGTTTAGCTGCAAGGGTGATGCAGTGAATGCAACAGGTAAAATTGGAAGTAACACGAAGTAAAGCTAGCAGCTAAATCTCTCGGATCACATTTCACAAAACTCTACAAAACACTGCTGTAAGGGAATATGGCCACTTCAGGGAGTGGAGTGCCCTTCGCGCTGTCTCATCTCTATGCATAGTAAGCAGTGAGAGCACATCACGTACAAAGGTATACAAGCCATCTAATAATGTCTGCCAAATAAAGTGCATGCCATCACTCACAACCAAGCCCACTGGATCAAAGCTATCAGTTGCTGCTCGAGAGATGCAGCTCCCCCCTATTGACGGCCCTTCATTCTCCTTCACCCAATGAAGGATGGGGGGTGGCTATTCTCAACTTGAGGAGCCGTCAAGCAAGGCCTCACAAGAGCGTCAATGTTATCGCATGCACCCTTTGCGCAACAGAGATGGCCGTCTGGTCTAATCTCCACTTTAGCCCCGCTTGTTCCCGGCAGTATCTCAGGCATTTTTACTATTGTTTCACTTTTATTGACAGCATAGGATGCAGGGAGCTATGTTATCGATTTGGACTTTACCAGAACATGACAACTAGGTGACAGCCAACGTCTGCCAAGAGGGTCCATATAATTGTTACCACAATGAAAAATTAAAGCAGAAACTTCCAACCGGAGGATTGTCACATAGCGCATAAAGACCACTTGGACTTGCATCATTTACCTTAAGATATGGCTACAGTAGCAGACATTAGCCATCATTAGCAAACATCAGCAGACACTAACCATCAATGAGCCAACACCTGACAGCACTAGCCACCATTAACCTGTGCGAGAAGTAAATTCAAAATCAGTGTGCAAGCCATTACCAAAGGACAGGTGTTAGTAGTATGCAACTAAATACTGGGAGACAGCATGCGGTGCATGCAGATCTCTCTAAATTAACTAGCTCATTCTCAATGAAGTCCAGGACCTATCCGATTTTATTTGAATGTACAAGAAAGGCAGCGCTTACCAGAATGCCCTTGGGAAACAAGTACGTGCGGGCGGAGCCTATCACATTTCTCGCCTGTTGCACCATCTTCTGACTCGAGCAGTTCTTACTCCGGTGGTGCACGCCACTGCAACAAGCAGGAAAGCAGAATGCAAAAAAAGCAGGAAAGCAGAATGCAAACAAAAGAAAAAGAAGTCTCTTCACACACTACCACTGACTATCAGCTTGTCTGACAATGCAGTCGGCCCTGCAGCTCCTTTCGGAAATGCGGAAATTGTCGAGCCTGTGAAAGTGCAGCGACGTTTGAAAACCCCTCCTGCAGGGGTAACTCCAGAAGGATTCTGCTTGAGCCACTTCTTCATGAACCTATAGAGTCGAACCCCATTATAAGAGACACTGATATAACATACAACTGGGCATAAGAGACAACAGTGTGCCTACAGTAAGATGCGAATTGATTAAAATAATGCCTACATGGTGGCCTGCTTTTAAGAGACATCTCATATAAGAGACAATAATTGCTGCCCAGAGCGTGCCTCTTATAAAGGGGTTTAAGTGAACGATATTTACTTTATTGTCACAAGCGCTTTATTCTGTATCTTTATGTGAATTACCACTTGATGCAAACCGTACTCGAATGTCTGAGAACCTTCAAGATTGTTCCAGGCTTCTGATAAGGTTACACGTGCGACATGAGTAGTCAGGTTCATTCTAAAATCTATGTGGCCGCCAATCATATCATCAAAATGTTCATTCCTGTATGTATAAAAGCTGATGCGTTTTAACAGTTACCAATTAATCAATGACAAACACACACAGTAAAACAGACTATGTAGCAGTATTCAGTGCAAAAAAAAAAACTACCATAAGCTATGCTACATCGCAGCATGCATGCATACCTCAAGAAAGTTAAAAGGTGGCCAGTCCCTTCTGCACTAGTTGCAATTAGCACATAAGTTTGAAAAGACCGCCCCAAAAGCAAGGCAACATATCGACGGGAATCTAACTTATAGAGGCATGTTGTCCTGCAAACGTATTGTTCAAAAATGTACAAAATCTAAAACATGACCTCCCCCCCCCTTATCACAAAACGAGCCTAGATACAACCCCAACTTAGGCTCGGAAAGCAGTCATCAATAACTAGTGTTAGCACAAGAAGACGTGGTAAGCAGGCAAGAAAAGCACGCACCACTCGCCGGTGTGAAAGACGCGGGTGGACTTGACCACCATGGCCTGGATGGGCGCCGAGAGGCACATCGTGCTGACCCGGTACAGCGACCAGTCCCAGTTGTAGTCATCAAAGTGACAGAACATCTGCGTGGTGCCACATGAGGGTACATTGTACAATATGAAAGCCTAGGCACCCTCTGAATGTTACACAGATGGTCTTCAGTTCACCAAGACATTACAGCTACGTTTTTTTTCTGTGCAGTGTACAATCATGAGACGGACTCCTAACCATGCCAGCAACATCCCAAGTGAGACAGATAAATGACTACAGTTACCTTGAGGAGAGCTAACAGACTATGATGCCAAGGAAAACATAGGAGGTGTTAATAGTAATTGTAATATAAATGTTGAAAAAGAGAAATGGAGGAAAAGGTAGACGAAAAGGTAATACACGAGAGATCATTGGTCAGCTGCCACCTCACGTGCTACAGCGACACCATCAGTCAAAAAGAGTGGTCCACACTTGCCATAGTCGCTACTGGCAGCACTGACCGACATTCCCACATTTAAATGCACATATATACCCCACAAAGTGGTCGAAAAAAATATATATATATTTTCGTGCAATTTTATTTCTTTGCATGCACATTACAATTACTTTTAACAATATTCCTTATACATACAAACCTCATTATAACAAAGTTGCACCTTACATGAAATTATAGTTCGTTATATCTAAAAACTCGTTATAGAGGTATAATTGCTCTGAGGGGTTAAACGTCCTAAAACCACCATATGATTATGAGAGACGCCGTAGTAGAGGGCTCCGGAAATTTAGATCATGTGGGGTTCTTTAACACCTGCACCCAACTCTGAGCACACGGGCCTAGGGCATTTTCGCCTCCATTGAAAATGCAGCCGGCACAGCTGGGATTCCATACCACGACCTGCAGGTCAGCAGCAGCGTACCTTAGCCACTAGACCACCGCGACGGGGCTTTTATAAAGGTATATTCCTAAAACTGTATCTATAGCTATCCAGAGCAGTAACCGGTCGCATATTTTCCAATGCGACTCCTTTAGTTTCTAAGCTCGAGCAGGTGCACCACATATCTGACTGTACAGAACTATGCCCAAATGAAAGCATGTTTATTTAGAATAACCCATTCAGAATACTTAAAAGGGTACTGGACTTATCTCCCCCGAAAATTCCCTCCTCCAGGCTTTATATTTTCATGCACAACTTACTATCATTCATTACAACTTCAGTAAATAACTTGATTGATATGTGGGGTTTAACATCCCAAAACCACTATATGATTATGAGAGACGCCGTAGTGGAGGGCTCCGGAAATTTAGACCACCTGGGGTTCTTTAACGTGCACCCAAATCTGAGCACACGGGCCTACAACATTTCCGCCTCCATCGGAAATGCAGCCGCCGCAGCCGGGATTTGATCCCGCGCCCTGCGGGTCAGCAGCCGAGTGCCTTAGCCACTAGACCACCGCGGCGGGGCTTCAGTAAATAACTTATCATTATGTCAGCTCGTGGACTGTTAAGTTCTCTCCATGGGCAAATACCAGAAAAATCTTACTAAAAATCTCTAAATCGGCCCCAGAAGACTGCACATTTATCAAATAAAGACAAGACTACGCTTATCGTAATCCTCACGTTTGAACAGTTGTCCCGGATTGTGGCCCAAAGATCTCTGTAGAGGACCATTCCCATGTTGTGCTTGCTGGAAGACCACTGGAGAATCTCAACCTAGTCGGAAATTTCGTAGAGAAAAAGAGCACATTTGAAGTCTGAAATTTCAACAATCGTGACCAAATTAACGGCACTAAGAACAAGACACTCTACAATGCGACCATCAACTAGCAAGAGTGCAGTCAGAAATTTTTTCCAGGGGGGAAGGGTTGAACCACCTCCCTCTTGGCTACACCATGCCTACTAGAATATACTGCAAGTTTCGATGCAACTCTCTCACATCAATGTTCAGACACCAACTCGCCTCACATTGAGGACACATGAACAAATTACACATTACAATGCCTTTGAAATAAGCCTAATTAACTGGAATAAAACACAATTTATCTTGGAAATGCATAGCAGTGCCGTTAAAACAGTGCAAGTTTTTCTTTTTTTTTTTGTATCCACAGTGCAACAGGAAAGCACAGACAAGTGCAGTAGAAAGGTAAATACAGTACACGAAAAGACATTCTCATAGCACTGCTTTACAAAAAGTTTAAGCTGGCAAATAAATTTACGGTACTGAAATGCCATCATAAAACAGAACTGAATGAGAGGGAAAAATCCACCCCTCTTCAAAGTTAAATGAAAACGTGCTGCCCTCGCATCGCTTCATCTCTTTTTAAATTTAAAATCTTGTTATGCAAGCCTATATGCTCTAATTATAGTAAGTTTTAAAGCGTAACAGGTCATGATTGACATTCTTTATCAAAAGTCAAATTTCGCTGCTATTCAAAGTTGCTTCCGCTTCCTTTGAACCAAGAAGAATGACATTTGCACATGCCTTGTTTCAAACTTATAAACAAATTACAAAGATCAGTTTGGTCATGAGAAACATGCTAATTTTTCTTTATACTACTCGATATGTGCTATTCGAATTCAACTTAAGATGATTCGAACAAGATCACTTTTTCATTCCAAATTCGCTTCAAGCCTAAAATTCAATACATTGTATTTACCCAAGCCTAGTTTAGGCTTAAAGGTTCAGAAAATCATTAATGTGACGCCAACAGTTCTGAAGTTAGAAGAAAAATTAAAAGCATGAGAGAGTGTGGCATAAAAATCCTGTACACGCAGCACGCACCTGGTTTCCGGTTATGTGATAGTTGAAGGACTTAGCGTAGCTTCCCAGGACCAACATGGAACACTGTTTGTGACTGAAAAAATACACAATAAAATTTATTAGAGATGAAGGGCACAAGAATGCAATAATCTCATTATAAAGCCATATTTCCATGTCACAAACATGAATTCGCAACTCTTCTTTTTGAAATAAGCAAAGCTTTGAAACAGTAGGAGTGCAACAAGTTGCGTATAAGAATATAACAATAATGAAAGTTTTGGATCCAAGTATTGAGAGCTGAAGCATGACGTACAAATAAAATGTATTTGTTGAAAGAAAGTTTTAATGGTGGGTGATTGAGCAAATTGATTACTAATCAAATTTTAACTATAACATCTGTTAATTATTGGCTGTTCATTTTCAAATATACAGTACATCCCGGATATATCGAACTCAAAGGGGATTGCGAAATAGTTTCTATATATCGATGACTCGATGTAATAAATATGCACACTTAAAGCATATTAATGCATTGCAGCTCTGAAACAGCTTTTGGAAATCGTAGTAAGTGTTAATAAGACGATTCGCTCACAGTATGCTCAAGTAGAGGTGACAACTTCTTTTGCATGTTACCGCCTTCATTTCGCATGAAAATAGACTGTAGACTTGTCTCGCTTTTGTACACCATCATGTTCATCAAGTCATCCTCGTTAAGCGAACACTAAAGCTTTCAGAATAAGCAAGCTCAGCGCCTTCAGCGGCAATAGCGGTGATTGACAGTGAGCGCCGATGCAAGCTCTGTAGTGCGGTAAGATCTTTAGCCGTGGTGTTAGCGTCTTCATAACCACACTGGCCCACTTCCGGGGCATGGGCAACGTCAGCCATATCAGCCTCGGTGCAGTAAGAAACAGCGACTTCGCCATATGCACAGATGAAGTTACTTTCTGTACTCCTGTACAAGGTGGCATCGGGAAATGCTAATAAGTAGTAAAATTAACCAAGGAACCGTACACCATTGTTAGCTAACATGACGCACACTAGGTCGTCACCTGTCACCAAAGTCCCCGATGAAACTGTGCACGACGGTGCCTTGCTTGGCGTCATTCTCAAGCACGAGTTATCGTATTATTCCTACGAGCGACACAATGTTTAGTTCGACTTCCGATGGAAAATTCAGCTGTAACAAGTGAGAACTACTGAAGTGCACAAGCCGAAAGTGACAACGCTTTCCACAAACAGCAAACTTAACGACCACATACCCCCCCCCCCGACTGATATCTTGGTGATGGCAATGACACTAGGGGTTTTGAAGCGGCAAGCCGAAAGTAAAAAAAAAGCGTAGCCTCAAAGATTCGTATTTTACAACCGAAAACGACAAAAATACGTCAGTAGGTTGCGGATCTCGAAAGCCACACATTTTGTGTCCGCATGCAATCATGCTTGAGCAAACGAGGAAGCACGTGATTTTGGTGTCCTCGGCTATTGGTTCCTTCGGAAGCACTATGTCCCCGCGTTACAACCTACAATCGATTGCGCATCACCTGCCAGAGTACTCACAAACACTGCGCAACCAACGAATTACACCGTCTTTTCGTCACCTGAGCCAGGAGCGATAGAAGCTTGTTAGAATGCGGCCGAAAAATGAGCAATCTGTCGGAATAAATGCACTTCCTGGACTTCGGCCAGGCACAGCGTTCGATATATCGGATATTACGCTTTGCAAAAGTTCGATATACATGTGAAACAGTCCCATAATTTTGCATTGAAAATTCAAAGGGATGAGTCAACTGTTCGATGTAGCGAATAATTCGAAACCGTATTTACTCGCATAATCTTCGCACTTTTTTTTGCCGGAAACCCGATGCAAAGTTGGGGGGTGCGAGAATTACGCGGAGAAAACTTTCCACGAAAACGCAGAGAGCAGAAAAACAAAAACAAAGGGGCCGCAAATCGGGATTTTCACACCAGCAACTTACAGCAAGCTTTACAAAGTACTATTTAGAACTTACCTCAACAATAAAACAGAGGTTCAACACAAGGCAAGATTTATTTGAGACACAAAAAGTGGAAGCAAATAGTTGAGAATTAGAATACCATACGCGATGCTTGTGGGCGTTGCGGGCGTAGCATTAGCGGTCGGCGCTCAACAGGAGCCCTCAAAAGGTAAGCGAAGGACGTCAGTATTGGGCTGATGGCTATTTAACAGAATCGTCCGCAGTTTCCTTCTGAAGAAATTTACCATCAATCCCAGTTTTAGGCACACGGCAGGCCCAATGCGTCTTGGTGGCTTTCAGCTGCCGTCACCAGTAGCGAACACAAAACTCGTAGGCTCCGAAGGGCCTACCGGCGGCCCTGTTGCCGTTGTTTAGTGCATAATCTATCACTTGCAACTTAAAAGCAGCCGTACAGCTTCAGTATTGCCTCATAACGTGACAAGATTACCGACACAAGATAGAAAACACGCCGCAACGCGCACTGACCACTTCGGCTTGGCTTGGATTGGATTGAATCTCCGTGCAATAGGACGCTTAATGCTTACGAGATGGCGCCAAATGGCGCACGCTATCATCATCAGTGGCTGGAACGAGCAGACGACATTATTGCGGCAGTTTTCTTGGGTGCGATAATTACTCGAGGAAAAAATTTTTTCGTATTTTTTTGGGGCGATGTGGGGGGTGCGAGAATTATGCGAGTGCGAGAATTATGCGAGTAAATACGGTATATCCAAGTTTCGTATATCCAGAATCAACTATATTACTACTCTTCAGCCATGTTGTTGGGTTCATTGCCTCATTTTTTTTTTGCACTGTACTTTACATTCAACAGAAACTCATCATTATGTTATCTACATTAGGTTGCAAAATGTCCCCTTCTAACAATTTCCCTATTGCCAACAGCAGTGATATATTTAGACAAAGATTATGACTTCACGCAGCCAAATGTTATATTATTTTGCCTAGTAATGCGAGGTCTCTATCAATGAGGAAATGCATATCAGTTCGAGTTCCCTATCAATGAGGGAACTCGACACTACCAACACTGTCAATGTGCTGAGTATGCATCAATGTTTTAACCCAACTCTTGCAACGAGCGCTTATGGGGCAATGTTAATTAAAAAGATTGATTGAATGATTGACTGCACAAAATGTTCATCACAAGGCCACAATATAACGGGAAACAGTTTGTTAGAAATTCTGTTGATGCAAAACTGCATCCAACAGTAGCAAGTTGAAAGCTCAGTTGCTATCCTGGCATAAATGAGACAGCTTGATGGAAGCGATACAAAAAGCCCACCTGGTTTGCTGTTCAGCTTTCATAAGTCGCAGTACGTGCAGGAAATCGGGAGTGACGTAGTGGTCCTCCTCTAAAAGAATGAACGGTCCAGCGTGATCTTTCGTGACATTCAGGCCATCCATGACACGGTTCATCTGAAAGAAAAGCACTTGAGTTTTTGATTGATTATCGATTAGAAGTACAAGTGATACATTTCAAACGATAAATATATTGAAAATGAACAAAAAGTTGAAGAAATTACAACTTTCTGTAGATGAGAGAAAAAAAAAACAAAAGAAAAAAAAACAGACAAGGGTAATAGCGATCCATATACTCATTGTGCACAAGTTAATGATGTCTCTTTGCCGTAAAGGGAAATTGAACACAGAAACATATTTGCAGTCGTTACATTTTAATTACTGTCTTTAGAGAAATGGAAAAATAAGATTACTCTGTCAGCCAGCAACATTTACATTGTGTTAACTTGTAACCGTAATAGGGTTAGTTTTCAGTAGAGACAACTCTTACTGTAACACCTACTTTTTGTTGGTAACATGCCCGCAACTGGTATCGTGATTTTTTTTTTTTTTTTGATCCTACGAAAGTGTTGCCCGAGACCACTTACCCGTTTCCGTCATTCGTATATTGGACAGCTTTTCATTTAGTCCAGCAACTCATCACACCATTTTTTTTTTTTTGGTTCTCATTTCTTTATACACATATTTACCTTGTAATTACAGTGTCCAGAGGCCATGAGAATAAGTACATACTATTAGGCATTCCTGAAGAGGAAGGTATATAACAGCTGTATCTTGCCAGTACTTAGCTATGGAGCAGAAACCTGGAGACTTACAAAGAGAGTTCAGCTTAAATTGAGGACGACTCAGCGAGCAATGGAAAGAAAAATGGTAGGTGTAACCTTAAGAGACAAGAAGAGCGCAGAGTGGATTAGGGAACAAACGGGGGTTAAGGATATCATAGCTGAAATCAAGACGAAGAAATGGACATAGGCCAGGCATGTAGCGCGTAGACAGGATAACCGCTGGTCGTTAAGGGTAACTAACTGGATTCCCAGAGAAGGCAAGCGGGTTAGGGGGGCAACAGAAGGTTAGGTGGGCAGATGAGGTTAAGAAGTTTGCGGGTATAAATTGGCAGCAGCAAGCACAGGACCGAGTTAACTGGCGGAACATGGGAGAGGCCTTTGTCCTGCAGTGGACGTAGACAGGCTGATGATGATGATGATGATTAGGCATTAACTCTAAGTAGTAAATACTAACAAAACTAAAAAATGGCAGTCCCTTTCATTAATGCTAAGAAAAGCAGAGGCAAAACCCTGCGCTCTCACGTTTGATTCACCTCATGCACATAATGGTCACTTCTGATAATTCGACATACACTCCCCTTACTTCGCATTTCATTTATCTTTAATTACCTTTCATTTTCACCCAAGGAATGTGAGCATGTGACACTTGCAACTTCTGGTACCATTTATTATGTTGACAGCACCAGACACTAGATTTTTTATTTTACACGAGCCACACGAGGCTTTCACCACAAAATAAACGAAGGACTTGCGGGCGCACCGCCGTATTCATACCTTCCACCACCAATGATGCTTCGTCTGGGAAAACTTGGCTTCTCGGTAGTGGCCGAAACTGTCCGGATGCAAGGCGTTGTTGCATCCCAGCTTGATCGCACTGCAGTTAGAAACATAACATCAATCAAACACACATTTATTTCGCAAAGCATGCTTTATAACGAAATACATGTACAGCCGTTACTTTTATAAAAGGGAACGCACGAGCGCATGGAAAGTAGCCTTGTGTCGCACACGTTGCACGGCGCTGCGGTGAAATGTGAAAATAAAACAAGAGAGTGGTGCCGTTTCATTTACTCTCTGCATTTCCGTCATGAACGTGCCTATCTTTATTTTACACTTTCTTTTTTATATCTGTACACTGTTGGGAGGTTTCAGCGAACAACAATCATTCTTGATAAGGACAGTCGCTATCACAGCTTCGAGCTAATGCTCTCGCAACAGCTCAAAGGGCTAAAAAAAAAAATTGAAAGAAACTGTAAGGAGAGCTGCATCGAGTCTTTCTGAAGGAGATTTACTAATCCCATGAAAAGAGAATTGTGACGCTCATAGTTTAGGCAATACCATCGCAGCAATCTGAACTCATATGTTGCCTGCTATATTTTTATGGTGTGGGCTGAGGATTTGTTTCTCTTACCTCACAATGAAGAATGTACTCATATGTGTTGCAACAGAGCAGAGAACTTACTCTTCTTTCTTAATGTTTCGGGGACAGTCGTTCTGGTTTTGGCCGGGAAATTGGTTCGGGTACAGCTGGATGGAGTGGGGCAGAAAGATCTGCATCATCTGCAAAGTGAGATATGCCCAGTAAGGTGTGGTGCCAGACAACACTTGCCTGTAGTCCATTCTCATTTCTTTGGTGAGGTTGCAGGCCTCACGCATTATATTTAGCTGAGCAGTGTTTGAACATTTATGCAGACACGCTCAAACCACATTATAGGTGCACTTCCATTAGTATTAGTATATCCAAAAAATTTGTTATAAAGGTAATTCCTAACTCTGCATCTATTGCAAGACTACTTTTCATTTACTTCGTTATAACCAATATTTCGTTATATCCATGTCCGTTACATCAAGGTCTGAGTGTACTATATTTCAATGTCCCAAACTACACAACACCTAACGTGCATCTAATAAAGATAAGACATATTGTTAGCAACAGTATGATAATGTGGAAGTGCTACATGTTGCTTGGACTGTTCAAGTTTCAACACAAGCTTTAGTATTTCATTATTGTAACCATCGTCAGCCTATCTAATGTCCTCAGCAAAATGAGATTAAGGCCTCTCCCAATGATCTCAAATGCACCCCATGTTGTGTGAACAGATTTCATTTTATGCTTGTGAACTTTTCAACTCAGTCACTCCATCTAAACCTCTGTCATCCTTTGCTACATGCTTAGTCTCTTGGTGTATCCATATCATCGATCTAACTGACTTTCGGGTACAGTCGAGCTTCTAAATAACAGAATCACCAGGAAAGCGCTTTTTCTTCAATATCGCGAGAATTTCGTGATCACGAAAAGACAAATGTATGCACGCCAACTGCCTAATTCACACAACCAAGATTTATCCAAAGAAGCCGCTGATCTTGTTCTGTTTCACGATACCCCTCCTAAGCACAAAAATTTGCACTTTAAAACGGCGATGGCACATTTATGAAAGGCTCGCCAATAGTGCGCGTTAGTGAAGTGCAGGAGATCTCGGTGTCCACACGGAGAGGCCCGGCAGCAAGGAATTATGCAGCAATTATTACGGTGACTTCCGGGAACCTGACTTTCTCAAACAAAAACAAAGTAGTATGCGGCAAGATTTACAGAAAGCTGCTCTATTGGGCGATACTATTTATTTTCCTATAATGCATTTTGTTAAATTATAATTCTTGATAATTATCGATAGTATGCAGCAAAAAATTATGAGCCATATTAGCATATATTTATTTTGCATTTGAAATTAATTGAAACAATTGCATCAGCATTACCGGCTAGAGAAACTCTCCGTAGCAGTCGTACCACACAATTTGTCTTTGTATTTGACAAAGCAAGGCTGCCAAAAGGCATCTAAAAAATAGGCTTATGGAAATTGCGTATGTCTTGTTCTAATGCAGCTATTATAAATATATAAATTTGGAACCTGCCAGCAAAAACTGAATAAGTTAATTAACTTTCATTAAGCTTGCCTTAATAATAAAAAAAGATTGCATTAAGACTTACGTCCCTTTCCGAGATGTTCTCAAGAGTTGACCTTTCACTCTGGCATGAAATGTTATTTACCTTTAATGTCCCTTAATTGTCACCTAGAATGTTAGCGACCTCTGCTTGCTATTTATGTAACACACAATAAACATGTGTAACATACCTTGCAGAAGTCGACTTTGTATGGCAGGCTCTCGACAACAGGGCTGTACTCGTCGTGACTGAAGATGACTAGGGTGCGGTTGATGTCACGTGCGGCGCGGAGTGAATCGATCAGCGCCACCAGGTAGTGCCACCGGTTGTGCACCTGAATCACTATCACGGGATCGTCGGGCTGCAGCGGTCCAAACAGCTCCAGGTTGTGGACCATCTGTTTGAACAAATGGTGAACCCAAAGTGACTCGGATTGAAACAGTAAACTGGTAAAGTTGGTGTGCTAACACCTCTGCAATAATGGTGCACAACAAAGATGGCACCGTTTTGTTCGAGTGAAACTTTTTTTGTGTGGGTACTCCTGCAAGTTGTACTGACATTGATGTATTTAAACCTTGTGCTGAATTGTATGCATTGAAATTTACGTACTCAAGTCATTTTAGAGTGCTCATCTTGATTTGAGGCATAAGAACTGTCACAAACTGCAGTGGGACATATGCCTTTGTCAGGCTGTTTTTCCCTTTAACCCTTGTCCCTGCAGGGAGCTCTGTATCCTGTTTATTATATAAAAAGCATTACTATAACTTTCACTACAGCTACTACTCTACTACTGCAAGAATTAATTTTCACCTGAATGCATTGTGGCACTGTCAATAATGCATAGAGTACCACTAAAACAGACACTTGATGCATGCCAGAAAACCAGGGCACATCGGAACAACGTGGCACAGCAACATACTCTTAATACAGCACCTACTAATCCCAGTTAAATTGATTACACTCTCAGGCAGTGATGCAGCAGTGCGTGTGCACTGTTTTACCAAATTGCTATAAGAATAGATCCAGAACATTTACTGGCAGGGAACCAGTGCACGTAACATGCATACACAGGCCTATCACTCATCTTTAAGAGTTGAAGGCAGGATAACTAATGAGACAGATTCATATGGACGTGCACACATCTGCGAATTATGAGCGGCTAATGTAGCCTAGACCAAGCTTAATATCAAGTGTGCGCTATGCAACCGAGCTGCACAACATACTATGCAATTTCTAGGTGCTATGCAATGCTACACAATTCCTAGGTGAATTCAAAAACTTTCGCGATCCTCCGATATAACCACTGGTATTTTTACAGAGTAGCCACAAAAGCGAGGAGGTAACCTTCTAGATTCAGCAGAAATGTGGCCAGATGAAAGCGAGAAAGCAACAAACCTGTGCCTGGTTGAGCTGCGCAACATACTCGCGCAGGATCTCAACCTCCCGCGTGCTGTTGAAGAGGGTCCACGTGTGGTTCGGCGGGGAGGATGCGGAGGATCCCGGCGAGCTCTCCTCGATGGGGACCTGTCCCAGCAGCGTGAGGCGCATCTGGAGCCACACGAAGGTGACCAGGCAGGCGAGCGCCAGGAACCGGAGGGGCCGCACCCTCCGCACGTGCCGAGTCACCCACACCATTGGCCGGCACGGGGCGTGCCTGCGGAGCAGCCTGCAGGCCTCACCTGCGTCGCAGGTTTCGTTTCACCTTTTTCCGCTTCCAGTTTATCACCTCAAGGACCTCACTTACTACGTACGAGGTAAACATACAGAAAAACAACAAAAAGAAAGAATACAATGACAACAAACAGTTAACCAGGCAAAAGGCAGTTTTCAACAATCTGGGCAATTATATATGGGCAGCTGATCGATGATAATAATGCTGTGAGAAAGGCCAGTTCATTTGGACATACTCCCTTTTCATATGATACTCCGAACTATCAGCACCACAAAGAACCCGCCTGACTGACCTACACAGTTGGCTGACTGGATCGTTCAAGGAGGGCCAATACCAAAGCCATGGCAAAGCCATTAATGAGACCTTGGTGCACTACTGGTCAAACAGCGAAATACGAGACCACACTTTGCAAGAAGTGCTCCAGGTGTTGATTGAAATTTAGTGTTCATTTATTTATTTGAATTCTCAAAATAAACAAATTCTCTTTTTTTTTTCTTTCTTTTTCACAACCCAAAAAATGTTTATATCAATAACCAGTAGCCAATATAAAGACTTGAAAAACCTTGAAAGCTAGATTTCCAGTTTTATTGCTTCAAATAATGCCTTAATTGTGAATGATATAAAAGTATAAAGGATACTTTATCATGCTTGATTACAGAAGAAAAACACCTAAAAAAACAGCTTCCATGGAGAAAACATTTCAGATCACTCCAAGACTAATGAAAACCATTACCAGATAATTTAAGTGGGCAAAATGAAGATAAGGATAGTTTCCTCGAGACACAACCACAACTAATACACATTTATGCAATAACAAGTTACTCATACTTAACTTTGCTGACTGCTAAAAATACTACTCATGTTAGCAATGGAAGAGACAAAGTTTGAAGTCACAAGTTGAGAGCCCTATAGCACAACTGCCTACAGTACAACTGCCACATTATATGTACAAGCTAATCTGCCAGTTGAGAAATGTTGACATCAGGAGGACATTATTTTTGCATGACTACACACAAGAGTACAGTATAACCCTGCTCACATGCCTCTCACTTACACAGGCTCCTTGCGTGTAACGTTTCTGGCATACCGTCCCAGCGAACACTATGTAGATACCACTGTACCACAATTGTGCTTTTCACATGTCGCTCTGGTAATGTTCCAGCCTGATATGTTGAAAAGTGACGATGTACTCGATGAAGTAAGTTGATGAGTTTGGTAACGTGAATTTTGACAAAGCCATCAAAATGCCGGCAGAGTTATGAAAAATACACCAGACTTTCGTGAAAGACTTCCTTACACCTGAAACTGATTATTTTTTTGCAAGACGAACCTGTGCACAATGTGTTTGTTTTATTGTTTGCTGCACTTTTTCCCTATGTTCACTGTATGTTCTCATTATGTTTTATGGCTCTGCTTTGTTTTTCTTTTTTTCCGAGGTCCCATAGTGGAGAGTTCTCACAATATAGACAACAGTCATGCTTACTGGCGACACCTGCCACCTTGCCTCAAGACGGTTTTTAAAAAAGGAAATGTAGTTTGTTGAAGACCCAGAAAGCACAGAACATGAACTAGGAAAGTGAAGTGTCTTGTTACGCAAGTAAGTTGAGAAGGAAATAAATAGTAAAAAAAAAAAGAAACTGGTGGACCCCTAATCTTCGCCTTTAAGAGTTTGACACGATAGCGATATCTTGTTCTCAGTGCAGTATTGTGTGTGCCTTTTGTAGAGGGTGATCAGCTTTAAACTATGAGGCCATTATGATAATCATGTTCTGATGCACGATGGCAATGTACGCTTGTACCACGCATTATTATGGCTGTATTTCATGTCTTATTGTGAAGCATGTATAGAGGACGCATGCATGTGTAAAGCATAAAAATCATTTTCACTGCATTCACAAGCAGACGTGTGGCAGTGCGGCAGAACACCCGCTTCCCACGCAATTGACCCACGCTCGATCCCCACTCGCACCCATGATTTTTTACTCATTTCATTTGCATATTTCTTGATTTTTCGGTCATGCACAAGATGATGCTTTTTGGCTAATGCTGAAATTTCTGCAAAACGAGCTGTTTAACGCTGTCGCATTAAAAGTAGTAGAGAGGAGAAGAGAATACGGAGCTGACACAACTATCATTTGCTCTAATATCCTCAGCACTACTCCATTTTCAACATCCTAACTAGGAAAGGTTAAAGGATGTTTCATGACTATCGCAGTAGGGGAGAGAGGGTATCGTACGCACCAGACAAGAGCTACAGTCAGAAAACCCCTCAGGCCACTGAACGAGGAGCAATGATGTAGTATCAAGCTGGCACAAACTCAGTGTTTGCTAAAACTAATGCGGATGCACTACCATCGCAGAAATAGCACAAGAGCACCTACACACGAAGCCAGCACGGCAGCTGTTTCCTGAATCGCTATATCAGAAGCTACGCGCCAAAGGTCATGGAGCAGATGTAGCTGCATACTAGAATGACAACGTAGAATCGAGTCAACACAGATGAAGTAAATGCAAACCCCCTCACCCTTCTCTCAACAGAAAAAACAGGAAACGAGGTCTATTTAAATCTCTTTCTGGGGAAAAAATGCTATATTTTATATCAACTAGCACAACTGTATGTGAAGTTATAAGCTAAAAGAAAAGATGTAACACTTTCCAGCTTAAAAAAAAACATTTCAGCACAAGTCTTTATTTGCTCACGCAAGCGGTAAAAGAAGCAGAAATTTGTTTTCATGATTGTACTTTCCATGTTCATGTTTATACACACGAACACTCTGGTAGCTAAGAGGCTAACATGTTCATACACCCGTGTATTCATTTATACGCACGTACTAAAGACTAGCGGGTGAAAAAGCAAGTTTGACCACACAAATTGCCAGATTTAATCTGTAGAGCCCCATCATGGTACACCTCATATTAGAACCTTGGCTTTGTTACTTATAAGTCTACACTTTTTCTTTTTGATACATGCTGGAACTTGACTGTTTTTTAACATTGTTTCTATAAATTAATGTTAAAAATATAGCCTAATGTCAGAAGCAGGTTTTGAGGATCACTTTGCCGTAACTAAATGTGTGTATATCTCGCGACAGTTTGCCCCAGTCCAATTAGACGGACCCGTTTCGTAAGCTTTGCTACGTTGCAGCTGCTGCAAAAGATTCCAGTAGCACTAGCCATCAATCAGCATGAAAAAGTAGCTCCTCTCCTGAAAATAAGGTAGAAACTACACGATAATCTATCAGGATACTAAAATTGCCAGAATAATTTTCCTTGTCATCTCACCCAAGGTTGACCTATGCTAATTACAATGAGAAATTAATGTGGACAATTGACATTCTGCTGCACAAATAGCAAGAGTGCAAGTGGCCTTCTCTATATTCTTAATTATTCTATAAGGTCATCCAGTTAACTAAATGCTGAGCATATGGCAGGAAATTCATTATATACATAGAAGACGCAGCAAGAAGCCATCTTGACAACTTTTATGTTGTTTTCAAGAACACTATTTCTTTCTTTTTTTTTTTCATATTGTGCCTGCCTTCAAAGTCAGGCACCTATAGCTATGCGCATAATTTTCATATGAATGCTCACAATATGCTTGCGTAAGTGACAGGTGCAACTTATCTGTCAGTGGTGATTGACTAATTAACATGCGGGGTTTAACGTCCAAAAACCCACCATGATTATCGTAGTGGAGGGCTCCGGAAATTTTGATCACCCGAGGTTCTTCAACGTGCACCCAAATCCAAGCACACAGGCTTACAGCATTTTTGCCTCTATCGAAAATGCAGCCGGCATTGACCTACGGGTCAGCAGCCAAGTACCTTGGCCATCTTCCAATGGTGTCAACAAAAGTAGCCTTTATAGTACAATTTCACGGATGCAACATTCACAGACACAGCTTAAAGGCAGCAATGAACTTAATACCACATCTTTACCAACAAGGTTTACCTTTACTTAGCAATCAAATTGGTAGTTTTCATATCGAGGTTTAGAAAACAATAAGAGTTAAAGAACCTACGTTTTGCTCTATTGTTCTAACGTGCCTTTGTACTGAAGTGTTCATTGGCAAATTTCACACTCCTTATGCTAACTGCACATGCAGAGGTGGAAAAGTCTACACATATATACAACGCCCATGTGATGAGGCTGATTCCTATCACAAAGAAAATGTAGGCATTGTTTTTTGAAAGCCAAGCCCACAAGTGCGGATATTGCACTAGGTCTGGTTTCAGGAGTGGCATGCCATATGCTATCAGCTACATCGATTAATCTTCACCTTCACTAACGACACAATTCTCCTATCTGTGAATGTCAAATTCGACTAGAAACAGTGAAACACATACAGGCTACAAAAATTAACCAAAATGATGTTCTGTAACACAAATTCTCCCCAAGTTCCTAATATTATTAAGCGAATACCATAAATGCAACATCATAAAAGATGATTTTTCAGTGTATACCCTCACTCATTTACGAATGTTATGTTGGCCGAGATGCTTAAACCATTTACGTAAGTAACATATCTGTGTCTAGTATAGCATTTTCAGTGATAATTGCCAGTTCTTTCCAACTTTCAGAAGGCTGTCATACGCTTGCACTGGTGTTGCATTTTTCTGCAATGCTGCAGCATCAAGTAAAGCCCATTCGCCCACAATTGCTTAGCATGAGCGAATCGATGCCACAAACTAAAGTAAAGATGCCGTACACTAATCAAACCGTATATGGTAAGCACAGGTGTTTTGGCGCGTATACTTTGTGTGACCTTAATTATTCCTCCGAAACAGTGCCCTGTTTCTCATGAAACTCGGAAATGAGTGTCACATATCTAGCTCAACTAAAACAATGGGGCAAGGAACGATTAAACCACGGCAATTTTTTTTTTTTACTTTGGCGTACGTGCATGTACTACAGACAAAGTTTGACATCTTATCAGAGGGACACTACTTTAAAGGTTGCTTGAAAAGCAGATAGTTCACAACAGACAAAGAAAGGCTGGGAGAAGTAACATTCTTTTCTCGAAACAGGATAACAATGAAAACGTCATTCATGGTTGTTTTCTTTATAGAATGCCACAGCACACACGTTGAGGTGGTGGCGCTATATAAACAAGGCTTCTATACCACGATGGCAATGATATTTTAAGAGAGGCTGACACAACACAAATTATGCTTGTGGGAGCTTATTCAAACTGAAAACAACGTATACTTTTTTTTTTTTTACAAAATGGCTTAATTTTACTGCAAAATATGTGGTGCGCGCCGCATGCACAGAATGTTACAATTGTGTTCACAATTGTTCCTTTATATTGTGTTCACATCCGACAAATCCTGTATGAAGGTATATTAGAGGGAAGCAACTCAATCGAGGCAGAAAATGTTGCACAACGGCGCATAATTTTTTGCAAAGAGGTATTAATAAACGCGATATAACAAATCGCATAATAAGAAACGAAGGTTTCTACTCGTATATTGTTCTGTTATTTTAAGAGAAGAACTTTACAAATGAAACCGAAAATGACTGCCCGCATTTTCATTGTATCGGCACCGCAACACGGCCGGACTAAGAAGCCGTACCAATGCGACAACACGCACATGCATCAGTGCCATAGCAGAATTGCACGGTTTATGCATGGAAACTAGGCGATTATTTGTGTGCTGCGGATGCGATAACGATAGGTCGACAAAGGAACTCAAAGATGTTGCTGTACGCAAGACATACAACAACATATATGGATGTTGCAAGTCCGTAAACACGGCCGCTCTTTCCAGCATAAAATTTTGAGACGGGACACTTCCAACGCGGCGGCGACCGGGCATTCAAAGAAAGGCAATCCGTTGTCTGACCTTTGCGCCGGCTGCGTCGGCAAATCTCCGAGATCGACGAAAAAGTGGTGGCACGTCACAGTAGCGCACGGCCGGGGGTGGGAGTGACGCACGCATTCAGATTCGGTGCGGCTGTCTGCGACAAAACCACCCGAAAACAAAGGAGGAACTACGACGATAGAACTGGCTGCGCCCGCGATATGCGCTGTGACCGATGTAGCTGTATCTCCCGTTGTTATCTCCGGCACCGAAGGCACGCCAAGGCGGCGCTCCAGGGGGGCGCGACTCGACGTGAGGAGGAACTCAACGCGCGCGCCGATAGCACGCGCGCAACATAACGGTGCCCCGCCGCTTTAAAAGCCCGGCCTCACAAGGCCGCGCGAGGTTAGCGATTCCTCGCCAATCTCCGTAACAAGCGACTCGGAACGTACATCCGCGGCCTTGCGCACCTGTCAGCCAGATGCGCACGGATGTCGCCGGGCTGTAACGAGCGGCATTTAAAGCAGCCCAGGATGCATTTATACGGGTTACTATCGCAACTGAGAGGAACAATCAATACAGCGTCGTCGCCAGGCCGGATCGCAACAACAGCTGACCGCGTCGGATCCGTGCGCCCATCGCGACGCCGGAACGGAACCTAGGCAGTGGGAGTAGCCATGGCGATCAACGTGAGTGGCGAAAACAAAAACGGGGAACACGAAATACCATAATTTGCCGCCGGGAGCCTTCGCCGCTACGCCGCACGCACGGCCAACTGCTTGGCCGCCGCTGCTACCGTAGTCCTCGCTTGCGTGATGCTCCCTGCCCCTTTTCGCCGCTAGCCTCCCCCCTCGCAGAGCACAACACAACGCAAAAAAAAACGAAAACAAAACTATGGAAAAAACGCTTTTGCACAGCTAAAGACTTCTGATATACCTCCTTTGCGATATTTCTATGCATTGCGCAAGTTCCCCGATTAGGCATGTTCACTAGCGCCCTCTAGTGTTTAAAAACTGAAGTAGAGATATTTTGTAGTTATTATAAATAACTATATAAAATTTATGGTAACACATTGTTAGTACGGTAGTGAGAAATAAAATAAAACAAACTTCAATCTACAAGAACACTTTTTTTGTTTTATCAGTGCTGCCACCACTCGTAGAAAAACAAAACTAAAAGAGCGGCAAGTTGGCATCATGGCGAGCACATGGCACCGGTTTCCATTTTCGCGAAGCATGGGACGACGCGATTGAGCCTCGAACCGACGCGAATTCCGCACCTGGGCCCGTTCGACTGATCCACCGAGATGCCGCTGACTCACCAATACCTGCGCTTCACCAGCGGGCCCGTGTTCGGCGTCCTGGCCAGCGCCGAGGCGCGAGTCGCCTTCGTGCGCTACCAAAACACGGCGTCCCGCTACTACGCCGTGACGGCCTGCGAGAAGGTGCTCCTTTGGGACACCAAGACCAAGCAGAAGGTGAAGACCTTCTCGGGCCAGAAGCACTCGTCGACGTGCCTCGCCACGAGCCCCGACCACCGGCATGTGGCCGTCGGATACGCCGACGGCGCGGTGCGCGTGTTCGACGTCTCGCTGGACCACGGAGAACCCGCGATCACGTTCCAGGGCCACAAGGCGGCCGTGACGAGCCTGGACTTCGACGAAGGGAGGCTCGCCTCGGCGGGAAAAGACGCGGTGATCATCCTTTGGGACGTCGTCGGCGAAGCCGGCATGTTCAGGCTCAAGGGCCACAAGGGAGCGGTGACGCGATGCCGCTTCATGCGCCGGCGTCCCAACGTGCTAGTGTCCAGCTCCAAGGACACCTTCGTCAAGTTCTGGGACCTGGAGACGCAGCACTGCTTCAAGACGCTCGTCGGCCATCGCGGCGAGGTGTGGGACTTCTTGCTGGTGCGCTCCGACGGCTGGCTTGTGACGGGCAGCGCTGACAGCGAATTGAGGGTCTGGGCGATCGCCGACAAGCAGCCTTCGGCGGGACAGGAGACCTCGGGAGAAGACACGGCGGAGGCGAAGAAAAGCCGACCGGACACCGCTGAGGACACGACCACGGGGCGTAGCGGTGACGTCGAGGACGACGAAGAGGTGGAAGACGAGGCGGGTTGCCCACTGACGTGTACCAAGTTCGGCAGCGTCATGCGGGAAGGCAGAGGCAGGGTGTGCTCCTTGGCCGTGGACTCGTCGGAGAGGGCCATTCTCTGCCACGGCGTCGATTCCTTGGTCGAAGTCTTCAAGTTGAATGATGAAGCGGAGATCAAAATCAAACTTCAGAAGCGACAGCGCAAGCTGCGGAAGCGACGCCTAAAGTTAGCCTCCGAGGAACAGCCGGAAGAGGAGGAGCCAAAAGTCGACGTCACCATTGCCGACACGGTCGAGAGGTTGCAGACCTTCAAGTGCACCAGCAAGCCCTGCTGCCTCGACATCTTCTCCGCCAAGAACGGTCTGGCAAAAGCTGCTGTCGGTCTCAAGAACAACCAAGTTGAATTCTACGTCTTTAACATGACAGACAAGACTGTTGCACCCGTGTTGGCCGAGAGCATTCAACTCGCCGGGCACAGGAGCGATGTGAGGGCCCTGTCTTTCAGTTCTGACAATACCGGTATCCTGTCGGTCAGCGGCGAGACGATCAAGGTATGGGGTCGCACCAGTCAGCAGTGCCTGCGAACCATGGCGTGCGACTACGGACTCTGCTGTTCTTTCCTGCCCGGGGACAGGCACTGCATCGTGGGCACCAAGACCGGAAAGCTCCAGCTCTTCGACATCGGAGCCAAAACTCTGATTGAGGAAGTCGAGGCACACGCCGGTCCTGTCTGGTCCCTGGACATTTACTCGGATCATAGAGGCCTCGTTTCGGGTAGTGGTGACAAGACCGTCAAATTCTGGGACTTCGACCTCATCAGCAGAGACAGCAACCAGTCCCTGACGCTGGTCCACACGAGAACTCTGGAAATGGGAGAAGACGTTCTCTGCGTTCGTGTAACCCCCAACGGCAAGCTGCTTGCAGTGTCACTCATGGACAGCACCGTTAAAGTTTTCTTCATGGACACGCTCAAGTTTTTTCTGTCCCTGTACGGACACAAGTTCCCCGCGCTTTGCATGGATGTCAGCTACGACAGCAACCTTCTGGCAACCGGATCGGCTGATCGCAGCGTCAAGATTTGGGGCCTTGACTTTGGCGACTGTCATCGGTCTATCCTTGCGCATGATGACAGTGTGATGTGCCTCAGGTTCTTACCCAAGACACACATGTTCTTCACTGGAGGCAAAGACTCGACCATCAAGCAGTGGGATGCAGACAACTTTCAGAAGGTGGCTAACAGTTCAGTCCTCTCTTGCGTCCCATTATTTTGCACTCCCAATATTTCATTATGAATATATACCAACTGGCCTGCCTGTCAACCCTTCTACTAGTTGTAATAACAGTGATGTAATAGTACGCTGGTTACTGAATACACCAGTAGAATATTGTGTTGCCATGTCATTATCTTGACATTAAGTTACATAGTATAGGCACGGGTATGATTAGTGTCTCTCGCATTGTTTTCAGCTGAAGCATTGTGTTCATATAGGAGCTATTCACGTGACGTAGTCCGCAAGGGGCGCTAGCGCAGTTGTCGCTATACTTGCAATCCCATTGGCAGACGTCATCATTAGACTACAACTAAATTTCTCAGGATCATGTTTTATTTCGATATTTCTTGGGGAAAGCAGTGTAGTGAACTGCAATGCCACCAAGCATCAGACTGTCATATGCTGGATCGATAAACAACCGTGCCTATGGCGATGCACTTGCTGGAGGCCCTGCAGAGCACAATGCAAAGAAAGTGAAAACAAAACTATGGAAAACAAGTTTTTATTGTTTTGCGTGGTTTGCCCACAGCCAGCACAAGTCGGTTCTGTACCTTTGACTTGTGCCAACGACACACAGATAAAGGGAAAGTGTTCTGGATGGTGCAATATAATCACAAAACATATTTATTTAGTTCAGGTTATCGAGCACCATATAAAAAAAAAGTTGTGGATGACACTGACAGATACGAACTGTAAAAATGATAAGGCTTGTTTCTGAATTTCTTGCCTGCAAGGTATTCCCAAGCTATTTGCTACTACCACTGGTACTTCATTTGATATAATCTTGGGTAAAAAAATGTGGGATTGTTTAGTGCGGGTATGCATCGAGCCTTGATCTGCATGGCGGCACCACTATCGCCATACCATCTTGTAGGTTCGTTTGTATGTAATGTCTGCGCTGTTCATGCATCAGCATGCAAGAGATCTGGAGGTCTCTAGTCCATGTCGCCGTATGGATCTCGGACAAAGCCCGAGTGGCGAAATATTGAGTGTGTGGCAAGTGGGCGAACCTTCGAAATGGTGAACCCTCTGCTAGAACTCTTTGCACAGAACGTCAAGTGCATATACACTATAGCAAAAGCTAAATGTGTTCATTGTATGGCATCAGATGGTGATGTATCGGTCATTAATCTCATGCCCTTACGTCTTAACTACATTGTCTTTTTTAGATTGTTACCCTCGAGGGCCACCAGGCGGAAGTGTGGGCGCTGGCCATCAGCCCCGACGGACGGCACGTCGTCACGGCCTCGCACGACCGGTCCCTACGCCTCTGGCTTAAGACCGAAGAACCCCTCGTACTCGAGGAGGAGCGCGAGAACGAGAGGGAGGCCGAGTTCGAGGCTAACACAAACCTCGAGGAAGCGGTCATCCCGAGGGAGGGCGGCAAGGACGAGCTGGGACTGGCCGCAAAGAAGACAACCGAGACCGTCAAGATCGCGGAGCGACTGTTGGAGGCGATCGACGTCTACAGGGAGCACAAGGAGAAGCTGCGGGAATACGAAGTCGAGCGGAAGGCGTCGGCGGAACCAGTCGCTCCTCCCGCTCCACACCCGCTCATGACGGTCTACCAGACTACCTGCCCGGAACGGTACATGCTAGAGACACTCAGGAGGATACGCTACAGCGAACTTGAAGAAACGCTGCTCGTTCTTCCATTTGGATATGTCGTCGACCTACTCAAGGTTGGTGTGTTGCATGGAACGTGCTCAAACAAAAATAAGTAAGGCAAGGACAAGGCGTTCTTGATGCACTAGGAGTGTCTTTCAGATAACGAAGTCCAAACGATGTATGGTCACTTTTGTGCAATGAAAATTAGTCATCGAGATCGACAGAAGGATGGGCTGATTTAAGCTTGTATTGTAAATGTTCATGATTTATACCTCTGTCACACGGCCACCACGAAACTCCGTTGTACACCGTCAACGTAAATCTCCCCTAGGTGGTTCGACGGAGAAGGAGCTGTGGCAGTGTCACACGGCAATGAAAAAGTTGTAACAGTTGGCGCGAGAGGGCTCAGCTGGCGCTGTTTGATTTTCGGAAAAGTATTCTAATTTCATCTCTATTTATTTTTTTGTGAATCCTCGTTCTGGGGTTTTTACAAAAAAACACTATTAAGGAGGTAAAAGGCTAACAAACCATAAAAAAATTTTCAAATAAAAACAAATTCACTAAATGTAGCGATGCTGCTAGTGATGCTGGCCACATTGTGCTTTTAGTTGTTTTGTTGCCTGTGTTCATGCCTGTGTACGAAAGTTCTTGTGCTTCCTTGCCTCGTGAGCGCACATTTTGTGTTCTTCAGCCATGAGTGACACAGTGACGACCACAACCACACGCATGGACGAAATGTTTTTCAATGGCGCCAGCCGGCCCGACTCGCGAGGCACCACGTGCGAGGCATGGAGTGTAGAGCATCGGTGTTGAGAGTAAGTGAACTCTGGCGGGCGTAAATATATGTAAACAAACACGCGTTGTGAATGAATACTACAACGAAAGAACGTTTAAGATTGCCAAAATGTATTATTCTTTCACTGCGGCCACTTAGTGCTCGAAATTTTTCTCTGACCTCTAGACTGCTGGGGACGAGAGTGCCTCATTTCGCTGCGAAGGGAGATCGTTGAACGTCCTTCGCGAAACGCTCCGTTTACCTTCGTTTGGGTAAGGGTGGCCTGTGACACGGACCGCATCTTCGTTGTCGTGAGGACGAAGGAGTTAAACGGTCTTCGCGGGTGCCCGTGTGACAGGGGTATTATTAAGGTAGAAGCATTAAATTTCTCATGCTGATGTGGCTTTGAACAATAAGCAACATGACCACCCACGCACCTCGTTAATCATGGTGCATACGCTGCGCATTCACTTCGTCTTCAGTTTTCGTATGATTTAAAAGATATAAAAGCAGACCTAATAGCAAATATCACATGACTGCGCCAGCTGCTTGTTTGCTTTATCTTTATGGCATTTGCGTAATAACGTGTATGAAATAAAAGCACGTTGTATGGCTGTTGTCTTTGAGTTGTCTTAGCCGAGTGCGTTAGTTTTTTGTCCATTGTGTTCTTTGTAGAATTACCTGTATGCATTGTGCTGGTAGTACTTTTAAAAATTAAACTCCTGCATTGAGAGGATAGTGGTGCGGTGAAAAGCAATTAAGCATTAATAACTGACTTTATATATCATTGCTCAGAAAATATACTTATTACATAGACTGTACAATCTTTGAAACACTGCAATCGTTTGTATTGTTGCAGTACCTGACAAGGGTGCAATTTATGTGCACTGACCATGCATACAACTGTGTGTCCATTCCCTTCAGGCACTCGCCGAACTACTGAGTCGCAACTGGGAGGCAGAACTGTGCTGCCGCTGCCTGTTTTTCCTGCTGCGAGTGCACAGCGGACAGATCGGGGCCACCTCAGCGCTCGTGTCGACAGTGGATAGGCTGCGGCTTTGCACTCTCAACCACCTGGACCAAGCCAGAGACGAAGTCGGCTTCAACATGGCTGGCCTTAACTTTCTACAGCGAGAGATCGACGCGCGGGAAGAAGTGGCGCTCTTTACGGATGCGACGAGAGCGTTCAAGGAGAGGAAAAAGAGGAAGACGAAGAAGGAGCGAGCCATACTTTCTGTTGTGGCATCATGACGAGCTCATTGTAATCAATGTGACAGTGGCAGACAACAAATTGTGATGAACATTTATAAATATGTGCTACAAAGTGCGAGAAGTAAAACAACGTTTTGAAAACCAGACGTTGGCACTCATGCACTGCAGTCATGACATGTTAAGCTGTCGGTGCATAAACATTTGTATCTGCTCAAGTGGACAATAAATACAAAAAAGTATGGAAGGTATCGCAAAAATGGTGCACATGTGCTTCTTGGATAGGACAGCTGTGATCCTTGATTAGATGGATGCGCATTATCAAAGGCAATACCTTTCCAGGTTATCACAGAATGACCTTACTATTAGTCTCTGTTGCCTTGCAAATATCCTACCGCAAAAATTTTCCACATATGCTGGGTACACAGAGGAAGAAACATTTAGGAAGCGCAACTCCACTCCTTGAGGCGACCAGATAATGTCACATTGTCGGGCAGCCAATTCATGGTGGAGGCGCCTTGTGGCAGAAAAAGGAATTGCCACTGTTTCGATTTCTGAACGAAGCGGTCGCGCACGTTACTCTCCTTCCGCTGCAGTCACAGAGCGGAGTCGCTGAGTGTATTCGGGCGCGCTCAGCTGGTAGCGTTTCCTTTTCTGCCTTTTGTGGTTGCGGCTTTGCGCCTCCAACTGAAATGTCTCTCTTAGAGCACATAATTTTTTTTTAATTTTATGTGACGTTATCTGGACGCCTGTTGTAATGGGAGTGTCACCTTCTAAATATTTCTTCTTCCATGGACAGGTATAAACAGAATTATCGCAAAAAACATTCTCTCTCCTTTCTCAACTAAAAGCGCGCTTTAGGGGCAAAACACCAGATTGTGCCGAGCATGAATCGGTAGCATCCAAACCCGTACATAGAAACAATTCACGAAAGTCCATAGCTTGCCTTGTGCGAATGTGAATGTTTTTTATTTATTTACAAATGACGTACCGAGTGACACATGGCTGATAACCACTCACGACGAACTGGGCAGGCCAAAGAGCTTCACCGTTCCTGCGTCTTGATCGCGCTCCCCCTTATCGTCGCAGGCGAATGCCAGCAGGTGGCGCTTGGGGTGCCATGCTATGGTGAAGGTGGGCGACTCGCACGGTACTTCAAAGATCTTTTCGCCTGCAAATAACGAAAGAATCGCGACTCTGTACAAAATAGTAACTTTCTTGTTCCGTATATGACAACAGCTGGGGCTGCATAAGCCAGTTACAACAACTTGAGTTGCAATGCGAGGCACAGTTGTGACCTTATTCAGACAAGATCAGCCTCAAAATTTCATAGCCTTGAGTTCAATGTTTATGTATCAAAGTGGCGAGTTAACCAATGCACAGCTGCCTCGTCCTGCCATCATTTTCATCTTGCACATTGTTTTACTGCAACATTTCTATCAGTCCTTGATCCGTAGTTATAATAATGATGATATATTCTGTTTATTCGTACATTTTATGTGTAGCAGTAGTGCAACATCCATATTGATGCACAGTCAAATGCTAAATTCCTTACTGCACCCCATCGCGCACCTTGGTTTTAGATATGGAGTTGCTATAAAACAGTCCACCTAAATTATTCTCTAAATCATTCCATTATTAGAGGAGTTCGAAGAAATTGCAGTTTCCTGTAATCGCACAACGAGGCGGTAAGCGTCTTTATCAACATAGGTACTCTCTGTCCCTTTTTTCTAGCCAAACATCCCGCAGTTTTGCCCAGTCCCAGCCTTCCTTTGTGCGCTACAGGCAAAAGAATACATTACTCACATTGCTTAAAACGTCTACCCAACTATAACTCATCCATGAAAGAAGACTATCGGAGGAAAAAAAAAACACTTTGACTTGATTTGCAGAAGCTCTGCCTTTCGTGAAACTGGCTTTTACTTATTAAGACATGATAATGCCTATGAGGTTGGAGATTACAGAAGGAATGGACATTGAGCTTATTGTTATACGTACACTGAAACCTCACTATAGCGAAGCTGTGTCTTACACAAAAATAAGTTTGTTATAACCGAAAATTTCTTATAAAAGTATATTCTTGACACTATCTATTGCAAGAATATTCCTCATTGACTTTGTTATAACCGATATTTCATTACATCAGGGTTCGTTATGACGAGGTTTGAATATAGATGGCCATGGTATTACGATGAAGTGAGTGAACATGTTAACAGTAGTAGTACGAAATTACAACAGAATTCCACTTGCAAACTCAAGTACAGTTACAATATTGTTGCATATCCATCAAAAGCGCGCACACTTACCAGTTTCCACGTCAGCAATGTCGATAAGCAGATCTTCCGATGCAGATGCCAACATTTTGCCATCGTAGCTGAAGCTGATAGTTCGCACTGGCCACTCCAATCTAAGGCAAAAAGAACAAAATGAAAAGAAAACAAAAGGAAACTGATGCATAACAATGTCTTTAAAGGGATACTGAACAAAATTTCTGCCGCCAAGATATTCAACCAAATCGAAAGATTGGTTCTTGAAATCGACAGAGACAACTTTCATTCCAGGCAGAAACTACAAGAAAATAATGAATTTAATGCATTTTTCACAAACTGCCAGTTCAAGCGGCCACGCCGTTAACTACAGGAGGTGACGTTTGGTGACATCAAGCCCACCCGAAACGGACAAGCCAACAATGCCAGCCGTCGCTTGCGTCCCTCGACTCGTTGATCTCCCCCTCTGTTTCCCAGAACCGGTATGAAAAGCAGCGGTCGCGAACAATAGGAGTAAACGCAGCACTTGTTCTGCAGAACGCGGGCTGAGGCAAAGAATCAGCGCTTTTGCGGAACTGGGAGAGTGGAATGAAAGCAAAGGTGGAGAAACGAAAGAGGAGGACGGGAACTCGTGCACCCTGCCTGCGCCTCGGCGAATCTGACACCACGGCTCTCGCTCACCTGACGCCGCCGGACGCTGACAATCCATCAAAGATACAGCCAACTGTTCAAAAATATGAGAAATTAACTGCGTTTATCAGAACAGTCACATCTTCCGAGTAAATTACGGAGTTTCTTCAGTTTATACAATTTTTATTCTGCATCCCTTCAGTGTAAAAGTTACTTTACTAGTTCTAAGAAATTACCATTTCACAATAGCAAAAGTACTGCTGCTGTCATGAGATGACACTTGGCAAGCCAGACAACACGTAAAAATTAAATGTAGGTGACGCCCCCAACCTCAGGTTCTTACACCACCTCACCATGATGCCACAGCTTTTAAAAACATCGGGAGCTACATAATTATTCACCAGTAAAAATAAACTACATCATATTACGCGCAGCAATATGACCACAGAGCTAGAGATTTAGCGAGGCAATCTTCAGAAAGGTCTATTCCACCAACGTGGCCGAAAAATGCAATATACAGTCACATTGCTGTTGTCACACAAACATCCAGGTGCTGAAGCTTTGACAAGAAACTTTAAAAGGAAACTTCGACCTTCATTTGTTTGTCTAATAATAAATGTAATAGAAAAATCAAAGAAAACAGAGCCTCTCAAGGAATAAATAATTATTCTAAACTGATCTAGTGTTTAACTTTGGTGTTTCTTTGTCAAAAAAGTAACAGCGCGAGACACCAAACAAGAGAAAGAATTTCATTCGTTCATTTCTTGTCCAGTGTCTTATACTGTTTTTCATTCTTGAAGTGTCGCATATTAGCTCCAGTTTTCAAGTAGAAATGATGTCTTCTGCTACTGCTGCACAACGGTGTAATAGCCCGACAAAGCAGACTTATACTAGGAAAGCGGGCGTTACTTAAGCGACCTGGCGAGAATGACTAATCGAGAAGGAGAGGCACACATCATGTCTAAGCGCTGGTACGCACTTACCAAAAAGGGTTGCGACGTTGTAAATAGATCAGCCAGCATCCCAACCTCCCTTTTGTGAAAATGTACTTCCTTGACCGCAAACACCATTGCGATAACAAATAAATTGTGTAAACGCACCGAGAGAACGTCCGGAGGCAAGCCAACTCTTGGACGTCCCACAGACTGACCAGGGCATCCACGCTGCCCGTGGCAAAGTACTTGCCCGTCGGATCAAACTCAATGCAGATGCAGTTGGCCGGATGAGCATTTAGTACCGTTTGCAGCTGTAGGTCAGGGTAGCTGCACACAAGAAATAGCAAATGACACTGAAATCGACATCAAGGCATTGTAGTAGGCTAGTTTGATGCCATTGTCAAAATTTAAAAACCAGTGAGAAACACAAGGCACAGAGAAAGAAAATGACGAAACCGGCCACCGAGCCTGTCTCGCCGTTTTCTTTCTCGGCGCTTCGCGTTTCTCACTGGCTTTTATTGAATATGACATCGAAATTGTGTTGCACCAGGTTACTTGCAGTTCTAAAACTGGAGCACACCGTATGCATTCGGAATGAATGCAGAAAAACTTTGACAAATTCATTTTATAGTAGGTAAAATCCTACACAACACATGCCAAATTCACTGAATCGTTGCCGTGCGCAGTGCACTCATTTTTTTTTTCCTCACAGAATGCAGTACCAAAGTAAGCGGGCACTAATTCGTAAACCTCACAGTGCCAAATATGTCACATTATCAAGTGTCTCTTTGGGTGACATATAAGTGCAAGGACAAATCGATGGGTAAAGTCAGTGCCGTTCTACTACCAGCTAAGGTATTGTTATTGTGGATAAGTGCAGTAGTTCGTTACTATGATATCGAGGCTAAAAAATGTATAGAATGCAAATTTTACACCTAACGACAACCCGACCCATCCTCGAAATCACACTGCCTAAAGAAACTTCAAGAACTCACCTGAGAATGTGGATGCAACCCTGGCCACTGGTGAGGAAGAAGTGCGTGTTGGTGTTGTTCCAGGAGATCTCGTTGACCTCAAACTTGAACTGCTGGTCCGTGCGGACCTTGTGCGATCGGACGTCAATGAAGGACACCAAGTCTTCCTTGTTTCCGACAGCAATTGTCTGCCCATCAGGTGACCAGCAGATGTTGATGTTCTCGCCTGAAACATTTTTTTTTTTTGCTCAAAATGCAAAGGCCAGTTGACGATCTTTCATCAGCTCGGAATCTTTTTTTCCATGAAATTAACACAGATTTCATTTGCAGGCTCATGTTACAAATTCGTGGATGACACCTTTTCCACTAACTAGTTGAAGGAGTATACATGTCTATCAATGTTAGACAACCTAATGAATCCAAAGAACAATTAGGCCAGGGAAACATAACGAATGTTTGTTGTCTTTACCTGTAATGTAGTAATTGGAATTGATTAAAGTGGACGATAAATATCCTTTCCATTGATGTGACCTGAACCTGAATATGTTTGTATGTGTCAGTAAATCAGAAACAATTGCCAGGCAAAGCAAATGCACTTGTGTCCTGATCACAGAAATCTGAGCCCTCTCAAATATAAAAACCGAATAACTTCGTGAAAGTGGTGGAAGGCCAGGGCATTGGAAAAAAATGGTCACCTTTAGTGCCAACCACGGCTATCGACTTTTGTGTCCGTGCATCCCACAACCGGACAGTTTTGTCCAAGCTTGCCGTTGCCAAGTGGTCCGGGTTCGAAGGGTGCCAGCACAGTTGGTCGACGCTGTCTCCGTGACCTTTGAAGACGTGGTCCTTCGCCTAGACAAGGATATGCAGAGAAGTTACCTTCCAGTTTTGCACTTGCAGTTACACTTATGTAATAAGAATTTCTGAGGTTTAGGGGGGCATTCCGGCAATTTGGACCACCCGGGGTCCTTTCATCATCATCATCATCATCAGCCTGACTACGTCCACTGCAGGACAAAGGCCTCTCCCATGTTCCGCCAGTTAACCCGGTCCTGTGCTTGCTGCTGCCAATTTAAACCCGCAAACTTCTTAATCTCATCTGCCCACCTAATGTTCTGTCTGCCCCTCACTTGCTTCCCTTCTCTGGGAATCCAGTCAGTTACCCTTAAGGACCAGCGGTTATCCTGTCTACGCGCTACATGCCCTGCCCATGTCCATTTCTTCTTGATTTCAGCTATGATATCCTTAACCCCCGTTTGTTCCCTAATCCACTCTGCTCTCTTCTTGTCTCTTAAGGTTACACCTACCATTTTTCTTTCCATTGCTCGCTGCGTCGTCCTCAATTTAAGCGGGGTCCTTTAACATGAGCCTAACTCTAAGCACAAGGGCCTAGAGTGCTTCACTTCCATCACAATGCGGCCACCACGGCCGGGATTCGATCCTGCGACCTTCGGGTCAGCAGTCCACTGTGAGTAGTAAACGCAGCACTCGTTCTACAGAACGCAAGCTACGTTTACTGCAAAATAAGTGAAAACCCGAGGTTTTACTCAACGAAGCCAAGTTATTTACGAGGCACGCACGCCGTGGTGGGGGGGATTAAGGTCAACTACCAAAACTTGGGTTTCTCAACGTGCATCTAAACCGAAGTGCACATTGATTGATTTGTGGGGTTTAACGTCCCAAAACCACCATATGATTATGAGAGACGCCGTAGTGGAGGGCTCCGGAAATTTTGACCACCTGGGGTTCTTTAACGTGCGCCCAAATCTGAGCACACGGGCCTACAACATTTCCGCCTCCATCGGAAATGCAGCCGCCGCAGCCGGGAATCGAACCCGCGACCTGCGGGTCAGCAGCCGAGTACCTTGGCCACTAGACCACCGCGGCGGGGCAAAAAAAGCGAAGTGCACAGGCACTTTCGATTTGCACTCCAATCGTAATGTGACCGGGACTCGACCCCGCGTCATCGTGCTGTAACTCAGGAGATCAGACTATTGTTCCAAGTTGGCTTTGCGCAAGTAGCGGAGATCGCCGTGTCAATCGTCCGTGTACGCGTTTAGTTCTAGTAAGCAAGCACCTTCGACTCCGAGGGCTGTAAACAGAATTCTATTAATTTTCTACCAAAGCGTGATGCCGGCATTAAATACCGATTAAAAAAATGAGCATCCCCGTTTCACCGGTCCAGTGCGAGTTCGAACGCTGCCTTTGCACGAACTCGTGCGCCCGCCCCAAGCACGAAAGGTACAAGAAACATTGTCAGGTCTTTCAGCGCAAAACCTTGCTTCATCCTCGCATATAATAAATACGGGGTAAGGTTGTGTCACTAAGCACAGTCTTACGACACGGTGCAGAATCGAAACGCCGCCGTTCACGCTACTTGCCATGCGATCCTTGTCCAAGACGAAGATGCTGACGGTCTTGTCAAAGCTGCCGCAGGCGAGGCGACGGCCATCGCAACTCCAGTTGACGGAGTGAACTTTCGACGAGTGTGCCTGGTAATCTTTGACGCGGCTGTTGGCCTGGAAGAAGGCGGTGAGCGCCTGAGAATGGGCCGATTGCGGCTGGTTCCAGCTCCTATTCGGCGCCATGTCGAAACGGAGTTGACGACGAACGCTATCGACATCAAGAGAGCGCGCCATGCTTGCTCCGTTGAATGAGCGAATAATACAATTCGAGCAATGGTAGTTGCACATATGCCTACTTGTGGCGCAAGTTTTGATTGAGAAAAGCTCTTTCTAAAGCACACACACCAGATTTACAAAATCCCCAATATATATGAAACCGAAACCGAAACTAAATGCTGCCTTTCAATTCTTAGCACATTTTTTAAAGATTTGACAGGAAAAGTAGAAGCGAGAACGAGCCCTAAAAATGCATCACGAGATGTGTTGGATTTGGCCAAGGCGTATGACAAAGTGGAGCATAAAATACTAATAGAGCAGATGGAAAGGTCACACTTACCAAAATACATGACATCATGGGTAGCAGAGTTTTTAAAGGAGAGAGAGTTTTATTGCTTTCAAAGGGGTTGTTTTTCTAACAGATATCGACAATACCGTGGCGTACCACAAGGTGCAGTGCTCTCACCGGTGTTGTTTAACATCTTCCTCAGTTCGATTCCAACACATAGCGATATTCATTTATATGTTTATGCAGATGACATTGCTTTCTTTGCGACAAACAGTGATCTGCAATTACTTTATCAGACATTACAGAATTACCTAAACATGATAGAGGAATGGCTTCAAAAAATTGGAATGTCTCTAAATGTAAACAAAAGCGCGCTTCTAGCGTTCTCGTTCAGGGATCCTGTCAACATCTCCTTGTTGTATGGCACAGAGCAGATTCCCCAGGTGGATTCACTTAAATACTTAGGCATCATATATAACAGCTCGTTAAATTGGAAAAGCCACATCGATCACATTGCGTCCAAAGCAACACGAGCCATGGGGTGGTTACGCAAGCTCAGCAACATAAAAAGGGGGTTGCGAAGAAATACATTGGTAATGGTCTATAAAATGTACATTCGTCCTATAATGGAATTCGGCTGTGTCTTATTTTCGGGCAGTGCGACATATAAAATGAGACCGCTAATACTATTAGAAAGGGAGGCTTTACGACTGTGCCTTGGACTGCCCATGTTTGTTGCTAACAATGTGCTATACATGGAAGCGCGTCTACCGTCATCACGGAGGAAGGAAAAACATTTTTAAAACTATACACTGTGCCCCAGAGAGCATCATTTTATGCTTTTATTAAAGAACCAAGTTTATTTTTTGAAACTTCGTGGTCACGATTCCACTGCCCACAGATCTTGTTCGTTCAAGCGCTGTTAGAACCACTGAACGTCAAAATCAAACATATTTTCACAACAAGAGACGTTAACTTAGATCTTAAGATAGAATTTGAGAATATTTATCCCTCTAACGCAAAGCAAATGCCATTTCAATATTTAAATGATCGGCTGCAGGATTACTTGGCGCATGTGAACTTGAACAACATAATTGCGACCGATGCATCTGTATCAAATGAAAAGGCTGGGGCAGGTATCTTCTCACGTTCCCTTGACTGGTCCTTTTCGGTTAGACTCCCAGATTACACACCAATATTCATGGCAGAATTATTTGCTATTGTACTGGCACTACGGAAACTTCCTTTGGGCGAATCGGAAGCTGTCGTAATTACAGATTCTTTTTCAGTATGTGCTGCTCTGTCTTCAGGAGCCAACTTAACACTTATGAACATGTTTCGACAACTCATACCGACAAACTTGAAAAAACTGCAGCTCTTATGGGTACCAGGTCATCGTGGCATATATCTCAATGAGATGGCGGATGCACTAGCCACAGTATCTCTTAGCGGTCCCATTATCCCGGTTTTGCCTGATACGGCTTACGCGACAGCAATAAGGTTTAGAAACCTCTGTTTGCGTGAATACGACTGCTACTCATTGCATAAATATCGAGATTTCGCACATCTAAGATGCCGCTGGAATAGACAGTGGTGTGCAACACGGCACTTGGAAGTTACTTTTACAAGATTGCGTTGCAGAATTCCTCAACTGAATTATTATTTGCATAAAGTTGGTCTAAAGGCGTCACCTTTATGTCAGACTTGCGAAAAAATGGAAACGATAGATCACTTCTTTTTGTTCTGTCGCCGGTATTCTCATCAGCGGAAAAGATGCCTGGTAGCTCCACTTGAAAAATTGGGATTAGAATTAAATGTGGCAGTAATTTTGTTGTTTGGCAGCATTAAATTCGGTTATAGCCACAGGTACGTCTGCTCTGCGGTATTTGAATACATAATTGAAACAAAGCGATTGCCATGTTAATCTGCCTATATATATATATATATATATATATATATATATATATATATATATATATATATATATATATATATATATATCATTTTAGACCCACCATTACCTCTGTCTCAAATCGCATCTGATGGCCTGCATCGTTCCCTGCTCAGATATACTGCTTTTTCGATTTTCGGCTTTTATTTATTTTTTTTTCAGCCCAAAATTACGTTTTCTTTGAAAAACCATTAGCCTTTTAGTTAAGATCCTGCCGCCCGGTTCTTGGCCGATCCCCCTTTGTGGGTGTGCGCCAGAGTGTCAAGGATCATCATCATCATCATCATCATCAGATGTGTTGTTACGAAGAGTGCCACATAACGACCAGCAAACTAGAAGAAACAATCTAAACATGGAAATTTTAAAGAACAATGCATGCATCTTCTTGTGCTGTTCCTCGTCATGTTCTTTATTACGGCTTAATTAGCCTAAAATGTACACGACAGCTCTTTAGAGTGCAAATCACTCACCAAGTTTAACAAATTTAGTGGGTCATTTATCATAGAAGAGAAACGAAAATACCAACATTTAACGGCAAGAGGGCCACAGTTTGTTTCGACTTGGCCATGAACACTCTTGTGCTGTCCGAGGGCAGCCTTCTGTTAAGTTTTGATGTTTTTTTTGCTACGTACCTGTTCTTTGCCGGACAAGGCACAACACAACACAATCGCAAGATGCTCGCAAACCTAAACAATAAATTTATTTACATTGTGTACACCTGCTATAGAGCTGGATGAATCATGCCACACTGAAGGCACATCTATGACACGCCAGTCCACTTTTCGCTGACAGCCCACAGCCAACTTGAGGCAATCCTGTCTTCGGCAATCGGATTTGGTGCTGTCACTTTGCAGTCGCTGGGCAAAAGACATGAAAAGGCCATATACACTCTGTAACACCGACAGTGCTGGACAAGTTAGCACGACAGATTCACACCGACTTTCCTACGATTGAATTATTCAGCATGTTGCACATTTCATTCATGCAGAATTCACAACACATGTGAAATATTGCAAGAGTGCGCTGTTGATAGAGAAAGCTAAGGCACCTATTGAAACAAGCAATCGACACGTGAAATGAGCCCAACATTCATTTCACGTGTCTCGCTTCTTCGTTTTGTTTCATGCCATAGCATTCTCAATTGACTAAGTAACAGGCATTCTAAAGCATCAATACTAATGCCAATGTCAAAGAGCTAATGCAATACATAAGCTAGCAAGATTATGCCAGCCTTTGCAAAAATTAAGATGCCATTTTGTGAACAGCCTTAAGAGCTACAGTTGAAGTCATTTGCATAATGAAAAAAATGGCAAATATAATTAGCTGGTAGCTACAGGTAAATTTCCTTATCCAAAGATTGTTTATCCAGGACCAAAGAGGGCAAAAGAAAGTTATCACAGCAATAATAATTATTGCAGTGAATCCTGTACAGTTCAAAAAATTTTTTTCTAATTCATAATGAAGGTATCTGTCAATCATTTTCCACTATACCTTTAGTCTGATATTTGATTCCACTTATATAGAGTGGGCACGGCGAAGCGGCTGGAAAGATGCCGCTAACGAAACGCTTCTTTTTCGCTGTACAGGCCGTGTTTTTCATGCTCGCCGGGCCATCGGAACCTTGCACTACCGGGAATGAAGTTGCGGCGACTACATCTGTCTCTGCTAACTACTGTCCATTGCCTTCATCGAATTTGGACATACTGGATACGCCCCCTCTGGAACATTGCATGCCCGTGACGTCATCGTTGGATCGCCCTTTTAAAGACAGGCCACACAGTTGGACCTTCAGTGGGCACGGCGAAGCGGCTGGAAAGATGCCGCTAACGAAACGCTTCTTTTTCGCTGTACAGGCCGTGTTTTTCATGCTCGCCGGGCCATCGGAACCTTGCACTACCGGGAATGAAGTTGCGGCGACTACATCTGTCTCTGCTAACTACTGTCCATTGCCTTCATCGAATTTGGACATACTGGATACGCCCCCTCTGGAACATTGCATGCCCGTGACGTCATCGTTGGATCGCCCTTTTAAAGACAGGCCACACAGTTGGACCTTCAGTGGGCACGGCGAAGCGGCTGGAAAGATGCCGCTAACGAAACGCTTCTTTTTCGCTGTACAGGCCGTGTTTTTCATGCTCGCCGGGCCATCGGAACCTTGCACTACCGGGAATGAAGTTGCGGCGACTACATCTGTCTCTGCTAACTACTGTCCATTGCCTTCATCGAATTTGGACATACTGGATACGCCCCCTCTGGAACATTGCATGCCCGTGACGTCATCGTTGGATCGCCCTTTTAAAGACAGGCCACACAGTTGGACCTTCAGTGGGCACGGCGAAGCGGCTGGAAAGATGCCGCTAACGAAACGCTTCTTTTTCGCTGTACAGGTTAGTTTTTCTCTTTCAAATCATAGGTCTGGAGACGAAATTGTACTTCTCATTGTGCCGTGCCCACGGACATGTCTTATTATTGCATATGAATGTTATTTTGTTTGCAAGTTATTGTTGTGTGGAGATGTCGAGCAAAACCCTGGGCCAACTGTTGATGAAATGTTTCATGAGCTCTTGAAGGGACAATCTGATATCCGAGCAGAACTTGTAAGCCTTAGAGCACGTTTAGACTCAACAGAATCATTAATAAGCACCTTTGGAGTGCGTCTGAATAATTTAGAAGCAAATGTTAAGCAACTACAAACTCAGAAGGGCGTGAGCGAATCGATACAGGAGTCTGTAGATTCCATTCAGCAGTTAATTGATATTCATCAGTCCAAGCTGGTTGACCTTGAGAATCGCAGTCGCCGGAATAATCTTCTTGTATTTGGTATCAGCGCTGCTGGGAGTGAATCTGAAGCAGAGCTACGTGAAAAGGTAGTGAAGGGCATATTTCATGATCGATTAGGGGTGAAATGCACGACAATTGCGCGGATTCATAGATTAGGCAAGCCGGTATCAAGCAGACGTCCTGTTATACTTTTTTTTCCAAGATTATACGGAAAAGCAAGCTGTGTTGCGTCAAGCACATAAGCTGAAGGGAACCAAAATTTATCTTCAAAATGACTACTGTCCTGACACACTCCGTAAAAGAAAACTGCTATGGGCAACTGCAAAAGCAGACAGAGAAAGCGGTAGCAAGGTTGCTCTTGTTCACGATAAGCTTCGTATTGATCACACCTTTTTCTGTTGGGACGACTCGCTAAATGCGCGTAGGAAAGTGTCACATGAGAGTGCCGTAGGGAATCCCAGCTAGCACTTAGGGGAGCACCAACTTCGTTTGCTTTGCTTCAATGCACGGAGTATAACAAATAAAATTGAAAAGCTGGAAAATATTTTGCTCACGCACGATCCACATGTCTGTGTGATAACAGAGTCTTGGTTACATGAAGCCATTGGCGATAGCGAGATAGTTCCGCCGAACTACCAACTTTTTCGATGTGATCGTGGTTCTCGGGGCGGTGGAGTGGCTGTCATTATCAAGTATGGCATTGATGTATTTATTGCTGAGCGTTTTCCAGTGAGAGAGAGTCTGCTTTTAAAACTTTCATTTGCTGATATGTCATTTTTTCTCTGTGCGGTTTATCGATGTCCTAATGCTGATGATTCTTTTATGAGCGGTTTGTACGATGAACTACTACGTCTACGAAGCAAAAATCTTATTTTAACGGGTGACTTCAATCTGCCAGCCATTAATTGGGATGATATAAATTATGGTACTTCTTCTTCAGCTGACACACTCTTAGACATAATGTTTTCTCTAGGCCTTGAGCAAATGGTAGGACACCCCACAAGGGGGAGTTCGATACTTGATCTGCTATTTACAACGGAACTCTTTACCGAAGCGACTATCACAGTTGAAACCGGTATTTCTGACCATAGATTAATATCATTTGTTTGGGACAGGCATGGACGTTGTAAATCAGTGAAAACGCCAGTGGAAAGTGTTGTAAGAGATTTCAATCGAGCGGATGATGTTGCAGTAATTGATTATTTAGAAACACATCTCCCCACATCTGTTAGTGATGTTGATAGAGCCTGGCAACGCTTCCGTGGTATTGTGGACTTCTGTACAAAGAACTTTGTACCGCTTAGGAGAATACGCAGGCGTTCACATAACCCATGGATAAACCGTGAGATTATACAGATCAAGAGAAAGATAAAAAGGTTACGAAAAAAACACAAGACTAGTACGCAACATTTTTCCGATCTTAAAGAAAAATTATTAGAGAGTGTTAGTAAGGCTAGGCATCAATTTTTTAACGACACACTACCTGAATTCATCAGGACAGATCCTGATAAATTTTGGCGCTATCTTAAGCAAACTAAAGAAGGCGTTTCTGAAATACAAGTTGATGAGGTCACGATAACAGATCCGGCACTAATTGCTGATCATTTTAATAAATACTTTCAGAGCGTCTTTTCCGAACCACAGTATTATGAACTGCGAGACCCGATGCCCATAATCACGGATGATGTTCTGATAACTCGTGAAGGTGTTTTACAAATGTTACTTAAGGTTAATCCTAAGAAATCGTCAGGCCCTGACGGCATTGGTAATTCATTCCTACGACGCTATGCTGAACAAATCACTGACTTCCTTACTGCCCTTTTCAATGTATCACTCAAATATGGTCAGATACCAGCCGATTGGCGTAAAGCTCGTGTTGTGCCGATCTTTAAAAAGGGTAACCGCTATTCCTTGACAAACTACCGTCCTGTTTCTATCACTAGTAGCTGCTGTAAAATGTTAGAGCATGTTGTTGCAAATTACATTAACACATTTTTATCAGAAAATAATATTTTGTCGCCTAATCAACATGGTTTCCGAAAAAATATGTCTACGGTAACACAGCTTGTGTCTACAGTACATGAATTCGCACGGGTTCTAGATATATCTGGGCAGACTGATGTGTTCTTTTTAGATTTTAGCAAAGCGTTTGATAAGGTGCCTCATGGAAAACTTTTGTTTAAACTCGAAAATATTGGGCTACCTTCGGGTATCGTTAAATGGATTCATATGTACTTAAATAACAGAACTCAATTTGTTGAGGTCAGGGGTTGTTCTTCTTCTTCGCTAAATGTTTCTTCTGGTGTGCCACAAGGTAGTGTGTTAGGCCCCTTGTTATTCTTAATTTTTGTCAATGATTTAGTTGATGTTGTACATAAGGACATATCCGTCAGATTATTCGCGGATGATTGTGTTATTTTTAAAGAAATATGTTGTGTAAATGACCACATATTACTTCAACAGTCTCTTACAAGTATAGATGAGTGGTGTCAAAACTGGGGCATGGAACTTAATAGTGACAAAACAGTTCTCTTGAGAATAACAAGAAAACGAACTCCCAGCCTTTATACTTATTTTCTCCGCAATAACCCACTCAAAGACGTAGAAAAATACAAATATCTAGGAGTCACTTTGACAAAGTCACTTACGTGGTCAGACCACATTACAAGCATATGCACGGCTGCACTTAGGAAACTGTGGTTTCTTAAGAGGAAACTTAAATCCTCAACGAAGGAGACCAGATTATTGGCATATAACACCTGCATCCGATCAAAACTTGAATATGCCTCGGTTGTTTGGGACCCTCAATGTAAAAAAGATATTGCCTTGATTGAAAAAGTTCAACGGAAGGCTGTCAGATTTATATTTAGCAAATATAAAAGATATGATTCGCCAACACAACTTATGCAACTGAACGACATCCAAACACTGGAAACTCGCAGGAAAATTAATCGGTTAACGTTCCTACACAAAATTCTTTCCGGTAAAGTTACAACAAGTCTGCCCAACTGTGTGAAACCTCTATCTTCTAGAAAAACAAGACATAAGCATAAATATTCATTGGCGCCAGTTTTTGCACGTACCACTGCTTTTAAAAATAGTTTTTTCCCTAGGACTATTGCTGACTGGAACTCTTTGCCAATAAGTGCTTTTCAGTCCGAAGATATTGAAAAACAGCTTGAAACTTTTTTTGTTTAGTTCTGAATGATGTATCCATATGGTGTGTTTTCGCAGTGCCCGAGTATTGTAGTTAGTTGACTTCTGCTGCGCATGAGTGTTCTGATCACTGTTTATGTGCCGTAACACTGTTGTGCAAGTGCACTATAAGTTGTCTAATTAAGTGCTGTGACATTGTACTTTTTTTTGTTGTTGTTGCCCCTCCTGCTTGGGCCTAAGTATAGGCCTGCAGAACCTGTAAATAAATAAATAAAATAAAAATATAACATTAATGAATTCAGCATAAATATATATTTATTTTACAGAATAGTTATATTTAACACTGTAAAATACACAGAGCAAGGTATATTGGTATTTTGCCATTACATTGTAATTGAATATTGAGTGCCTCATTATGCGAGTTTGAGGCATTTACCAACAGTTTTTATTAGGTCCATCTCAAATAACTAACATGATTTGAAATGCAGTGTTGTGTCCTTACCAAAAGTACTTCCCACTGTGCTCTTCGATACCATCACTTAGAGCACAATACATGATGCCCTGGACACCCTGCTGTGGAGTCTTGGCAAAGAGCCACAGCAACGGCTTGGCAAACAGCGTGGCCGTCCACGAAGACGCAATTCCCATGTAGCGCGTGATATCCGTGTTGACAATTCCCGGATGCACCGCAAACACTGATACGCCCGTACCTGGGGGAGAAAAAAACAGGCATGCAATGTTTTTGGAGGCTGTGCAAAGGAAGACAAATACATGTTGCACCCACTGGCTGCATAACTGATGAAGACAATTCCATGAAAAGACCAAATGATTTTTGGCTGCTTTCGACACAACACTGTAAATTCTTTGCGCAATGGTATTTGCTCATTGTTCACGGAAGCCTTGGCCACAGATGGGCATTGTCTAACTATCAAAGACTGTTTTGGGCCCCTTTATTAGAGTAATTACAAGATTCTGCAGCATTGTAAAAAAGGACATTTCTCATTTTTTTGACACAGTTAACAAGCTCCTCACACAGTTTTGTTTTCAAAGTTCCTGTCCCCCCCGGCATTCGCAAGCCAACCTCACCACAATGGACATTAGAAAGACGGGTCAGTGCAGTTCACTGGTTTTGCAAATTTGGCCTGCGCCAGGCTGAAAATGCTGGACAACAATTCGCTAGTCATATATTAGGTGCGCCACATCCAACTGACAGTCGAAGCCACAGCTGCTGCTAGTATGCCATGACTTGACATTGACCTATGTCCAATTGCGTTCACCCATCACCATGAAACTGCCTCCATATTGAAACCAAAAGCGGTTTTTAATGTAGTTTTAATGCAGCGAAAGAAAATGTATTCAGTGCATTCCAAGGCACAACAATACTTTTTTGGGTGTTCTCAACACCACAGTTTTTAAGAAGAGGAACTAAACAAAAATTTTTAAATTTACATCACTACACCTTTCAAGCATTCCAAGCTAGGTGCCTAAACAACAAAACACCTGTATTTGATATCTGGCGTGATTCATTGTTTTGAATGCATTTGCAAGGAGCCACAAACTTCTGTTTACCTTTCAGTTTCTCGGCAAGTTCCTTAGTGAACAATACATTTGCAAGCTTGCTCTGGTTGTAGGCAGTGGCAGGATCATATTCCTTGTCCGAGTTGAGGTCAGTGTAGTTGATCTTTCCTCTCTGGTGAGCCGTGCTAGCTACATTTATCACACGGCTTGGTGCTGCAGCCTTGACCTTGTCTAGAAGCAGGCTGGTCAGGCAAAAATGACCTGTTGGTTAATTAAAATGACAAACAAGTAAATAATAATGGCAGTTTACCAGGTTTCACGCACCAAAACCAGGATGTTATCAAAAAACTGCTTTCTTGATACACAGGTTCTTACTAAGTGCTTCATGTGCTTCCTCCAGTTACATGTGAAATCGTCCCAATCACATCGTTGCTCCCATCTGCCAACCAGTTCAGTGACGCCGCACATGTATCACGCTTGAAGATCTGACCCTCTCCCGGTGATGTTCACATCTAGATGCACCGAGAAGGCACCTCTGTTGCCGGGAATCGTACTACACGCATATTGCCAATGTCTGGGAGCATGCGCGTGTGTGCCCAACCACGAGGTTGAACGGCCATCCCCGCTTGCACTCTGAGCTCAACTGGTTGGAGCTGCAACCGCTACTTTAAATATATATTGTTCATAATCTCGTTGAACAGGCGTCTCGTCATTCACCTAATGATATGATGAATAACAAAAGAAGGATATGTCATGGGCTCATTTTCTTTTTTTTAGACACAACCTAATGAAAACAAGAGAAAAAAATTAGGGCACCCTCAAGCTTTGCCTATGAGATTTGAATGCAATAGCAATATTCTGTTCCTAGTTCATACTTCAAACACTTAGTGAATGAAATCTTTTCAAACTTGCGATACACCCACTACATGGCCTTAAGGGTCCGGTAGTGTGTGTGCCTCTTGTAGTGGGTGGCGAGCTTTAAATCGGGAAGTCGTTATGAGAATCCCATGTTTTGACACCCGATAGCAATGTACGCTTCCACCACGCATTATTACTGCAATATTTCCTGTCGTATTATGAAGCATGTATACAATTCACGTGTGCTTGTAAAGCATGAAAGTTGCACTCGCTGCATTTCCAAGCAGAGGAAGTTATTTGCCCTGTATTCCCAAGCAGAAGGCATGGCTTTGTGCGGCTTGCCGCGCAAACGACCCGGGTTTGATCCCAACTCAGACCCAGAATTTTTTTATCATTTATTTTATTTGAGTATTTCAATTTTTCGCTCACAACCAACAATACCAATGCCAGAATTTTTATGAAATCAGCTCTTTAATGCTATTATATTAATAAAACTAACGAAGATAAGGGAGACATGTCTTGACTGTCGTATTAAATACAATGAATGGAACAAGTGGTGCCATCTGGTGGTGGACTGCACAACCAGGCAAGTGCGAAATTAAATAAAACAAGCGTGTCCAACATCATAGGAAAATGGAGATTCTGGCTGGCCTCTGAAACACACTTGTTTACTATGGAATTCCAATCAAACAACCCCACCTCCTTCCTGGGGAGATATAAAATATGAGCCCCCCTTTGCCCCTCCAACCAGTTTCACTGTTTTATTCCCCATTTTTATTCACCCCAACTAGGGAAAATGAGAACCCTGAATGCATGCATATTCAATGAAGCATTTAATTAGAAGCCCAGATGTGAATTGTTGATTTGTAACAATTCTTCCATTGGCATTTTAAATTTTGATTTATGAACGAGCAAAGGTCCCCTTCTAAATCTTGACGAAATATGCTTTAACATATGCTTGCTCGGGATTCTACGGCAGTTTGAAAATAGTGGGTGAAAATAATGTTGTGTGTAACAGAAAACGAGCCCTTAAATTGCCCAGCTTTTGTTAACTGCAGTATATTAATTACAACATAAACGTAGACGAATCAGAGTCGATGCAAAATCCGCTTGCAGGAACCGAACCTACAATTTTCGGATAACACAACCAGTTCGGTCCAATCCTGCAACAAGTTTGTAGTGCCATCATCATCGCCATCATTTCTTGATCACTGCGCCGCGCCTCTCGCCCGCGCCTCTCGCGCAGCGGATGCAAGCTCGAGCTGCGCGAGCATTAGACCGAGCTTCTGGCCTGGCGGTTTGGACGTGGACAGCCATTGCGGCTCCGCTTCAGGCCTGGAATAAAGTGGCGAGATCGGCACGGCCCCATCGGCCGCGTTCTACGTCATCTCACGTCTCTTCTTCTCTCGCCGCTAGATTTGGTGACCCGGAGAACACGCCCTTCGCCGAGCGGCCCGCGGCCATGTTCCCGCAACTCTGCCCGCCAGTGCCGCCGTACCAATCGACTTACCCCAAGGTATGGTTTATGCAGCTCGACGCCGTTCTTGCGGTGAATGGCATCACGGACCAGCTGCTGATGCACGCCATTCTTCAAGACGCCCTTCCGGTAGAGTTGTGTCATCTCTCTGGCACTTCAACCTCCAGCCAGCAGCCTTACGATGACCTCTGCTCGGCGGTGCTTGCCAGATATGGCCTCACCTACCACCCGCTGCCGTTCACCCGCACCAGGCAGGTTTCCCAGGCGTCACAGAGCAAGGTACGAACCGGTCCGCAGTCCTCCATTGACCGCTACCTCGGTACCCCGACTTCGGTACCCCGAGAAACATCCACTCCTGCACCTGATCACGACCGCGAGGTAGAAGACTCCCCCACTGCGACTGACCTTTCCTCTGAGAGGTACATTCCCTCAGAGCCCCCGTCCGGAGCTTCATCACACGTGCCTGCCACCTGCATGTCTTCCGTGAAATCTACGGCACGTCACACCATGGCCCTACCCGACTCCACGACGGCTACCTGGCCGCACGCCTCGGAGTCTGGCGCTGACGTCCATCCGCCTGCTATTCACCTCCCGGTCGCGGAACCTTCACCATCCCCAATGTACAAAAGAAACTCTCTACCAGCCAAAACGCTCTGCGCGTCCTGCCAGCAGCGACCAGCATCGTCATCGCAGTTTCCCGCAGCTGAGGTTGAGGCCGCCAGCCATCAACCACGGCCAGGCTTCCAAGACGCTGCGACTGTGACTGACGCACTTGAGGACGACGTGCCCGGTCCGCTTCGGACGGGGCTCACCAGGCATGCAGCGCCTGCGGTGGGGCAGTCTGGGGGGTGTTGGCTGGAGACGGCCATCAATTGTGCAGACCTGCACGCCGGCCCTCCGGACTGCACGCGGACTGCCGGAGGTCATTGCACGAGCACAGGTGTCCCGTCCAGTGCTCCGGGCGAGCCCACGCTGGCTGGGTTCCACCACCGCCATTCCCCGGAGCCTTTGCCTCCGGACGGCAACGGCCAGACGTGTGTCTACAATGCCAGCTCGTGTGTCACAACCGCGACGGCGCTCATGCCTCATGCGTGTCTGCCACCCGTTGCCCTACGTCGGCGACGACGGCGTGCTTGGCGTCACACATTGCGGCAACTTTTCGGCCGCCCTGCTGCGCGGCCACGGGTTGCGGTCACGGCCCTGAAGACGGCGCAGGCGCCTACTCGGCCTGTCCGATGCGGTGTCTCACCACTGGTCGTGTGCCCGACTGCCCACCGCGCACTTGGTGGTATTGTTGGGACACGTTCCTGCGGGCGTCGGCAAGTCTGTCTATGCCGGCACGTCAGACGCCGCTCGACTTTGAGGTCTGTGTTGCGTCGACCCCAACGTCATGGCCCGCACTGCCGGCCCTCTGCCGACGTTGGCAGCATGACCTCGCGACACACGGTCCACTCTCGGCCTGTCCGGCCAGGTCACCGTGAGACTCGCTTGTCGGCTACCACAGCGACTCGGCACTTCCTCCTTCGTCCCTTGCGCTTCTCCCAGAGTCGCCCACCAGAGACACACTGCTTACCGATGGCCTATAAACGTTGACAACCTGGACTTGCCAAATGAACACTTTATGGATTGTCGTTCATGTATATAGCATTTGTCACTATTTTTTCTTTTTTTTTTCATATGCCTTCGAATCGCGCAAAGCGCTAGGGGAGGAGCCCTGTAGTGCCATCATCATCGCCATCATTTCTTGATCACTGCGCCGCGCCTCTCACCCGCGTCTCTCGCGCAGCGGATGCAAGCTCGAGCTGCGCGAGGATTAGAACGAGCTTCTGGCCTGGCGGTTTGGACGTGGACAGCCACCGCGGCTCCGCTTCAGGCCTGGAATAAAGTGGCGACATCGGCACGGCCCCATTGGCCGCCTTCGACGTCATCTCACGTCTCTTCTTCTCTCGCCGCTACAAGTTCATTTTCTTATCCACTAACATCCACTAACATGATTACTACACAGTAGACTCATTAAATGGAGCCTGAAGTAACCAGGAAAATATGTTTCAACTGGACTTCAGTTTAGCGAGGAAAGAACGGGAGTGTGAAATTCAAGAGTGAAACCAATCATCATGATATAGGCAGTTTAGCTTATTGGATTTCCGTTCATTTACAGTCCACAGTGCTGAACTTAGAACATACAAGTTATAACTCCCAGACATTTATTAGCTTCCTGATGTGTTTTCATTAGATATAATTAAGGGCCACATGGTAGTGGAAGCAGAAGATCAATTTTGACCACCTGAGTTTCATTAACATTCGCCTAAATCTAAATACATATGTGCTCTGGAATTTGGTCCCTATCTAAGTGCACTCGCCAAGGGTAGAAATCAAACCTGCGTCAGTCAATTTTTGAAAAGCTATCAAGAAACTTTATTTTAATTCCACAAACATCACAGAAGCTGAGCCCGTTGATTTAATGGTGTAATAATAGTCATTGTTGGAGCTAAATGTCCTGAAACCACGATATGATTACGAAGAATGCCTTAAAGAAGGGTTTTAAAAATTTGACAATCTCGGGTTCTTATCCGCACATTTAAATTTAAGTACTCTGGAACGTGCTCGCAAGCATGTGTGATGCTCCCAGTCGTACCCTTTGGAAAATTTTATACTATGACAACTACTTGAACTACAGTAGACCAGCGGCGTTCACTGAGAAACCTGCAGTCGCACAGGCATTCAAAAATACAGGACCTGTTGGTACACTGCCATACCTTTGTTATAAACAAAATTCTTCATAAGCATTAATTCGCTGCATGCATGTATTTGCAAGAAACACTTCAGATCATGTATCCCAGCATGTGACAGGTGCTCTTAATGTCGAGGGTTTGATCAGTCTTTGTCTTGAAAATTGAAGTCGTGAACGAGTCAGCTACGATAAGTATACAATAAAGTGCAAGCACATTTACCAAGATGGTTTACACCAAGCTGCATTTCAAAGCCATCCTTTGTCAGCAGCTTTGGACATCTCATGACACCAGCATTGTTCACAAGTATGTCAATCTGCTTCACACCTGCAGAAAATAATAAAGTTCTATTAATATAAAACAATCAAAATTTTCACACCATTGCAATGTGATTGTTAATTAAGACAATTAATAAACATCAGTAGCTAAAACTAATGATTAATACATGTAGCTTTGATATCTTCATTTCTTATTTTGCTTACATGATCAGTAAGACACCACGATAACTCTAGATGTTAATTATCCCAAAGACACTTTACTTGGTAGGGAAATTTCTGTTTCTCGGTGCCAAGGTTCAATTTAAACAGAAATATACGACTGGATTTGAAGAGCGTCGACTGTGGAGATGGTTTACGCAAAACGATTACTGATATGCAATCAGCGAAAAAAAAAGAAAAGTACAACATTGTGTAAGTACCTTGATTTTTTTGCGTTAATTCTAGCTCTCGGTAAAATAACGGCGTCAGTAAGTTCAGCAGCAATTTTCACTTATTCACTATCAGTATGTCGCTCCCTTACTGCAAATGAGAACTCGCATGCTCCAAATGCTTTCAAAGCATTAATTCCCCCCCTTCCTCCTTATCCATTTGACCAAATTGCTTTGGGTTCCAGAACATAAGGACCTATTTATGAATGAAATGGCAGATGTGCTGGCAAAGTCATATTTAAATGGTCCTGTAATTGAGGTATTACCGGCATCCAAATTTATTATAGGTGCTAGATTGAAAAGGAAACTGCCCTGCCGCGGTGGTCTAGTGGCTAAGGTACTCGGCTGCTGACCCACATGTCGCGGGTTCGATTCCCGGCTGCGGCGGCTGCATTTCCGATGGATGCGGAAATGTTGTAGGCCCGTGTACTCAGATTTGGGTGCACGTAAAGAACCCCAGGTGGTCAAAATTTCCGAAGCCCTCCACTACGGCGTCTCTCATAATCAAAAATGGTGGTTTTGGTACGTTAAACCCCACAAATCAATCAATCAATTAAGAAGAAAACTGCTGTTAGATCAATTTTATGCACCTTCACTAACGGCCACATCAGAATTCAAGCACTTCGCGTGTCATTGGAATTGTAAAATATGTCAAATTCGAGTAATGAAAGATTAATCACTAGACTGCATTGTCAGAGTCCGCAGCTAAATTTATATCAAAACAGAGCTGGTCTAGCAGCCTTCCTGGCCTCATTGTTCTTATTGCGGTGTAACGAGTCAACCGAACATTACCTCATTTCTTATAATACTCCGCCTTAGCAAAAATACATTGGGTGTCGTTTTTTGCCTCCTTAGAATAGACCTAAATGCATAAAATGTGCTCTCTTTTGGGGCTTTGTCTTTTGGCCACAGTGACGAGAAGATTGCCAATGCATTGCAGGAGTTCGTCAAAGATTCAAATAGGTTTAAGTTTTGAAATAAATCTTCGCTAGATTTTTTTTTTACTTTTACAAATTAGTTTTTATTTCAACTGCACCACTTGATTGTATTCCGACGCAGTTTATTACTCCATTATCAAATTCGTCCCGTTTCATATTTTGCCTTTCTCATAAATAGAACCAACGCCAACCTTTTATTATAAAAGTCTTTCATGAAAACTAACCGGTTATTGGCCTATCCCCCAGCGTGAGTGTGCGCCACGTATTCAAGGAACTTGAGTTGATTACTGGGCTAACTTAATCCGTGGATACGCCAGTTAGTCATAATGGCTGAGGTTTAACACGCCACCACAATACAATTACGAAGCATACCATAGTGGGGGGCCTACAGACGTTCTCTGCATTCAGACGTTCTCTGCAGACGTTCTCTCTCTACTGCTGGTATTTTACTTCGCTTGCGAGGTAAAATACCAGCAGTAGAGAGAGAACTGTTGGTGTTTTACCTCGCTTGCGAGGTAAAACACCTACAGCAATTACACCCGCAACCAGGATGTCTAGCTTCCGTGTGTCGCACGTGTTTTAGGCGTTTTCGTCAGGTTGCACACTTAAGCTAACGCGTTCACAAAAGGCCCGCGTTAGTGAGCAAGACAAAAAACTCACTCTCATTAATTCTCGCCGCGAAATTGCGTATCGACTGCAAGGAGGCGAGGTCCAACTCTTCGCAGACAACTCGCTTGTTCCGAGTCTGCGTCATGATTTCGGCCCTGACCCGTCGGCACTTGGTCAGGTCCCGGCAAGCCATGATGACGCTGGCGCCTGCAAAAAAAAAAAAAATTGAAGGAGTATGGCTCGGGTAAAACTTGCGCAAGCGAAATCTCACCTTTAGTGGCGAACTCTTTAGCAGCCGCTCTGCCCAGACCTGTGTTGGCACCCGTAATTACGACAAGCTTGCCGTCCAGTTTCTTGTCCTCATCGTAGCGGCAACCGCCCACGTAATATTCCCTGAAAAAAAAAATGGGTTGCTGAGAAACTGGGGATGCTGCAGAGCATGTCGAGTACGCTAAGCTGTCCCATCTTCGCGAAATGCCGGCTAACCTGAAGAGCAGTACCGCCCCGACTCCAGTGCCAACCGCGCTCAGCAAAACCACGGGCTTAGATTTCAGCAACGAAACCATGGTTTCGAGCTGCTGCAAACGGTAGTTTCGCGAGTGAATGTGCCAAGCACTTGCGCTACCGGAGCTCAAATATCGATTTGCCGAGCAGGCGAGCAGGCGTGTTGGGCCGATCAGCTGTTTATAATTGATAAGCCCTAGCCGCATTGCAGCACCTGAAAACAGAAACTAAAAAGTACACAATAAAGCGCATGTTTTGAATTATTACAAATGCAATTAATACAAAAATATTGTTATACAATACTGTATGTTGCTATGTTGGTGAATGTTGACGACGTTTATAAAACAGCCATAAAATAATTGAGCTGATTTAGTCATCACGTAAAGCACGCAAAGCTCGACAGTTTCGCAAGCGATCTGCAGAGGGGTTGCCATCAAAACAAGTTGCAGGTGTTTTTCACTATTTCGGCACCGTCGGAGTTTCACACGCGAATTAGGTTTTCTCAGCAAAGACCCGCTGGCAATCCCGGATGAGTCCGATCCGTCGTCTTTATCTGAACGGAACTATTATGACGGTATAAACGCCGCGCTTACGTAATGTCGTAGGCTCGCGAAGTCGCGGCCGTCTCGTTGATCCAGCAGCTGTGAGCCTAGAAACAGTCATGGCTGGACTGTCGGTCACGCTCACGAAAGACCGGACGTTCCCGGTGAACTTCACCTGCCAGAGATGCTGTCAGCCCCTGCGACTGGACGCGTCTTTCTCGTCCATCGACGAGCAGACCCTGTCGGAACTGTCGGAGCCGATGCTGAGTCAGTCGGACCCCGTCGAGCTATGCGGTCCCGCGGTCCACTACCGCGTCCCCGAGGAAGGCGTCTCGCGTCGCGCGGTCGAGCCCATACGCTTCGTGGAGAGCGGCAACGGCTTCATGCTGGTCGGCGAAAGCGCAGCCGTCGTGGACACCACCATCAGCCACAAGTTGGACGTCGAGACGCGCCTCTTCGAGCTGATGACGAACCAGTCGGCGGTCGACTACCCCATCTGCGAGGAGTGCACGGACAACCTTCTGGACCAGATGGAGCGGCAGCTGGACCTGGCCGAGGACGAGTGCAAGGACTACCGGAAGTACCTCGAACAGCTGACCAACGGCGAGGACGAGGTGGTCAACTTGGACGAGCTGGACGCCGAGTTCCGGAAGCTGGAGCGGGAGGAACGCGAGCTCCTGGAGGCCGTCGAGAAGATCGAGAAGGAACGCAGCGACGTCGCCAACGAACGCAAGCAACTGGCCGATCGGCTGGAGCGACTTCGCGCCGACGAGGACCGCTACTGGCGCGAGTACTCGGACCTGAACCGGCAGCTGATGCAGTGCTCCGACGACCACGCCAGCGTCGAGCGCCAGCTCAAGTACGCGGAGAGCAAGCTGAGTCAGCTGCACAAGACGAACGTGTTCAACGCCACGTTCCACATCTGGCACAACGGGCACTTCGGCACCATCAACAACTTCCGACTGGGCCGGCTGCCCAACGTGCCCGTGGAGTGGTCCGAGATCAACATGGCCTGGGGTCAGACGGTGCTGCTGCTCCACTCGCTGGCCGAGAAGATGGAGATGACCTTCCTGAGGTACCGGCTGGTGCCCTTCGGCAACCACTCGTACCTGATGTGCCTCGAGGACCCGACCCGGGAACTGCCCCTGTACTTCGCCGGCGGCTTCAAGTTCCTGTGGGACACCAAATTCGATCACGCCATGGTGGCGTTCCTGGACTGCCTGCAGCAGTTCAAGGAGCAGGTCAGCGCGGCTTCATCGGCCACTGTTCTAAGCCCGAGCCAACCTGTCGTGGTGGTCTAATTGTTATGGTGCTTAGCTGCTGCGGCCTCGTTTCAATGGAAGCGAAATGCTTGAAGGCCGTGTACGCAAATTTGGGTGCATGTGAACGAACCACAAGTAGTCAAAATTTTCGGAGTTCTCTCCAAGCTCCCTCATATTCATCCGGGTTTTGGGACGCCAACGGCGCTCTTTCTTCTTCACAGGACGTAAAACCTCAACAATTTTTATTATCATTAATGTCATTATTATACTATTGCATTAACAGTGTTATGAAAGCGGCTAGTTCATAGCTGTGTGTGCTTGTTTAGTGTGCACTTGCATGTCACTTGCAAAACGACAAGTACGGGCACAAGAGGCGTGTACGGACAGACGATTGCCTATTGTGCCAGAGCGTTGCTAGCAACACAAGACAATGAAACGCACACAGGCAAACTGATGCCCGCCCGTTTGCCCTGTACATTTCTTGTTAGTGACCCGCTAGCAGGGAGCAAGCAACTGTATTGATTGCTTACACCTGCCACTTTCGCTCCTGGAAAGTTTGGAAACAACAGCAGACATCATTTCTGTAATACTCAAGTTCAGAAAGACTGCGGTGATCGCACAAAGCCTGCGCTAATGCTGTGCTGTGGTAAAAGTTCATTTGTCAAAAGGTGTCAGGATGCGCTCCAAATCAAGTGATTGGGAGTGTTCGTGGCACTACAAAAGGCCAACACAATTTCATTTTCACAAAATGGCCATGCTCGACAATATCGTACAGCAGGATGGACAAGTGATGTCATATGGAAGGCTGAGTAACCTCTGGAAAGTCGGAACAGGACTTGTTAGTAAACAGAAGCACAGATACTATTGACATAAAAGCATGGTTTCAATGTGCAACAGAATCTTCACTGAAAGGCACTATTGTACTTGGAGACAACTCGTGATTTTTTTTTTGCTTGTATAATGTGTATCTTAGATTTTTCTGTACTTCATGGTGTGCTTAGCATAACTTTATTGATACATAAAGAATTTGCACAAACGAGAAACATGACATGTAAACTTAAACTGGGCAAGGGAGTCCAGGAAGCACTTACCCGAATGTGTGATAGGGGTGAGTTGCTTGAATACATTTTTTGAAAAATGACCGAAGTTTTCTACCCACAAGAAGAAAATTTCTTGCACTGCCTTATTACAGGAGGCATAACACAGACTAATACGTATTCATGGGGCAAGACCCGGGGCATACTAAACAAATTAAGTTCAATTATCTTGCAGTCACCTCTGTTCTAGTTGGTAGCACTACAGATGATAGCAGGGTGTCGTATCTTCAGCCACGCTGTACTTCTGCTTAAAATAATAAGATTGCTGAAACCCATCATACTTATCTAACATAAATCCTTGTCATAAGGTTTTGCACTTCTTGCAGAGCAGACACATTGCATATTCATGAAGGACGGGTTCGATTTGGGTAGGCGAGTTAAACATCATGCTTTTACGAGAATAAATGTAACCGTGGGTAGTAGCCAACTATAGACAGAATCGCCTCATTATGAAACCTCAAAAAGAAGAGCAAATTAGCTGTGAAGACAGCCTATTATATATGCATTACTGTCCCGACGTGAGCACGTCTGTTCTCTATTGGTGCAGGTGAGCAAGATGGACTCCAACTTCTGCCTTCCCTACCGGATAGACAAGGGCAAGATCGAGGACAGCAACACTGGCCAGTCGTGCTCCATCAAGATCCAGTTCAACTCGGAAGAGCAGTGGACCAAGGCTCTCAAGTTCATGCTCACAAATCTCAAGTGGGGACTGGCCTGGGTCTCCGCACACTTCGCAGCCCGCGAGGCCGCCAGCTGATCCGAATCATCTAACTTGTGATGCGTAAACAACCGTGTGTACTTCTGTATATATGCCTGATGTGATATAAAACTGTGCAGTTCAGTGTGTAGTTGCTCGGTGCAAGTGTGCTTCTCTCAATACGAAGGCTTACACATGATGAAGCCAAAGAACGCACAAGGTTGTGCTCATTCTAAAAGACAGGGCCTTCAGACAAGTACACAAGAAAAAAGTCGGGACACAGCAGATGCTAACAACTGAAAATGTACACAACGGAAAAGAAAGAAGGCACAAAAACTTATCTGCGCATGCTCATATATGGACCCATCAGTCTGGCACACGCGGTGGTCTATGTGAAAGATAACTTTTAAGGCACTTCATGTCATCTTGATGCAAGTTTTTTGATGTTAGGCTCACGCGTGCACTACCACTATAGTTGATACACCCCGTGCCTCAATCATGAGACGCATTTCTTGAATCCTATGCTGGTACAAAACTGCATTCATTGAATTTAGGCACGCACTTACACTCTTGACAATGTACAGAAATAATAGAAGGCAAGCCTCCTGGTAGCAATCTTTTGTGTTCCAATAATCTCTAGTTAATGCACTGGCCTGTCTGTTTAACCTATAAGCGGCCACAGCTAAAAGGGACCTTGAAGTCATTTGTACGGCAATCGGTGACTTTGTTGGTAAGTTTCACGAAACAAATATCAGTTCGCTTCTTGTTTTTTTACTCCCTCATTCTTCCTCTGCACAGCAGCAAAATCTTACCTAGCTTGTTGGGAGCCCTAAAACCGTATCTACTTCCTACTTTGAGTACGCAAGCCCGTGAGATACCGAATCAATGTACAATATATCTATGACACGTTTACTCCTATCGCATTCTGCAAGCATGCTCGGACTTAACAGAATTCAAACGTTCGCTCACTGTGGCCACAGCAACAATGGAATAACCTACATTTGTAAGGCCCGTAACCTGCGTTTTAAACCTATCGCCCATTTTGTGCTCGCAAAACTTCGTAAAGGCCAACTTGAGACAAGACGCGGCTACACCGTTTTTTACAACTTTTCGAGTGCTTGAACGAGAAATTTAACACCAGTCTTGTAGATCTCCGAAAATACTCCCAGCATACGTGATTCTTCTGAAATGTCAAGGCAATGTCTAGAAATTTTATTCCACTAATCTGAGGCAATTCCTTAGTAAAGTTCGGCCCTCCTCCATTTAATTCGAAATCTTCGCTCACTAAGGTTACCACGGTTTCAAAATCCTTAAACAAAAAAACCAAGTAATCATCCACATAATAAAAAAAGCTCAATATAATTACCAAAATCGCCTTTTAAACATTTGTCAATCTTGCTGAGGTATAAAGCACTAAGAACGGGAGCAACCTCAGAACCAATACATATCCTAGATTTCTATACCTAATCGCCTTCCTCCCAAGCTACCAGTGTAGATCTTACATACACGGAAATAATGAATAAATGCCGCCTTTCTAAAAATGCTCTGTATAAAAACCACATTTATCAGAGAAAGCCGTCTTATGCCCTTGTTCGTTAATACCATCATTAACACCTTTTAACAGGTCCTCACGTGGCAAACAGTAATAAAGGTCCTAAATATTGTCACATGCGTCCCGCGAAAAAGACGAAGGCGACAGCGCATACGCGCATCTGCACGCTTTTATGCAGAACGCAACAACGAGAAAGGTGAGGAACTCTCTCTCGCGTGGTTAACAAAAAGACCGACCCGCTGCTGTTTTCTCAGTGCCTTCGAGTACGACCTCTCTCTTGACGTCGCGACAATATTCATACCAAAAGCTCGACAGCCACTGGGATTCTTGTGAGAAAAGAAATGAACTCCTGAGAATTAAGTATATGAAAAGGGGATGAAAAACTCGTTAAGCAGTTCATGCTTTTACTGAAAAATCAATTCTAAGCTGATTTGCCTTCTTAACATTACAAGCTATGCTCTCAAGATTACGTCTTAACGAAAGGTCAAGAGCATGTTGCCTTACTACCAATGATTTAAGCGTTGGTGGCATCCCGAAATTCTTTTTCACGGCTCTTAATGCTTTTTCCGAGAACCTACTGTCCGGCATAACTAAATACTCTTCCTTATATAAGATTGCTGGCCCGAGTTCCTTCTCTACACAATAATCAACCTAAGGCCGGATAGCATCGGGACATTTGAGATGCATACCAACTTCCTTGATACAAGCAACGCAGTCTGAAATGCAGTGCAAGCGCTCTTCCTCTAGAAATAGTCTAGTGATAGTATGTGGCATACTTTATACATCTATTGGTTTGAGATTTGGCTTAGAACAGCATTTTGGGCCTAAAGCTAGTAGCACTCGTTAGAAAGGGTCTGCGGTGTCCAGACTACTAACTTTCTTGTGTCAGTGTTTGAATGCCCTTCTCTTTTAGAATGAATACATCCCAACTAACTCAGCCTTGTGTTACAAGATTGTGGTTTGCAGTTTTGAACAGGAGTACTGTATGCATGGATTGAAGCAGGGTAACTTACAGGTAAGACACTGCCCTCATTAACAGTCTCCAACTCTGGTCACATCGATGGTGTCATATGTCAGTTCAAACACAAGAGCCAACATTGTCCAAGAGACCGAATTTGTAGGGACATGATACAGTTACGTCAACTAATTGCACATATAAAGTTGTTGCACTAAAGAATGGAATGCTGTTTTCGAATCCATGAGCAGGGTACATGTATTAGAGGTGAAAAATTGAAGAGGGCAGTCAGTCACGGGATCGAGGAAAATTGAAGCGGTAGAGTACAGTACGAAGAACTTTACAGAAAGCATCCATTCTAAAAGAAGGGGCATGCAGTTACATTCCACGAGTGGGGTACAAACCTAAAACCTCCACACTAATCCTGCAGCACATTCGCTTTTATGCTACCGCAGTGGAAGTTGTCCCATACACACTCTCAGGATACTAAAGTGATAGTGTTTCTTGGCTAGGTTGCCGGAAGCACGCACCCTCCAGATGTCCGCAGCAACCGTGTCCGAAAAGCACACAACCTATCCTCTCTCTCTGGGACCGACGCTGACGTCGTAACTACTTACGTGTGCTCGTCTCGTAAGAATATGCTTAGTGATACTCTGCGGCTTTCATATGTTTAACCCTGGGAGTTAGTTTCTCTGCACCATTCACTGCCAGTGGCTGCATGCCAACATGCACAGGGAGCCTGCATTTAGGTAGGAAGGTTTGAGATAGTATTGTGAAAGAAAAATGTGAAAGATGCAAGTACATTGCTCTTGTCCGGTGTTGGTCATTGCTGAAAGTTTCACGACTCGAACGGTTCATCAGACGTCAGCTATGCTACCCTGAAAGGTAAAAAAACCTTTAATCTAAACTACATGCTTGGACAGCATATACAGTTCAACCCGTTTATAAGAGGCATGCCCCGGGCAGCCATTCTTGTCTTTTATAATGTCTCTTATAAGCAGGGGACTCCTATGCGCATTCCTATCCCTCGTATTTTACTGTAGGCACGCTGGTGCCTCATATACCTATTTGTCTCGTACATCAGTGTTTCTAATAAAGGGGTTCGACTGTAACGGCAAAGTGGTCCACCTACTTAACTTTGGGGCATCCATTCACGTACAAAAAATACATGTGACCTTCTCAGAGTGACAATACATGACATCACGTGACAATGATCACCACAATTTGTGACATAAAATTGCATGATAACCTCACTGCACGACGTCTTGTGATGACGTCGTCAGCAACATGGATCGGACAAAGATGGGGCAATCTCCGAGGCAATACGATACCAAGTGTGGTGCACTAGAGAGCTGCTGCTCATATGTAGTTCACTACATCAGTGAATTCTAGTCTGTGCTGACAGTCTTGCACAGCAGGTATGGGTCGACCCGACTGCACACTGAGAATGCTCTAGGAGCAGTGTTTATGAAGCAGTGGCAGGGGAGTATCCTTGCGAGCTTTACTGACATAGCTCTCGACTTTACCTGAAGGTGTAGAGTCGAGATTTCTACATGTAACGAGTCGAATTTAGCGCTAGGGAAGTAATGCCCGCATCTCAAGAATTTTAGGTATGCTTAGAGTGAGTGTGTGCACATAAGTCTCCTTCGTGTAGTCTTAAATCTTTTTTCCTCCATGTTGCAAAAAGTTCCAGATGCACCATCCTACAATGTGCAATTTCAAGCACACTGGCGCTACAGCCCACATTTCTTAGGCACAGCGTAGAGTCTCGCATTAAATTCCACAAGAACCTGCCCTGTATGCCAGAAGCAGATTGTGACAGTAGTAATATAAACAAAAAGTAGGGCGTTTGCATAAGCTTTCTTCATTGTGCCTGAAACAAATAGGGGGCATTATGAAAGTTCTCCGATAAAAGTGATACTAAAGGGCACAAACATTTCAATGGAGGCCAGCGCACTCGTGGCTAGAGGTAATTGAAAATTTCACTATATGTTCTCGCTAGCACTTAATTTTCATCGGTATAAAGATGCTTTCCTTTAGAGCACATTAAGTTACCCAATGAATGAAATTACAGAAGACTCATTAAACAGAACCTGAAGGGACCAGGGAAATAGTATGTTCCCTTAAACAGGAGTTCCGTTTACCGAGAGACGACCAAGGGTGCAGAATACAAGAATGGAATCAGTCTTGCAGAAGCACTCGTTTCATTTAAGCAGCAATTCCGTTAAACAGATTTCCATTTACCGAGAGTCTTTGGCAAACATTAGCCAAGTCACACTTAATCTTGCACGTCAACTCCACAACACATCAAGCCTCAAGCATAACACACTTGATGTGGACAAAAGTAACACAGTGCAAACGTATTTTCTTTCCCAACTGTTTATTAACCTCTGTTTTGAAAGGAGAAAGACATGCCTCTATTAACAACCTCGAAACTTTCAAGCGGCCGCTACACATTGCAAGCCGCCTTCAATCGATGCAAATCCTCAATGCGGCCAAGATGGCAAAAATCTACAACCGCAAGTTGGCCTTCCCGCGCTGAAGCACAGCAAGACACAACCACAGCTTCGTTGCCGCGAACGAGCCTCGAAACGTCAATGGCCATGCGACATCGCAGGCTCCGGCGAAGACGAAAACACGCGCTCTCAGATTCCTCCCCGCGAAGTAACAGTGCGGGCTCTTTCTAGTCGTGACGCCAGCTTAATTGTCGTCCCTCCCCAACCCTTCTCACCCCATCCCTCCGAAGCAGACATGGCAGATTTTGTTTTAAACAGGTGTGGTTATCGGAACCCACTAGAGCTGTACACCAACAGTGATAGTAGCGCCTTTCCAAACAAGAGCAAGATATTTTACAGGGCGGTTTACGACTTCTAGTATGAACGGCTTTGAAAAGAACGAACGGACTAGTCCGACGGAAAATCTACGAGTGCATACAATAGAAATCTACTACATCAGCTTCAAGGTCGATTCGTTTCTCTGCAAGATACAGAAAACAAGTGCCACGTTTTAATTGCCATTTTTAGCGTTCCGTCGTGGAGCTTTATGTTGCGGTTAGATGAAGAGGGAGCTCGTTTTCAACATTTCATCGATACGAAATTACACTGTAACCGCCTCAGAGTGAACTCCTAATGAGACAGTTCAGTGCAATTTGTTTACAAGGAACTGTTGCAAACGAGACAACCCCGACAAAGAGTGGCTGCATAAGAAGAGAGCGTTGACGGAAAGCTTCTTGAAACCCGTTTCACTGCCCAGCAAGTCACTGTCACATTACCGATGAAGTTTCAAACAGATTTTCAGCGTGTACAATGTAGATAAGAGGGCACACCTGTATCCCACGAAAAGCCACACTTGCAGGCAAACCGAAACATGTCGGTAGCTTAGACATTGGTGCAGATTCACGGCTGCCTCTCTGCGACAATCAAACTGCTTCGAACGCACAAAAGACGCATCATCGTAGCCTGTGCGGGCATAGATGTCACTTTGCAACCCATCGTGATGTTAAGTCTATCACACGACACGTTGCTGCCAAGACTGCAGACTACGTGCGCGAATGACGTGGGAACAAGTCTGGCGACTCATGCAAACAAACGGATCCTAAGAAAGATGTCATCTACGCGAAAAGCATCAATTTCGACTACTAGACTGTCCGAACAGGCTGATTCGCACACAGAAAACTAAAACACAACTGGCAAATGTGAGAACTATGCCACCTCCCCAGTATCCCAATTCCATTCCCAGCAAAGGTTACGGGCAATACACTAAGTCAGACAAAAATAAATGCGGGAAAGGCTCTCTCTTTTAATACAAAAAGAATGGGCAACACAAGAATCAGCCACAAAATGCACTTAATAACTCTCTTTCCTAGTCGGCACAGTGGTTGGCAAAATGTTGACAGCTCTCGATTGTCAACAGCAATGAAACCATTAGAAATAGCCAAAATGAATTTCAGGATAAACACAGATGGCGGCACATATTTCGAGTGTGCTCACTATATAAACATTTCAAACTATACCGGTCAAAGCATGCAAGAGAAAAGTTAGGAAAGTTTCTTGTAGACTAGCTCAGCACAAGAAGAGTCAAATATGCACCTCTCCGCTAACAGATCAGGTCTTGTCAAGTAACACCTCCATGATAGTGGAGCTTTTAGACAAAACGAAAGAAAGCACATTAGGGAAACGAGTTTCGAGGCATCATTACGTCTGTGCTAACATACGCTCTCCCTGCAGGCTGGTTACCAAAAGGTTCAAGCCCCCTCCCTACCCTGTTCATAAGAAGTCCAAAACATTTCATGCTCTGCGTACCAAGCGACACCACTCGCGAACCTACAACAAAATGAGTCGGGAAAGCTTGTATCGATTCATATCATAACCGCTTCAGGCACTAACATCGCTCTTGCAGTGTGTGCTTTTTCAATGCTTAAAGCGTTTGTAATATGTCCACCAAAATAAGAAGGGGCGGGGCCAGGATAACAAAAAAAAAAAAACGGTAAGAATGCAAACAAGATGACAAAATTAAAAAATAAACATTGGTGCAAGATGAGCGTTTTACACAAGAAACAATGACGCGATGAGAGAGGCATACACATCGAAAAGGAGACCTAAGGGTGGCAACCGAGCTTATACAAATGAGGACAGGAAATAAGCGCGGGGTTGTTCCGCGGGCGCCGCACGATCCGTAGGACACTCGGCCGAACTGGCAGCGAAAGAGGCGGAAGCAACGTGGAAACAGAGGAGGAGTGAGGAAGAGGCGGGCATGTAGCTCTTGCTTTCGGTGGTGGTGGGTAATAGAGCCACTTGTTTGTTGCAATCGAATTGTCTGTCCTCTTTTGCAATGTTTTTTTTTTTCATCACCCCTTTTCCCACAGCTGGCGTTCACTTCTTCTTGACTGGCCCCCGAGGCGGTGTCACGGGCCGCCCGGAGTTGAGACCACCGTACTGGTACTTCGCTTTCTTTTCGGAGGGTTTCAGGATCTGCACGAGAACCAGGGGCAATGGTATTAGGAATGCATGTGTTGAAGACAAACTCCTTCTAAGTCGTTTATGAGGTACACTATACCAGTTGATCATGTGCAATGAGTCATCAAAGAACAGGAGACAAAATGGCAAGCTCCTGAACTCCATCCAGCATACCAGTCCTTTTGCACTTCAACCCACTGAAATGTGGTCGCCACGGCTGGGAATAAGAACCTGTGCCTTCAAGGTAAGTGGCGCGACAAGCCTAGCCGGCGAAGCTACAACAGTGCGTCCTCTGCGTTTCTGTCAGTCCAGACCTCCGTTTGACAAGTGTTGGAGTTCTTTCCATTCAGTTTACCACAGTCACAAGAACTTCTAGCATACCGCAGGACTGCCATTAAAGATACACCCGAGAGAAAAACGATTTCTCTCACAACAGTCAATTACCCTTTTGTAATTCCAAAATCACCCCGCTTTTCGCGAGAAGTCACTAAGCAAGCAAAGAGACGCTCGGCAAACGAAACGACATGCAAGAACAGAAGGTGGGTGCCGATGCCACTTTGAAATTCCCGCACCAACTGTCGTGACGGCTTGGACTTTGGTGGTAGTATCTACTCTGTCCTAAATAGTTCCGAACCAATAGAAATGAAGAGCGTTGTCCTCCGAGGGGGCCACAGGCTGAACATGCCACTGTCCCTGAACACTCCAAATAATCTTTGAAATCCGTGACGTCACCCGCATAGATTTCACAACGAAAATTAGGAATGAAACCACTAGCTTGACTTTTCTGCACTAATAGACTTTTCAGCACATGATTTATCAATCCGAATTAGTTCATTGTTTGACATTATTAGACTTCTAGCACTGTCTGCAAGGCAGTCCTAAACAATGCATCCCATATGCTTTCGACAAGGGGCGTCTCACCACATCTTTTCTGACAAGTACATTCCTATTTTAGCGCAAGCGAAAGACATGGAAACATCTTGCCAACTTATCCTTGCTTTCTGCTCTAGTTCTTTGCGCATTGATTTCAACAGCAAGGCGTTTTCGTCCATAAGCCAACCCACCTGGAAACTGCACATCAGCGTCTCATCGACAGACATCATGCCACCGGCATTGTCGAATTCGCCACAATAGTTTGGCGCTGAGAAGAGGGTCACCAGCTGGCGCTTGGCGAAAAACTCGTACCCGTCCTCAACGACCTGCGCAATAAACAAGCATGACACTGCAGCCCACTGGGAGAGAAAGGCCAACAGACAACAATATACGGTCTTGTAAATTAAGGTCGATACATTAAATTAAATAAGTACCTAAGGATTTAAATTTCAGGCAAGCACCCATGTTGGAAGAAAAGGAGTAGCCTCTAAAGCAACAGGAAGACGTCATCACAAGTTCACAGTTAATCCCACAGCTTACATAATGCAAAACTTTGCCCACAGCACCTCGAACGTCACTGTGAACAAATATCCCCCTTCCCTTTTCCAGCTACCGTCAGTACTTATCACGTTCCAATACCATTGTGATAATGCCCAACACGACTTCACATGGCCTAACTGGTTTTCGGCAAAACTACTTTCCAAGCCCCGTTTCACTAAATAAAGCACCGTGACAAAGCACATCCTAAGCACTAGTCTTCTGGGAGTTGTGGCTATTAGAACTAAAAACGCCAATCATAAAACACATCTGAACATTTTACACATGCAACAGCACAGCAGTTGAGTTGAGAACTTATACTCCAAGTAACTTAGAACTGGAGTTTTACATGCCAAAACCACAACATGATAATGATGCAGGCACTCGTGGAGCATTCGGGACATTTGGAGCATCTGGTGTTTTGTAACCTGCTCAGACATCGTACATTACACGGGCTCTTAGCCTTCTGCCTCCATCAAAGTGCTGCTGGAATCGAACTTACCACCTCAGGGTCGGCTTCTAAAGCAATGCCTTTCAGCTACACGAGACACGAATTTTCTGAACACCGACAACACCGAGTGGCTCAGCTACGACCCACCGACTCACCTGGTGAGCTCTGCATATTAAGTCGAGGTCGTGCCTGTTGAGGAACTTGGAGACCACGTCTGCCCCAAACGTAAAGGAGACGCCACGGTCGTTCTCGCCCCAGCCCTGGACGTCCTTGTCGGGATCCGACCAGAGCAGGTCGCACAGGAGACCTGCGTTAACCAAGCCACGGGGCTCGTAAGCGACGACACACGCTTGGCAAAATTATGCAGGAAGGCCTCCACACCACAAGCGATTCACCTGCACGGCTACGGGGGAAAGCCTCGGACCAAGAACATATACCCTTGCGGCAAGTAGTCTACTGAACATCACAGAACCGATGATAGCCCCACAGTAAAATTGGCACATTTCAAAGCCATTACTGCAACTGTGTGGTGACGGATGCAAAACAAGAGCATAACTGGAGTGTGAGATGTTTGCATAAATGCAAGTTAGTCCCTACGAGTGGGTACGACTTTAGTAAACTGACACCTCACTCATCAAAGCTGTAAAATGACTCATCAAAGCTGTAAATGAGTAATTTCCTGTCAATTTTCAACATACAAGCAACCAAATCTGACAAGTGTACCAGCACATCCTGCTGGACGAAGTTGCATGGTACAATAAAACACCGCTAAACTTCATAAAATGCTCCGTACAGAGCTTATTCCACTCTTTGCAGTGGGTTGCATGCAAATTATATAAATTTAGATAGGTGCTTTCACAGCTTAGCATCCCTCTACTGCAGCTAAACAACCTTTACAGGGGGTTTCTACAGACAAACATTTATTTATTCATTTCGAATACTTCCAAAATTTTGAACAATTTAAATTTGAATTGAAGCGAATTCCAATTCAGTAATATTGGTTCGAATATTCGAATATTTGCAAGAGCCTACTTTTTTTTCCTTACTTGTTACAAAATCAGTCAGTCAGAAGCATTGCTTTGCACCTATGATTGCCAAATACTTGCTTGTATATGATGTAATGATTTGGGCCATAATAGCTAAGCAAGCATCGCTCCTTTAGCTGAAGCACACCAAACCACTACTGTTTTTAAACGGCTTTATGAGCACACTAATAGTGCCATGAGAAGGATGCCGATAGGTGCAAAACCACATGCATATAACGAACAGATTTGCATACAGAGATCTGGAAAGCAGTTAGCCCCAGCTTGGAAGTGTCAAACATGAGCGCTGACGTTCCAGTAGCCGTCGTTCCATGACCATGCGTACTTGCTTCTCGGGAAGCTCGCAATCGCCACCGCTTTCTTACGCGAGCACTGCCCCATCAGCCAAGTGCAACATGACTGCTTCCATTTCTCAAACCCAACAACCCAACTCCAGACGAGGCAGACTTGAAGCACGTCCATTCTGCAAGATAGCACCTCAAACAGCACACAGGCAACCACGGCGGAAGACACAAAAACAGGACCGCCCCACCTGATAGCAGTAACCCTTGCATCCTCACAAAATCCTTGACTTGAAGATAACGCAACAGTTGAGCGCAGTGCTTAATTGTTGCTCGGCCTAAGCTACCGCACTTCTTAAGAATTTCTCTGTCGTGCTGATGCAGAGTGACGCACTTCTAAAGATGAGCGCTGTAGCCACAGACTTTCTGTAATTCGGACACAGTGTTGTGTTATGTTAGAGATAGTTTTAGAAAAGTGCTAAGTCAAAAAGGAAGCGTTACAAATTTCAAACTCATGACGTTGAACTGGGAAACAAAGCTGCACGACTTATAAGCAGCATGTTTGGCCTACCGTGTGATTTGTCAGATGCGTGTGGCATAAGCACCATATTTAACATTATACTAAACAAGTAACATTCTGTCCTGCATATCCGGGGTTTGTTTGCTGCACTACTTGCTTTGAAACCTGACAGTTTTGGGTGGAGTAATTTACCGCACTCTTGTTCCCACCATCTCCAGTTCATGATGCATCAGTGCAGTACAGACGAGAATGCTTACGTGAGAACCAAGATTGCATTTAGAGGCCAGATTGGCAGACTCAAAGCAGTTATTACAAGCAATTACATAGATCACTGAACTAAGTTGACTAGTTTTGATTTACTACACACTTGCGAGCACATTACTACACTTCTTTCACTGTCTACGTAAATTCTCATCAACGCGTTGCCACTAGAAACACCAGTTTTAGATTTTACATCAAGCACAAGCTAACGAATGGGAAGGCACAACAGAATTGGTGGCAAAGCAACATACCCGTGTCCGGAACGTCTGTCGGTCGCATAATGCGCCTGATCTGTTCCATAGACTGGAGGTCAGGGGAGAGCCCTGCAGTGGTGACAACGTGCCATTTCTTAGCACTAGTGGAATGCCCGACAGCCCCCTTCCCACTCATCACTTTAAGTCAAGAAAGCAGAGCAACGACAATGCACTCAAGGTAACAATACACACTGCAGCAGTGTTCAACCTCAGACATGACAGATACCGATAATTTGAAATAGTATCTGAAGTGAACACGAATTTAAATGCCACCTGTCTCAAACAGTTTATGTCCATGAATGTTTAAGGACTGGGCACATGTCCATGGATGTTTAAGGACTAAACATATTGTTCCAGGTATTTATGCTGGCCAATTAGCCCCATTACACAAGACTACGATAAGGGCCTGCTTTGAGAAAACACCCTTTTGCAACAGTTCGTAAAGCTCCACAACTGTGACTGTCATGCTTCTACAATTCTATTTCGAAAGCTGCATCATTTACAGTATCATCTATGCAACATGCTTCCAGATGAAGGACCATTCCCTATACTTAGCACTGCCTACACGAAAAAATTAAACAAATAAATATTATTCACATAATATTTATGTGAGTAACTTGCTCGTTAAATAAATATTAATTATCAAACAAGTTACACTTCAAACGGGCTAACCTTTAAACAGACAATATATAGGCCGAATATCGTTGGAAAAGCCCACAGACAGGATATCGCCATTTCTTGGCAACCAGCACGCGATGCAAACACCCACCCAATTCTGCTTTGCCTCAGGCTGCAAATGATGAAACAGCAAATCAAGCAAGTTTCAGTCCTTACACTACCTGAAGCTGGTTTCGTTTAAAATAGAATAAACTTTGGATACAGCAAACTTTCCCAGTTCGGTTATTATGATGCACTGTTACGAGTACCGACGGTACAGCTTACAAAGCGCACGTAACCACAGTAACTCTAATAACCACGAAAATCACGCAAGCATATGGTTAAGTTGCTCTTGTGCAGAAAACTAAATGCAAAGCACGTCTCACCGCCATGGCAGCAGAAGATCTTCTCGTCGATGATGGCGGCGATGGGCAGACAGTTGAAGCAGTCGGTGAACGTTTTCCAGAGCTTGATGTTGTAGCGCCGTTTGCACTCGTCGTAGAAGCCGTAGATGCGGTTGATGGATGCACATTCGTGGTTACCCCGAAGCAGGAAGAAGTTTTCGGGGTACTTGATCTTGTAGGCGAGCAGCAGGCAGATGGTCTCCAGCGACTGCTTGCCCCGGTCAACGTAGTCGCCCAGGAAAAGGTAGTTGGCCTCAGGAGGAAAGCCACCATACTCGAAGAGCCGCAACAGGTCCGTGTACTGGCCATGGATATCACCTGCACGCACACGGAAAGCAAAAGAAGAAACTTTTGATCCCCGAGCTTTAACCATTCGAGATGCTTTGTACACAATCACGTACACCCCTTCTTGCTAGTGAATGCACTTTTGTTCAAGTTAATTTTGAAGTGTAGTATTATATAAAGCATCATGCTTGAAATCAACATTTTTGTATGTCTGGTGGACGGCACTGGTTATTTCAGATTGACTGGGCTTGGCGATCCCGAGTTTCACTTGGGATCTTTGTCAAGCATAATTACGGCGTCCGACACTGGCTATGACACAACAGTTGCAGTTCTCAAACGCCCTGTAGTCTGGTTCGCAATACCGCTGATGATGGCTCAAGTTGATGCGCGCTTACTGTTTTGTCGTGGTCGCATGGTTGTGCCGGCCGTATGCCATTTGCTGTGGTACTTCGTCACCTTCCGGTTGTTCGCCTCGAGTCTCTACACAATGACCAGACAATGGGTGCGAGCGAGGTCGGATGTGTCTGCCCCCCCCCCCCCCCAATCGAGATTGTCACAGTTGTCCAACGGCATCTCCATCTCGCTTCCTCTCCCTCCCAATTTGTTGATGCCCCATCAAGATTGTCGCGGTTGTCCAACGGCATCTCCATCTCGCTTCCTGTCCCTCTCGATTTGTCGATGCCCGGTTGACCAATGACGGATGTCTCGAAAAACACCACTCTGCTGTTGTCCGCATGTCTTCCAGTGGCAGACTGAATGAGCTGGCTTCTGTCGGTAAAGGGCTCACATGCCCTTGACAGATGTGGCATCATCTATCGCTTTGATTTCTTGAAGCGGCACCTCGCTCAGCAGTATGTGAGCACCTGAACTTATTGCCAATGACTGCTTTAAAGGCTGGGCAATATATATATGAACTTATTTTCATTAAGATGCAACTTCATCATTATAGGGTGCGAGTGTATACACATGTGGACCCGGCAGAATAAAACACATTCGGTTGTCCCTCAGAACCGTAGCTTGTGTTCTCTCTTTGTCCAGTCTTCTAGTGCCATTCTATACTGCAAATTATTAACCAGTCAGATCGAATGCGCACCCTACGATGGACAAATTTGTACTCACCGCAAATTTTGAGCGGTGCCTCAAGCCTGTAAATTATTAACCAGTCAGACCGAATGCGCACCCTACGACGGACAAATTTGTACTCACCACAAATTTTGAGCGGTGCCTCGAGCTCAAGCAGGATTGGCTGGCTGAGGAAAATCTCCCGCGACTTTAAGCAGAGGCCGCGAACCTCCGCCTCCGTCAGCTGCACAGTCTTTCCTGGGCGGCATCCCCGAACTGCAGGATGGAAGCGTACGAGAAGAAACCATCACACTTCAGCTTCACACCGCCCGTTTTGGCACAGCACGAGCCCACGCCCGTCACTGTAAAGTCATACAAGAGTTCTAAGCTTGTCCACATATATACCAGGGGTCAAAAAATATATCCTGCCAAAAAATGAACATACACAGGAAACTATGAAGACAGAAAAGAGGCTAGACCAGAAGAAAAGAGGCTAGACCACTGTTTAAAATCTTGAGTGAATAGTAATGCGAAGATTACATACAGTGATTGCGACATGACCGTGTGACCACATGGGTGCATATGCTTGAGCCTCGCATTTGTGAATAAACAGTCGGTAGCCTAACCTCTTTCCCGTCTTCTCCGTTTCCTGTATACGTTCATTTTTTGGCTGGATGTGTTTTCCCGATGCAATGCACCAATTAGCCCCAACAAAGAGCGATATTATATACCAGGGGTCTTGAAGACGCACGCTGTGTACGTTTCACTAAACCCCCGGTACTTTACATAAGACATTTCCGCAGCTTACATACATGGCACTCGCATTATTTACGCACCTGTTGAAATTAACAGAACTTTGTTCAGGTAAGCTACAGGGGTGAAACTGGTCTCAAGGCTTCCTCTTACAAGGCTCCAGACATAGTAACCATTGTACAACATCTCTACATTTCGGAATCAAGGCCCAGATTTCAGTCTTTTTGGAGATCGGTATCAATATGTTTCTCGAATCCAGATGCCAAATCCCTTTCATTAGTTACTAAAATGTCATAACTGCATTGTTGTGTAACATGTTTTTTGCTCACAAACCCATTATGTCAGACTGTAACGTCAGTCAGGTTTGGAGCTGCAAACTCGCCTCCACGAGTATCGCGCCTCAGGGAAACTACTGGTACGGAGTTGTCAGCCTGCCGCGGTAGCTTAGAAGCGTTGTGCAGCTAACCTTCAGGTCACCGGTAATGGCAGCTGCATTTCGATAGGTGTTAAATGTAACAAATGCAACAACACTCGTGCATGATTATAAGGCATGCACACCATAGTGAAAGGCTCCAGAAATTTCAATCACCCGGGGTTCTTTAATGAGCACTTAAAATACAAGTACACAGGCCTCCCGTATTTCACTTCCGCCGAAATGGGACCGCCGCTGTCAGGATAGACCTTGCGACATTCGGGTGCTGCAGCAGAGCACTGTAGCCACAGTAAGCCCGTGGCAGCTAATAAAGGCGTCTCCGGAAACAATGAGCACAGATACAAAAGCTGTAAAGGTCAGCAGGTAGGCGTAGATAGCACAAAGCAGGATTACAAAACATCGGCTAGACGTGCAATTACATTGTTCTTTTTTTTTTTGCTCCACACAGTACTTGTTACCTCCCATATAACCTTTGGGTCACATTTTTCGGATGCTCTAAATAATACTACACGAGGTTTTACGTGCCAAAACCACCACATGATTATGAGGCATGCCATAGTGGTGGAGAGCTTAGGAAATTTTCACCATGTGGAGTTTTTTAACACGACCTGTCATCACACCAGTACACAATTCTCTAGCATTCCGCTTCGATCAACATGCAACTGCCACCACTGAGATCGAACCTGCAATCTTTGGGTCAGCACTTGTGATGCTCTTAGGAACACTTTTTTTTAAGGGACACTAAAGCTTAAAAAAAAAAACCTCATTATTATATTTCTCTCTTATATATAATTGGGAAGAACACAAAAGAAAACACACAAGGGAAGGAAACAGGACAAGTGCTGGTCTAACTAAAATTTTATTTGAAGGAAAACGCACGTGCACGCACGTACACACAAAAGAAAATCATGCACCACACATATATGTATGCTTTCCTTCAAATAAACCTTCAGTTGTTAGACCAGCGCTTGTCCTGTTTTCTTCCCTTGTGTGTTTCCTTTTTTGCACTGCACAATTATGGATAAGTTCTAACTCGCCCACCTTTCAGTTCTACTCTCTGATTTCAAAATCATCACGCCAGGTGTGAGAAGACACTCGGCAAGCGGAAAGAACAAAAAAAAAAGCTGGCGAAGATGTGTTGGCAAGTTCCTGCACCAAATGCTATGCCGTCACTGGTTTTGAAGACTTCTACCAGGTCCTACACATGTCTTCTGACAGAGCTGTCGGCTTGTCACACCAAATTGCAGGGAATTTCGTTGAGCCAGTAACGCGAAAATACGAGAAACACTGAAACGTGACGTCACGTGTGGTAATTTCAGGGCAGAATTAAAAGATGAAGCTTTGATCTCGATTTTCACCTCTGTTAGCAAATCTCTGAGTGCAAAAATAATGACATTAGAGAGACTACAACTTATCACGGCAAAAGCGATTCATTGTTTTAATTTAGTGTGCCTTTAACCAATTATGTCATTGCTCAATATATGAACACTAGCACATGGAACGTCAAAGAAGAGTTAAAAGTGTCCGTAATTCTTTTGTCTCTGGATGTATGTACCAAAATGTAGCATTCAATGTATGCCTATAGGGGTGACATTGATAAAAAAAAGGGGAGTGACAGGATAAAAAAAACCTCCCAGATGTCATCGTCCACTAATCTGCCAGACACATTGTTGAACCAAAATACACTGGACCACAGACCAGCAGCAAGTTAAAAAAAAAAAAGTGACTGCCCAAACATTCCCGACAGATGATTTACCAGCCAACAAACTTTCAGTCCCAATGTTTATCACTGGGTTAATTGTAATAGTTCACTAGTCTTCCTCAATTATTGGTTACGTCTGTCCTGAAATCATAACTGTGCCACCTGTGTGTTCCCTACACTTTGACTACTTGGACTTATCTAATTAGCTGAGGACATGCACACTGGAAGATTTTGCGTACACAAGACTGACAATTTTGGTTTTACCTGGCCATAAACCACTTTGCTGTATAAGAGCCTCTATTCTATGTTCAGTCTTCAGTCTTATTCAGGACCAAGTAATAGGCCTGCTTTGGCTTACGTCTACAGTTTGCATTTCATCAGCGTAATTTCCACTGGAAAGCTTATATCAAGGACCTCTATAGGCGCCCGATTCGTAGCGACAGGACATGGTCTCGAGCAATTCACTTTCTTTAATGCTAGCAAAGTGCTGCGGGGTTCGGTGCGCTGATGTGGTCAAGAGTACCACGGTGTCCTGAATCGTCGCCTTTTTTTCAAGTAACTGAACGCACTCCACCGTGGACGATCCACTCGGTGGATATTTCGAGTCGCACCCCAGTTTTCTCTGCTGCACTGCACAAAAGCACTACGGGCAGAGTGCACAACACTGCCTTGGATGTGTGGACACCAACCAATTTAACGGTGTGCAGTAGTTTCCTACAACGGATGCACGCTTTCTGTTCAATGTAAATACATCTAGTATTGAAACAAATGACTAAGCAACAAAATAGAAATAAGAGCTTTGTGTTTACCATGCCTTTTTTTTGTTACAGTTCAGCTTTGTTGTTTCACAAAAGAATCACATGCAGACCATTTTTCACTCTCTCTGCCCCCACCCCCTGCTCCAACCATTTAGAGATGTCTACCTCGCTCTAATTCTTCATTAGCAAAAACGAAAGGTTTCCTTCAATGCGTCTCTCCCTATCCCTCTCACACACACAAACCAAGGCCAAACCTCAAGAAGGATGTTATTGCGTGATGCACTGCTGTTCCGAGCTATACCTAACTGCAGGAAAGGGTGTTGTAAAGGAAAGAAAAAAAAACGGGGATGCCTAAAAAGAGCTAGTGTCTTTCCGGTTTTCGTGCATGCGCGTGCCCCCCCACCCCTCCTCCAGACCTCCTCAAATGATGAGCACACTTCAACAAACGAAAACACAAGGGAGAGGGGGCTTAGAAGAGGAAAGACACGGGACCAGCGTCTTCTACGGTACACGCCGAAGTCGCACGAAGCACGCAGCCAGCGCGCTCGAGTCGCCCCCCCCCCCCCATCCTTCGCCCAAAACCTTCCACCCCAATTAGGCGGAACAAATAACTCCTGGAACAATGTTCGCTCACGTGGTCGCGGCAAATCGTTTACGGGGGGGGGGGGGGGGGCATCGCAGAAGCTGAGGAGACAAAGTCGACGGGGAGACCGTCGTAGCGTAATCCAAAATGCGCAACACTTTAGCATGTACATACTACGAAGAAGCGTGGCAGAAGAGTCGTAGGACACGAGACGTATGTGTGTGTGTGTACTGGGAGGCTCCATCCAAAAACGGGTCCTACGAGCACTAGACACAAAGGAATAAAAATAAAGGTAACACGGGCGACGAGACACAGCGCAGCACGTGTTCTGCCTCGCCAATTAGAAACAATGGAGCGCGCAGCGCCAGGGACGATTCATCAACCGGTCGCCCCCGTTGCATGCGCCGGCGACAATCGGGTTACCTCAAAACGATCTAGACGGTTGCTTCCCAAACCCGCCCCGGGAAGAAGCCTTCCATGTCTACAAACACGTGCACTGATTTACAGTACTTTCTTTTTTTTTCTTTTTCTCATGGTGTCGATAAATGCAGAATCGAGCTTTCCGTGCTGCACCAGACGTTGTTCTCAAGACGCAGCGCTCATTTCCCTAGGCTTTATTCGGTTATCCGGTCACGAAACCGAAATACCCTGTAGCAGCCGATTCGCGAGAAAAAAAAAAAAAAACACCCGTGAAGCGATACTGCGTTTCCCGAGGCAAGATAAAAGCAAAAGGACATACAGACACGAAAATTTCGCGTGTGGGCCAAATTTGTTGTAAATAACAGCTGCAATATCAGCGCTCGCGCCCTTTACGTCGCACCCGCGAAATGAGTTAAAAATCCACGGCCCAAGCGACGCCACGGCAAGACAACAGCGATCGCACAGGGTCGCGTATAATCCAAGGTTTGCGCATCTGCGTCCCGTCTCGAAAAAACTAAAAAAACGGAAGAGCCGGACGGCGAGTCGGTCGATTTCCGCGTTTCACAACACCAAAGAGGGGACAGAAACGGTCTAACCTGGCCGCACAGATTACCCCGTGTTTATTTTAAAAAGCGGCGGGATGGGGCACGAAGGAACGGAGGGGGTAATCCCCTACAGACGCACCAAATCCTTCGGGGCCGCGACGGCTCTGCTTTTGCGCGAGAACAAAAAAACCCTAGCAAAAACGACGGGACAGGGATCATGAGCGCCCCTCCGCTATACCCTCGCCCCGATGCTCCCCCAACCCCCGCACACACACCTATCCTACCGACGGCACGCAGTACAAGCCGAGGCGGGGCACCTGAGCCAGCTGAGGACAGCTGGACAACCGTGCTTTACCCGCGCCGTCACCAGTAAATGGCCCACGAGATTTTCAAGGTTAAAATACAAGCGGAGGGGGAAGGCGAGAGGTGGCCCCTCCTCTCAGAGCGAATCTCCGCGAGCACCAAAAAAACCACTTCGACCATACATCGCCGAGCGGCGATAAAAAGAAAACGGGGGCGACTAGTTTTATCTCGCGCTATCTCCTTGCTCATTTTTATTTGTCGGGGCGCGAGCTGGAACCCGTTCGCCGATGCGACACGCTCGCTGAGAACGAGCACGGCTAGGCGGTGGCGATTCAGCTAAGCCTACCCACGAGACCGAGCTGCAGCCGGGAGCGCACTGCAAAAAAGCGAACGCCGCAAAAAGGTCACACCGGCGAAAACTGTCGTAGACAAGAGTTCGCCGCGCGCCGAAAAGGCTTAGACGCCCGATGCGTCAGGGGAAAAGAAAGCACGGGATGTTTTTTGCGTCGCGTCGGACCAAGGTGCGGCTGCGGAAATAGGGGCAGGTTCACGGATGGCGAGAGACGAGCCTTGGCAGCGGCCCCGCAACTCCCGAGGTTGTGAGCATGACGGGGGGCCTGGCGCGCAGTAACGACACCGCGACGCGATGTGCGCTTTATCCGTCATAGCGAGCGCAACGCTGCATGTGAAGAGAGGACAGCGAGAAAACAACGCCCCAGCTTATCGCGACAGGCACATCCCGCGCACGCGAGCCCCAGGCATCGGCCATTTCTTTCGTACCACCGTTCTCCCCCTCCCTCCACTCCCCGACCAGCGCTAAGTAGGGTGCTCGCGTTCTCGAAGCGGGTTCCACAAACGTTTACGCGGGTGTGACCACGGTTACTGCCAACTGCAGCCTCGTAAGAAAGCCAGAGCCTTGTCCTTTTGCGCTTTTGAAGCCGCGTCGCGCAGTTACAAATGAGAGATATAAGAAAAAAAGAACCTGCTCCAACGGCCGCTGCTGCCAGTGACAATGACAGTATGCAAGGCAGAGAAAAAAAACCTGCGCCTACCGGCGTCCTAAACAGAGCCTAGTTGGGCGTGAAAAAACGCTCGAACCCGCTCAACGGCGACTCCGAACATACATTCACTGCTTCGAGTAGTGAAACGAGCGTAAATCGAAGGTTTTCTCACCTTCTAAGAGCCTGGAAATTATGCTGTCTACGTTCAGGTCTCCCTCCGCCATTTTCACCCGCTGATGACATCAAACGCGCTCCAGCAGAGACCGACGGCGCATGCGCGGCAGTTGGTGCGACCGCCGCGCCACGGCGCGTAGTGCGGCGTGCACTCGCGAAACGGCTTTTATTTTTTCTGCTCGTCTTGTTGCGTTGTTCCTGTTTCTTTCGCGGCTCCTCTCCGCACCGCCAGCACAGATGGCTTCCGGAGTACGTTTTATTCGGCGTTCTTTTCCGCTATCGGCCCCTTTGGGAATCGGAAACACCCTCCTTTCTCAGGCGCAGTCCACTAGTCAGCCATTCCCAAAGGAGAAAACACACACCGTAGTCGTTGTCAGTGTTGTAAATGACATGCACTTTGCCCACTCAGACAATAAATGCTGCGAAAAGAAATGCCGCCGCCGCTCTCCTGCCTTAAGTAGGCAAGGGTCATCGCTCGAAGATCGTCCTTATGAAATGTAAATGCAGAAACATCAACAGTATTCATCGAACGAGCCATCATGTACCCTGTATGCTATTTGGTTATCCTCCATTCCCACTGCCCCCCCCCTCCCCCCATCCTGCGTTTTTTTAGTGATTTTTACTGACATTTAGTAGTCTCAAGGCTTGACTTTCTGCAATGCCTTCAGTTCATTTACGATAAATAATACGGTAATTGTACTATCAGCCTGTTCTGGCGTCTCTCGTAATCATATGGTGGTTTTGGGACGTTAAACCCCACATATCAATCATCAGCCTTCTCAACCAAGTGTGCTATTATGCAGCCGATTGTTCCTGTTTAAACCTGTAACTATAGCTCGTTAATTTTGCATTTGATCGCTTTTGTTATGGCCACTGTAACGGCAACATATACCTAATAAATGAATAAGACAAATGGATGTGAACTCATCCTACATGGGCATGTTTATCGCAGGAAACGTAAACCAAGATAACTAAATGCATTGCTTATATTGAAGTTTAATTACTCCGCGTACGTTAGCGGGAGAAAATAACGACATTGCACGAATTCTCTGTGACACGCTATTTTGTTATAGCTATTCAACTGTGAGGGTAGTAAGGCAACGGGGAAACGGGTTGAAGCAGCTATATAATAATTGAGCGACATAGGACGAATTGTTGTGATCAAAGTTTGAAGTTCATTTACGCAAGTAGAGATCTTGATACACACACCCACTGAAGGAGTGGAGCACGCACACATTATGCACATGCACACACCCAGGGGTTTAAAGACACACTGAAGGTAAATGATTAAGTCGACGTTGATTGTTGAAATAGCGATCCAGAAACCTCGTAGTGATACGTTTGTGCCAAGGAAGTGCTTATATTGACATAAAAATCACGTTTTAGTGGCGAATTTTTGCAGAGTCCTGACTGGCCCCATATGTGTGACTCCCTTTAAAGAAATGCATTAACTCTCTCTCGGGTCACGCGATTCCTCGACAAGAGTAATAATGTTCACCAGAGGGAGTTGGTCAGTCGCGTCATTGTATTGCGAACTAATACATATCGGGCCAAATACGAAGAGGTAGACACGGTATGCAGTGCGTGTGGAGAGGAAGAAAAAACTGCCGAACCGTGACTTGATAATGTTCTGTAAAGGGCTTCACCCTACTGTTCAGGATGATGGCGCAGAGTTTTTCAAAGCACTGGGGTTTAGGGACAGTGAGGGCAAAATAGACTTTAAGGGGGTAGAATTAACTAGAAGGAGGTTATCTGATTGGTGGTTAAAGTCAAGGCACGAGTGAAAATTAAGCCCTTCACTGCAAAGTACGAATCCTCAACCTCACTATTTAAGGGGAAAAAATAAATCTGGTTTTTGG